>CM057809.1:83854693-85054693 GCA_030067965.1 Latrodectus elegans
ACATGTGAAAATCATGAAATTCCTGTCATTCAACATGTTTGATACAATATAATTATGCAAGTGTAAAGGTTTGTTTTAATATAAAAAAATAAATTATCTTAATTACTTTCATAGTTCTCTCTAGCTTTCAAAAATGTGATCAAACTAATAATCAAAAGTTCAAGGCTATGAGTAAAACGGAATAGATATAACTGTATTGTAGAAAATTGTGAAAAAAGTTACACGACACATTAATAAAAAATTATCTACTTGTACTTAATTATCTTTATATGACGTTGTTCCTATTATTTACAAACTTCGTTTGTTGATGTTAGGAATCTAACTTAGGGGTAATATGAAAATAAAATTTTTAACATAATAAACAGCGGGTTTATTCAATATGACTACAACTCTACCCTAGACAAAAACGTTTTGTTTAGATATGTAAATTTTCTACATTAAACTATTTTAAGGGAAACTTTAGTGCACAAATGTCACTAAATCTAAGATATATATTTTAATAAATGAAGCATTATGAATTGTGTTGTCTATATATATGTATATAAATGATATGTATATATTCTT
The DNA here is from genome assembly GCA_030067965.1 of Latrodectus elegans. NCBI lineage: Eukaryota > Metazoa > Arthropoda > Arachnida > Araneae > Theridiidae > Latrodectus > Latrodectus elegans. The sequence continues at coordinate 83,855,258 of CM057809.1, forward strand.
ATTATATGTAGATAATTCGTATTCATACATTAGATATATCAAAAATAAAGGATTTTTAGCATAATATACAATCCTATGTTTCTTATTTTTATAGCTTGCCTGCTGCGCTGGACTTAAAAGAAAATTAATTTATCCAGTTAAAAATTTTAAAGCATAATTAATCATATGACAATAAGCGATATTCTTTAACTGTTAAGAAAGCTTATATATATATATATATATATATATATATATATATATATATATATATATATATATATATATATAAATATATATATATATATATATATATATATATATATATATATATATATATATATACAAGATAAAATGGGAAAAATATTACAACCACAAATGTAAAATTGGAAAAATACTAAAATATATACGATGCCAGTGATAAGAAGAAAGCATAGGGACCACGTCTTCATCAGGAGGGAGATGGCCAGCTATGTAAAATGAACACTCTTATCTGACATGCATGAAGGACAAATGTCTAAATATCTTCGAGCAATTCCTCCGAAGAGTGTTTGTAAATTTTAGTAATATTTTAGTATTTTTCCAATTTTTTACATTTCTAGTTTCAATATTTTTCATGTTTTATCTTATGTATATTGGCAAATCTCTCTCTAGCTGCTTTTGCGGTGGCTAGATTTCTTGTAATGTATTGTAGTTCATATTTTATTATATTGTATTTTTAGTATTGTATATTCATTATTTTAATATATTTTTTGCCTTATATATATATATATATATATATATATATATATATATATATATATATATATATATATATATATATATAAGAGGATAAATATTACAAAATATTAATTTAAGCGCCAAATTAGTTCCCAAAAGTTTTGTAATTTGCATATTAAACTATAATTCAACAAAACAGCCGGGAGTAGTTCTTCTACGTGCTCAGAAGATGTGTCAATTTAAATTCAAGCATGGGTACGAATCATAACTCACAAACAGGAAAACAAAGCATTATACCATATATGCTAATTTATAGTTTTATAAATATTTCCATTATTTTATAATTGTTCAATTGTTATCCCCTTTTACAAAATATTCAGAAATTATTAGCATATAATTTTTAAAAGCGCTCTTAAGTTCGAGAAGTAAATTGTCCTTAATACACATAAAACAACTCAATATATACATTCTATAATTGAAATATACGTTCTATAAGAAATATAAAGTAAATTTATAAAAAAATAGTATTATAGATAATTTTATAAGAAACGTGTTATAAAAGAACTGCAGCATGATTGGCTAATATTAATGCTACATTTTCAGAATCAAGATATAATACTTTATGTACAAACGGGAATTGCATGAACTAACATTTGGTATCACGATATTAATTTAAACACAGTAATTTATATATTTTAAACGCATAATTTAATAAATCTTGCATTTAAAGCAACTGAATTGCACCTATGTAAAATGAAACACAGTGAAATTCCCATACAGCGTTCCGGGTCACGGTAATTACTAGAAATAAAAATATTTCTATGGAAAGAGAACGATGCATAAATAGCGGCGTATTTCATTTGTTTTGATACGTTATCAAATTACCCAAACTTTAGCTGCTCGTGTGTTTTTGTAATATATATATATATATATATAGCTATTTATTAAAATCTGAAGCATGTTACGTGTTATAATAATTTATATGCTGCGCTGTGTTGATAATAATTCATTGTTGTCAAAAAAGAAAGAAAATGTTTATTAAACTTAGCTATAAAACTATCCATTTACTTCAGCATGCAACCGAAGCTCATTTGTTACTTTTTAAACATATTTAGAATCGATGAATGAACTAGAAAAAGAAAACTTAACTATCACATTTTACAATTGTTGGATAATTTATTTGTTTGAGCTAACCTAATTATATAAACACAATTTAAATAATAAATAATTTTCTGGAAACAAGGCAATCAGCATTCCGTGTAGTCTGTTACGATATTAAGTGTATATCTGCTTTTAAACTTTTCATATGCTATACGATGTTAAAATATTAGTCAGATAGATTCTGAGCGATAAATCGTCAGTATATTTGCAATTTGTAATTATATTAATGAAGGAAAAACAGTTACAAACAAGAAGATAGAAATTGTAGAAAATATACATCATTTAAAAATTACTGCGTTGCAATTTTACCTCATCCATTCCTGTGCCAAATGAGCACAAAGAGAGAGTTTAGTTTTTAAGCAAATAATGAAACATTTCATTTTTATGACTTAAAAATCAAAATCATTGAAATATCCCTTTAGGGTCATATTTAATCGTTCATGCATTATATATATATATATATATATATATATATATATATATATATATATATATATATATATATATATATATATATATATATATATATATATATATATATATAACGTTATTCCTATTGTTAAAAACAGTTATTAAATTTAAATAATTGTAAAAACGGAAACACGTAAAAACAGGAATACGCAAAAATTCAAAAGCAAATAAAAATGGAATCCTTTTCTCAAATTAAACAAAATGGATTAATTTTTAAAATCATTGCTTTGAAAATGTATTAAATACATTTAATTTTTAAAAATATTTAATTTTTTAATTTTTAATACAGAAAAAAGTACCTGAAATATTTTTTTGCACTTCATACTTCATTTACCATAAAAAAATTTCTCTCAATGTTTTCAAAAAATGATATTATTCTCGAAAATTTATGATACAGTATCTAATTTGCTTTAATTTAGATTTTATATAGGAAGTGTGCTAAAGCAAATAAATGTACTTCCATCTATGTTTTGAGGTACGATATAAAATAGACTTAACAGATTCTAAAACTTCTATATCCTCAAAATTTTAGTGAATTTCTTCTTGTTCTCGTTGTATTTACTGTTAATCCACCAAACATCTTGTTGCATGAATATGACTAATTTGAAAATAAGAGTAGGAATCAAATACTCAATTTTTTTGTGAGTTTTCACTCATAAAGAGGATACTAGATACTATAATTCTACGGAAGAATAGTAATTATAAAATTTTCAAAATGGTAATTAGATTATTAAATTCTTACAGTTATTTTATTTTACAATTAAGAAAAGATTTCTATAGCGAATTCGTTTTTATATCATTGCATTACAATTAAAATAACTCTATTCTGTTATTATATATAATTACATTACTTAAATTCCCTTTTGATTTTCAAATTTAAAATAATATAAATGTCTTAAATAAACAGTATTGTTATAAATGCCTCAATGTATACACAGTATTGATAATTTAAGTCACCAAAATTTTAAATACTCAAGTAAACTATTTTGCAGAAATTTCTTTTTCACAAAAATCTAATTTTGTGTAACTTTATCTGTATAATAACAAGTCACTTTAGTTAAAAGTTCTCACAAAACAAATTTATTGGATATAATTCTAATGAAATACTTGCAAAAAAACAAGTGGGTACCAGTATGAACATCAATATGCATTTTTAAATACACTTTCTTCAGAATATTTTAAATGATTTTACATTCTAAATTTTTATAAATTTGATGATATTTCAATGATGAAATTATATATGAAATATCAGAACATTTCAGCATTACTTTATGATGAATCACTCAAGTTATTGCACTTTTTGAACTTGTTGAAAATTTTAGAATTGCAACTGACCAAACCGAAGAACACTGTGAAGAATGTTACTATATATATTAACCTCCAAACTCATAATGATCCTTTGTTGGAGCGATGCTGAATTCTTTAAAAGTATAGTGAAAACTCGGTTTTCACAATTTCATCATTGACTTGATTCAAAATTACAGAGATGGTTGGCTATACCTACTATAGTTTTAACTGACAAAAATTAGCAGTCTGAATCGTATATTCCACAATTTTAACCTAATTAAAGATCATCACTCTTATGATATGTAAACATTTTTTAAGTTTATACAGAATTTATATTTTGATAAATTTCTCTTGTATAAGCTAGAAATGTTGAACTGTTTATAAAAAGTCTTAAATAAATAGCTTTACCAAGACAAAAGGATCGATGAATACACAATTTTTCACATAATTTAGAATTGATTGTTTTCTGTTGTTCAGAAAAACGTCTCTCCAAATAAGCAGTGTAAATATTTGGAAATAACAAAATCCTAAAATTTAGATGAAGAAAAATACGAAGTAGTGTCGCATAATTCACTCCAGCGAGAGACCTCTAGTGTGTTATCTGCTGAAAAATTTGTGAGACACATTTAACCTTCGATTTAAATTCAAAATGCAGATTTCTTAGTAATCAATTAAATATAAAAGAAATATACATTTATTCTCAAAACTAATTTGACTAGCTAAATCGATGCCTTTAAATGGAAAAAACATAAAAAAAATAAAATATCTTGAAAATAAAATCAATCCATTATTTTTATACAGTGAACATTTAAATATTTCCGATATTATTTTATATCTATGAAAGCAGTTTTTGGGAAATCAACTTTAACTCAAGAATGCAGTTTTGTAGCTCCTAGGTTTTCAGTTTACCTTCCAATTAATAAAATCACACATAAATTATGAGTAAGAAACTATCTTCTGATTTTAATTAAAAAAATTTTATTGTGTTCACCTAATATTTTTTTCTCAGTCATCAATAGCACACTGTAGAGATCTTGTTAGACATGAATGAATACGTAGCACAACTTTAGCGCTTCATGATTAAAATATTTTTTCCATTAAATACTTATATATTAATATTAATTAGCATATATCATTAAAATTAAACTTTAAAAAATGTATTTTATTTTAAAAAAAATTAATACCTACGTAAAAAATTCTAACATGTAAATTTACAAGTAACATTTTACGTAAACCGTATCCTAATGTAATTAACAAGTTGCTAAAATAAGTTAAATCCAGTTTAACACAGACTCTAATACGTATAATTTCAGGAATTAACATGTCTAAAGGGCAAACATTTCAACTTAAAATCTGTATTACTATTAATCTACATTTAGTTTATTAAACATAAAAGTCAAAGAAAATAAACTGTTAAAATATTAAGAAAGCATACATATTTTGGTTTTTCGGTTAATTTTATATATTATTTACAAAAAACGCATGTTACTCAATCCATATTTTTTTTCTTTCGCTCACATTTTTACTAATGTACTAAAGATATAAAAACATAGTTTTTAAGCAAAATCCTAAAATTCCATTTTTCTGTTTAATTTTCTTAACAAATGTGAAACAAAATGAAGTTAATCCTTCTTTTCAGGTGCTTGGTTAGTCAAGATGCTGCTTATCAGATTTTCGCCACTTGCGCTACTTTCTATGTTCCCCTGGTCATTATACTGATCTTGTACTGGAGGATTTTTCAAGTAGCTCGTAAGCGAATCCGACATAAACCAGGTGCCAAAGCCAGAACAATTCAACCTTCTGAAAAATCCATGATTCACGTAATATCTCATGACAACAAAAGTTCTCCTTCAACCCAGATCACAGAGACTACAACTTCGGCTACTAATGGTACAACAGCAACAATAGAAACGGTAAGATTTAAATGATTTTCAATTTATAGAAACTTCTAGAATATTAATCTTATGTCAAGCGTGTATTATGTTTACTTGATTTTGCACTAAAAATCGCTATAGCAAGAAAGGATTCACAGTTCTTAAAATCTGTAGTTTATAATTGAATATTAAGTTCTTATATATATATATATATATATATATATATATATATATATATATATATATATATGTAATGAAAAGTTATTCAAATTTTAATTAATGGCATACATTTGTAAAAAATATATAACTTTATAGTAAAAAAATATAAATTCAAAACAGACATCAAAATTTTTATAAAAAGTTTTTCTAAACTAGCTGACTTTAAAATAGTAAATACATTTTTAATAGCCTTCAACTGCAACACCGTTGCCTCAGTTATAAGGCAAGACTGAAAAGAGTTTTCATTGATAGCGAGTCATATTCCTAAGTTGCATGGGAGAAATCCTGGAATACTCTCAAATATTCGAATTAAATGAAAATTCAATTGAAATGCAAGGAAAACGTATGCAAAAAAAAGCTTTTGCACAACATGTATCTCCAATTAATCAGAAGTTATTGGTACAGAATCTGCAATCTCTTACTCTGAAGACCTTACTCTAGAGCCCCCACTATACTACGATGTTCCCAATTAAATGAATTTAGATGCGTCTTAGTTGCCCAACAGAGACTACACACTAACAATGAAATTTTTTTATAAAGATAAAATAAAACAGACAAGTCTGGTTCATCCCTGATTCAGCAGGAAGACCCTGAGGATGCGTTACTATTCGAGGGTGATAGACGTGATCAAACAGCCGTCTCAAAACTTATTCGTGGGCTTATGAAAAGCATTTTTACTGTGCACAAAATGCAATCTGAACCCACCTTCTTTCGATTACATCCTGGATTATTAGGGTCTACTACTGATGCTTGACTTAGCTAAAATTCACGATGCCATGAATCTGATCTAGCTGCCACTAGATCTCTGAAGGTTTGGAAACAACAACAGCAGATGTTTCATAAAGGACATCTTAATGTCATCAAAATGGGTATTTAGATATCCTTTTCTAGACATAAAATCCATTTGAAGATATTTAGATATCTCTTAAAAGGTAGTCACCAGTGGCAGTATTTCGTAATTTCCTTTGGGGGTGTGAGTTTTAGAATCAGAATTTGACCACAACTATGAGGAATGAATTCTGAGTTTGCAAGCCCGCACCTGCGTATATATGTTGAGAAGGGAGAGACTTAACATGAAAATGAGACAGTTAAAAAAATAATATTATTAAAAATTATATTATTAAATTTATATATTATTAAAAAATTTATGTATTTATATTATCAAAAAATTTTGCGATTTTTACAACAAAGATTCACCAAATCCCAATTACAGTTGGAGATCAAATGGTGAAATAGAATTGCAATTTCCTAGCTCTTGTACATATTTCATGATGGCCTTACATCGCAGAAACAAATATTTTTTGTTGCGTTATATATATATGTGTGTGTGTTACCTTCTCCTAGAGACTTCTGCGTCTGTTGGCAGTTTGTGGGGGAAACGAAAAGCTTGTTTCAATATCATTACAATCCAATCACAAGAGATATATCTCTTTCATTTACTAAGACAGTTAAGATTAAGGTACCCGAACACTTTCAGAGCACTTTTTTAAATATACTGCATATATACATTGTAACGATTTTTTCTTGTTTCACTTTAGAAAATATTAATATTGAGCTACTAAAATTTGATATATTCCAATATTATTCTTCAGAAATTTTAAATATGTATACAATTTTAAGCATTTTTTAAAAAATACTACATTAAAAACTATTAAACATATTTGAAAAAAATTAAAACCAAGTAATCTATATGTTGTTATTTAGAGCATGTACAAAAATTTTAAATTTTTATTAAAAAATAAAAAAATTATGTCCAGTTGAATATTTGTACTGAAATTTTAGCCAAAATTTCTATGCAATTATTCGAATAACAGGCCATAATTTGCGAAATATTTTAATGATTAAAATTCTTTTAGTACATTCCCTAGAAAACAATATACAGATCACGCTCATGAAATTCCATTGTGATATTATAAAAATATTTTGAGTTATTATTTTTGAAGCGTGCAACTTATAGGTAAAATAACCAGCTCTGAGAAAATCACATTTAAAGATAAAAGTGTTGTATCTTTATAAGAAATTCTCATATTTGCTGATTAATTTTTTTATTTGATTTTCTGATTGATTTCCAGAACAGTAATTATTTTATGTATCTTTTAAAAGCTTACTAAATTTATATTTCAAAATTAAACACTGTTTAAGCTAATTTATAACATCATTCTGGCCTCTTAAACGCCCACTTCCGGTCCTTTAAATAAGTCCCCTTTTGGTTTCCTAATCTTTACGAAATCCTTTATATCTCGGAATCTAATTAACGTAGAGACAAAAACAAACCTATTTTAGAAAGCCATTTAAATTCCTTATTTAACGAAAGAATAAAATTAATTTATAATTTTTGATCGAAATTGACGTTTTTAACGTGTACGGGTACTTTAAAAGTCTATCTTTTTTTTTTCTTCTATTGTACTGCGAATATAAGTTTTCGATCTTCTGAGATATGAAAAAGCTCGTTCACAACTGATTGAAGCCATTGTGGCTGGCACAGTCAAAAAAATATAAACAGTTATGTAAAGGTTTTCCCCTTAAACAAAATTCAATCTATTTTTAAATTTGCCGTTTTCTGTGTTAGTAGATTTTGTCATTGAATAAGACAGCCGTAGCTCACACAGCAGATCTTTGTGCAAGTTATAGAAATTACAAAGAGTTTAAACATTCTACTCATCTGCTGACGTAGGCAATATAGAATTAATAGTAATCAAGACAGATTAGTCATTCTCTTTAAATCTTGTCTGAATTAAATTAGATAATAATTCTTCAGATCAAATTGTTATATTGTGTAATATGATTCAGCATCATTGTATAAATTTTTTTTCCTCACCACCCTATGTGTAGATTTTTTATGAAAAGCACAGGACTCGTGGTATTTAAATTTTTAACATCCTTTGACCACTTACTGAATACTTTAATCATAAATACAGATTTTATATATCCTTTATTTTCTGAAGAACTATAATTTAACTAATTGAACTGTGTTCTAAACTTCTTCGATTCGATTTCTTTTGTCGAGTGAGGAAACAGAAATTTTCAAGTTAATAAGGAACTGTAGTTACATTCTCTTTGGCACTTTGAGACCAATTAGCAGGGCCTATTTCTTGAATTCCAAATAAAATGTCAGAACTTATTAAATATCTTGGAATAGCGCAATTTTAAATACGTTATCATCCGTCTTTTCTTGAATAAAATCATTGTGTATTTCCTTCAAAGAGACTAAAATTACAGTAATATTTTCAACTTTATTAAAAGCTTTCTCAAAAGTTTCCCAATTGTCAAATGACACTTTTAGAGCTCATGATTGATGAAGTTGTAGGGAAGAAACATGTTTTAACATGAATGCAGCAAAATTATATTCAACAACAGCTTTTTCTTATCCATGAGAAAAAGTAACCTTTTGTAGCCGTTTAGAATAAAGAGCCAGTTCGTATCTTTCCCTACTAGTAATTTGATGACGTCAAGCACTGTGATGTTCCTTCTAATATTAAAAGAAAATTTCTCTTTCCGATGACAGGTTCGCATTCTAGAACTAGTTAAGAAAGTCGTATTAAGCCAGGGAGAATAACTATTGTTAAGGAAATGTTTTTGCACTAGCATGCTTAACTGTACCTACACCTGAGTTGGGCTCCACTAATTTGATGAAAGCAACCAGATGGAGACTTCGTAATTTTGAGACAAGAACCAAGCAGAAGATTCCCAATACTTCGATTGCTACCACCAGTGGTATCATTTAACTTGGAAGACATCTTGCGACCACGACATATTTAACATGCTCCAGCAGCCTTTATCAATGTGAATGAAATGTGTGAAAGTCCTTTTTTTTCTTCTCCATTTCAAATCAATTAATTTTTTTATTTTACTCGTGGAAAAATTGAGGAGTGTTGTCTCCCCCATTTTCTTTCTATTTGCTGCCTATGCCAATAACCATTAAGAAATTTGAACATTTGTCACATAAATGTTGTTTGGAAGATCTTTCAAAAATAGTCAATCATATTCTCAGTTCTCAAAGAAGGAAATCATGGAAACTGAAGCATTCACATCTGCAAACGTGCAGGGCAGTAAGTAGAAATACACGCCCATTTCCTTCATTCAAATCTAAAACCTTTAATCATATCTAGGTCAATCAATCAATAAATAATAGATCAAATCTAGGACCTTCAAACGTTTTCCTACCACTAATCTAATGTGATAGTAAGTTACATATATTTTTTTTTTTAATTTGTGATTCATCTATTGGGGACTTTTAATAGCATTATATAAAAAAAATCAGTTAGGCTCTTGTGCCGCTCGAAAATGTTTGCTTTTAATATCAAATATATGAATTCATTGGATTCAAGCCATATGAATAGAAGTCAATTTTCGATTTTAATTAAGTTTTAAAAATATCCACAAGAATTTTGAGTATTCTTTAAAGTGATTGTTAAAAACATTTTGAAAAAAAAATAACCAAGTAAATGGTGAAATCTAGCCAATATAAAAATAAAAAGGCAATTTACTATTAATCATTAATTCTGTCGCATTAATATGTATTAATATTAATAGAAAAACTTTAGAACCCTAGATAAACATAGTGGTGCTATTTTCAATAGAAAAGCTACAGTTTAATAATACTTTGAATAGGCTTTCACTACAATCACCTTGTATAATTTAATGAGTCTTTTATTTTATAGGCAGATATCATATTTTGATAATTTTATTAAAACTTCTATTTTAAATAAGTTTTTTCATTCATAAATAAAACCTGATCACACATTTGACACGTATATATAAACACTTAAGAAAAATAAAATATTTTTAAAAAAGGAAAAATTAAAATATAATTTTCCTTTCTTTTAAATTTGCCCGGAATTATTATTTTATGCTATTCACTTTCGTGTACTTAATTTTTAATGAAACTTCTGCATCTCTGTTTTAACTAACGAAACGCAATGATATAATAAATAAATATGTAATGAGTATATCGTGGAGTGTTAAGGATATTTAATAAGTTCATTTTTTGAAAATATTTTTAATGAGAGTATCTTCTTTTTATCTATTATTTCACATTTTTACGAGAAGTTCATAGTAAAAATCCTTTGTTTATATAATTTATCAGTTTTTTAGTACCTTATTTTAATCTTCTAGTAACTCATTAAAATCATCAAAACTAATGAGGAAATAACTTATCCTGTTTCAGCAGGATAATGATAAATATAACTACACACATTTGTTAAAATGTTCAAATAAATGAGTTGAAAATAGTTTGATGTGCACAGGTTAGAAGCAAATACATTAAATGTACATGAAATTGAAACGTAGCTCTGAAATATTTAACAATCTAACTTGAGTGTATAATCCTCCAAGGGCTTAGAAACTGAAATTCAACAATTAAAAAAAAACAAAGGATAATTTATGAAACCTTCAGTTTTTATAGTTTCAATTAATTTTCAACTAAATAGCAATTTAGATCTTTCTAAGTAAATTGAACAGATACTTCTTTAAAAGAAATGTATTTTTCAGTATTCACTATTTTTTTTTTTTTTTTTTTTTTTTTTTCATTATTTCAAAATTTAGTATTTAGTATTCACAAAATTATATTTCAATCCTTGTAATTTTTACCGCTGAGCATTTTATGAAGTATATTGTAATAAAATGATAAATAAAAGAGCACAAACATTTTATATTAAAACTTAAAACTAAGGAATTAGTTGTTTACTTTCAAGTGCTAGTTACAAACACTGCCCAACATTGAAAATGCAACAAATAGAAGGAGTTGCTAGAAAGTGACGAACTCGGCAGACAGAGAGAGACACCAACGTACATTAATTGATTTGTATTTCGAAATGATATGCATAATACAAAAGGATGACAAGGCTGATTCATTAGGTTGTAGGACCACCATGGATGGTGATACACGAAACAACATGCTTAGGCACAAAGTCAATGAAAGTATGGATGTCATCCTGATAAACGGCTCTCCCTTTCCTCTCAATCATTTGCCAAAGTGCGTCTTCTGAAGGTGGCAGTGACTATTGCAAATAATGTCCAATCATATCCCTAACGTGTTTGATTGGTGAGGAAAATGGCACACATGATATAGAGGGAAGCAACTATATACCTTGCAGAGCATGTTGACTGATGCGAGCAATGTGCGGTCGAGCGTTATCCTGCTGATAAAGGATGTCCCCTGAAGGTAGGGGAGTGTCACCGACGCCAACACATCATCCACGTATCGTTGGGCTGTCATAGTGCCTTGAATAAGGGGACTAGAAGTGACCTGAAATCATACGCAATGGTGCTCCAAACCATGATTTCACGTTGTCAATGGTGAATTATTCCACAGTAGCTTCAAGATTAGACCTGTCTCCACGTCAACACCACACTGGTAAGCGGTGACTATCGCTGAAGAAACAGAAGTGTAAACTCCTCTGAAAATACAATCTTGTGCCACTCCGTTATACACATCACTCAAATCTGTCACCATTCCAGACGTTAGCATTGCTGTGATGTCAATGGCAATCTTCTTAAAGAGCACATTGAGCACCGGTCACTCTCAACCAATTGACAGCAAATGGTTCTGCTCAATGAATGAGCATCCAGAATGTGTTGCACATGCTGCAGAATTTCGGTATACGTTCTTTGCGGAAACGCCAGTCTCCCGTCGGACTCGTTGATCTACGCGTGCTGACGTCACTCTGGCTGCACTGGCACCCTACAAATGTTTCACAGTTCTTTATTTCAACTATCTTCACTACAAGTGATGCACTGTGGACGCGTCCAATGTCTGTCAGTTGCGATTTGCCGTAAGGACTAACCTGAGCTTCTCAGCCCAGTTATCATGCGCCTGCTAAACTCCTCTGTCTGCTGCAACTTTGTCCGTCGACGATGGCCTTGCATTCTTTGCAATTACAGAACCTTTGCGACAAGAACAAACTTCCATTGATTATTCTCCTAGCAGCAATAATGGCGTGAATATTGTTTTCTGCCAGTTCCTCGACTTATAACTTAACCTACGTGAGCTGGCAATCTGCGTATTTCTCATCATTTACATAACTCGGTAAAGTGCATCTACCTTGAAATTTGCATAATTTTCTGACCACGCCTTCCTAGTGTTGAAATTTCATTATCGGGCAGTGTATTTTACTGACTGGATTTTAAATAGACATTTTTTGCAATATTAAAACGGCATTTTATTTATTCTACTAATCAGTAGATATTTAAAGACTGTTTATGTAGACTGTCTATGTTTCTCGTGGATCTAGTAGATCTGTTCATTAAGTCAAAATACACTCACTTCCAAAAATTGAGCACAAAGAGGAAAATGCTAATTTCCGGAAGCCAAACAGAATTAAAGAGGATGCAAATCTCTCCAGAGGTAGATGGAAGTATGCAAATATGTTAGGTAATAGCCAATTACACTTTCATGTCAAGAAATATGCAAAAATTGCACTCTTATACGATAAGAGCTTTATGTGGGTATTGCGTTGCATTTTGGTTGAGTGATTTTATTCATTAATAAGTCCTATTTTCTTTAATATTTTATTTTAACAATCTAACATCAGTCATCTAACAATAAAAATTTAATATTTAACAATTTTCATAATTAATTTCCAAAAGAGTTCCACACCATACACTGGTGTCAATACAGTCTTCATACGACCGTATCCAAATAGCAACTGAGCTAGATTCCCCATTGGATTAGGGAAGATGCGCTTCTCATTCCCTTTTCAAGGATTTACTGTGGATGAGTTGTCACAGAAGGGTTACAGAACTTAACTGTAAGTGCTGATAGAAGGTGTTTATAACTTTCGTACAACTTGTTTTCAAGACATACGTGTTTCAATGACTTCCAGAAGACGAATGAAAGATTCTGAGCGCTGGCATGTTGTGGGGTACATTGAAGCAGGCAGTCGATCTCAGATGTTGCTCTTTTTTCAGCGTTCATCATTCAGTAATTTCACGTTTATAGAAACAATTCCAAACCACACATACCGAAGGCCCGTAGCCGGTCACCCAATTGTTAAAACCCTGTGGAAGATCAATATATTGCGATACATCCAAGCGAAATCAGAGAGCAACCTCCACACGTTTAATATCTATGGTTACAGCGCCACTTTGTAAGGTGATATCTGCAGCTACTCTACGCCGAAGATAACATATGAGTGGACTGCACACCCGGGTACTTCGAGTTTGTTTTTGTTTATCCGTCCAATCAAGAGGGTCACAGTTAAAGTGGTGCCGCAAACATGTCAATTGGACTGTGGCTGACTGGGGCAATGTCATGTTTACTGATGAGTTAAGATTTTGTCAGGAGTCAGATGACAAGCGTATAAGGATAAGGCCTGAACAAGGAACACGCGCAATCAGCCCCAAAACATCACCGAACATCACGCATTCCGAGGCGGAAGCATTATAGTGTGTGGTCAAGGATTTCATTAAGATACCACACTGACCTACACATCTGAAAATGGGGTTCTGTGATGGCTGTCCGGTATCGAGATGAAGTCCTAAAACACATTGTGAGATTGTACGCTGCAGCACTTGGTCTTACTTTTGATTAATGGACGAGAAAGCACGTCCCCATAGAGCTGACATCGTCGATGACTCCCTGGAGAGTAAAGGGTTTGTGCGTATGGCATGACCAGCATTTTCGCCCAACCTTAATCCCATTAAAAATCTTTGGGATGCTGTATCTTCACGTTTCCAACCTCAAGCCTTTCTTATTGACCTGGAAACTGCTCTTCAAGAAAAATGGCTATTGCTTAGTTCTGCGGTGGTTGAGCACCTAATTGAAAGCATAGTCACAATGTATAAACTTTGTTTACAGATGAGATAGGATTACATACCCTATTAATGTCATTTTTTCATTTTAGGCTGTTTATTTTCACTTTATAAATAATTCTGTTTAAACCTGCAGTATGTCATTATCTGATAACATATAAAAATTTAATATTGTTTTCACATTTCTGCATATAATTATTGATTTTATTTTATGCATAAATATATATGCTACTTTTCTGCCGAATTTTGTGTCAATAAAAGCAGAATTTGTTGATTTTTTTTTTCATTTTATATCGTCGTGCTTAGCATTTGGAAATGAGTGTATATAAAATTTCTCAAATTGAAAGTGAGGAAATGGCAAAAGTGGATTTTTTTCAAATATCGAGTAGTGATTTATACAAACAAAACCAATATCTTATAAATATCAAGAAAACTAGTCGTAAAAAATAAAATACAGCAATTTTGTTCTCAACCCTTGAAATGATTAAAAAAAGAATCATAAGAACACTGCACTATACACTTAATGGAACTTCTGCCGAACCGAGCATGATGATAACACGAGTTTATACTTTCGCTTGATGTAAAATTATATAAACATTTAACCGAATTCAATTTGATTTTTGCAACGTTCACTGAGAATTTTTTTATTTTATTTGTTCACATATATATTTAACTAGAGGACCGTGGCTTCTAGCGGAAACGTGTTTTGCAAAGAACTACGATTTCAAATTATAACAATATTTT
This sequence comes from Latrodectus elegans, assembly GCA_030067965.1. Lineage (NCBI taxonomy): Eukaryota > Metazoa > Arthropoda > Arachnida > Araneae > Theridiidae > Latrodectus > Latrodectus elegans. The sequence goes on from CM057809.1 coordinate 83,870,461, forward strand.
TTCTTGTTCTTAAAATTATTTACCATTTATATTTGTGTTCCACGCACTATTTACAGACACAAAATGCAGTCACACACACCATATATATATATATATATATATATATATATATATATATATATATATATATATATATATATATATATATATATACACTACAGGCCATTAAAATTGCTACACCAAGAAGGCGACATGCTACGGACGTGAAATTTATACGAAAGGAAGAAGGTGCTGTGATATGCAAATGATTAGCTTTTCAGCGAATTCAGACAAAGCATGCACCAGTAGAGATGCCTACATTGTGTTTAAATGAGGAAATTGTTCAGCCGGTTCCTCATACACAAATTGCATTTGAACGTTGTTGCCTGGTGAAAAGTTATTGTGATGCCTCGTGTAAGAAGGAGAAATGCGTACCAGCACGTTTTTAACTTTGATAAAGGTCGAATTGTAGCGTACCGGGATTGCAGTTTATCTTATCGCAGTATTGCTGCTCGTGTCGGTCGAGATCCTATGACTGTTAGCAGAATATGGAATCGATGGGTTCAGGACGGTAATACGGAACGCCATGCGGGATCTCAACAACCACCTACCACTAGCAGCCGAGAAGACAGACATATTATCCGCATGGCCGTAATGGATCGTGCAACAACGTCACGAACCGTGAGTCAAGAAACGGGGTCGTTTGGAAGACAACAAGTGTCTGCACGAACAGTTCGACGACGTTTGCAGCAGCATGGAATCTCAGCTTGGATACCATGGCTGCGGCTTTCCTTGACGCTGCGTCATAGACAAGAGTGCCTTCAATGGTGTGATCAACGACGAACCTGGGCGCACGAATGGCGTGATCTCATCTTTTCAGATGAATCCAGGTTCTGTGTACAGCATCATGATGGTCGCATGCGTGTTTGGCGGCATCGTGGTGAACGCATATTGGCAGCGTGCATTCGTCATCGTCATACTGGCCCATCACCTGGCGTGATGGTATGGGGTGCCATTGGATACACGTCTCGGTCACCTCTTGTTCGTATTGATGGTGTTTTGAACAGTGTACGTTACAGTTATCGTGTGTTATGACCCGTGGCTCTACCCTTTATTCGAGCCCTACGAAACCCTACGTTTCAGCAGGATAATGCCCGACCGCATGTTGCCGGTATTGTACGGACCTTCCTTGATACGGAACATGTTCGGCTGTTGCCCTGGCCAGCACATTCTCCAGATCTTTCACCAATAGAAAACGTCTGGTCAATGGTTGCCGAGCGACTGGCTCGTCACCAAACGCCAGTCACTACAGTTGATGAACTGTGGCATCGTGTTGAAGCTGCATGGGCATCTGTATCTGTACATGCAATCCAATCTCTGTTTGACTCAATGCCCAGGCGTATAACTGCTGTTATTACTGCCAGAAGTGGTTGTTCTGGGTACTGATTTCTCAGGATCTATCCAGCCAAATTTTTTGAAAATTTAATCACTTGTTATTTCTAGTATAAAATATTTGTCCAATAAATATTATTTTGTTATCTGCATTTCTTCCTGGTGTAGCAATTTTAATGGCCAGTAAAGTATATATATATATATATATATATATATATATATATATATGTGTGTGTGTGTGTGTGTGTGTGTGTGTGTGTGTGTGTGTGTGTGTGTTATATATATACATATATATATATATATATAAGCTAAACAATACTGAATTTGAGACAACTTTCATATAGGCGTGTATGGGGAAAACAAAATGTGAACAAACTGAACTGATCTAAGTGAGTAATACTTAAGTGAAAAACATTAATTGGACAAAAACCATTAATTTTTTGAAAATTGTAGAAGATAGTAAATATTGCTATATTTAAAAAAAACCACCCTTTTACAATCTGGAACGAAGAAAAAATCCAATGTCGTACATATTTTTTTTCGCGACACAAGCACCTATGGATAGATAATAATTTTAAAACCTGGAAAAAATCATATCCATCAGTTCTTGAGGAAAGCAATAGTTTTGGGGCCATGTGCATTGTGACATTAATAGTTATACAGTGATTCAAATCAGTGATTTTTAATTGCTCGGTTTAAGTTAATTTTAATCAAAGCAAGCAAAACTTTGAAAAGAGAAACATGAACTATGTTTTATGTTTGACAGAGACCAATATCTTCATAAAGGTTTCATTGCATTCCTTGTAATAATCCATATTCAACAAAAATCTCGGACACACTAAATAAGAATTTATTAATATTGATTATTGTTGAATATTCAGAAATGCTCTTTTATGGAAAAAAAATATTATTAATATTTCTAAAAATCCGTTGTGTGGGGTATATAAGCAGATTTTTTAGTTTTATTTGACTTTTTAATTAATTTAATAATTAAATTTATTTAACTATTTGTTCATCTTGTAATACTTAAAACAGAAATCGAATAAGAATATGTCGCCTTATTTTATTTATTTTTATCAGTCACGAGTTTATTTTGGATTAACTTATTAAAATGAGATTATTAAGCTAGAGGTACTTGAGCTTTATGTGATCTATCATGGGTATATCACTAAATAGTATAACACGTACTAGAACAAAATGGAAATTTGGACTGTCCCGACTTTCGTTTTATTCCTAAATTGTAAAACAAATCTACAAGTAATATGATTAATACCTGAACTAAAATTATAATTATTAAATTTAATTTGCCATTAACATTATATATAAGTATAGTGTCCTTAATACGCAAAATATAATATACTTTCATACACAGTATTTTTACTTGTAGCAAGTGAGGTTAGTAATTTCAAACAAAAGAACAAATGCTTCACAATGTTCTATGAATTTAATATTAAAGGTGCTCTTTAGTCAATATATATTTTACAAATTCTAAATCAAAAAATATTTATTCAAAATCAACACAATCACGAAATACTCGATAAATATACACACAAACCCGTAATAATATTTACCTGCAGTACGCTTCCGGCTGCCTATTTCATATATAACAGAAGCATTTTAATGATAAGAAATGTAACAAAAAATTAACGCTTAAAATGCTAACAAATTTATGATGTGAATGTGTGCGTGTTGTTTTCTTAATTTTTTTTTCTCCTTCTGATAACACGAGAGAAGTTGTCTCAATTTCCATTACTTTTTAATTATCTATTCATTTTATCAAGCTCTTAAATTAATTAGTATATTAAAGCCCTATTTTCTTTTCTAATTCTAGATTACTCCAGCTAAAGGTAATAAAAAGAAACCAACTCGAGAGAATATGGAAGCTAAACGAGAAAGAAAAGCTGCCAAGACATTGGCGATTATCACCGGAGTCTTCGTCATATGCTGGCTTCCTTTCTTCGTCACTGCTCTGTTAATGGCTGTTTGCCCTGCTTGTGAACCAAATCCATACTTATTCTCATTCTTTTTGTGGCTAGGATATGCCAATTCCATGCTTAACCCTATCATATACACCATTTTCAGCCCCGATTTTAGGAGCGCTTTTCAGCGTGTCCTATGTGGGAAAAAGAGGGGTCGCATGCGATAACTGAAGAGTGGGTTTGCGCAAATGAGAGGTGTACTGAGATCATAACGTTGAATGGTCTTACTTCAAGTACAACTATGCAAAACCTGTATTAGAAATGCTTTTAACCTCTCTCAATTCGAGATTGAAAGATTTCTAAATGATTTTGTCCGAGTGTTTTAGTGATCCATAAAATTGAGCTTCAGACAACTTAAGAGCTTTAGAAGCCCAACAAGCTCAAATATTTATATCAAGTGTAAATGAAATAAGACGCTCTTTTCTCCATTAAGATCATATGAAATATTCTGATTCAAACTAAATATTATTTTAAGAAGAAATAATAATAGACCGAATTTTTTAGTATTCTCGTAAATATACAGTATTGGTGCTGCATTCATTTTCATTATATCGCTTTGTTAGATAAAAGACTATAAACATTTTTTGAAAGAAAAAAAGCTAACTTTAAAAGTCTACTCCACAATATATAGAGATAAATTTACCTTCAGTTTAATCCATGAGGTACCTTTCGATACAAGACTATTTCAATGATTTTCTGATGCGTCACTTATGGTGTAAGTTTAGTTTAATTTTTGAGAGAAGTTACTAAAGCGTTTTTTAATTTTTGTATCTAAGATTTGAGAAATTTTAGTTAGATTCAAAATACTATGCTCGTGAGAGAGATAGTTTACAATTTTGTTGTTATCTACCGAATAGTTTTTATGTAATATTTGCTAGTGAGAGATTAACTTTTTATACCTTTCATTAAGTTTGTGAGTGATTTTATTACAAATTTCATAATAAATGAATGTTTTTTTTTCAATTACCACAATTTTATCCATTTCAATTGGAATAAAAATGATGATAAATGTTTATATATATATATATATATATATATATATATATATATATATATATATATATATATATATATATATATATATATATATATATATATATATATATATATATATATGAGCATTAGTTTATGAGAAATATCTTGGTTTATTCCCAATATTTTGTCAACATTTTCAAATCAATTTATTCTTTGCACAGAAGTGTGGGTAAAACTACATTATCTAAGATAACTTTCATATCTAGTTTCATAAAAATTTTGTTACGTGTGTAGGTAATTTTACATAGAACTTAAAAGAAGAAATATAATGTATTATATTTATATGTGGAATAACAATTAAACTCTCTTAGTCACTGGGTAAAATAAATAATACTTGATTGTTTTCTTTTTTTGATAAATTTTAATATTGTAGAAAATGTCAAGGTTTATTAAGTTTAGACATATTTAAAGATATAAAATTATTCAATAAAGTCAGAAATATTATTCTAATGTATGATGATCTTCTAAAAAGTGAAAAATAAGTGTGATTACTAGCTCGGGTTAAAAATAAGAAGGTGACACATTTAAAATGCTATATTTGAAAGAAACATTTCTTTCTAAATCATATTGATCTTGAAATTTTTACTTGATTAACGTAAAGCAAATAATTTCAAAAATATTTAATTCTGATATAATAGATTATGAATAATATTTAATATATGGAAAAATATAAAGTAAAATGTAATAATTATAAAGTTATAGAGATTTTACTATAATTTTCTTTAATTAGTGAATTGAAAAATATATTCAAAAGCTAAATTTTCTTAAAATTTTAAGTATTCATTGTACTTAAAATGTAAAATAGACAGAAAATACAGCAAAAGAAGAAAATACTTTGAATAAGGCATATAATTGGTGATATTTTATTTGTATTTAGAAAGCAAAAATTATTTTAATTTTTTAAATAATTTAAAACATTCTAATGTAGATCTTAAGATTGTGTGTGTTTAAAATCGATGAAATATTAAAATACAATAAAAATAATAAATGAAAAGAAGTAGAAATTAATTATCAGTTGCATATAATATATATTTCTCTCTGTATATATATTTTAAGATATGTATTATAAAGATACACTTTTATTTATCTATAGTTAATAATTGTTTCCATTTTACTATTATTTGTTATAAAACACATTCAAACAGCTTATCTGAAGATATTGTATGAATAATACATAATAATATATTGGATAAAATGCAAAAGTTCTAAGATTATATACAGTAATTCTATACTATTTATTATGTAAGATTGTGCAATATTTTTTATTATTTCTATGATATATGCAATTGAATTGTCAGAGAATGTTTATCATAGCAATTATTATTCTTATTATTCAATTTATTTTACAAAATAAAGGTATGGAAACAGTTCACCTTTCAATAAAATTCAATTTTGTAAGAATTAAACCGAAATAATTAACGAAATCGAAGAAAGCGTGTGAATAATTTTCTCTATTACATAATTTACATCAACTTTACACGTTAGAAAGCTTCTTTAGTAATTCTGTAAGCAACTACTTCAGTATAAATTGAGAGATAAATAAAAGTAAAATGATTAATTCAGAGAAAGTAACAACGCTAATATTCTAATCACTTCTAAATTTCAAAACTTAAAAAGAAATTAAAAGGATTTAACGTCTGTGTTAAGAATCATCAACATTATTGGTATAATCTTAATATATAGGCATAAAAAGAAATTATTTTAGTGATAGTATCCTCCAAAAGTCTATTATGTCATGAACAGTGATAAGATACCAACAATTAATGCTCAGCTGCTAATAACATGTTAATGTGTTATTCAGGCAATAACAACCATGATTGAGGAATAGTGATGCTTTTAAAATTAGTAAAAATGAAAATAATGTAGAACATTATTCACTCTCAATTTAACTATATATGAGATCGTAAACGATAATGAAGGTGAAATAAGTTGAAGTATAGAAGTTATTTTTAAGAAAATTTCTGAATAAAATCAGTAAGAAGAAATTTTAAATAGTATTTATAATTAAGATCTATAAACAATAAAAAGTATTTTAAACAAGTGACAATAAAACTGTGAATATGTGATGATGTTTTTATTTAAAAAATATTAATTAATTATCAACAATATGAAACTAATCTTTATAATTTAACTATTAATTTTAAATTACTTGCTTTTAATCACACACATTGTTCATAAATAGTTAAAACGTTGGTTAAAATATTTCATTGAATCTATTATTCGATAATTTTTTATTGTTTATCTACAAATTAAATTAATAATAAATAATTATTACATTTCTTTTAAAGATAAATGAAGGTGATGAGACTATTAGAGTCTAAAAATATTATTCTTATGATTGTTGAGAAGTAATAAAAAGTAAACAATTAGATAAACTATAATAATATTCTTTCATATAATATTCACAGAAAGTTTTGAATTCATAGCTAGTACAACTGGGTTTGTATTCTACTGCTAGTGATCCAGTTTATTATACATAGTTAATTAATTTTGAATAAAACACATTGAAGCTCCAAACAAAATTCCCTTAAGTCTAAAAATGAAAAATAATTATGAGGATTAGAAGCAGTAAAACGTAATAAGGACATATCAAGTTGTGATATTGTGTACTATTTCACAGGAGAAAAATCTATTTCGTTTTTCATCACATCTCTCTATATAAGAAATGTCAAATTAAAAGTACTCCTAAGAATTAAAGGAAAATTGTGGCAAAAAAGTAGATTTCATGCATACAATATTTACCTTAAAATGCAATCTTAGTGTATTATGTAACATATATAATGGAAAAGTTTATTGGTTGAGAAAATATTTTTAAAAATAATGCATCCAGCAAATTTTTTTTTCTATTTACAACGACAATGTCATCAGGTGAACTTAAATTGAAAATACAAGATATGATGTGAAATATATTATTATTATCATATAAATAGAATTTGTTAATAGGTATAGGCAGTAGTGACGTGTGTGTGTAGTATGTACAACTTAAATAACCCTTTCAAACTTATAAAATATGTTTTGATTTGATTTTTTCACGGTTAATTTTTAGCTCTATTTTTTCGCACACATGTAGATTTTTTGTAATTTAATTAATGTATAGAGTAGAAAAAAATGAATTTCTGTGATGTTATATCTAATCATTTCATGGTTTGTATTTATGAATATTATTTAGCACTAGTCCATGATTTACCATTGAAACTTATATGTTTGTTGTGATGGTGTATTAAATATTCTGTAGTATGGAAGTAGTGTTTGAGCTAAATTTTGAGATTTTATTCAAGATGTAGTATAAACTTGTAACGTCATTATTATTATTATCAATGCATGCATATTAAAATTGTGGTAAAAAGTGTCTATGTATAACATAATTCATACAGTGTTTGTACAGAATGTAAACTCCTTAGCTATACCCTCTTATCATGATGCTGTGCTTACCTTTAATTGCCGTGATTTATGTGAGCTTAGGATACATCTGTTGTTAGTTTTAATTATATATTGTTAGAAGACTGATATATTTTATGATAGAAATAGGATTCAAATTTGTGTTCAATTTATTTCCATCAAATTTATGCATTATTTGTAAATTTATTAAGTCATTTCTACTTTTAGTTATGTAAATTTACAATATCTTCAATAGACTAAAATAAGTTTATTGTGAAAAACGGTAAGCAATTAAATAGTTTATAATTTGGAAGATATCCCTTGCAAGTTATGTTTTCTTGTATCTGATCGCTTGTGAATGTAATGGAAAGTTAAATAAATGGATTTTATTATGTCTGTGGCAAATATAAAATAGTTTTTAAAGAAATTACATCATAAATTATAACAGTCCCATGTAGCTGAATATTTTAACCATCAAGAAAATACTAATTTCCTTTCAGTGACTTTAAAATAAAATTATGATTCTAAATTTGAACCTGTTACTATTTTTATAGCTTTGGGTTAAACTTTTTAGTCAAATGAAATTTAAGGTTCAATAATAAAGCAATGTTCAAATCAAACTGAAAATGTTTAACGATAAATCAATTATAAAGTAAAATAAATGAAATGTATCAATTTAATCTTAAAATATAATAAATATATGCGTGAAAAATTAAAGGAGCAACGAAAGGAAGGAGCTGTGTAAAGATTGTAGAATAGGAATTAAATATAAAAAAACATTATAAGAATAAAACGAAGAAATAAATCTATACATCCAAATGTATTATTAGTTGTGCTATAACAAAATGTAATTAATATTGAGGGAGATCAATATGATGATGTTGTATAAGTCGCTTAAAAATAAAAATTAAATAACTAAATATTTAAGTCAAAAACACTTATTAGCACTTATTTTTATTAAATATTCTGAAATTTTTCACTTTTATATCCTGAAATTTTTCTCTCCAACAGAATTTAGTGCGTGCTTCACTTATTTCGATAACTTAGTTCCATTACTGACACACATTGACAGTTCATTGCATATTACTAAAAATAATCAAATTCATTCGAAATTTTTTTAATACATGGCTATTTTAAAAATAAAAAACCTTTACATCACAATAAAAAGTTTTTCAAAACTTTTTGACTTACTTTACATCAATTTTCCTAATTTTAGATATTGCGGTTATACTCCATACTATTCCTTAATTTAAATCCAAGTAGTGGACTTTATACATACAATTGCTTTTTCTTTTAGAATCGATTTTTTCAGTGATCTTTTTATATGCAGCACCAATCTTAGATACATAATAACGGATTTACCTCTGATTTAGATATAGTCAGAGGTAAATCCGTTATTTTGTCCCTATGAGAAGTGAAACATTTTTAGGTCAACACTACTAGTTTTCTTACAGCAAAGATTGTATTTCATTAGTGTATTATATTAAAAGTTCATTATATAATTTAAATTGAATTTGTTAATTATAGTTTTGATTTTAATCAAATATAATTAAGAAAATATAGCAAATTATTTGGAATATAACTTTAATATTTCAATATTCTTTAACTTTTGGAGAACAAGCAATTTGTAAGGAATTATAATAGATAAATATAAAAGTCAAATAAAGAAGAATATTTAAAAATCAGCACCATACATTAATTACAGAAAAAATATTTCAAATTGTGAGAACATTTCTCATTTTAAAAAAATGAAATTCAGTTTAATAAAAATAAATTCATTTAAAAAATTTTAAATGCTATAAAATTGTTTAAACTTCTTGGGTTGGTAAATCAGTGACTGGATGCCACTATGTTCTACATTTTGTGACTTTACCTCCCTACTTGAACAAACATGAATATTTCGATTACTTTGAAATCCTTTTCCAGTTGTTAATCCAGGTTTAATTAGTCTTAAAGTGTGCAAAAAATTACTCTAATCCGACAAATAGAACTGAAATTCTTATGAACTGAAAAACAATTTAAACAATAATGTTAAAATAATAAGACCTTTTGTTACACAATTTTTACAGAGACGCTTTACTTTGCTCTGTATTTGTATGTCAAGATTTTTCCACCAGTGTGTGAGTCACGTTTTGAGAGCCATTGTTTGAAATGACAATTAAAATCAGTATCTATATTAATATTTTAAGCACAGACAGCGCTATAATAGCTATTTAAATTTTAAAAAATGGCACTTTCATTTAAAAAGGAGAAAATGGGAGAAACAAGAAAATTAAAACATAAATGGATGAAAAATCTTGTTTCTCAGATGGAATCGATTCGCTTACTTTGAAAAGAATATTTAAATGGATAATCATGATTGTAGAAAATAAAATTCCTGCTTCCAATATGATAGTATATTTTAAATTCCTGATTATCAAATTCTCTCTCGTATATAAATCAACGTTTAGCAAGTATATTTCTATATTTATCATTAGAAAAGCAATTATAAGTTGTTTTGTGTAAAATATAAACTTATAAACAATCAATGAAATCTTTTTTTTGTGGCTTAAAAAGTGATTTTATGGTTGTGTTTAAAAGCTACATTTCAAGGCCATTCTATCATGACAATAGATAAAATAGCTAAATATATATATATATATAACTAAAGCATCGTGCTCTTCTCTCACTAAATTCTCCAAAAACTATATCAGGTTGATCGAACATAGCCTTGGGAAGTAAATTCAATTACTGCGGTAAACATTAGAAACAGAAAAAGGCTCTTTCTATTACTTCTCTTATAATGTGCAATTTCCTAATTGTGGTGTTAGTAATGACCACGAAACTAATAAATTCTTGGTGCCATGCTTTGGACTTTTATCGTTTTTATGACTCTATTTAGATAAGTTAAATTTTATAAAGAGGGAAAAGTAGTCTTATTTACATTTCTCGTGTAGAATTGCCTGCCTAAAAGATTTTAAATAAGCACTTATATAATTAAATGAAATATTGATATAATTTCATAATTGCGGTTAAGTTAAAATTTTCCAGAGAGTTTTAATTTAATTTTTGCAGCAACTCTCGATATCATTACTCTCTCATAATAATAATAATAGCTATCACAATAACCAAACAACACACAAAAGCTAATTGTATTATTTTCCCATAGAATCGTAATCAAGTGTCATGTAGCTAAAAAAAATTCATATTGTATAAACACAATTTCTCATTAAATAACTTTACTCTATATATACTTTATGATAGTTAAATTTCTCTGAATTTAATTCTAACCAGAAAACAACATCTTTTACTGCTTATCATTGTTCATTTAGTCCATGGGAAACTATTTTGATAGTTTCAAATTTTTTACTCTTTCTTTTAATATTCCTATAAAATTGTTAGGATACAATATACTGCATGCTAAGTAACTAAAACTGGTTTTTCTATCTACAAATTGGCTTATATTCATCAATATTTACAAATGATAAGAACTAAAAGACTATTATTCTTGCACTTTATTAACTCCTTCCTTACAAATTAAATCAACTGATAACAACCCTCGAATTTAAGTGATTATTTGATACCTGAATTTAATAAAATTTCCTACATGAGAAACATAAAAGCAAATTCATCTAATAGCTATATTTTTTGTTCAATGTTACTTGAGATAACTTATTTAATTTGAAAACTTAGGAATCATTTTAAAATGTGTGAATACTATTCACAAATTTTTGAAACAACCAATTTTCAAATTATTTTCATCTTGAAATTTCAGTCTCTAAATCAAGAAGATAAAGCATTAGTTTGTAATTTTTACGTAAGAAATCGTAATTTAACCTAATTATATTACTAATTATCTTAAATTTGTAATACAAAAATAATTTTCAATTAAAATTAGAACACAAATATAAATCTGTGTGTTAAAAATATAATGATATTTTTAAATATTGTAACATTTTTAAAAGCAAGTTATTATGTAAAAGTATTTTTCAGGAACAATCAAAATTTATGAATTTTATTCACTAGTACATTCACTTTTTATAATATTATCACTTTTTAAATAACATCGATCAACTTTATACAATGCATTGCAATTTTTTAACTACAGTCTTAAACTATAATAATATTATCTGTATAAAAACAAATAAATTGTTACATAAAGAAGGAATACAAAATAATGTAATGATGTTTATTCGATAAAGGCATATTCTAATGGGAAGAGCAAAGCATATAATTTTCAAGATATTCAAAAGTGTACATCCTAAAATTAATAGATGGATCAGTTCTATATTCATCGGGATAACAGCACTTAACCTCCTTAGCCATATTTAATATAGATTGGATGACATGTATGGATAGGCCAATCTATAAAGTTTCAACATTATCTTGCTGTTCATCTATAGTAACAACAGGTGAGGGGTATAATACCTCAGAAATATTGAACAATGATTTTCTTTTAGCTAGAAATTAAGAAACTGTCAAAAGTAGATTATATTTTGCATCAAGAAATTTCAAGAAAATGCATGAAATGACGGTTCAACATAGAAGCATATGGTTAAGGAAACCTCAAAGACAAGGCAGAGATTCGAGCTTGACATATTAGAAATTTAATGTCTACTGCTTAAGGTACCACCAATGTCAGCAAAAGATTATCAAGACGCGTATTTCCCCTTATAATCTTCCCAAGTGATAAGCCAGAGTGGTTATGTAGAATGTATGCCAGTTATTTGTGTTTCCTGATGCATGAAAAAAATATTAAATGTATGTTTGAAAAATTTAAGACAATGATGCTATGTTATATTCAAGACTCATTTCAATTTATGAAAAATATTTTTAAAAAAATCTGAAACTAAGGTACTAAAGCAATGTAATGAAATAGAAATGATGCGTAGTAATTTTAAATTTAAATTATTCAATCAATTTTAAATTTTCTTGTTCATAAATAAAGAATTATTAGAATAATAAATTATATATATTTTTAAAAAAAATTACTTCATTTGAGCAAGATTTTTATGATAATTTCAATTTCCTGATATGATTTCTTTTGTTCTGTCCAGATTAAAGCTTAGAAGTAATAAGAATTTTGAATTAATTTAATAAACATGTACAGTTTCTCTGCTGAAAACTATAGGTTTTCGAACTAGTGCGCAGCAATTCTGAAATAAGTAAGATAAGATAAGCTACTATTTGATTTTGATCAGATTCAAGCATGTGACAGTTTGCATTTCTTTTTCTCTCAAGTTCAGTTCAATTCTTGTTTAATTGTAAGTTGTTAAACAATGTTTAATTTGTAATTCATGTATGAGAAATCTGTTTTAAAATTGCCTCTTTTATACATATTGTAGATGTCGCCTGCTTTGCAAATCCGGTTATGCTGCATTGGTTAAAAATACTTATCATTTATATACAATGACATTCTTTATCTGTTTCATAAATTTCAAGTGCGTATCATCCTGTCTTCTTGATTCAACAATGGTAATGGCCCTCCCGAGTGTTTGTATATCTGCGTATGAGTGTATGCGTGTATTTGATTGTCTACTTATATATATGGATTGATATAATATACTGTGGTATATAAAATTTCCTATACTTAGTAGAAAAGCAAATAGAATTTTGTTTCTTGTACATATGCAGTATAGTGGGATTGAGTAATGAGATTCTTTGAAGAAAATTCCTTGTGAGCAATAAATTATTGCGTACAGAATTTACACTATACAGAGCTATCATTTCTTTCATCAAAAATGGTTGCTATTTAATCTAAGCCGACATTGAGTCTTAATTGAGTTTAGGTAACAAATATGAAGGCAACTTCATTTACATGAAATAATGAATGTATCAAAATAGTTAGTTCACCAATAAGAATGACTTATTTTCAACTCTATATGCTCAGATCAACCTGCTGATTTAGTTATGGTTAAATACTTTCTATATACCAAGGATAATCGTGATAGCTCAGAAATGTTATGCACCAGTTTTAAGTTTAACATTAAGGACGCACTCCTTCAATCTGTGCTCAAATTTTTTACACGAATTCATTTCTTTTCATTAAAAATAGAGGACAATTTTTAATTTCAAATTATGAAATGAAAAATAGCATATTTCTGATTTAAACATTTTTCAAGTGTAAATGAATGCATTTTCAGCTTAGTATTAAAAAACAAAAAAAAAATTATTCATTTTTTATGACTAAGATTAAATATTAATTTTTTTCCTACTTAAAATAAATTAATTATTGAATAAAGTAATTATCTGAATATTTTAAATATTTTCCTGTTCTTAAAATCAAAAGGAAAAGAAGACCACACAGATTTCATTCATAAAAACACACAAAAATTTGCTGTTTTAAGTAAATATTAATCCAAAATCACGTGAAGAAACTAATATTTCTAAGTCAGAATTCAATAGAACATTTTTCCATCATTTATAGTGCTTCGATGATGATACGGCACTTTCTTTCATTGCCGATCCAACTGTCACACGCAGGTAATTTGTCTCCTTATTTTATACCACAATCTTTCTTTCATTCTGAAGGTAACCATCTTGTTCTCAGTTGTTGAAGTCAATAGTCACTTCATGGAGGAAATGTACCTTTACGATAAATAGATCCATTATTTTTCTTCGTCCGCGCCTTTCCTTAGTTGTTACATGTGTATTCAAGTGAATTGATTTCAAGTAACATATAAAAACTTAACGACTAAAAATATCATATTATTATTTCAACAGAAATTTTAATTTCTATTTATTTCCGTTTAAAAACACTTTCAAATAAATAAACCGTTAAATTAAAATGTGATTAAGAACTAAAAATTAAATAAAACCACAATAATTAATGTTTGGAAATTTTCAACAAAAATAAAACAATATTTAAACACATTTCATTCGTTAACACACTTGACACAAGTATTCTAAAATAAAATTCGTTTGTAATTTGTTGTATGTTGTGTAATACTTATAATATAACACATGATAATTAGAAAATTGTATTAATTCCATCATTCAAAAATATTTTTGGATGATTGATTCTGTTGTTTACCGAATTAAAATTAATTTTAACTTAATTTCTTCAAATCTTCAATCGGAAGAAATTATAATTTTAGCTCAAAAGAATGATTTTAATAATTATTCTTCATGGTTCTATCAGTCTCTGCAGTGTATGTTCAGCTTTTTACTAACACAATTTAATTTTCCATCTAAATCCTAGCACTTTAAAAATAAAAATATCAGAATAATGTTATTAAATTTTTCTCGCTTAAGAAAAAAGTGGTTTTAATAGTGAATAATTCATATTAATAAGAATCTAAAGTTTTAAATATTAGCTCTAAATATTCAACTAAATATACTTGATTAAACTTATAATTTTATGGATAAATTATAAAAATGTATGTACTAAATGAAAGTATTTCTTTGCATTAACTTGAAACTTTATCATTTTATCTGAAGCCTGGTTTTGATATCATCCTAAATTTGCATTAATCATGAAAATATATACACAAGAGTATAAATACTTATTTGCTTCATTTAAAGGCAATTATGAATTTGCTTGCGAGGTTAGAAAATATTTGTAAAAATATTCTTAAATGGAATCTATTATCATCTAAAATATTTTTAATTTCTCAACCCATCTTTTTCGAAACACTGTCTATTTTTAAAAGTTGCAAAAACAATTTACAAAGTTGATGGTAGAATTTTTTCTAATATTTCTTCCCGTGACAGGCAGATCTTATACGTCATATTTTCATTTTCTGGGATTACGCATGCTATCAACTATTTGGAATAACTACTTACATACCAATTTCACATACCTAGAGCAATATATTTACAGGTAAAAACTAACATTAAAAAAATAATATATGTTTGAAATCGTACTTGTGTTTATTAATATTGAAGGAGCTGAAAAATATAATCAATAGATTAAATTGAACATCTATTATCAGGAATCTACATAGCATTATTTTAAATTATTATAAATAATGAAACCAGTTATATCGGTTAAAATATACCAGTTATCTATATAGCATTATTTTAAATTGTTATAAATAATGAAACCAGTTATATCAGTTAAAAATATATCTGAAGATAAATGTGATCTGATTTTTCATACACTGGCTATGTCTTCGTATGACCTATAAAAAACAACGAAATTAATGCAAAATTATTAAATTAATATCAAAATTTTATCATGATTGTTTTTTTACAGAATTATTCTTCAGTGAAATATGTATGCATGACAGAAATATATTAGCCTAATCAAAGATTTTGAACAAATATCTGATATTGAATTCATATTAGGAGAAACATAGAACTCTTCCTACTGCATTGAGATACCATAGTTATTTATGTACTGCTCAATATATATCGAATCAGTTAATCCAATTGTCAGTTTTCAAAATGGTAGTTCAAACAAGTAATCAAAATCCATGTATTCTCCAGATGAACAAAGAGGACAACAATCATGGAACATAATAACCTTTTCAAATGATTGACATTTTTGTATATCGTGTCATAATCAATGTACCACGGGTATTTGTATCACTCTAAAATTATAGAGTGATAATTTGTTCTGGATGACTTCCTATTAAGCAACTTTAAATATCAAAAGAGGTTAACAGGTATTAAACAATGTTCCTATATTTATTATCCGGTTATAATAAAATGTAACTGTTATTTTTTCCTGTATCATCATGCAAGGGAAATAATTACCTTTTATATAGTAGAAGAAATATTATGAGGTTTTTTTCAAAAAGTGGAATATAATTTTGAGAATAATTAAAATACAAAATCAAAATAAGTTTTGAAGTATTGTGTATATATCGTGTTAAAATAACCGATACTTATTAAGAAACCTTTAACTTAAAATATTGCCACCTGAGTTGCAAATAATTTAAAACAGATATAATGTAATTAAGAGGATCACTACAGAAAGAGCTTAGTTAAACTTCCGATCTGAGTAAATCTAAGGTTGTTATTGCTCATAGGAGATTAATAGGTTATTTGAAATGAATAAACGTTTGCTTTGATGAATATCTGATTTATGCTTTATTCTGGCAGAAGACATTCTTCTGAGCTCAGTGTAAGTTACATGGTAAAATAACGAGATGTTATAGTGTAAAGCTACTCAACAAGCTGCAGCAATAAAAGGAACGTCTGTATTTTATCTAATCAATTCTATTATTTACGTTAATTAGTAATAAATGTAGAAGTGTGTATTAAATAACGTTTTTTCTATAGAACTGCATAAAATATCTACATTGATAATGAGATTCAAGATGAATTAGCATTAAATGTAAAGGTCAGGTACCGTTCCTTGGTTCATTTAAATTTGTTGATAGGAAGTAAACCTCATTTATATATTTGCACTATTCTTGTTAGTTTCATACTTATTGCATGTAAAAATACCGACAGTAAAAAATTAAACATGATCTTTTTTAATGTACCTCTCAACATTACGCATTTAAAATTATTAGGATATCTTGAAATCAATATTTCCAGATTCTCTTCAAATTTTTCCTTTAACATCATTTAATTCGTATAAGATTAAATTTTTATATTTATTATAATATAAGTAACATTATTAGTTAAGCATTATTTGTCATTTCAACTTCAAAATACATAAACATTTTTCGCTAAATAGTAGAGAAGCGTACAGAGAGTAAAATGCGCCAAGAATGCGATAAAGTGCACCAGACTGGTTTACCGGTTCGGATTACGTACGTATGACGTGCTTTTCTTTTTATACATGCGCGTTTTGTATGTAACTCTTGAAACTATTACAGAATAATCTTGAAGCATTGAGTTTCGATATTCGATTTTTGGAGTTTTTGTGTTGCATGCGAAAATTAATAAGTATGGATGAGGATATATGGACTTTACGTTTTTGCGGAGTACGTATGGAGAAAGAATCATCAGGAAAACATAAAAGCTTTTTTTGAAGTGGTAAAAACGATATATTCGCCAAAAAGTAACGATTTGGAGATCGATGAAGATTTGGTGAGTTACTTTGTTTTTCATTACAATTTTATTCACATATTTAGAAATTAAAGTTTTTATAAAAATGAATGTTTCCCTAAGTAAATGAATGTTTAAGTTGTGTGTATTGCGTTTTTCATATTAGTGTTAGAATATGCCGCGTACTTAAATTTCTTTAATGTGGGTGTAAGTGCTCGTTATATTAAAATTCGAGTTTAAACAAAAAATGGAATTTACCTTTATTGCTCGGTTGCCACTGTAGTAGGTAGCGCTACACGGTTTTTTTTTTTTTTTTTTTTTTCTTTTTTTTTAAGGTGGGGCGCTATTGATCGATATATTAAAAATTTTATTTCTATTTATTAGAATTTTAAAACTTCTACAGTATTTAATTATAATGAAATATTAAAATTTTTAATATTTGGAATTCGGAAAAACGCGTGATTTCAAAGCAAAGTTCGAACGCGATTGTTATTGGTTGACAGCTATCGCCCGTAGTGACGTAATTTAGGTTGGCGACAGAGCTGTAGAGTGCTTGGCGTCAAATTTTGAAATCGCACCAATCCCGTACGGGTCTGTCGTCATTTACCCACTTATGTATATATGCTGCTGAATATTATAAAAATTGTAACACCATAAAAAGCAAATAAAAATGGATTTGTATTGTAACTAAGCAGTATGACATGAAAGCAAAATGATTAAATTTACAAGCAAAAATTGGGATATTTATAGGAGTGTAAAGCTTGTGGAAACTGTTACCGCCCTGAGCTACTTAGCTACTTACATGGTTAGTCATGTAGTCAAACTGGGTTTTGATGATTGAAATGGAAAACTCTCCTTTCATGCTCTTCAAGTCTATGTCACTCTTTATCAACTGTGGTTAGAGAAATAAAGGGCCAATCTCTCTTCAATTCATGGTCAGATTTTTTTTAGCTGGTGATAGAGCAGGCCAGGACAACCATCGAGTGCCCACGGTATTGAAGTAAAATAGCTGGAATTGCACAAATGCAATAAAATAATCAGTTATGTTTAAAACCGCATAAGTTTTCAACGTTGTTTTACCAAATTCTACAAAATGATGCGTATGAAAGCCGTTCTTAGCAAATGATTAAGTTTCAGAATACTTTTAACACCTATTGATTTATCAATGGGGGGGGGTGCTTGTTTTGACAAAATAATTTCAATAAAAATGTAATATATTAGAAAAAATGCCTTTTGGAAGAAACATTTATATTTGTAGCCATATAGATATTAAAAACAAAATTAAAGAAACTTGTATAACCGTAGGTAACACAAGAAGCGAGTGAAGTTAGTACGAGCTGTGTAAAATCCTTCAATTGTATTCATTTGCAAAGAGTTATTAAATCAATGTAATTCAAGAAATAAGAAGTAAAACTATCATCCACAAATGCGTTCTATATAATAATGCACTCATCAAGTCATGAATTTACCAGAATGCTGCTGTAAGTAACTGCTAAAATAAAAATAAATTACTAATTTTTGAAATAAAATGTTAATAATAACTATTGTATAAAAAATAAACACGCGTTAAAACAGTCATTAAAATTTTGTATATAGTTTTTTTTTTTTTTTTTTTTTTTTTTTTTAATGTTTTTACTAGACATACATTTCTCGGAACTAATATGTATTAAAATATTCGAGATGTTGAAACTTTGTGTACTTGTGATGTTAATTCAAAAGCATGATTAAATAATTTATGGATTCAATACATCACAATATTTCCTTATCTTTTTTCCTCTTTAATAAAAATTATACATTTTTAGTCAAGCGATTATTTTTGGGAATTCCTTTTCTAAATAACTGAAGTGATACCACAAAGTGTACAGCTCAACAGTTGGAAGTTGCTGCATAGCTTTATTGAGCCTCTACATTCTGTTAGATATTTTCATAAATAGTGGAACGTATGCACGTGATGCAAGCGAAGAAACCAGGAAAATTCCTGAACACATCCCCGACCAAAATACATTCAGAAACAAAAAAGCAGCAGTGGCTGAAATCGAATATAGAACCTTCCACTCAGAAGAAAGTGAACTATCACTATACCATGGTGAGCTCAAATAACATATTTGACACTACATAATGGACAGCCGAACAGAATAAGGTTATTGTAAGCCATTTTAATATCCACCGCGAAACTGCCTTTTGATAAACTTTTCTTAAATAGTGGGCCGTATTCACATGCTGCAACTGAGGAAATTTGAAAAACTCGCACACTGCATCACGATAGACGTGCTTGTAGGAGGCAGAAGCGCTACATCCATTACCCAGGCCATTAGGCAGTGCACAATGCGGAGTCAAAACTCGTTGTTCAACAGTTACTGGGATCGAACCCAACCTTTTCAATCCTGGACACCTTTCGGTAGAATAATTGATGCCATATCACTAATCACCAGCGAGCCCCAACAATAACAAATTTGTAAAAAGTTCTACAATTAATGTTACAAATTTGTTAAACAGGTTTTCTATTATTATTATTATATTTGTTCGTCATTGGGACAGTGTCAGCCTACAGAGTAAGTTATTGCAAAGCTACTCCGTCATCAATTGTATAAACTCGAAAACATGCCAGATAATAATCACAAAAAGTTCTTTTAAATCACTAATAAGAAATTTTATTATGATCCCAATTTTAAATTTGTCTCAATTTTAATCATACAAAAATTTCAAGAGATTATCCATGGAAAATAAGAAAAATAAAAATATGTGCATCATCTCAGAAAAACTACTGAAATTAGAAGAATAAAGGCAAAATGATTAATAAATTTGTTTGAAGTTGCTACATAAAAATTTACTAAATGAAGAATTTATTATTAGGCATAACTTAGAAATCAAAATAACATCAAAGTTAGGTATGAATAAAATCAAAGTAGAGGGAAATGTTCCATTTTTAAATCTATTCCGTGCATTTTTATATAATAGCACTATTATATAAAAATACACAGAATAGAATTAAAAACCATGTTATAATACAATAAATAGAGAAAGAATTGGATTTTTTAGCACATATTATTCGTTTTATCAACCTCTTAATATTAATGCAAAAGTAACGAAATAAAAGGAATCAAAAATTCCTTTAATATTTAACAATGATTATGCACTGCTTAGTTGTTTTACGCTCATGTGCCAAATGAAATGTAAAATAGTTTTCTTATTTTTAATTTTAGGCTAACGAGTCATTTATAAGAAACGAGTACTGCTCAGTATCAAATAATATTAACAAAAGCAAATTACTCTTTTTTAAATTAAAATAAGCATTAAATTTAAAAACTCAATTTAAATTAAATCGACTTTTTTCATGCAGGCATACATACTTTTTAACACGAGTAATGTTTAAGAATTAATTGATATATGTTAACGTGTGTGTTTCATTTATTCATATACCCCTCCTAGAAAAATAAACTTCACTAAACAAATGTTCGCGAAACTTTAACTATGTAATTAATGAGAAAAGAAAACTGTTTCAAACAGAAATGATATTTCTAAAAAAATAACTTAAAATATTTAATTAATTTCAAATGGAAAGAATGAAAACAAAATCATTGAACTTTAATTAATTAAACTTGTCATTTAATTCCAGATTAATGAAGCTAATTCTAAAGAAAGTTTAACTCACGATAGAATACATATGCAATGAGTTAAAAGTTATAAAACTTAAAGGTATATATAAAAACACAATAGAATTAAAGTAATTTAAGCTATATTTAAACCAGTGTATATAGGAGTAAAAAATATATTTGAAATAAATTTAAGCACTTGATTATACTTAAGCATTATTTCTCTCAATTTTCCTTATTAACGACAAACCCTAAATAATAAACTTAGAGTTTCTTATTATTTGGTGGAATAAATATAATGCAACAAATGAACAAAAAAGAGAAATTTTAGAAACTGTAGGAAAATTTGCATCCAGTTTAAACTCAAGCCTGTTTTTGATTATCAACGAGTTTTTGAAAAGAAATACAAAATATCAACGAGTTTCTGAAAAGAAATAAGAAAAAAAATCTAGAAATTCCTTCTTACTCTAAACTCATTTTTCTTTGAAATTCACACACTTCATGTTTCGATCAAGAATTTAGTAGAATGTTTATGATGCAAATGAAACTACAAAAACTAATGAGCTTTTAATGCATTTTATAAGTTCAAAGAAATATTATTTCTTATATGTATAAGTACATAATTTTTAAAAGATTTATATTTAAACTTGCATCTTTTTTGGTTTATTAATTTTTTCTTCAAAAAATATACTGAACTACTCTTATCAGCCTTTTCATTAACTATGAAATGATTTATTAATTAATTATAGTTTTAAACGTTATAAATATTTAATGCACTACTAAGCCTTTCGAATAAAAATATAGTGCTAACCTTTAATTTTTTTTTTTCTTTTCAACTAACAATTTCTATAATGAGAAAATTTTTCAGAGATATTTTTTAATATTCTTTTGTAATTTTGTTAGAAGGATGTATTTTTTTGTTTTTTCCATATTTTATTTCTAATATTCTACATACATATTATTTTTGATATTATTTTAAGTTTATTAGTTCGTAAATGTGTTCAGTTAAATTTGATATAATGTGATATTCTAAATTCATCTATTTTGTTTTTTTACATGAAGGGGGGAATTTCAGACAATTTTTAAAAAGTTTATTTATAATTTTAATATAAAATTTATGAAATTCTTATGTTTATCTTTTTGCTTTCTTGGGACACTAAATGAACTCTTAGAGCACAATCATTAAAACTGTGATACACACAATTTAAGTCAGTACAGGGCACAGAAAACTTAACTACTGTAATTTTAGTCATGATAAGTTAAGCTGCTTGCCAAAATGAAGTATTTCGATGACTCACATATGAAGAAAAGTAAATTTATTAGAAAAAAACTGAATCCACATTTTCGGATGAAAGATCCACTATAAATTAGCTTTTAACTTTAGTTCCACCAAAGTCTTGAAATTGCAGCAAGAACTGAACTCACTGATACAAAGCTAGAAGGCGATGCATTCCTAGTACTGAGTGAGAGCTAGATTTGTTAAAGTGTATTTCGTTTTTATGTAGCTTTGCTTTTGTAATGCAAACTTCATCAAAAAATGAAGTTTTATAAGAAATTATAATTGCAACTCTTAGCCGTAAATTGGAGTCACTTTAAAAGCAGAATGTGTTTATTGTTAAACTGATACTCTTTAGAACATACTGTAATTGCGATTTATTAGTGGGAAAGACAATAAATTCAACATGAAAACAAATGACGGGGCATGAGGGAAGAAAAGAATTTCGTAGCAGTTGTCGCTGTTATGGAACAATGTGATGTTTTCAATTGTTATTGCAGTTGAAATTTTGCATAAAACGACTATAAAGCTTGAAAATAAAACATCTCACAGACTTAGCCAAGAAAAATGCCAGTAATTTGGTCTATAAAAATAAGCAAAATCTTTTTTAACTTCCAGCTGACTGCCTGATGTATATTTTTCTTGATTAGTTAATGTGTCTTAATTTACCACATCTGTAATTGCTTGTGTGAACTTATTTTAGCTCCTAAAATATAATTCAGTTGTTTTTCGTGAAAAAGATTACTAGAAAAACAAAAGATTTTTATGTTATATCTGAACATAAAAATCTTTTGTATAGCTGATACACGAAAAACTCGTTATGCTGAAGACATGGCGAAGATACTGTTTATTAAACTTCCTTAATAATGCATTAAAAAATTGATGAATAAGAAACTTGAATAAACTGTATGTCTTCAAGAGTTTGGCCATTTAGAGGATGAAAATCAGTATCAGAGCAAATAATACACAAATGTTTCACTGCAATTATTCAGAGTACAAAAGCAAGTTTTAGCGACAGTAGTAGCACTCAGAGAATTAATGTCTCAATC
The DNA here is from genome assembly GCA_030067965.1 of Latrodectus elegans. Classification (NCBI taxonomy): domain Eukaryota; kingdom Metazoa; phylum Arthropoda; class Arachnida; order Araneae; family Theridiidae; genus Latrodectus; species Latrodectus elegans. The sequence goes on from CM057809.1 coordinate 83,894,066, forward strand.
TTTTATTTATAACTCTAAACTATATAACTTATACAATAATTAAAACGTTAGATGCCGCACATTGAATGGCTTAACGGCTGACATAAGAATTTTAATATCCATCACATAAATTGCCTCCCTGAAGGTCATAAATCATAAGAGTGAAAACCCGGAAAACTTCTAGTTATTCAACATGCCGAAAATAGAAGCGTAATATCCTTATACTGTTGATCAACAGTGGCTAAGATGATAATTAAAATTTTAAGATGCACACACAGTGTACATTTCCTTAACACAATCAATAATTGATAAAAAAAATAATAATAAAAAAGCCCATTATAGTTCTCCGAGATGATTGTCAACGATGGTAAACAGGGAAAATTTTGTAGCATGAACTTAATAAATTTTTAATATTGAAGTTTTTAAATCTGAGTGACGAAATGCAGTTTATGGTCCCTCACAAAATTCATTAAAATTCACTTTTATTTCTTTGAATCAGAGTTTATTTTGAAACCGTTATTTTCAAAACTATTATTCTATCAAACCTAACAGTCTTTTCTGATTAAAAAAAAAAGGATCATGATGTGTAGATTAGTTTTGTCAATCCACAACTTCAGCATTGGAAATACATTTGGATAAAATCATTTTTATGTAAGTTGAAAAGCCTCAAAACACACCGATTTATCGTTGCAGCAACAGCTGTTTACACTAGTTTTACTTTTGCCACATATGAGAACAAAAAAATTACATAAGAGTTAAATTCTTCGTATATGATTTTTTTTCTGCGTTATTTTTCTGACAAAATTTATCAAATTCGTTTGTCCAACTTCATAAAGAACAACATACCACGGAGTGCAATAATCATCCTGTTGATATGTAGACCTCAATCATAGTGAAAGTTGCATATAAAATGGGGAACGTTTAGTCAAGAAAAATGGTAGTAACTTTGAAAAGCGATTTTCTTGAATAAAATATAAAGTTCTATATGTGTCAGTTTTTAGTAACATTTTAGAAAATTTGGAATTAGTGTCATGAAGTTCAGCTAACAGAGCCATGTTTACTCAACTTTTGATTATTAAAACTAACTTTTTTTTCAGCTATCATTTTTCTGCTTTGTAATGGTCAGACTTTCTCTTATAAATATAGTGACTGTCATGGTTAATTGAGTGAGCTTTGAAATGTTCTCTGAAGTGTGCCAATTAATAATAAAACACTTTAATTTGTTAAGTAAAAATCTAGTAATAATAAAAACACACAATAGTTAGCTAAAAATATTTTGAAGTTTATGAAAAAATTGAAGGGCGATATAAATTAAACGTAAAATCTCATTAGAATATCCACGAAAAATATATCTTTGTACAATTGTAAGATGGTAAAAATTAGAATGAAAAATAATGGGCCACGGCGATAAGGCAATATTTTTTCTTGATCAGCATAATTTTAATTATTTATTTCAACTTTATAGAATTTTAATCAACATTTAGATATAACGATCTTAAGATATTCTTGAAAAAGCTTATTTATTGCCCTTTATAAATTTTTAGAGGTAAAATTTTTAATGATTATTTATCATTGTTTTCCTATAAATAATACTTGTTCATTTTAATTTATAAAGTGTTTTATTATATCTCGGTTTTTTATTGAAATAATTTAAATATTACTTTCAAACACGAAAATAATATTTTCACAAATTTTATTTCAGCTAATTTTTAAATTAATTACTTTCAAATGTGAAGTAGTATTTAAATTATATAATAAATAATTTAAATATTAAATTACTAAATTTGAAACATAACTACTAACAAGTAGTCATCTTTCTAAACTATAGATGGCAGCACTAATTAATAAATATTTTAAGAAAATTTAAGTAATATGAGTAAGAAGATGATACGAAAATACTCTTTGGAATAAATGTAAATGAAACCACCTTGAAATTTAAAATATATAATAGCAAATGATATTCTATGTATATATATATATATATATATATATGTAACCAATGGCATTAACATATGGTATTAATTAAGACTGATGTGTTATGAAGTGTGCAAGGTATTTTTTAAACAGGAGTAAATAACGATAAAAATTTAACTTAAATAAAATGTTATCATCATATGACTCTGCAATGCCCACATATGGGAAAATAATAACAGTTCTTGATAATTTGCAAGGGAAGTGTCATTCGCATAGTATTATACTAACCGTATTTTAATAATACGACTCTCTGATTATCAAAAACAATTAGAAAACCGCCACTAAATCATTTTATTCTATCAAACGTTCTATTTAAAAAATGAAATGCCCCCAATGAAAATAAAAATTAATAAATAAATAAAAGTTATATCAGTGTTTTATTTTTAACGATTGTTTTAATAATGCGAACTCGTACTTTTATAGTAATTGCTTTGTTAAAACAACAATTTTTTTTCTATTCTCAGGGGTTCATAAAGCAAAGGTTAATAACCAGTTTGAATTACCGATTTACCTGCGTAAAAGACGAACCTCCTTTTTTATAAATATTTTTGAAAGATAAAATTTTATTACTGTTTATTATATTCAATTTACAGTATTTTTAAACGTAAAGTAATACAAATATAAAAGTAATAATTTTTGCAAATAACCACTCTATTTTTGAAATAACACCTTTTAATCTTCTTCAAGATCCAAACATTCATCTTCAGAGCTTAATGAAGATCTCTCTTCATTCTTCTAAACAAGCGTCTGAATCCTCTCGCACAACAAATTGTGTGTGTGTTCCCTGTGCCATCCAATCCATTTCTAATTATACTCTACTTCTTATTTACTAAAATCACACTTCTTAAATGGTTTTAAAGATTGTGGATTAGGTTCCATAGTTTAGGTTTTACAGTGAGTTGCTTTTTTAGATTCTCTTCCTGATTTTTAAGTTCTCAGTTGTGGTGACCTTCCTTTCCGTCGACATGTCTCTGCTCTGTAGCATACGCAATCATACTAAATTGTATGCTATGTTACAGCAATGCCAGCATTTTTGGACCTATAACTTGAAAACAAGTTTAAGATAATTGAACATTGGAAATTTATCACACATAACAATCATCCACAAAAATTTGGAAATTTTGACGAACCCAGTCATAACAGTCGATGGTTGTCCCTGCGCATTCACTGTACTTTACGATTCCCACACTCTACAAGAAAACAAGAAAAAAAAAGTCTCTTAACTCCGAAAAGAGAAAATTTCCAGAAATGCATACAATGAAAAACTGACCATCGATGTATAAGACGCAGTATCAGAGTTTAAGACGTACTCCGTTTTCCAGATCTATTTTCAAAGAAAAAATTGCATCTTATAAGCAGGGCAAATACGGTAATAATTCTTTCTGTTCTACACGATGGAAGGAATATCGTGTGTAAAAAAGAAAGGAAATATTGTTAAAATCATCATATAAATTATTTACTTTATAAATTCTATAAAAAAAATTAATAAATAAAAAAATATACAATATATAGATCATTGCTTTAAAAATCAGTATTTTTATTTTTCCTAATAGATGGCAGCACACATTTTAGGTAGAAACAAGTATAAAAATTATTTATTGCCGTAACCTCACTGAAATCTCTTTTTATAGACAGTGCGTCCAAATTTGAAATCTTTAACTTCAGAATATTTTTATGTCATTCGAATTTTCTTTCACTTTCTTCAAAATTTCAAATTAATATAAATCATAATAAACTATAAATTTAATGAATAATTATAAATATGATACTTTATACTTCTCTAAAGAACATTTTGGCTATCTCCCTGCGTAAGCAAAAGTAAACAAATGCGTAAAACCCTGATTGAAATCCATGCAACCCTGGTTGGACAAGTCTCGGCTCATGGACAAATTCATTATCATCATAGAAATTCCATATTCCGCATGAAACAAAATTTTGATCGTTATTATGATGAAAACATTTTACTGTGCTTAATATTTTTAAAAATTTGTAACGCTAAAATTTTTAATTTGAAAATTAATATTTTCAAAATTCAGTTTTATTTCTAGGGAGTTAGATGTTAGTTGAAAGTGACATATGAATTTAACAAAATATGTATACACGTATGTACTGTAAACTGAGATTGAGAATACAAAATATCTATTTTTATTACCTGCACTAAATAAAAACTAAGAAGATACTTCAAAATCAGTAAATTAACGTAAAATTTAAGAATGCATATAAAGAAATCAATTCTGAACTTTTTATCCCATTTATTTTGTTTTTACGCCAACAGCTGATACAATTGTAAAAAATTATTTTTTTAAGAAATAACTTCCACGTTTTTATTCTTCTAATAATCGGGAAACTATCTAATTGACAAAAGTCTCTCAATCAATTCTATTTCAGTTGCTTTATAAATTTTTAAATTCGATAAAAAATAAAATTTTACATAATTTTATTCTTAATAATTTGAAAAGTTAACAGTAACACACATTTTTTGATTGCATTTATAAATTCTTAAAAGTTCATAAATAGTCATATTATGTTTAAACTTTCAATATTAGAAACGTTATTAAAAAAAACATTATTTGTAATGTTTTTCTTTTGAAAGTAAATATTTAGTTATTAAAACAATAAATGAACTTACAAGAAATATTTACAACTGCAATGCAATATTTAAAACATTGTGTGTGTGTTTTAGTCAATAACTTCTAAAAATTTTTAGGAAAATACTTAATTTAATGATGAAACTTTCTTTAGAAATGTGCATTTCAGCTTTTAACAGTGACAAATATTACGATATCTAAACCATATCCAATTATATTCGATCTAGATACTTCATGGACATCGTATTTTATTCGATATCTAGAAGACATGCAAGGGATATCCAAGACAAGAAAATATTTCATTTGTTGCCATCAGATGTCACAATATCCAAATATCCACATGATATCCATTTGCTGCTATCTTTTGGATAACTGGTACATATAACGTAGATATTCGGATATCGTGTGAATATCTAAGAGACAAAGCGATATTCAGATAAATGTCTGAGAGATTTCTCGGGGATGTCGTATGGATATTCTTGGTTTTTTGGAAAGATGATCCTGGTCAACTAAAATTTCTTATTACTTCTCCCCAGTAATCATCCTTCCTTTCAGATTTACTATTGGTCCAGCAGAAAACTATGACAAGGCTCTGCCTAAATCATGAAAGATCTAGCTTTATGCTTGCCAGTTAAAAGGAAGGAAACATGATCATACACTTGTGCAACTATCTTCCAAACATGCACCCGCACTGTTGTAGGGAAAAGAGTGAAAGACAATTCGTGAGACCATACTATTTTCTTCCACTTACCAATCAACCAGGCTTTCAATGTGACTCCACTGTACAAGTCATCTGTGTAATACCCGTAACATCTGTGACAAAAGGCTTGGGAGTTGCTGCTCTGCTGTAAATGTTCCTTCTAATGCTTCTCCTTAAAACCGTGCCTTCTAACTGTAATCATTGACACCAATTATAAGATGCATTCAGATGCTGAACTAGCTTTACGGTCAATATTTTAACAAGGTTTTCTTTTAAACATTAAAATATATGCCGCACTACCCATCAAACACATTCACTGAGCTTCGTATTTGGTCCACTGTTTTGCTTTGCCGAACTTGTCTTACCCCGATGTGTGTATGATGTCATAACTTTGGACACCGTACCTCTAAAAATGCCTAAAAACTGTTATGTCTCGGTCACACTTCCTCCTGTTATATGGACTCCTGCATCTCTTAGAATCTGAAAAGTCCAACATTTTACGCATTTTAAAAAAAATTCAAGATTTACAAAACTTTAATTAAGCTACGAGAATATATGCATTTCTATTTATAGAAAATAGGAATAGTTATTATACATTCGTGTTCATAAATTAATGAAAAGGCGAGTTCAGGCAAATAAACAGACAGAAGCAAAACAAATGAGACTTGTTTGTAAAGTCTGTTTATTAAATAAAAGGAAAAGAGAAAAAAGATGCTATGTTTGACATCATTAATAAAAATTGCGATTTTTACTCCCAGGAGCAAATTTCAAAAAAAAAAGAACCTATTTACAAAAACCAATATAACATGGTTGGTATGATCGTTAATACATAGTATGTCCCCCAGACGATGCAATACATGCAGTACAACGCCTACACATGCTGAGTATCAAATTATCGATCTGATCTTGGGGAATATTACACCACTCATCAAGCAATGCTCTCCGATGTTCCGGTAGACATTTGTGAGGGGTTTTACGGGAGGCAATTCGTCGGCCAATCATGTCCCATACATGCTCTATTGGATTCAAGTCCGGTGGGTTTGCTGGTCAGACCATATTGAAGGCATTTGTCTACAATGTTTGCACGGTGAGGACGGGTATGGTCATCCATAAGCAGAAATTGTGCACCCATGGTGCCCCGAAACAAACGTACATGTTGTTCCAGATGTATCCTGTCATGGTTACATTCTGAACAAGTAGGTTAGTTCTGGAACCCAGAATAATTCCTTCCCAAACGAACAATCCTGCATCATCGTAACGGTGTCGTTCAATTGCGTTCTCTTAGTGGTAACGGTTACGTGGCTCTCTCAGTATGAAAGTCCGGTGAGAATCAGATTGAAAGCTGTTGTAACTCGGGAGCGACCTGTGTTGTAATGTCTACTCACAATACCATCATCTTGGAACCGTTGCCAAAGCCTGGACATGACACTCTGGGTGTTTCCAAGTTCCTCGAATACTTCCTGCTGGGTACGTTCACATTCCAGGCGGCCGATAATTCTATCACGTAAAACATCATCCAAATTATTCCTTTGTGCCATAGCTATGTGGTTATTGCACTGAAAGTCTTTTCAAGCGCTTGTGAACAATTTTACTTATTTGCAACCATTCCTTATATACCCCTCTCTTACACTCTCGTCATTGTGACGTACAATCAGCACCATCTGGTAATTTCTAGTAATTTGCGCATTATTCTTTAAGATGTGTGTGACAATTCTATATGTGAAATTTTTATTTTACAGTTCAATTTCTGCGTAATTCTGAATTGTCATTAATTTACGGACATGAGTGTATTTTAATGCTTACGAGGTACAGTAAAAATTTTACTTTTGTTCATAAGAGCCTCCGTTATTTTGTTAACCATCTGTTCCTTATAAATAGATTTTGACAATTTTGGTTCTTCCGTCAGGAAGGAAACTTTTGCCACAAAACTCATGGTTTTTTCTTTTGTAGGCTTTCGTTATTCTCCTACATACTCTTCTTGTAATCAGATTTTATAGATCAATTATGACAGAATTCAGTTGTAACTGCTTTTGTAATCAGATTTGGTTTCCATTTTTTAAAATGTGAATAAATGATTCATATTAATAGGCAGGTATTCTCAACATCATTGCAAGATTTAATTCCCTATCAATAAAAGCGAACTTTTGGTTTGTGAATTTCTGATTTAAATCTGTTATCCTGGCTCTGTAGGACTGAAAATATATATAAGACTTCAGTTATATTAAAGAATTCTCTTCCTAAAACCGACATGTGCTGATTGCTAAATTTCCAGTGAATTTCAAAACAATTGACAGTAGCTATAAGTTGACTACAGAATATGATTGTATTATCACTTTAAAAATGATGAGAAGAAATAATCAATGCTTCTCTTCATTAACTAAAATTATTACATCAAAAAGACCTCAAGAGTTGAGCGTCATCAGGTATTCAAAATACAGTAGACCCTAATAACCTGCTATATTGGTTTGGACACTTTTTTATGGTTATCGACGATGTGTGTCAAAATTCCAAAAATAATTCAGTCCTTAATAAAGTAGAAATGTGTTTCAAAACAAGGAAATGAAAATTTTTTTTGAATGATTTCATAGTGAATTATATTTATAAATTTATAAAAAGTGAATATAGTTTCATTACTCCTCAAGTAATAGATAATGTTTACGTTAGTATCAATTATTAAATAGGTTACGTTGTTTAAGTAAGAATATTTTTTTATCGTGTGAGTATGAAAATATTTGTACTCACACGTTATATAACGTGTATATAAATTGTTTGAATGAATTTTTGTGTTGATATCGTTCATATAATGCCGAGCTGGCAGCCGAATGGTTAGCGCTCTTGCCTTCGGTTCAACAGTTCGTGGGTTCAAATCCCACCTTGGGCATGGATGCTTGTAGTGGTTCGGAACCCACTTTAAACCGTTGGTCCCGGTCTAATTAGCCTTCGTGTGCAAAAAATGACCGTTGAGCGACAAACAAACCGAAACCAAAGCGTTCATATAATGCAAAATCCATGACTTATTTTCCATAACTCTCTGAAAGATGTCATGATTTGTGTCATGGCCTGGTAAACTGGAATCCTCAGATGTAGAGAAACTCATTAAATCAATGTTTCCCAACCTCTTTTTTTGTTGTCGTTGAAGCTCCCCAGACTATTTAATAATGTTTTCCTGTCCCCCCTTTACTTTTTCAATAAATACAAAAAAACGTACATTATGAACTTAAAGCCTTTAATTTTAATTCCAATAAACAAACACAAACTTTAAAAGTTTAAATTAAAATAACAAATGTTTTTTATCTAAAAAAATTAATAAAATAAGATTAGGTATTAAAATGTGAGACACTTGATATTGCATGTTTTGTACCAGTTGGTTGATTCTATGTTCTGTTTTTTGCCAGAGTCATCATCAAGTCGCCATCGACATCTAGGCAATTTCGCAAGGTAGTTTTAATTAAACCTAGAGCAGAAAAGAGACTGTCTCACACAAATAAGCAGAAGAAAAAGGATCTAGTACTCGTAAAAAAAAGAGAGGCAAGTTTTGAATTAACAGGCAATCTTTTGATCCATCTTTTGACATTGGAGAAATTTTGGAAGTCATCTTTCATGGATGAATCAGCCTTCATTTCTAGAAAGTCTTCCTGAACTTCTGGTAATTGTAACACATAGGCAACAGTTCTTTCCATGTGCCATTCCATGTGACTCTGAATCGGTGTCTCGATAGTATCTGCGAAATTCGTCTTTCAACACTTCCAAATGAGCTTTTATGTCAGCTTTCAAATTTTCGTCCAGTTTTTTTTATTTTTAATTGCTTCAAACAGCCGAGAAAAAGATATATTTTCAGAAGACAATTTTTGATTCCAAACTTGAAGCTTTGCTATGAACCTCTGAATATAATCATAATTGCTTTTTATAGTGCCGTTTCTGCCCTGAAGTTTCAAGTTCAGCTGCTCAAGGTACCAAATATGTCAGTTAAATAAGCCAACCTCCATTAAAAATTATCATCTTTGAACATTGTGAAAAAATCATGTTTTTCTTTGAAATCAAGAAAAAGAATTACCTCTTCTTTCAATTCATAAAGACAAGCCAACATGTTGCCTTTGGACAGCCAGCATACTTCCGTATGTAACTGAAGAACTTTGTGATCAGAATCGAGATCCTCGCCAAGTACAATGCGGTGGACATGCCATACACAACCGCAACTCCCGACCTGGCGAGTCAACCTGGCGGTACTGAAAAACTAATTTCATTTTATGCAATTATGTAAATTACTTAAGATTGCTTGAAAACTGTTGCGACTATCTTATTGCGTGTACAGATATTCCTGTAATACGCACTTTATCTCTTACTGCTTCTCAAGATTGTTCAATTTTATAGAGTAATATTCATTTTGACAATGTACAGTATTTCGTTAGAGATGGTATTTTAGACTTCCTAAATTTAAATCTCTGATGGAAATTCTGTATGGAGCAGAAGAAATTTGTGATCAGAATCGAGATCCTCGCAAATTAAAGCAAATAATCGACTGTTTAGAGCGCTGCTCTTGATGTAGTTTACGATCCTTATAGCCGAGTCCAAAGTCTGGCATAATTTCTGTGGCAATGTGTTTTGGAAGCTAAAGCTTGCCTATGAATAACACAATGGGTACTAACAATTGCGGAATTTTTTTCTTTGAACACTTTTTAGTTAAGCCGGATCGAACACCTATCATTGCAGGTGCACCATCTGTGCAAAATCCAAGGAGCGTATTCGAATCCAAATAATTTTTTTCAACAAAATTTGATATTGAATTAGATATATCTTCAAATTTAAAATCTGCTGCCAAAGATTGGGAGTATAAAATCTCTTCTTGAATGATATCTCCCCCGATGTAACGAACATGAACTATTAACTCTGCACAATTAACGATGTCGGTGGATTCAACGCAACTAATGGCAAAAATTGACGATAATTCTACTTTATTTATTTGTGACTTAATGCCGGCCGCAATGTTATTAATTCAACGCTTGACTATGTTATTCAAAAGATAAATATACTTCACTTTTTTGCTCTGCATCTTCTAAAATTATCAGGGTAGCTCTTTTAGGGCACATAGTTTCCTTAATTCTTCCCCAATATAATGAAGTTTCTTTTGCTTTGCTATCATAAAAGCTATTTCAAATGAAGTTTTGAAATGCTGCGATATACCTGTGTGAAAAATTCCCGATTTATCCAATCTCATCAGCTTGAGTCATTCTGCTTTAGAAGAAAAATCTCTTTCATCTTCAAAACCAGAGTAGGATGTTGTTACTTCAAATGCCTTCAAGGCGATTGGGTCTCATGCTATCATTACTTTAAACTTTAATACATATTGCACACTGAGGTAATTGTAACTCGTATTTTTCTATGAAAATAAATCCAAACTTAATGTAATCTTCGGAAAACTTTCTTTTTTTGCTGTCATTTTGCACCATAACAATAAAACAAATAATCAATCAGTCACAATCGCAGAACGTGTTTCCACTCTAGAGTCAATTTAGTAAATTCAATTTAAAAAATGGTGACTGGCATTTGTAACACAGTGAATTTTATACCACCCCACCCGAAGCTATACGGTGAATGTGATGACTAAATCGCGGATGTAATCCAGTCGACACTCGTGCGGTCAAGGACCGGTGCGCATAGCTGCCATACCAATTATCTATGGCGATACTGTGTGGGTAAGTGCCAGATCCGGACAGGACCCAGGCACGCGCTAAGACATTACCCGCAGACCGACAACCACCACCCTGCCATCCATCAAGACCCATTCAAACTGAAAGTAGGCCACTGGCCTTTATTAAAATAATAATGCAGAAATAAGGAACAGAAACAAGACATACCTTGTCATAACATAAATTAAGTTTGGATAAGGTCATCTTTTAGAATTTAGTATCTATAATGGCATTCATCAAGAGGTCAAATTTTACACAAGTATAGTTAATAGTCCTTGTAACTCTTATAGGTGATATTTAATCCTTGTATTTCATGTAGGTGATTAGATATAATTTGTAGTGTCTAAGGTTATTGATATTTATTCTTGTTGTAAACTGCTATGTATTAAAACTGTTATAATTTCTTTGGCAGCTTTTTTTAATCCTTTGGAGTTTAGTAAATTCGCAAATGTTATTTCTTTGTAATTTTTTTGGTATAATTTTGATCTATATAATATTTTCAAATTTTTTGCAGTTATATATTATGTGTTTTGTATATTTTCTTCGAATTGGCACTTATCGTCTTTATTGAAAAATCGGTTCTGGTAACTGGCAATAATACCATGTCCTATTTTGAATTGGTTTAGATAGACGTCTGCCACTATCCTAGTGCTGCTTAGATTCTGGTAATTTTCATGGAGCTGCCTCGTTTTAATTGAATTAGACCATCTCGTCTGCCAATTCTGTTGTATGTTGCCATATTTTAGTTTTAATCTGGATTTTACTGTAAGGGACTGTGTGTGTAATGTTTTCTAGTTCTGTGGCTATTTTTGCTTCTGTGTCATCAACTTCATTAAGGTCGATTCCTATGTGTGCTTTGACCCAATGTAGTGTAAAGCACTCATTATGTTCTTTTAATATTTGTGTTATTTAATTCAGAGAATTGTTTGTAATTTTAAAGTTTTTAATAGCCTCTAGAACTGGTTTTGAGTCTGAGTGAATATGGCATTTTATATATTTATTTATGATTGCAAATTTTAGGGCTTCCAGAATTGCCTTGGCCTCCGCTTCATACACTGTAGTTTCGTCGTTCAGTCTTATTTTTTGGATATGTATTACTTGATTTTGTGGTCCCACAACTAATGCCGCTCCTAATTCCTTCTTTTGTTAATTTTGGATCCGTCTGTGTATATGTAGTAATCTTCCATATTAATCGTGTTTTCATCCATATTCATCGTGACTGAAGTTTGTAAACACAACTGTACCAGAGAGATCCAATAATTTTGCTGATTTTTCAACAAAAAAAGTACACAGAAACGTCAAATTTGTCGCAAATATGCGGGAATGAATTTCACTAATGCTAATGTGCATCCGGCAGGTACACAATTGTTTTCTAAGTGATGAATGTTAAGTGGAACTTGTGCTACGGTGGGGGTCCGCGCGGGTTTCATGCTGTGACTTGTGAAAACTTGTATAAACAGTGATTGATGACGCCGAGTTTTGAAACAGTGGTTGACAAAATAAGTGAATAGGTATGATATTTAATTTCATTAATTTTATGCCTGTAAATTAAACATTACATTGAAATGTTATTTCTTAATGTTGTTTGTTTGTTTTTTGCTTCTCTTGCCTTTTTGCCACATTAGGGGTATAAAAAATTAAAAATAAAATGCAAACGCTTTTCACCACCCTTGACACCTCTCTATGCCCCCCTTGTTGGGAACTCCTGCCTTAGATAGATTCTTCAGAACACGTTTTTTTTTACCCCAATGGATTTCTCTGTCTAGGAAATTCTAAACTAAACAAAGTTTTTAGTCTATATGAATTACAATCAGAGAAGTATAGCTATTATGCTTGGATCAGAAAATATTTCAGCAGGCATTACAATCTCTTCGTAAGTTCTGGTTAATATAACTTGAAAGTTTTTTAATTGTGTTTACTACGATTTACGAAACCCCAGAGAAAAAAATCACAGGTTGTTAGATCCGGGTATCTCACCGGCCAATGAAGCAATGTCAAATCCTTTGGCTCAGCATGGCCAGTCCAGTGATGGAGTAAATGTTAGTTCAGGAACTCACTTACGTTGTTATTACATGTTGGGGGAGCACCATCTTGCTGCATAATGAAAGGTGAAACAGCTTTCTCCAACTGGGGAAACAACCACTCGGAATATGTCTTGGTAAATATCCCCATTAATCGATTGCTCCTCTAAGAAAAGTGGACCAAAAGCATAACTGTTTGTAAAAGAGCAGAAAACGTTCACCTTGTGAGAATCACGTAATGTACTAATGTTACATGGGCATTTTCCGTGCCCCAAAATCGCAAATCATGGAGATAACTTTGCCACATAAATGGGAAGCGGCTTCATCAGTAAACATCAGTCTATTTTTGAATCCATTCACGTTGAGCTTTTCTTGAAATTTCACACAGAAGTGTGAAACGATTCACACAGAAGTGTAAGCAACGATTTGAGAGAGACCATATGTTTTAATGCTTGGACCATCTGATATATGTATGACTTAAATTGTAGGCGCTTCCATAAACTCACCACACCGTTGTGTGAGAGACATTCAGCTGTGCAAATGCACGCGGATTAGATTTTGAGAAACTCCGCAACAACGATTCACGAATTCTTTTAACCACTTCGGTTTCTGTTGCTTTCCGTCTTGAGGTTTTGTTTTTGCATAAGCATCCCGTATCCTATAACTGCTTCACCCACCTGTCGATGTTGTTACGATGCGGTTGTTCTTTATGAAATTTCATGTGAAAATGCCTTTGCACGACAGTGAACGAAGAGGTTTTGATATATTCGAAAATACGCTTTCTCCTTCATGGACGTAATTTTATTTAGCAGCACCTCTTGCGGCGAATTCGTCATTCAATGTGTTTCCCTGTCACCACAAATAATACTTATATTATCGTAGTTGCAGAATAAATTTGTTTCGGCTGAATGCATTAAAGCATTCACAGTGCGCTATTATTTTTGTCCCATTCAATATGAAACACTCTGTACAAATAATTAGAATATAATTTCTAAAATTATTAGTCAAAGTTTTCTTGCTTTTGTTTGATGCTGATGCCTACTTCACATATCTACTATTACCTAATATACGAACCTTGCCGTAGATTATATAGATTCACTTCTCAATCATTATAATCACTTAACTATCTAATATGAAAGCACTGTATCTCATTTCAACAATTTACATAAAGAGGAACAATCAGATTTAGGAGACGCATGTTGCAGAGATGCTGGAAGCTGACAAGTGCAGTAGCGACTTGCGTATATCGCACAGACCATCACGTGCAACGCACGCATACTAAAGTGACGTTAATTATCCGCAGTCCAATGTTATTTAAACGGCCGATGTCTAACATTTGTTACTTGCAATATTTTATTGCCTTTTGTATACGTTTGTTTTACCTTTGGCATTTTTTTTTCTAAGTTTCATTGAAGAATGGATTCTATATTTTTTCTTAAATAAAGTATGATATAGACTTCAATATTTGCTGCATTATTATAAAAAAGTTTCTGATGTTTTATTATATTTTTTGTCTAGATTTTCAAAAGAAGGATAAATGAAACTACTCCGAGAAATAAAAAAATCCTGTTCATTTTTTAAAATTTTGTATTTTTTAATACAAGTTAATAAAAATGTTATATAAGTTATTAGTTCGTAACATGAAATATCCGATTTCCATCAGTAACGTTTTGAAATTTTTCCTAATGAGAAATGAATTCTCAAGATTTTGGAGTATTATTTTTGTATGAGTGAGTGATCATAATTCTGTAGCAGCTACAAGAAACATCAATGCAGCATTTAGAAACAAATATACCATTAAACGCTGGTACACAAAGCTCGAATCTGGGGGAAAGTCTTATAAATGAAGACTGGGGTAGGCAGGAGACAATTTCGGTCAATGAAGTGCCATATGATAGTAGAAAAAAATTTTGGCATTACTATTAGAAACTACGCAGAACTAGTCGTAACTCTTACATTTATTTCCCGTCAATTAAACATGATTGGGGAGTTTTAAGAAATAGATTTCTCTCATGAATTGAATGAGAATAAGCAAAATTAATGATTTGAAACATCTGCACTTCTTCAGAACCAAAATTATCTGTTTCTCAATCGAATTGTGACGAAGAAAAGGATCTTGTACAAAAATTGTCAACGTTCAGTGCAGTAGAGGGATGCTGACAAGGATATACAAAACTTACGGAAACCGAAACTCCTTCAGAAGAAGGTTATGGTAATTGTTTAGTGGTCCTCAGCTACTCTGATCAAACACAACTTTCAAAAACTAGGATAAACCGTCACAACGGAGAAGTACTGTAATGAATCCAGAAAAGGCATCAGAAGCTTGCACATAAACAGCTGACATTTGTCAATACAATAGGCCTAAATGTATATAACGCTAGACCATGTTTCAATGACCATACGTTAAATGTTGTAATGTGTTGGGTTAGGAAATTCTAGACCAGTCGCTGTATTCACCTGACTCTTCTCCCTGATTATTACTTTTTCAAACATCAGAATATTTTCCGACAGAATATATTATAAATGCAAGGGATGCTGAAAAAACATTCAATGAATTTGTCGCCTCAAGAACTGAATTTTATAATACCAGTGGCGTGCATATGTGCAGGGTGTGCACTGCACACCCTGGCAAAATTATGAGAGACAATAATTTTCTGCGCCTATGTCTACCAATCTTTATATGGTATATATAGTAAAATATTATTTAAAATATATTCGCAAAAATATTATGTTGATTTGCTTGATTGTATTCCCGCAGTGCGTGTGGTACTAGGTGCTGCACCACGTAGCGCGTTCAAAAGCAAACGAACACAGAAAATTTTGATGTGTACGCACTGCGCACTAATAGAAAATCACGGTTTAAATGTAAGGGCTAATGGAGAATTTGGGCTACTGAGGCAAGTGAATATATTTTTTCCTGCACTTGACATTCAGAATCATCCGAAAGTAAGGTTTATTAAGCTGTGTGTGTGTGTGTGTGTGCGTGTGCGTGTGCGTGTGCGTGTGCGTGTGTGCGTGTGCGTGTGCGTGTGTGCGTGTGCGTGTGTGCGTGTGCGTGTGCGTGTGTGCGTGTGCGTGTGCGTGTGTGCGTGTGCGTGTGCGTGTGTGCGTGTGCGTGTGCGTGTGTGCGTGCGTGCTGAACCACTTTTGGTTTTTTAACTGATTAATTAATTACACGATTTAGCAGACAGTTTAAATTTATATATTTTCATGGAAATACAAAAATATGATATTGATTTTGTTTTCATGGAAATATAAAATAAGTATTTCACATCAATATATAAAGGGAAATGCTTTAGTGTGATAAAGTAATTTCGTTGATGTATTAAATTTATAGAAATAATTCGCTGAAAAACAATTTTGTTTTGTTAGACAAAAAAGACACAAATTTTAACAGAATAGTCCAAATTTTACCATTCATTGTGTTTTACAGACAGTATATAAGTTATATCTGTAATACCAAATCCCTGGTTTTGTTTTTAAAAATTGTCAAGATGTTTTCCGCAGAATATATAATTTCCAAATGTTTAAAACAATTAATATTATTAATTACAGATGTGGATTAATCTGTGGATTAAATTATATTTATTAATTTAATAAATATAATTTAATCCACTGATCCAAGAAGAAATAGTTCGTTATATTGTGCCAGGGTGCATTGAAATCTTCTGCTCGTGGAATAGACGTTCGGTCTGTCGGCACCAATGAGCATCCTGATGAGGCCCTATAGCGGCGGGCGCCATGTGGCGCTACGTTTGCTGAATATTTAAGTTTTTCATGGAAGCCCGAAGCATTGTTTTTTCGCCACCGATATGAAACCATAGATCACAAGATGATTTTTGCTTCAGTGCTGTGTCATAAGTGTAGCTGTTTTTATAGTTATACCTCGACTACTCATAGGTAAATATTTTATTTATTGTGTATTTAAATTTATATTCATAATAAATAACCCATTTCAGAATAGAGAACTCAGATGTCTCAATAATTACAGAATTATTGAAAAATCCATTTTCGAGACGAGAAGTTACTACAAAAAACGAAATATTTAAATTGAGTAGACCTATGCCGGATATTATTCTATCGCAAAACCTTAAGGTTAAAGGACAACATTGTGTTCGGGATTTTCAAAAATCTATGTATGAAAATTCAAATGGTTAACCTGTTGTAGTGAATTGAAAAAAGTTGTACTGTTGGCCATTTTTACTTTTTGTTGTAATTGAAAAGGATAAGAATATTTGGACAAAACAAGGCTACAGTGATTTAAATTATCTCCACGAAGCTGCAAAGAAACATTAAAAAACAGTATCTCACATAAATGCCGTAATATTATTAAAAACATTTGGTACTGTCAGGATAGATTTAATGTTAAATCAACAAAGGCTTCATCGATTGTTCAACACAAAAAGTAACAAGAAATAGAAATATTGTCAAGAGATAAATAGATGTAGTTTGTTTCTTAGCAAAACAATAAGATGCATTTCGTGGACACAATGAGAATATAAATTTCCTTAATCGGGAAAATTATGTAGAGTTAGCTTTAATTAGTAAATATAATGACCTTTTAGCATCTGTATTTTCTGGAACCTCGAATAGAATACAAAATGTTATTATTGCATTGATAAAAAAATATTGTAATTTTAAAAATTAGCTTGGTATAGGCTCTTTTTTTTTTTTTTTTTTTTTTTGTCAACAAAAAAAAAATCATCTTTTAAATCCAATTATTAAAAGAAAATTTCCAAAATTAGCTACAAAACGTTGGAATTATTCTCTCTCTCATCTCGTTTGGTAAATACTATGAAGAGCGAAAGGCAAGGCCTATCTGATTTATTTGAAATTATTATTGGGAATCTAGAAGGCTGGGATAACGATATAATTAATATTGTAAAGAGTTATTACATGTTTTTGAAGAATTTAATGGTAATTTTCTCCTAAATATTTTTGCCAAAGTGTTTAGTCATAGTGATGTTCTATTTGATATTTTAAAAAAAAACTAACTTAGATATAGCACATTATAGTCAAATATATGAGGAAGTAAAAAATGAAATCCAAAATGTGCGAACTTCTGTTGCATTTGCTGAAGTTTATGAAGAGACTATTTCTGTAGTGGGTCCCCCAAACTTTAAAAAAAATAACGTCGTGTTAATTTACAAAACTCAAATGTAGACCAACATTTCAAAAACTTATTTTATGAAATACTGGACACTATTTTTTGTCAGTTAGATATCCGTTTTAAAAAATTAAATTCGCTAAAATTTTTAAATATTGAATTTATTTTAAGAAATATCAAAGTAAATTTCCGGATGAATGCCTTAATTCTTTAAAGAATTCTTATGCAAAACATTTCAATTTTGTAAAGCTAACCAATGAATTATGCGTTCTTTATTGTAGTGAGTCATTAACGAAATGAATTTATTGAAACTTATTCAGCATATAATGCTGAATGATTTGACATTCGCTGATGCCCCAAGCATAGTAAATAAATTGACACATTTAATTTGTACAGTTCCATTTTCAACTGCTTCGGCGGAGAGATCATTTTCAGCATTAAAAAAATTATTCACTCAATACAATGAGCCAGGATAGATTATTCAAATTATCTCTAATAACAAAAAATAGAAAAAGAAATGTTACACTTATTATAATCAAAACCAGATTTTTTTTTATCTTGAAATTAATGATTTTGTTAGTAATACAGATAGTATGATTTTTGTGTACAAATGAAAAATAAAATGTTAGTGTTTAATGCATTTATATGGTTTGATTATTATTGTTGTTGTCGTTCTCTGTACATCCTGTATGAAAACCTACCTCATTGCACTGTACGATACTGGCATGAAAAATGTGTTTCCAGCTGCTAAGTATTTTGAAGCAAATGGTTTTCATTTTGAATAAAACGTTTGCTCTATAAAAAATATAATTATTTAAAGTAGATGGTATAAAAATCGGACACCTCATGTTATAACCTAATATTAAGTTAGATAATATTATAAGTCAAAATTTATAGGTTAAAGTTATATGAAATTCGTATATGAAGAGCATTTATGAATAAACCACATATTTGAAAAGGAATTTTTAAAATCCTTTACACTTAAACATATCTAGCTATAAATTATGCTTCATCCAAACTATCATCAATTTTATATAACTAAAGATTCTTCAATTATGTGTGAAGAATGTTAAAAAAATTGCTCTATAATTTCCTTAGTATCAAATAATATTTTTAAAAATGTTACTGGCATAATGATTATAAACCTCACACCATCTATATAAATTGCTAGCACACACTATTTCTGATTTAATAAAATATTTTTCTGAACATTTTAGTTACATTGTTTGCTCTCTCTCTTTCTAAACTGTGATTAACAAAAATGAAAAATTAGATAAAATAAAATATTTAAATTTTTAGAAACTTTAAACTTAAATTTTTTACATTACTTTTTTGGTCGCATTTAATAAAAACATTTTTATCATATAATTCTTGGAAAATTTATTGATATTACATGCCATTTTCTTAAATTGCGTTTAGATTTTCATTTATCTCAAATGAGGGATGATACAGTATATTATGAAAATGTCTTATAATCTGTCTGTCTGTAATTAAATTCTGTCTATGAAAATAGACATCAATGCTATGAAAAAGTTTGGAGCATTTTATACAATTTTATTCCTTTATTGAAATAGAAAAAAATAATAAATGAAGCCCTGACGGAAATATTTCGATTATTCTGTTTTCTTTATCATGATTTTTTTTAATTTTATGTCCATTACGCGTGTCTAGTGTTTCTGTATTGTTCTGGTATCCTCGAAAAACAAATTAAAATGTACCACACACTTGAGTGAACGAGGCTAAATCAAATTACGCGTGGAAGTATATTCGATACGGTATTTGCTTAAGTTTACACTCGAATTAAAATTCTCTCTTTCCAATTAGTAGGTCACCATGTAATATCAAATTATTATTTAAATCATAATTATACTTTTTATTTGAACCAAAGAAATAAGGAAAACAATTAATCAAAATCATAGAAACGGTACTTAACCCAGACAACCACACACGTCTATTAGACGTCTTTTAAAGATCCATAAAGTCCAAAAGACGTATTGGATACCTTTTGGCTGTCATAAAGACGTCCATGGTTAGATGTGAACTGGATGGTCTTCTATCGACTACATATGAACGTCGGATTGACTTCCACGATGGACGAGTTTTGGAGTATTAAATTTGGATCTGTACTAGACGTAATTTATATGTCCATGAGAGATGTAATTTAGATCTCCATGGTGGACGTACTTAAGACATTCATAATGGATGCTATCTTGACATACATTAAAAGTATGTAACTGTAATTATAATTATTTTTGTTTATTGCGCTCCATAATTTTAAATTATCGTTTGCCTTACAGTTCACAGTCGCTTATTGCTACATTAAGAAGTGTCTAACGAAGTGAGTTAAAAAATAATTGCTTTTCTTTTATCGATTCACATTTTAGTCTTTTTAAATAATTTATTTTTATTATAAAGAAGTCATAATAGAAATAAGGTTTAAAAACTGAGTAGTGTTATCTGAGTGTAGAAAACCAACCATGTAAAAGTGTACTTTTACTTTAAAAAATTACATTTGTAAATACTTTAAATTAACTTTAAAAGATAAATATTGCTTTTATTTATAAAATGTATTTCATAGCAGAATGTAATCATTTTTTTATGTCATTAAATTTTCCAATTATTTTTAGGCTGAAAAAATGCAAACATAATTCAAGATTTTGCTACTTAGCTAGAAAAAAATTATATTACCCAATTATTTTCATGTATGGACTAATATTTCAAATGGAGAGCTATTAAAACGTATACTTGAAAATTAATTTTTATATTTTGTAGTTAAATGGAAGATATGTTTATTTCTTATACCAGATTTGGAATTCTTACTTTCCTGAAGAATCTTCTGGAAGATTTAAATTTGTTGTCTACTAAAGGTTCAGAATTTGAAGTAAGCATTTTTATTTATTTTAATGAAAAATGATGTTCATGTAAAATGATTTAGTATGAATTGCTTACATCTTCAGTGAATTAGCATTTAGAATATGACTGTGTGATCTGTGAATGTGATTTTCTATAAGATTTTGCGTACACTTAATTTGTGGTAGCAAAATTTCCTACTTCCATAATGCTTCTAATGCTGGATATTTTTTATATTCTTACTTTGTTTAATACTCTTACAAAAACCATCTGATCATATCTTCAAAATAAATTATTTTTTTAATTACACTTTATAGATAAGTAAATTAATGTAAAAATGTTCATTTTCAGGAAAAAATCATAAATTATAATAGCAAATGAAACTCTGAATACATTGATTTCATTTCTGCTAAAGTTATTTTTAAATCAGTATAGTTAAAACCTTTTTGTATGAGAAAAACTTAGTTTATTGTAAAAAAAGAAATTAGTAACTAACTGAAATTTCTGAAATTCAAACCATTCGCTTGTATGTGTATATTTTGAAAGGAAGTTAAGAAGCATGCTTTCAGTGAATTTAAAAACAAAATGATTACGTGAACAGAACAACGAACAAAGTTTCTGGAATGAATATTATATGTGTATTTCTATTAAAACTTTGTTGATTTAGTTTCAAACAGAAATATCAATATTCTTCTATTTTTATATGAGTAGTGTGCGGATGCCGGAGCTGGCGCAGTGATGTTTAGACCATAATGTGTGCCCATAAAAATTTCCACCCCCTTTTAAAAAACAATGGCTCACAGTGTCACCATTAAATTTCTACCCACTTTTAAAAACAATGGTGTAAAAAACCCCCATTAAATTTCCACCCCCTTTTAAAAAACAATGGGTGCCAACCCCCCCATAAATCTGAACCCACTTTTAGAAAGTAATGGCTCTCAAACCCCCATTAAAACCCCACCCACTTTTAGAAAGTAATGGTTCTCAACCCACCATTAAATATTCACCCCCCTTTAAAAAACAATGGCTATAAAATTCCCATAAAAACCGCACCCACTTGTAGAAATTAATGGCTCTATTTTTATCCATAAAATTTCCACCCACTTTTAAAAGCAATGGTTTGAAAAACCGCCATAATTTTCCCATCCCCTTTTTAAAACAATGGTGTTAAAACCGACCATTAAAACCCCACCCACTGTTAGAAATCTGTTTCAACCATGATAAATTTCCGCAACTTTTAGAAGAATTCAATGCACCGCGATGAATTAAAAAAACTTCTAGGGATTTTAAGTACTTAAAGAAAACTCTTGCAGTATATAAAGAAACAAAATGATGACTGAAGGGTCTGTTATAAATGCAATTGTCATAAGAAAGAAGATACAAGAAATAGATGAAGAAATGGAGAATTTTGAACCTTCGCTGTCTAAAGTTCTGCTTGATTTAAAAGAATGCTTAAAGTTATATTCAAACGATAAAATTTGTATTCAAAAAGAAGGTAAGTTTTACAAGCATTACAAAGTATGCGATATTTTGAAATGCACCTGCCTTAATATTGACTTTCTGGTTGAAAAATATCTGGTCGAGAGTGACTTGATAATTCATAACATACGCAAAGTATGAGGAAAAATTATATTATCTTTTAATAGTCTTCATACTATTAAAAAGTTGTTTATTTTTGTATTGCATAGTGACCGTGAGCCAAGGTATGAATACCATCTTCCAATATATGTCGCTTGTCATCTTTTCCTGATAGGGCAATCTTATTTACTTGTATGGAATGGATCTCATGCTTTGTGCTCCTGATGAGATTCATGGTCCTGTGCTGTACTTCTTGCTTGAATAGGCAGTCCTTGTAGTCCTCGAAGGTTATCCTGTTTTTCACGACGCACTTCTTGACTCCTTTCGACTTTTTCACCAAGTCAACCTCAGTTTTACAGGCATACATCTTAGATCTCAATCCGACGAACTCCTCCAAGATCTTCCCTGCATTTTCATCTTTCATCTTCCCCAATACCTTCTTGTTGACACGTGGCATGCCGTACCTATTACCTTCAACATAAGCAGATGTATCAAAGTAGTCAAGCATTCCTTTCATATCCTCATAAAAGTCCTCGGTCTGTTTGTCATAGATGTAACTGTCAGTGTCCATGTACAGTAGCATGATATTGTCCCCATATTTAGGCTTCATCACGTTGTAATGAAAGTCGTACATCAGATGCTTCGAGAGATCTAATATACTCATACCGACGTATATGGGCTTATTAAAGACCACTTTCGTCTTGTTCATATGCACAGCGGCTAAATTTTCATCAAAGATGGTCCGCCCCTTGAAGTTAGGCTTAGCAACCAGCTTCTCTGCCTTCTGAGGATCGCACACTAGTCGGATATCGAGCCGCTTCCTGATATTTTCCATCGTCTTGCCAAAGACCGAGTTGTTCATAAGTTTGTAGAAGTCTTTCTCAAAGTCATTGGCTGCCTTGGTCCTCATTTCCGTGTTTAAGTCTATGTACTTCTTCAACCAAGGAGACTGCTGAAACTCCAACACTTTATGCACCTTTTTGATCTTAATCCCCAAATGCAGCAGTTGCTTCAAAACCCTGTAATGAACCACATAATGCTCTTTGTTATAGAGCGTCGTCAGTAGTTTTGACTGTTTTGAGCCATCGGGAACCCTGCTCTCAGGTGCTAGAGGTAGGTCTGAATGGAGGTTGTGCAGATGCGTTGGGTACTCTAAGTCACAATCCACGATGTATCCTTTGTCTGAGTCATCCCCTACTTGGGTCACATCTGACATAGTGCTCCACCTGAAGCCACCGTGTGGTAGGTATTGACTCATGGTCCATCCATAGAGGTTGTTAGCATCAAGGTACATCAGGTAGTTGGACTTCTTGTTCTCGTCATAGTCCTTCATGTACTTGTTGTTCGCCCTCGCATATCGGTTACAGCACTGAGAGATGCCTCCTCTGGTCCCCTTTTCCAGCATGAGTATCATGTCATAGTCTGTCAACAGCTCTAGCTCGACCTCCGTGGTTTTGAGCATGGCATCCCAGGAGATTCCGGGTGCGGTAAAATACCATGCTGGATCCAACTTATAGGTCTTTAGACAGACATCTCTAAAGTGTTCCATGATGTCGGCTAGTATGAGTACATCAGTCTTCACATACAAGTCGGAATATTCACCCAATGTCTTAATGTTGAAGGTTCTCCATACCGTTTTGGCGTGCTCGTAGTCCTCGTCCTTTATGTGTGACTCATTTAATTGGTTGTAGAAGTCTTCTTGTGGATGCAGCTTGGCTTCTTCGCATTTGTCCCACGAGTCCATGTAATCGTATGGATAGACGCCTTTTCGGGTGGCGAGGTCTAGCTTGTCCATCGGGAAGTACTTGGCTGTCTCCCTGAACTCCTTTACGTTCTTCGCAAGACTGTCTAGGCTAGCGGTCATGAACTTGAACGAGTCGAGAAACCTCAACTTTATGCCAGGTAACTTTACTTTCTTCCCATCACCTACATCTAACATCTTTGCCCCGACCTCCTTGCTGAACGAAATGTACCTCTCCTCGTTGTTCGGAATGACATCAATGTCCCCTTTCTCCCCACCGAGCTCCTTTATGAAGAGATGGGCGTCGTAGCCAGACAGGTTGTGTATGAACACCGGAATGAACGAAGGCTCTTGGTACTTTAGGTTGCAAAGGTTGTGAGCAGGTCCTCTGTAGTTCGATTCACATTTTGCCGGATCGAGAAGATGGTCATGATCTCTGACTTTTCGGAAGTCTGGTTCATCCGAAGGTGAATAGGGGGAGGGTTCCTTCCTGATATCTCTGTCACAGATATGACAAACATGGGTCCTTTGGAAATGCTCTTCATCTTCAGTGGTCATTTTAATAGGTTGCTTCTTATCATAAATATTCTTTATCGCTAGCGCCTCAGCCTTCACTGTATCAAAGAACAGCTTGGTGGCATTGGGTCCTCTGTACGTGATTGGTGCCTTATAGTCTGCGTGTTTATATTTGATGTAGACAGTGAAGCTCATAGGCTCGTGCTTTTGATACTTATGCAAGAAGGATGCGTCTTTATCGGGATGGCAGGTGTTTATCTTGTTTGTCATGCACTCGAAGTCTCCGTACATCACAAAGGGTACTCGCAATGACCTTTGGTAGTTTTTGAACCTCAGAGATTCGTATTCCTTAGGCATTACAATATTTACTGGCGTATTCTTCCTACAATCCGTTTCATGTTTTTGCAGATCTTCCTCAGAGTGATAAAATAACAGGCACCTTTCACAGGGATATACTCTTTTATCATGTTTAGTTAATTGAGCACTTATTAATTTCGACATGTCTTTTATCCAACAGTAATGACTGTTTCCTTCCTGATTCTTTGTGTACAGCAAATTGACGTGTTTGTCTTCCTTATTTTTAGTGATTCTCAATGGGTAAATGTCATTACCTTCGTATGAATATATGTTCACCGATATGTCATTCAACTTCTCGAACCTGTTAAATACTCTGTCTTCCATCTTCACTGGAAACTCAATGCCTTCGAACTTTAGCTCATTCTCATATGGCTTATACTTCGTGACTCTTTGGGCATCTTTTTTCCGCTGGGTGCAGTGCAGAGAGTATTGCCCACATGAAACACTTATTATCCTCATTTTGTACGTTAATGACTGCTTTTTAGCCTTAATTCTTTTGGGCAGATCAATGTAGGATGCCCCTCTCAGCGGGTTGTATTTATTGATCCTAACCTCAAGGCTTTTGATTCTGGCAAGCGTCCACCCTGAGCCCGTTGCCACAAACTACTTCATTTCTGTCAGTAACTTTTGGATAACTGATCTGTAATCAATCAAATCAGTGGATTCAAAGATGACTTCATTTTGTGTTTTGAAGTTCATCTCCATTTCTTCCACCCCTTTTTGATAGTCGCAAAGGAACTTAAAGTTGACCTTCAGACCATGTAGCCTCTTCAGATGTTTGGTGATGAGACCCCGAACAAGTGGTGAAACATCATTCAAAAAGTCTTTGGGAAGCATCAGATTGTGTTCGTTTGGGATGTCGTACGTCTTCAGCCGAGACTTAAATGCCGTCTCAACTTCAAGGGGAGTATATAGCCTTCTCTCTCGCGCATCTGAAAACAGGTCGGAATCGAATTTGAAGTGGTGGTTGAACAATACACTTTCAATGTACGCTATGATGTCTGCCTTCCTTCCTAACGTGGAATAACCTGCAATGCCACGCGTCCGACAAAAATCACGTAGTTGCTTGATGGTCATGTGATGCAGGCTCTGTATGTTGTCAAAGTCATCTCTGTGGTCCTCCTGAGAGGCCTTCTTTGGTTTATAGTTTTGATGGGCCTTAGTTTGCAAGTGCTTATCTATGCTTGATTCCTTAAATAACTTACCGCAACACCTGATTTTACGCACCCTCTTTTTCTTTTGCTTGCTGAACAGGTCATCGTGAAAACTGGGAAAGCCGTTATGATTCGTTGAGTATGAATCAAGGCGATGAATGAGGGCGATCAGTTCCGCCTTTTTAAGCTTCGAGTATCCTCGAATATTATGTTCCCGACAGTAGTCTCGCAACTGTCGAACAGTTTTATATTCCATCTTTATTATCTCTCTCTATATATATATCTCGTTTCTTTAAATACTTAAAAATATTGATCATTCAATTTTCATGGTGCCTGCTTGTTGAGAGAATCGTTGTTCTGTTCTCTTATCTCGTAAAAGCTGCCCTTCACATCTGAGGGGCAGCTTTTACTTTCATAGAACTTTTTCAGATTTTTCTCCACCCAATTGACAAAGTGCGTAAGATATTAAAGAAGTTAAAAGGAATACTTTTAATAATAAATGTCAGATGAAATGATGGAAATATTAAGACACTTTGGTCTAGACAACAAAGTGCCTTCAACTCAAAAGTGTGAGCACGAATGTATAACAAAAGATGATTATGAATTTTACGTGTGTATGACATGTCATGAAGAGCTCAGATACAATCCTAATAAACGTCCTCTAGATAGAAAGCAATTATATTTGATGATGAAGATGCAACAGAGGAGCCATAGCAGAGTGAAAAATCTTACTAAAGGGTTAAAAGGGTTTAATATCCCCTTAGAAGATGAGATTTTGGTTGAGTTTCTTAAATTTATCCATAAATATGAAGAATTTTTTCCAGAGCGGTTGGTTGGTTGGTTGGTTGGTTTTTATGGCGCAATGTCCAGATAAGGACAAGCTGCGCCAATCACAAGATATTATACAACAGTTTTTTTTTCACCAATTAAAAACATAAAATAGTAATATAGTTAAAATGTACATTAAGAGTATAAAACAGAAATATAATTAAAATGTATATTAAAAGGTATAAAATAGAAATATGGTTAAAATATATATTAAAAGTCTGTAAACATACAATATATACATGTATAAAATTAAAAACTTGAAATTTAAATAAAATATTTCTAAATCAGATAAAATTCATAAATCCTATGTCTTTTAAAAACGCAAATAAATTGCGATGGGGTGGTTCCCCAAGCAAATCTTCTAATGCTAAAATATTACTTTTAAAATATCTAAAACGCTGATGGTTAAAATCTGGACACACAATTAAAATGTGATATACTGTAAATGGTTCATCACACTTTTCACACCACGGTAGGAGATCACTTAAGATCAAATGTTTGTGGGTGAAACGCGTGTGACCAATTCGAAGGCGAGTCAGTCTGACATCTGCGCTTCGTGGAGATAAAACAGATAATGGAATGATGTATGAAAATATGGAATGGAGTTTGTTGCTGACTTGCAGGTCCCAGGATTCCTGCCAAAGAGAATATATGAAACGTTTGAATCCTTTTCTCATGTCCATTGATGGTATTGAAGGCAAAATGGAAGTAGCTGCAGATTTAGCGGCAGCATCAGCTTTCTCATTGCCATCTATACCTATGTGGCTTGGTACCCAACAAAACAGTATCTCAAATCCCTTGTTAGTAAGAGTATCAATTAATTTGAATATCTTAGACACAACTGGATGGCAATTATAGTTGTTATTCCTCAAAGCTTCTAATACACTCATATTGTCAGTGTACACACAGAACATATGTTCATTTTTAGTTTGTAGCAGCTGAAGTGCTCGGTATATAGCCGTAGCCTCAGCGGTGAAGATGGAGCAGGATTTGTGAAGGCTATAACTGTAGGAGGTATCATCAAGATAAACTCCATAGCCAACTGATCCTGGACATTTGGATCCATCCGTAAATACTGGAGTGTACATAGTGTACTGACAGCGATGGAATGAATAAAGCTGTTGAAGAATAGCAGTACTTGTGTCTGATTTTTTATTTTTTCCAAAGGGATTTAGCACAATAATTTGGGGATTATACCAAGGAGGATGTGCGAAAAGGTCGGTAGACTCAATTCGGACATCACATAGGTCAGAAAGCAAAATAATAGATTTCATACGACAGAGAAAAGGTTGAATGCTTGATGGTCTAGCATTATATACTCTCTTAAGAGCAGCACTTGGAATCGTGAAACGTAAGGGATGATGAGGAGTGGATATGATTTTAGAATAATAATTAAGAGACAGCTGCATCCGCCGCAGGTCTAATGGCAATTGGTGGCAAATTACATATAGACTCTGCACGGGTGATGTGCGAAAAGCTCCACAGCATATCCTTAAAGCAGTATGGTGAACAGTGTCCAATCTGCGTAAGATGGAGAGTCTAGCTGATCCATAAGCAACACAGCCGTAGTCAATTCGAGATAAAATTACAGACTGATAAATTCTTAGGAGTGATGTGCGATCTGCACCCCAAGATGTATTCGAAAGCACCTTGAGGATGTTAAGCAGTCGCTCACATTTCTTCCGCAGATGTAAAACATGCGGAAGGAAAGTTAACTTCTTGTCAAAAATCACGCCAAGGAATTTTATCTCACTGACTACAGGAATGGGTCTATTATTTATGTGAAGCACAGGATCATTATGGTAGCTAGTTTTCCTACAGAAATGGACACAGCAACTCTTACTAGGAGATATACTAAGACCATTCCGTTCACACCAAGTGGTTAAATTATTTACAGCTGTTTGCAATTGTCTCTCAATTATATTCATGTTTGAACCCTGATATGAAATTTGTAAGTCATCAACATACAAAGTGCCATGAACAGAAGATGGTAATTGATGGAGTATGTCACTGATGAAAAGGTTAAAAAGGGTTACGCTTAAAATGCTACCTTGAGGGACACCCTCAGCTTGACTAAAAGTATTGGAAATTGTAGTTCCAACGCGCACTTTAAAAACGCGTGAGGCCAGAAAATTTTGGATAAATATTGGAAGATTACCCTTAAAGCCAAGATTATGCAGAGTACGGAGAATACCATAGCGCCATGTACGATCATATGCTTTCTCAACGTCGAAGAAAATTGCAACGAGATGGTTTCTCCTCACGAAAGCATTTCGAATTCGGGATTCTAGATCTACTATGTTATCTATAGTGGATCGTCCTCTTCGAAATCCGCTTTGATGAAGATGTATGCAATTATTCTTCTCTAAGACGTAAATGAGTCTAGCATTGACCATACGCTCAAATGTTTTGCATAAGCAACTCGTAAGAGCTATTGGACGATAACTCAGAGGGTCAGATGAATCTTTTCCAGGCTTCAATATTGGAATCACTATCGCTTCTCTCCATGAAGTAGGATAAGCATGCTCAGTCCAGATTCTATTAAACATTGAAAGTATGTTTAATAAAGAATCATGATTTAAATGACGGAGCATTTGATACGAGATTCCATCTGGTCCTGGGCTAGTGTCGTTTACTTTAGATAAAGCAGACTTCAATTCTGACAGTTCAAACTCACAATTATAGGGTAGAATATGTCGATCATGAAAGCTTAGATGTTTCCGCTCAGAGATTCTTTTAATCCTTAGAAAAGTAGGATTATATGAATCAGAGCTGGAAACACTAGCAAAGGTTTCACCGATGACATTAGCAATATCTACCGCTGAGGAGTGTATTGCAGCTCCGGTTTTTAATACAGGAATGGAATAATCCTGATAAATACCATTGGCTGCTTTAACTTTCCTCCATAATTGTTGACTTGTTGTCGATGAATTGATTGACGACACGTAGCGAATCCAAGATTCTCTTTGACTCTGACGTCTAACTCTGCGAGCTTCAGCTTTGGCTTTTTTAAAAGCAACAAGATTCTCCGTAGTAGGGTATCTTCGGAATATATTCCATTGCTTCCTTTGTTTCTTATAGGAGAGTTGACACTTTTCATTCCACCAAGGTTTCCTATGTTTATGTCGAATGATGGAATTTTTAGGGATAGCAACATCCGCAGCTCTGATTATTGTGTCGGTGATATATTTAACGGCATTATCTATCATATCTGTCTTAACTCTTGACTCACTGATCACAGCCAATTGCGTGAAAAGTGTCCAATCGGCTCGACTGTACACATAATTAGGTGGTTTGTGACGCACACTATTATTTCCAGCCTGAGACACGATTAGAGGGAAATGATCACTATTGTAGAGGTCATTTCCGACTGCAAAATTCAGCAATGGCAGGAGTGATGGAGAACAAATAGCTAAGTCAAGAGAGTGAAATGTCCGTGTAGGTTCGTGGAAATAAGTTTTCTCGTCGGTATTCAGCAGACAGAGGCAATTGTCAGATATAAACTGCTCTATCTGACGACCGCGAGCATTCGTATCACTACTACCCCACAAGGAACTATGTCCGTTAAAATCACCAAGCAATAAAAATGGAGTTGGGAGTTGATCAACTAAGTCATTCAGTTCCTCTGCTTGGATGACATCAGTCGGTGGTAAATAAAGGCTACATACCGTTATTAGACATGTGGTGTGGATTCTCACAGCCACGGCCTGGAGTGTAGTTCTTAACTGATGTGCTGTACTGGGGTAATTGTTTGATGTAATTATACAAACACCACCAGACACAGCAACATCACCACCATAATCATTTCTAAAGCATTGAAACCCACGCATTTTGGTGACAACAGTGGGGTTCAGGAATGTCTCCTGGAGAGCCACACATGCGGGGTTAAAGTGAGAGATGATGGATTTGATGTCATCAAAGCGAGACCGAAATCCACGACAATTCCAGGAAACAAAGGAAGCCATCAATGGAATATATTCTATCCTTTATCACTGTTGCTTATCGTCATCTCAGATGAATCCTCAGAACCGAAGTCATCATCTGATGGATGCAGTTTTACAGTGTCAGCATCCAGACAGAGAAGAGCTTTTTTTTGTTGTTAAGGAAGACTTTCTAGGGCCTTCCTTGGCAATTTTTAATTTTCTAGCTTTTAGGGCTTTTGATTTTGCCAAAGTTGAATTGGCGATTATTGGTACTGTAGCATTTACTTTTTATTTAATAGGCAATCTTATTGTGTTAACTGATTCATTTTCTGTTTGAGTACCGTAAGATCTGGTGATCTTCTTAACTGCTGCAGCGTAACTATTGCCAGATTGAGGAGTACGTGATGAGACTATTTTACGAGCTTCTGGGTAAGAGACTTTATTCTTTATTTTGACTGCCGTGATTTCCTTTTCAATCTGCCAGGCTGGACAAGAGCGAGAGTAGGAGGGGTGGTCACCTTGGCAATTGACACACGCCTCTTTAGCGTTGCAGGTAATACTATCATGGCCGACATTAGCACAACGGGCACAAGTAAGTTTTCCCCTGCAAGCTAATTTTGAATGTCCGAAGCGTTGGCATTGAAAACATCTCAGAGGATTTGGAAAGTATGGTCTAACAGAACACCGCAAATAAGCAACTTTTACGTATTGCGGTAAATCTGGAGTGGCAAATGTCAAAACTAAGTTATTCGTTTTTAATACAATGCCATCTCTTTTGATAGTCAATCGTTTTACAGCGCATACTTTCTGAGATTTTAGATTTTCAAGTATCTCATCAGTATATGTATATTCTAAATCCTCTGCCGTAATCACACCACGAGAAAAATTTAAATTCCCGTGAGGTGTTACAATCACATCCATGTCGCCCAGAGTTCGTATAGTCGTCATCAGTATAGACTGCCTTTCAGAGGCCGTTTCCAGTAATAGATCGCCAGATCTTAATTTCTTTAGTGATTTCACTTCACCAAGGAAAGCTGAAACACTTTTTTCTATGACAAAAGGGGATACAAACTGAAAAGTTCCCTCTTTTTGGAATGATAAAAAATTTTGCAGAACACATTGACAATTGCTCCTCCCGTGGGAGTGAAGATAAAGTAGATTGTTCCATGCAGCATAAATTAAAATTCAGGGACTAGACGGCACCACCCACCACGGAGCCCTACGAGGATACAGGTTAACTGTACCAGTGCTAGTCAGTCCTATACGCTCACGGTACATCCCTGAAGTGGACTCCACCCTTAACGAGTCACCCAGTAGATGTACCGATCGCTTGATCCATAAAGCCGATTGATGTGCTGAGGACCACAACACACCTCCCGTTTACCTGAAGCAGAGGCCAAAGCAATGTGTTGGTCTCAGGAGGCCTCAATTACCAGGATCCTCCTTTCCAGGGACACGGGTCTCCACGCACGGCAAACACGTGGGTGATTTAGTCCTCAAGAGTAGCTAATAGCAACAGAGCGGCGAAAGCTACTCAAGGGGAGCCCTCAACCTCTTACGAGGCAACCACACTGAGGGAGAAAAGGAAGAAAAAGCAGAAGAGTAGTGGAGAGAGGAAAATAAAGAAGAGGACAGATCACTAGGGTACCTCGGGATTGTGACACCCGTGTTTACCTAAAGAAGGTAAACCCCCTGAGGGGTTTTCCAGAGCGGAAAAGTTTAATCAGCAAAGAAAACGTTTTATTTCATCTGTTACGGAAAAGTGATTTTCAGGTACCACTTAAGTTACCCAAAATGAAGAAAACGCTTGATTTGAATGAAGAAATCTGTCGAACCGTCTTCGAAGCTTTAAACTGGAATTTTTAATAGCTTTTGTCAGCTATTAAAAATTAACTAAATCTTTCTTATCTATCCAACTACTTTCTGGATAACCTAACCACTTCACCATGTATTTATTCCCCACCTTTTTGAGAATTTTTTCGATTTTGTACACATCATACCTTACCAGCTCATTTTCATAAAAGGTTCCTTTTACATCTTCATTGTTTAAATCCTTTATTCTATAAGTGACTGGATTGGTTTTTAATACTTCAGAGATGACGAATATTTCGTCTGTAAAGGTTGCCTCATAACCTCTTCTGAAAGTCGTTTTATATATTGATATTCGAACTATATCTCCTACTTGGTATTTGGGTTTATGCAGGACTTTTTCTTTGAACAAATTGCGGTAGACTTCACCACTGTTTTTTTCTAGACTGGCCTCAACCGGCATCATCTTTATACTTCTGTGGTAAGAGTTGTTATAATTTTTCTCTAACTGATCCAATACATCTATGTATCTATTGGTATTGTTAGCCGCTAAATATTTCCGAATTTTACCGTTTAGAGTTCTGTTGAATCGTTCCACCACGGAGCATTTGATTTCAACGTTTTCAGTTGTGAACCAGTGGATTTTGTTCTCTTTAAACAGAAGTTGTGTCTCTTTGTTGATGAACTCTGTCCCCTTGTCAGTTTGGATTTTAAGAGGAACTCTCACTTTAAATATCTTCTTAAATGCCTTAGTCACTTCTTCCCCCGTTTTTCTACGAATAGGCACAGTCCACACATATTTGCTGAAAATGTCACTGACTGTTAACAAGTAGTTGTAGCCATCATTCGATTTTGAAAATGGCTTTAGAAATAACAAATCTGCTTGCCACTGATCATCAATGTGTGACACATAAGTTCTTCTTCTTTTAAACTTACTGATGAGTGGTTTATGTTTTGTGTAAACATCTTGTTGATGTAAGAAATCTGAGACTCTTTTTCGACTTAAACCTGTTTTTCTACTGAGTTCGTTTATACCACAATATCCAGTCTCTGGATCATAATAAACTTTTTTGGGGTCCTCAGTTACCCCTTTAGCGGTAAAAAACGACTCTTTTTAGAACCGCAAACCGTGCAGATCCTTTTTATCATAGGTCTGCCGTTCTTAGAGGTAACGTGCTGTACGTCTTTCGTCTCAGTGTGGGTTTTACATTTTAGACAGTGTATTTTTGAGCCCATTCCAAATGTCTGCTTTGCTTTGATAATTAGCTTCACAACAGCTCTATCTAACCTTTCACGGAGAGTTGGATTGGGAATATCCTCAAGCTCTTTTATCATGTCTGAGTCGCACACCTTGTTTCTTGTTTCGGTATCTTTGTTTTTTAGGTAACACACATCATGTTTATAGGCTGCTTCATCGACTCTATTAATGGGCTTACTCCATTCTTTGTATGTTAAATCTGGATTTAATCTCGTTTTACCTCTGAGCAATTGAGTACCTGGCCCTGTAAATTGGTGACCAGGCATATGCATTTCAAACGGTAAATTGTTAATTGCAGAATTAATAACTCCTTTTCCTTTCTTCATTTATTTATATGTAAAAAATTATTTACACACATATTCATAGCCGTTAAGCTGGGTTTGTTTCATGTATTTTTCTCTGGGTAAGTAGACTGAATTGTTGATAAAATCATCCTCCCTACTGTACACGTCTTCTTCTGATAATGCATTTGATTTGAAAGAATTCAACAGTTGTTTATAAAACTTGTATGATTGCTTATACTCTTCGTACCTTTCCACGATATTCAGGGACTTTTCGATAACTTCAACTATACCGGCACTTAAGCTCAGAGCGGCTAAGGGTACCATCGCAAAAGCGGATAAACCCAATGAACTGCAGAGGAACTTTGTAATGGATAGCGAAATTTTTATCTTATGATAATGGTGGTAGCTATTTCTATACGCGTAAATTTTCTTCCGTAAGTATTCTTCCATCTTTATTTATAGGGATGAAATATTTTTTCCGATATCTCAAGGACGGATTCACTAAATCAAGCATAAAAAAATCATATGGTTGTTGCATGCACTTTTTGTACAATCGATTGAACTCTTCTTTCGTCAAACTGCCATCTACCTCTCTTATAATCTGCTGAATCTCCCTCTGCTGGAGGTTGAAAAATATTAAATAGTTACAGTTTCTCCTGATGACAATGGGCGTTCTGTAATAAGATTGAGAGACGTAAATGATTGAAGCATTCTTCTTCCTACCTCTGATGAAGAAATCTTCTATACTCTTCTGGTCTTTCTCTGTCACACAGTCATCAAAGATAACAACATTTTTTGCAAGAGGGGTCCAGATCGTCCACTGTAATAAAGTCTTTTGTATTGGAGGAGAATACGGTTTCTTTCTTGCCGTATTTTTCATATAACTCGAGCAAAATTTTCTTCTTCTTTTTGGGATAATTTGCTAATACGTCTTTAATATCCACACCATCAAACATAGTGTACTTTTCTTTCAGTTTAGTGTACTTGGGTTCAAACATATCTTTAGCGCAAATGAACAGGTTATCAAACTCGAGATAATCATAAATAAAATTCAGCAATAAATTCGTTTTACCAGTACCCGAAGCTCCAGCGATCAGAAGTCTGAAAGGGTGTTTCGGTAATAAATAATGCTGATTTGCATCGGCTAATTCTTCTGGCTCTGTATAATCTTCAATTGCAATCATCTTTATTTAATGTTGGAAAAAATTTGCTGTCAGTAAAAACATAATTTGCTCTCAGTAAAAAATAATTTGCTTGCAGTAAAAAATATTTCGCTTATTAATAAATGAATGCTTTACAAAAAGAGCGAAACAAGAAGCTAAGAGAAGAAGTTAAGAATGACCTGAAAGTGTTTAAGATTCAGGCGGAGATTAGAAAGAACAACGAACAAAATCTGGAACAAAAATTAGGTTTCCAGAAAACTTTGTCTGAATTTCACCAGCCTGTAACCGAGAAACTTCACCAACAAGATGTTACTAGAAAAGAACATTTTAAGGCTATAAAAGATGCTGTTGATAAGATTCCTCTTGCGATTGAACCATCTCCAGCGACTCCGGATATCTTCTATTTTGATAAAGATTTGGATGTAGAGTTTTTAGAGAAAATAAACTTTCCAAGACCCTCAAAGTTGTACAACGAATCCAAGGATGCTCTACAAGAAGTTATCAATAGAGTAAAGAGTACATACTTAAAGTTTGCTCGTCAAAAAGGAAACATTATGAGTCAGATAGCTCGAATGACCAAAAAAGATGAGGAAAGAGAAGATAGACTATTATCTAAAGCTGATTATTTAAGGGAATATATGATTACATTAGAAGATTATCGAGAGCGACTGAGGGACTTACAGAGAAAGGAAATATACCTCGGTAAAGGAGTGGAAGACAAATTAGAAATTTTGGCTCGATTCACCGATAAATATTGCAATGGATCCAAGAGTAAAAAGTTACATACTTAAATCGTCGATCTACTGGATGCATTATTAAGAGAAGGAAATCTAACCAACGAGCAAGTAAAAGAATACTATAAAAATTTCTTATTAAATAAATGAGTAACTACGTAAAAACTAAAATACACTTAAGTGATCATCAGATTGCTAAATTAAAATCTGCATACCAGAAAGGAGAAGAAGTTTCCCTACAAATAGACAGGACAAAACCATCTAACTATGACATGTACTTAACTCAAACACAAATAGCTCAAATCGGGAAGGGAAAGAGAATTACTATCAGCAAGACGCAGCTCAAGAAAACGGGTGGGTTTTTAGCCTTTCTAGCTCCCTTTTTACCGGCCTTAATTGCCGGAGCTAAGGCGTTGGCTTTAGGTGCTGCAAGTGGGGCAGCTGGATGGGGAGCAAAGAAAGCTTTGGATAAAATTTCAGGATCAGGTTGTGATCAAAAAAAGCCCCGTGGAAAGGGAGTCTATCAAAACTGGGAATATCCAACTTTTTTGATTGAAGACAATATGACGCAAGAAAAAGGGTTTAGGGGTGTCTTTACTTCAGATCTGTTACCTAAAAAGATGAGACGATTTGAGAACGGCATTATTAATTTGGACATAGCTACAGGACCTGGTACACATTGGGTAGGTTACTATAACGATCCTAATAACAATTTCGTCGAATATTTTGATCTGTTTGGAGAACATATTTACAAAATTCCCACCAGTATTAAGAAATATCTACAAAGTTCTGAGAAAAAATAGGGTATAACTCAAGCTTTTTACAACACCCAGCCTCCGTCAAATGTGGCTACTTTTGTATGAAGTATATCAGTGAAAGAGAGAGAGAAACAAAGGTAAATCTGCTGAAGATGTCTTATATTCCTTTACCCAAGAACCTAGTGACTATAATGAAAAAAATGTTCTCTATAAATAAATGGTGTTATTAATATTGGATTCGAAAAACTCTGAAAAGTCAGAAGACTTTACAATTGAATATTCCAGACCATTTAGGTTTAAGCAGATCGCTCTTCAGTCCTTTTCAATGTACGTTTCTTGGGATAACATTAAAGATGAGACCTTTTCATACTATGATGGACATCAGTGGTTTGATCTATCGCTCCCAGATGGAAATTATACCGTTAAAGGGTTGAACCGTTACATGCTGAAATTTTTTGGGAACGATCCACCAATTCTATTTGGTATAGTCGAGGAACGACAAAGAATAGCCATCAAGTTAAAAGATGGGTATAAGATCGATTTAACAAAATGCAAAAACCTGCATAAACTATTAGGGTTCGAACCTGAAATATATGAAGAGTCTGAACAAGTAGGAAAGTACATTGCCGACTTATCCGGTGGGAATGATAACATTTATATACACTGTGATGTCGTGGAGGGAGCCTACATTAACGGCTTTCACTCTTCAAACGTAATCTATTCCTTTACGAATGTTAATCGTCCCGGCAGTCAAATCATAAAATCATTTGAAAAACCTCTATTCTTTCCTGTCCGGATGGAGAGTGTTCACAGAATCAGATTGAGAATAACGAACCATAGAGGTGATTTAATTCCCCTCAATAAGCAAGAAGTACAATACAATTTTATTGCCCTCTAAATAAAGAAATGAATAAACATAGACTTCAAAGGAAGAGCAAGAAGATACAAGGAAGAGGAATCTTTTCAGATGCTTTTTTACAGAATCCCTCTGCGTTAGCCAAACAGTTTGTCCATGATAAGCTGAATGAAATATTTTCAAAGAAGAAAAAACATGGGGCTGGACTGAAATTTCTGTGAATTTTGATTTAATAGCCATATAGCTATTAAATTAAGACAAAAAAAATTGTTTTTATAATAAATGAATAAAATATTTGATTTAAACAACACCGATTACTATTACGATGATGACATCGAAAGTCTCGAGTATAGAGAAGTGAGGCATGAAAACAGCGATAGTTCTACTGAGAATGCCACTTACCATTTCTTTATACATGACACTAACTCCAATATCTTATATTCTAATGGATATTTACAAAAGCTAAAAATTGTTAACAGTAATGGAACAGCAATAGCGGATGATAATGTAGCTCTCGTGAATGGAGGTGGTTTAATAAACGCCAACAGATTTACATTGGGCAACACTGAAATCGAAACCAACATTAATTATTCTGCTCTCATGCGACATGTGTTAGGTCTAATTCATTTCACTCCTGACTATTCTACTTCGGAAGCTACGAATATGCTCTTCTACGTAGATACGTCTGACACAGCGGACGGAAAACCCTTGAAATATGATGGAACTTTGGTAGATACAACTAAGATAACTGAATTTTTCGAAAAATTAAGAACTAACGACGAGTATAATCAAGGATTCAAAGAGAGATGCAAACTTACTCAAAATAGCAAAACTGTCACTATATGGATCCCGTTAAAATACGTATTTGATTTCTTCAATGAATACAAAAAGGTCATAACAGGGTTCCAAGTCAAGTTTGAGTTTCAGAGAAATCATAGTTAGAACATGCTGTATACAGATGAGCAAAATAAGGATTACAAAGTTGTTGTGGAATTTATCACTTTGGCTCCCTTATGTTAGATTTAAAAATTCAGCAGCTGCAAAATTTAATGAGTTAAAATTATCAGATAAGCCTGTTGAAATAAACTGGAACCAACATAGCATTGTAAAGTCGAATATTTTCTTAAAGAATTCAAGCGGGTCTTATTCCATAAATGCTACTTCAGACGAAGTATTGTCCTTGTACGTCATACCACAATACACTGAAAGATATGAAAATGCAAAACAGAACAACATGTTATTCGACAACTTAGATATGATGGAATGTTGGTTGATGGTTAATAATGTAAGGGTTCCAACTGTTAGTTACATGATGGATTTTGAGAAAGGTGATTACAATCGCCTATACACAGCTCTTTTGGAGTCTGGACTCAACACCCTTACACCAGAAACAGGGTGCATGGTCAATTATTCCAATTTTGGTAAATTATATCCAATCATTTGCTTCAACCTGGCTCACCATGAAAATTAAACAGACACGAATAACCTGACTATAGAGTTCAACTGGCGATTGAGAAACACCACCACCAAGAATTATGTCTTCTATTTCATCTTACGAGAACGCAAGAAGTGTTACTTAAACATAAAGAATCAAGATATAACCATGATCAAAACATTAAAGCTATAAATGAAACTGAATTTTAATTTTAATAGTCGAAAGATTATTGAAATTATTCATATTAAAATAAAGAAATGACAGCATACTATCCACTTTTTGAGGAAGAACTCAAAGAAGGGCCACCTGGCATTCCAGGAATAGGGTTTAAACTGACACATGATGGTAATTATGATATGGAGGAGAAGATATTAAGGAATGATGGAGAACCTTTAGAAAATAATGACGTGACTACAAAATTTTACGTAGACAGATGTAAGAAGAATCTGAGGTCATCCATTCGAGATTTGTCAAACAAAAGTTTAGTCCTTTCAGAAAATGATCAACAATATGATGCAAAAGGAAAAAGAATTATCAATCTTTTAGCTCCAGTTGACAAGTCTGATTCTACAACTAGAGATTATGTAGATACAGTGGTTGACCAGTTGCGAAACATAAGTTTACTACACACACCTCAAGGAAATTTTGATGCGAAAGGTAAAACGATAAATAATGTGAAAGATCCGGAATCTGAGAAAAATGTGGTGAATAAACGATATTTTGAAAGTAATGCTTTAACGCTCCATGGGGAGGCTTATAATGCTAAAAATAGAGCAATCGCACATCTTGCGGATCCAAGCGCTAGTCACGATGGTGTCAACAAACAATATTTTGAAAATAATGCTTTGATTTTAAAAGATGATTGTTATGATGCTAACAATAAAGTGGTGTCAAATGTGAAAGAGCCTGTGAATGTAAACGATGTAGTTACTAAAAAACATCTTGATTATTACTGTATTCTATGGAATAAAATTAATAAAAACTATTATGCTCACAATCAAAGAATTTCGGGTGTGAAAAGACCTCAATATGATACAGATATTGTGCTAATAAATATTATGTTGATACTAAGACATTCTGTGCCTCGACAGATAGAGGAATACAATTTACGGGAAGTGGTTTCAAAACTTTCCCCTTTAATAGATTTACTTCGAAACTCTTAGACTCAAACTTAAAATTACCACTCGATATGTATATGAAAGTAACAATTTTCATAGCATGTGATAACATGAATGAGAAACCAAAGATACGATTAGAAAAAGGTAAAGAGGTCCTCGATAAGGAAACACGTGTCAATGAAGAATCAATCATTTTATTTGTGTATGGGAAACAGAATGATGTATTAACTTTATCAGTATTGACAGGAGGACAATGTAAGTTGAAACCCTATTTACACATTGAAAAGTTAGAATTTTTTTAGCTCCATAAATAAATGGAGAAACTTAATTCTGTACGTATTCGAACTTATAAGGAACTGAACCGAGAATACCTGATTTCTGATACTGTAGTCCATACTGATAAAATTTTGATTCGCTTAGAGAATGGGTCACTTATTCACATACCTCTTGGCATACTAAATATAGAAGAGATAGAATCATTAAAAAATAGACAAATCAAAGCTATGAGTGTGGGTAAGTATATAATTTTTCGCATTTAAAGAAATAAAAAATTTTCTCATATAATAAACGCAAAATGGAATTGTTAAATAAATTAAACGCACTCAGTTCATTAGAAGATGGAGCAAAGACATTCAGGAAAATAAGGGATCTCAACATCCACGAAAAATATCCTGTCACTGAAATTAAACAGGTAACCACAAGATATGGAAATAGAGTAGTTGTAGAATTGCCTGATTGTCTCGTATCGCTACCACAATGATGTGATAAAATGGCGTCAGATTATTTAAAACTCAATGATTTGAAACCTCTTTTCTTTGTGTATTTGGGGAGTAAGGATGTCGGGAAGTCTCAACCAGCCCAAATGTTTCAATTCGATATTTGATTTTAATGGTTTTAAAAATCATTAAAATCTAAAGAAATTTGTCTAGTTTAGATAAAATATCACACCCCATTTTCCGAACATTTTTGTTCTTCTCTTCATGCAATATTTGATGCATTTGAATAACATATTTTAAAATCAGGGAATGAATTTCTTGATATTTCTCAGTTTCTTCTTCTTCTATACATAAGAATAACTTCTGACACACCCTCGCTAAACTAGTCATTCTACGGTTCACACTCCCGTAGAGCGCTATCATGTCACCGAATAAGTCGTAAGTATTTTCCATTTCTGTTTATTATTATTCTCATTTCTTTAAATGAATAAAAAGAGGAAGCGGAAAGGCTGCGACCTTGAGTCGTGAGAGAAACGGGTTTTTCTTTTTTCCCTGTCTGAATGACGTTTAATTTTAACTACCACTGGATGGCAGCACGAACTGGACTCGGAATCTGGTATAGAAAATTTTTCGCCTCTTTTTGTTTTAATTTCTGAAGTGTTTTTGACGATTATTTTCAATCGGATAAATTGCAGTCTTCGACATTTTAAAGATTTTTCAAACTCTGAGGGAGAAATGACTTGTTTAAAGCTATATTTCAGCTTCTTTTCGTCTTCGGTGACATGTATATATTACTTAGATGTTCTCTCTCTGTCGGGTACCCAGTAGCTCCGTGGCAAAGTCTAAGCTTAGCAACCGTAAGATCGCGGTTTCGATCCCCAGCCTCGGCTTGGTAGCAGCTTTCGTGAATAGTGTAATGCTATTTGCGTTAAGCTCACTTATGGATCGAACCACGGAGCGAAACATCAGTGGTGGGTTGAGACTTGTGGTCTCTATGTCCATTTAGATGTTGTGTTTGTGTTGTCCTTAATATAATATATGCAGGCCCTGCTTGTTAGGTCAGTGATGCTGGAACTCCGGTTCTAGAATTCGTAAACAGCTGTTGGAACTGGACTTCTGGTATCACTGA
This sequence comes from Latrodectus elegans, assembly GCA_030067965.1. Taxonomy (NCBI): domain Eukaryota; kingdom Metazoa; phylum Arthropoda; class Arachnida; order Araneae; family Theridiidae; genus Latrodectus; species Latrodectus elegans. The sequence goes on from CM057809.1 coordinate 83,936,329, forward strand.
CCTGGCGGGCCGTTTTGCTATTTTTTTTAAGAAATGCCCTGTTGACCAAAGAGGTTGCGTTGAAATTTTTCAATCAATAGTGCTCGGGGAAAAAAATAGAAATATATTTTTTAATAGTTTTCGAACTATATTAAAAGATAAAGACTTGGACATTTTGTATTCATAAAACAATATTTTTCTTCAGCTCTCATCAAGACTCTCAATTATTTTTTGAAACTTTTCTTCTAAATTTCCTAAGTGTTCAATGACCTTTTCATTTGGGGGTATCATTGATTGAAGCTTCTGAAGTTCTGCTCGAAAGCTATAAATTAATGAGCTGCGAGTACACACTTTAATCAAATGGGTTTTCTTTTTATCCATTTCTTTGTTTATATATTTGTTGTCTTTAAATACTTGAAATATCTCTCTACCTTTTGGTTGAGAAAAAGGGAGTGCTCACCGAAGGGGACTTTTAAAAACGGGGGGTGGAAGCTTATTTTTTTTAAATGGACAAGTGTTTGCCATTACTTTTTTAAAAGTAGAGAAAATTAATTATATGGGGTTAAGAAATTTTATTTTAAAAGGGGCGTGAGAAAAAGGGGGTGGAAATTTAATGGATAAAAATAGAGCCATTAATTTCTACAAGTGGGTGCGGTTTTTATGGGAATTTTATAGCCATTATTTTTTAAAGGGGGTGAATATTTAATGGCGGGTTGAGAACCATTACTTTCTAAAAGTGGGTGGGGTTTTAATGGGGGTTTGAGAGCCATTACTTTCTAAAAGTGGGTTCAGATTTATGGGGAGGTTGGCACCCATTGTTTTTTAAAAGGGGGTGGATATTTAATGGGGGTTTTTTACACCATTGTTTTTAAAAGTGGATAGAAATTTAATGGTGGCACTGCGAGCCATTATTTTTTAAAAGGGGGTGGAAATTTTTATGGGCACACATTATGGTCTAAACATCACTGCGCCAGCTCCGGCATCCGCACACTACTTATATGTATTCTTTTCAAGTTATTTTGTAGTAATTCACTTTTCTACAGACTTCAAAGACTTTACTGGGAAAAATAAACTGAATGTCATCTGCGTTTCACACAATAACCTGATTCTTGGTTCTATTAAATATGTCTTTATAAATCTAATTTGAATATTATTAAATAGTTGCACACATTTCATCACAGCAAATATCATTTATTTATTAAATGTTGATTGGAAATTCATTTTTTCTATAGTGTTTCATATTCTGCTCTTGTATGCATGAAAAATTGCTTATGATGCCATGAACCTAGTTTCAAATAAATTGAAAAAATAATTTGTTTTATAAATTGTTAACTTTTTATAAGATTTCAAATATTTTTATTGTTTTATACTTTAACTATTTTGGTTGATAAAGTTGATTTGTATTTTAAGAGATAAAATATACCTCATTCATAAATTCTAAATTTTGTTTCTTTTTTTCAGATAAATGAGAATAACAAATTTATATACCTGAGGATGTGATTAAATTTAACATATGAAAATTTTAAAAAAATTAATTTTTCTTCATTAAGCTTATTTGCAACTAATGTAGAGCAAGAGAAAATAAATCCTTTAAAGGATAAAAACATTGCAATTTGTTTCTGCTGAGTGCAAATTGTAAATTAGATTTTACTAAGAGTTTACTGTTGTAAAAATGATGAAAATGTTTAATTAAAACATTTAATATATTCCTTAATAAGTAACATTTCCGTTTATATTGAGCATTAATATGTAAATTCAATTCTTTATTTGATTATTTAAGTTCTGTTCTTTTTAATGGTAATGTAAAATTTTACCTACTAATGTAACTCCTGTTTTGCTATTTTGTAGATTCATTACAAATTTTAAACATTTTGTAATTTCAGTTATTTAATCAATTCCAAAGGGTAAAGGATTAAGTAGTATATTTTCCGCAGAAATTTAGGCTTAGCATATATGTAATTAAAAAGATAAACATTTCCAAAATTGGTATTATGATATATGACTTGTCATGGATCTAAACTAGATCAAAATGAGGTGTTTACTGGATTAGAGTACATCCACTTGATGTCATATGGGCGTTAACTGGACAAAATTGTGTTGTATAAGGCTGTTACTATAGTTGATTTGATTCTGTATTGTTTAAATTGTTATTTTTTATATATGCTATTTTAGATGTAGGAATATATTACAGATTTATTTTTCTAAAACTTATGTGAATTTTATGTGGTAAATAATATATATATTATTACCATAAAACTACCTAGTACAGAGCAGTGCGTATGAATATATCCAAATTTCCTCCATGGACCATCTAATAGCAACGTCTCGTAGACGTATAGTGGGTGGATATTTGACGAGCCATGGATCTAAAGTGGACCAAAAAGAGACGTCTACTGGATTAGAGTACATCCCGCTGGTGTCATATCGACGTCTACTGGACGAAATTGTATTGTATGGGAAGTTTAAAATATCCGACTATAAACTTTAAATTACGATTCTTTTTTTCACTTTTATTAATAATCATATAACAAACATTTTCAGAATGTTAACTTAAATGACTTGTATACGATTTTAATAATGGATCTCCATGAAGATATTTTTTGATAAACCATATATTTGGTTTGAACGCTTATGTTAAGTTACAAATTATATTTAAATTATTTATCAGTTTTATCTTAAATGTTTAATTGTTCCTACTTATAAGATATTAGTATAAGAATTAGAAGGAACAATTTGTTAGGTTACATATTAACATGAATAATTTCATAAAGAAATTATTCCTAATAATGTAATTTAGAAGTACTCAATATGTATATATTCCGGAAAAAATATTTTCTTGTTAGCAATTTTTGGTTTAAAAAATCATTTAATCTGATTATTAATGAAAGTGAAAAATTAAACTTATTTATCGTTTGTATGACTATCATTATTTTCATAACTTTTTTGGCTAAAATAAATATATTTTAACTACATAATTTTTGAATAAGTTAATATCACAGTGTTTGGTTAATCACAGAGACAAAATTTTAATTCGCGTGTAAACGTAAGTGAATACCGTACTTTGATGTATTTCCACGTATAATACAATTTTGCCTCGTCTTTTGATTAGTTTCTTGAAGGTAGGTCAATAGAGAAAACTCTAGGCATGAGTAGGCGACCTGTTTTCTCAGTGTGCGGCTTCTCTGAAACTATTCTTGTTAGAGCCTTAAAAGAACTGTTTATTTTTCATATGAAATTGTAACTATATATATATATATTGTTTTTCAATAATATATATATATATATATATTGTTTTCTTCAATAATATATATATATATATTGTTACAAATTTATAAATAATTATTGTATATGTCTTAAAATATCTGACAGATCGGAAATGCTCACATTTTGGGTTAAAATGCGGTATTTAGACGTGTTATACGCTAAAAGCGGTTTTTCTAACGATTTGGTGACTTGGCGATGTTTTGACGAGAAGACTTGGCGACATTGTTGGCGACTTGGCGAGAAATGGATATTTCTTGAAACATCCATCACCTAAGCTCTAGGACTAATATTTAGCGAGATAGCCTAGAAGCTTCCAGAACCTTGGCGAAATTAGTAGATTTCCCCGCCAAGTCAGGTATAAATACCGCAGCCCGACATAGTTAGAATTTTGTATACACAGTTAGTTTTGTGAAGACGATTAGTCGTGACTGCTAGTTTAGAGAAGCTGTTCTCTGCCTGAGGTATCTGTATAATTGTGATTATTACAGCTGGTATTTCTAGTGGAATTTTTGCGAATAAAAGTCTTGTGCTCATCGAGTAGTTGCTTTCTTCAACTCTCAATCCACACGAATCCCGAAGCTCGGTACAACTGGTGTTAGAAGCGGGGTGGAAGAGTTGATGCAGCGTGTATCAAGAAAAATGGATATGGATTTAATGAAAAGTCTTCTCGAAAAATTAACGGAGAAGATGGCTGAGATGAAAGCTGGACAAGAAGAGATGAAAGCTGGACAAGAAGAGATGAAAGCTGGACAAGAAGAGATGAAAGCTGGACAAGAAGAGATGAAAGCTGGACAAGAAGAGATTAAAACCGAGATGACGAAAGAGATAAAATCTGGACAGGAGGATCTTAAAAAGGAACTTAAGAAGGACATTGTAAGGGTTAAAGAAGAATTCGCCAACATTATTCAGGATAAGATGAATGCAATGGAAGTTAAGATAACTTCAGTTGAAACTAAGGTTTTGGAGATCGAAGAAAACGTTGAAGAAGCATTAGACAATATGAATAAGGAGATTGAGTGCTTGAAGAAACAGATGTCAGACAGACATGAGGAACCCAATGTGGCAGTTATGCCTTCCCTGGCCACGATTAAACTCTCATCATGCGGTGGAAAATCATCATGGCTGGTATACAAGACCCAGTTTATGATGGTAGCGGAAGCTAATGGATGGAATCCCCGGGCCCAAGCTTTTCACCTGGCGGCTTCTTTAAGAGGAGACGCGGCCGATATCCTCGAGACGCTTCCGGAAGAGCAAAGGCACGATTTCCAAGCCCTATTGAGTGCGCTTGAGCTGCGCTTTGGAGAAAAATGCGATAAAGAATATAGCAGATTACATTTAAAATCCCGCTATCAGAAAGCGAGTGAAAGTCTGCAAGAATTGGCTGCCGATATTCAGCGACTTTCCCATTTAGCATTTTCGGACTGCCCAGCTGAGATACGTCAAGATCTGACTCTCCATCACTTCATCGATAGTGTGCGGGATCCGGAGATACAGAAAGCACTTAGACTCGCCGATGTCAGAGATATCGGATCTGCTCTAGTCTACGCACTTAAGATAGAGGCTTCCCAGCAGGCCGCGCGTAAAGACCGGCACTCAATCAGAGCCGTCTCTGCTACTGATACAGACTGTTATCTAAGAAAACGAATTGAAGATCTGCAGCGAAAAGTCCGTAGCTTAGAACTGAGTAAAGGTGGTAGAAACGCGAAAATTCAGTGTTGGTCTTGCGGTGCAGTCGGACACATGCGTAGAGACTGCCCGAAACCAAAAGATGGTGGAAATGATCTTCCGCCACAGCAGGGAAACTAATATGTGGCCATCTCGCGGGGCGGAGATGTCCAATGAGTCAGAAGCCCCATTTTAAATTGTTTTACATTTCTTCCGTAAGTGGCGGAGACAACGGACTTTTCGTTATGGGACATGTCAACGAAGTTCACTGCAGAATGATAATTGATACTGGAGCCAACGTAACCATCATTAAGACAGATCTGGCTCGCAAACTTGGTGAGAAACTCATCTGGACGCCGCCCTGCATTACCCTCCAAACTGTGACTGGTGATACGATTAAAGTGCATGGAAAAGTCAATCTAAATATTGCATTTGGTAATGCCGTGTACCATCATATGGCATATGTCGCTGATATAAATGACGAATTTATTCTCGGATTGGATTTCCTCAAAGAAAACCATTTCAAGTTAGATTTTAAAAATAACGAACTACACTCGTGTTCTGAAGAAATAGCGATTTTTAAGACGAAATATTCAGATATTAAAACAGTCCATCATATAACTGCAAAGAGTGAAACAACATTACCACCAAGAACTGAGATGATAGTTTCCGGAGCTCTTTCAGAAGATAATAATTTTCACTATGGATTGATTGAATATCCAGATTCTGACAATAGCGTTAAAGGAGTACTAGTGGCTTCTTCACTCGTCGACCTTTCACGGAATGCAATCCCGGTAAGAGTTGCTAATCTAAGCGATAAGGCAAAACTAATAAAAGAAGGAGAAGTGCTGGCGACTTGTACTCCATTGACTTGCATTAACAGAAATTGTCAAGCCACATTATCTGAGCCTCTTGACACTCTAATTAATGAACTCCTTCAGAATGCAGAGTTAGATGATAAACAGAGGAATGCTGCATGAAATCTATTATTAGAATTTGGAGACCTCCTTTCCAAGAAATCAGATGATGTTGGGCGAACCAAAATAACGCAGCACCGAATAGATACAGGAAATCACCCACCCATTAAACAACATCCGAGAAGACTACCATTCGCTAAGCAGGAAGAGGTGGATAATCTTCTGATGGAAATGCAACAGAATACAATTATTGAGCCATCAGAGAGTCCTTGGGCTTCACCTATTGTTTTGGTTCGGAAGAAAGATGGTTCCACCCGATTCTGCGTTGACTATCGTCGATTAAACATCATCACTAAAAAAGATAGTTACCCTCTTCCTAGGATAGACGATACACTTGACGCTTTATCCGGAAATCAATGGTTTTCGACTTTGGATCTCAAGAGTGGTTACTGGCAAGTAGAGATACATCCTGAGGATCGGAAAAAGACTGCGTTCACCACAGACAAGGACTTTGGCAGTTCAAGGTTATGCCATTTGGGCTTTGCAATGCGCCTGCAACGTTTGAACGCCTGATGGAGACAGTATTACGAGTACTTTCCTACGAAGCCTGTTTGGTATATTTGGATTATATCATTGTAAGGCGCACATTCGAAGACCATCTAAGAAACATCCGAAAGGTGCTGGAAAAAATTAAAAATGGCCAACCTGAAGCTGAATCCTTGCAAATGTAATTTATTTCGACGTGAAGTAAGCTATCTGGGACACATTATCTATGCTGAAGGTGTAAGAACAGATCCTGAAAAGATCTCTGCAGTTAAGGACTGGAGTCGTCCAGAAGATGTCCACCAATTAAGAAGTTTTCTTGGACTATGCACGTATTACAGGAAATTTGTTAAAGGTTTTTCAAGTATTGCCAGACCACTTCACAAGTTGACAGAAGTTAAACAGATTTCTATGGACAGATGAATGTGAGAAAGCTTTTAAACAACTGAAGGAGGCGTTGACATCTTCGCCCGTTCTTACATATCCCCAACCCGGAAAATTATTCATTTTAGACACAGATGCCAGCAACGAAAATATAGGAGCTGTTTTGTCGCAGGAGATCAATGATAAAGAATGTCATTGCTTATTGGAGCAAATGTTTGTCGAAACCAGAGCGAAATTATTGTAGAACCAGGAAGGAATTGCTAGCAATCGTTAAAGCCATAGAACATTTCCACCTTTATCTCTATGGAAGAAAGTTCTTGCTTCGGACAGATCACGCATCCTTAACCTGGCTTTTAAATTTTAAAAATCCAGAAGGGCAGGTAGCCAGATGTATTCAACGAATCCAGGAGTTTGACTTTGAAATACGTCATCGCAAAGGCACTCTTCATGGAAATGCTGACGCTTTATCAAGGAGACCGTGTAATGGAAGCTGCCGATATTGTTCTAGAGCAGAGAAGAATTATGAATTAGTAAATCATTCGGTACGCCAAGTTATTGTTTCACAGCCATCGAAACCAGACCCATGGAGTGATTAAGGACTTAGAGAAGCCCAAAAAGAAGACCCCGATATAAATCCAATTTTTGAATGAAAAGAATCTTCCAGTATGAGACCAAGTTGGCAGGACATCTCCACCTACAGTCCTGCTACTAAACAATATTGGGCTCTTTGGGACTCACTCCATATTAGAAATGGCGTGTTATACAGGAAATGGGAGTCCGATGATTGATGTAATTTCAAATGGCAGCTTGTTCTTCCAAAATCAAGAATTTCAGATGTTTTGAAAGAATTGCACAGTAGCTCAACTGGAGGCCACTTCGGAGTAATGAAGACTCTACAGAAAATTCGAGAACGCTTCTATTGGAGCAAAACTATACAAGATGTAGAGAAATGGTGCCAATCTTGTGATGACTGTGCGGCACGTAAGGGACCAAAGAAACGTAGCCGGGGAAGGCTGCAGTGGTATAATGTAGGAGCACCTTTTGAGCGGATAGCATTGGACATTTTGGGTCCTTTACCACGATCTTCAAATGGCAACAAATACATCCTAGTTGTCATGGACTACTTTAATAAGTGGCCTGAAGCATTTTCAATCCCTGATCAAGAAGCGACTACAGTAGCCGAGGTTCTAGTGCAACAATGGGTTTCCAGATTTGGCACACCCTTACAAATTCATTCAGATCAAGGGATAAATTTCACGTCTGCTGTGTTTAAAGGAATGTGTCAAATTCTCGGAATAGACAAGACGCAGACCACGCCATTACACCCGTAATCGGACGGCATGGTAGAGAGGTTTAACCGAACCATCTTAAATAATCTCTCACTTATGGTTTCCAGAAATCAGCAAGATTGGGATTTGAAGCTACCGCTGTTTCTGCTTGCATATCGCAGTGCTGTCCATGAGACTTCCGGATAAACTCCATCACAAATGCTCTTTGGTCGCGAACTTCGTCTCCCTTGTGATCTTCAGTTTGGTCGTCCACCGGATACTTCATCGCCAGAGGAATACCTTCGAGACCTTCAGGCACGTCTTGAAGATGTCCATAAATTTGATGGAGACCGAATCAACCTGACGACCGAAAGAATGAAGACAAGGTATGACACAAGAGCGACAGGACACGAATTTCAGGAAGGGGATAAAGTTTGGTTGTGGAACCCGATTCGACGTAAAGGACTTTCTCCAAAGTTGCAAGCCAACTGGGAAGGTCCCTACAGTCCTAAAAAGACTGAATGACGTCGTGGTTCGTATAAGGAAATCATCTTCAAAACCAAAGGTAGTACATTATGATAGATTAGCTCTTTATCGTAATGTAAAAATTGATGTACCATAGTATCTTTGTAAATAGTATAGATAATTTTAATATTTTTTTTGTATTTGTATTTTTAATTGTTTGTGTATGTAATGTGTTCTGTATCCTCTTGAAATGTAAATTCTTTTATATTACATTTTGCCTCCTATCAGGGGATTGTACTGCCCGGGACGTGCAGTCCTTGAGAGGGGGGCAATGTTACAAATTTATAAATAATTATTGTATATGTCTTAAAATATCTCAGACAGATCGGAAATGCTCACATTTTGGGCAAAAATGCGGTATTTAGACGTGTTATACGCTAAAAGCGGGTTTTCTAACGATTTGGTGACTTGGCGATGTTTTGGCGAGAAATGGATATTTCTCGAAACATCCATCACTTAAGTTCTAGGACTAATACTTAGCGAGATAGCCTAGAGGCTTCCAGAACCTTGGCGAAATTAGTAGATTTCCCCGCCAAGTCAGGTATAAATACCGCAGCCCGACATAGTTAGAATTTTGTATACACAGTTTTGTGAAGACGATTAGTCGTGACTGCTAGTTTAGAGAAGCTGTTCTCTGCCTGAGGTATTTGAGACCTGTGATTGGAAGCTGTTGCGCTTATCGTATCTGACGAATTGTATCTGTATAATTGTGATTATTACAGCTGGTATTTCTAGTGGAATTTTTGCGAATGAAAGTCTTGTGTTCATCGAGTAGTTGCTTTCTTCAACTCTCAATCCACACGAACCCCGAAGCTCGGTTCAATATATTTTCCTCAATAATATATATATATATATATACATAAATTTTCTTCAATTATAATTATAAATGGTACCAACGACTATCCTAGCTTTGCCTCGCAATATATATTTAAATAATTCATCTGTTTCTACATAGATAAACCTAACTCTAATAAACATGCAGTTTAAAGTGCTTTTTAGTTTATTCATTACTATCACTTTGGTTATAATAACATAAAATTTTAGTAGAAATTTGCTTTTCTTGTGAGAATTTATTTTTTGAAATTTTAATTATTAAATGCATAATATGTCAAATCACTAACCAATTAAATTTCCTGCTCATTTAATGTGAGAGCTAGATCGAAATAAGTTTGATGAAACTTAGTTTATCTGGCTTTTATTAAATTAGGAGATTACTGTTAGATGTATTTTTTGCTGCAGTAATGTATGTATGGATTTCAAATAATTTACCATAATGAATAACAGAGAACAAATGTTATGGTTCTTGTAATACAAAATTATTATTAACATAGAATTTGAATAAATACAAGAGCAAGTACATGAAAAATTACAATTTTCATATACAATAAAGCAAATACATGCTTATGAAATTTCATATTTTATTCATAATCGTGGAAAATTTTTAGAACATGTAATTTAATGAAATCTTCCTATCTAGTACAAATTAATAAACATAAAAATAAGCTTAATTTATGCTGCTGGATTTTGATGAATTTTTAAATTCTTTTAACTTTTATTTCATATTAATGAAACAACTAAAAAATTTAGCAAAATTTGCTTAAAATTACACATTAAAAGACATCATTATATGTTACAAAGACAATATAGCAAAGGTTGATTTCAAATTTTTTAGAGTTAATGTTGTATTTAACATTACAAGCATAAGCACTGGTAAAAACATTTAATAAAGCTTTCAAGGAAATTTTTGCATTTTGTCTGAGTTAAAATCTCCTAAAACACATATTATTTAATGAAAACCATGATAAAATCGTATTAAGTTTTATAATAGGATAATCATGGATATTCTTATTTAATATGAAAATGCTATATAGTTCCTTGCTTTACTTTTTTTTTCTTTTTTACAGAAGTAACGAAGAAATTTCAACAAAAATTTTATTTTCAGAGAAATACATGTATTACAGATTAAAATTTTCTTATATAGAAAGTAACATATTTAAGAATTATAGAAAATCATAACCATCCAATAATTAAAAAATAATCAGTTATAAAATTACAAACCAAATTAACACATACTATATAAATTTAATTATCACTATTATATTGCAATAGTGATGTAAATATTACATTTTAATGTTAACTTTCAACAGCTGAGTTTCTCCAACAAATTTAAGTTTACTAAACTAATTTTATAAATTAAAAAAAATTTGAGTATAAGATAAATTTAATTGCAAGGTAGCATTTCCAGAATATATACATAAATGAGTTTTAGATATGATAATTAAGACATTTAAATAATTTTTTGCTAAATTTTTAATTTAAAGAAAGCCTCATTTGGCAAACTTATTAATTAATGACATAAATAATACAAAATATTTTGCTGCATGCTTAATATTGATTAACATTTAACATAACTGAAAAATTTTTAATCAAGGCAAAATACTAACAGAAAATAAGCTTGAGAATAAAAATATTACATCAGGACAAAAAATTGACCATATGTGTGATACAGCAAACACAGTCATGCGAATTTTTTTACAATGGTTTAATTTCAGAATACTCTAATTAATAATTATTTAATGTGATTAGATCAAAAATCATAAATCAAAGCTTATGTTGTGATACATAACTAAATTTATTTTTTACAACTGTACAGCCTTATACTTTATCATGCTGTTATTAAGTAATATGAATTACACCTTGTTAATGTCTCAAAATTATAAAATAATTTAATAAATAAGTTATAAAGAAATTTAACTACCAGTTCATGTTACATGTAAGGCACTTCACAAATAATGCAATATAGCATAGTAATTCACTCTAAAAATTAAAATATTTGAACATATTTACAGTTGGTCCATTGTGAAGAAAAATAATTTTGGCAGTGTGGACAACAAAATATTTACACATCTAAGTTGTACTTGAATGCAAAGCGAAAATCATTAAAAAGCCAAATGAACTCTATGCCATATTCTGGCAAAATTGACATGGAACAAATGATAAGAAAAATGGCAGTGATAAAGACTTAATTAAATTTCATTTTTAACAACATTTAAAGATAGAGACAACTGTCCAAAATAAATAATGTGGATAATGTTTCTTAAAAGATGAGGTAGACATTGTAAGAAAAAGCATGAAGGACAGCAATTACTTTTAAATATCACAATATTTACAAACTGCAGATTCACACTTTTGAAATCACAATGAAAAATATGAAACAAACACTTAGTTTTCATTCTTCAATTCACATAAAATGATTTTCATTTACACTAAAATATCAAATATATAACAATGTAGTAACAATTACCATCAAAAAGTTTAGAACAAATAAATAACATTAAAATGTTTCCCTATTAATGCTTTTTAAAATAATGAAATATTCACTGCTATCTTTTCAAATACACAATGCTTAAATATCATAACAAAAGGACATGAGCAATTAAAAGGCATTTAAATGCTAAAAGTTTTATGAGGAAACAATATAATGACTTTAATATACTTAATATATTTCTTTTAATCCACTAAAAAACATAACTTCCGAACTTCCGATTAAAATTTCCTTCATTAAAGCTTAATTTTGAAACTCTGGTTAAAATATTAATTTCAGTTACAATGCATGTGTATCTTTTCTCAATTCAAATCATGTCATATTTTTTGTTTTAATTTCACAAGCTCAATTTAATAGAAACCTCTCTTAGCAGCAAAGAATTTCAGTTTACATGTCTAATAATGTAGATGTAATTAGTCTAAAAACAAACTTTTGATTACTGTAACATCTTTATGCATACAAGATAATTAAAACAAGTTATACAAGACAAAAATGAATGATAATACATAAAAAAACGCACTTTTATCAAAACATTCATAAATAACAATATTTGTGTAATACGAACAATATATAAAACTTTCAATCAATAATTAAACTATTGAATCTTTAAAATATTAAAATGTACTTAATATTGTCAGAGTCAAAATATATAAATATTTTAAACTAAGAATAAAATATGGAAAAAATGAGATTCCAATTAAAACAAGATCTATCTGTAAAGAAATATTCTTCCAAACTTAGGCATTTTATGCTCATAGAAAATATTTTTGAGAAGTAAAATATTTTAAAGATTTGCACTCTTTTAAAGTTCTGATATGGCAAAACAAAAATATTTAATCACATTCTTCAAAAAGAAACTGTTCACTAGATAATGGATGGAACTTCATGTGTATTTACAATGTTTTTAAAATGAAAAATACTGATGGAATATCTACATACTTGACCTAAAATAGAATATAAAATTAATCTATGCATAAGTTAGATAATGATTCAACAAAACTCAGTGGTACACTTAAATGAGTATAATTTATATTCACAATATTATATATATATATATAATACACAATAAGTGAGAATTCATGCATACATATTATTTACAATAGACAAAAAAAACTTTAAACATTTACAGAACACTTGCTCATTAATGTTCATGAAACTTCGGTAACATTCAAGATATTAATCATTGTTAGCACATTTATTCTATTAGATTATAACTAAATCAGTGGGTGTCAAAAATATGAGTTACTATATACATTACTGAGAACATATAAGTAGGGAATTAAATAACTTTTTAAGAAGTTTTATAGTTATATGTAGAAATCTTTACCGAGCTTACTATTTTATTATTGTAATGTATGGTAAATGCTGCATTATTGTTTTAATTATGCATAAAATTAATGTTCAAAGCATATATTTTATAACAGATATTTTTTGCATGCTTAATTTATTATTTTTTTTATTTCAGTACAATTTTGCTATCTTACGAAAAATTTAATTAGGGGTTTTTAACTGTTGAGCAAATTCAGTAACATATTTTCTATGTTACTTTTATGTTATTACATTTTTCTTGCATTTTATTATGCATAAATTTCTATAAACATACATAAAACTAAAAGGAAATATACATTCCTATAACATTTTACATGGTTTGGTATTGATGGTTCTAAAATTAGCCATTTGTATTGACAATCTCATATAATTTAATAAAATTCTACCTTTAATTCACTCCTCAGAAAATTTATCCTTTTTTACATAGTTTAATTAAAATTTTTTTGTTTAAACTACCATAGAATTTTTCTCTTCTAAAAAGATTGCAATAAATTAATAATAAATGTATAATTTGATTTGGTTGTTTTTGAATGACAGCTTTTTGTGCTTAAGGACAAATTTGACAGGACTTACAGTTTTAAGTGAAAAGTCAAGCTACTACAACAATCCACCCTGAGTTGGAACTAAACTCACAAAATATTAGAAGGCCTGAGTGCTGAGAAATTAACAATTAGCTCAGCTCATTTAAGAGTGATATGAATAAGGGTATTTTAAGCACATTATGTTAATCTTTTAATTTGCTTGAAGGAACAGTATTCACATTTAAGTAAATTTATTTCATAATTACATTTATATCATAATTACATCTAAAGGGATTTTTTTTATAAGCTTATTCCAAAATTTGCTAGTAATTGTATTTCCAATTTCAAAAGCATTTCATTAGATGCAAATCTTAAATGATACATACTGTATTGGTACTGGCAAATAAAAAGTCATAAGAGTAAAAGAGCTTAAATATCAAGTTTTATCGCTTCATACTTTTGTTCATTAAATTTTTCTTCATTTATATAACACTTGATATTGGTCTTTTGTTATTATAACAAAAAATAATAACAAAAGATTAATTTGATTACAAAAATAATTTGATTATGTATTGTTAAACACGAGTGTTATTTCTTTTTCAAAACAGCTATGTTTACAAGCTTTTAGATACTTAAGAGATATAAAAAACTTTTAAGATTAAATCAAATCAAAAGAAATTTATATAACTTTTAGTAATTTTCACACATTTAATTAATTTAAATGTATTTCATTAATTAGTAGATTAATTAGTAGGCTATTTTTTAGACCTTAATTGTTAATAAAATAAGAAGAAATAACCATAGATGCTAATTTGCTGTCATGGAATGATCAATTATATTTTCGACAACTTATAAGAAAACATATCTTACCGTCATAACGGCATCAATATATCAACAACAAGTCCCACTCGAGGATCAGGGATGCATAAATCACAATAGCCACCACATTTACCTTTAACTACTTGGTCATTCTGAAATATTTACAATAAAAAGAATTTAATAGTAAATAAAAACATATCTCCACAGAATAGTTATAACATTCTAATAGAATTTTTTCAATAAGTATATAATAAAAAAGAGTTTTCATATATTAAAAGTGTTTGACGAATAATATAAAGAAGTTTAAAAATAAATTAAAAGAAAATAATATTTATTACTGAATTGTATAGATATGAGTGAGCTCATTAACATTGCCAAAATTACATAAATAGAAATTTTGAGGTGAATTCTACAAATAGGAAAAATATGTCCTGAAAAAATGTCATTCTCTGAAGACACTCATTAATAGGAATTACTCAAAAAGCCATTTATTGTGCAATTCAAAAATAAATAACACATAAAACAAAATTTTCTTTCTTAAATTATGCCTTGGTATCTTTATAAAAAGGATATAGAAATGTACTGCATGAAAAACTTTCATGTGAAAAATTAATAACCATGAAGTTGCGTTTAATTGTTCAATAATATGAACAAAATGAATTGCCACAACAATTCATAGATAAAATGTATTTTGATTCATAAAAATAATAAAAATATGATTTTATTTAATGTTATGAAACACATATGACAAAGGCATGGATTTGATAATTTTCTTTTAATATGAATTTAATTATAGCATTAGCTGTAACTACACTAGCACTATGCAACATTTACAGTGGTGGCCAAAATTGTGAACACTTTTGAAAATTTTTATGTTTTTGAACTTAGTATGCTTATAGAAAGCGTTACGTTTCATAAAATGCAAACTTGTATATATCATTTTAAAGAGAATTTATTACTGAATTCAATACAAAACACAAAATTGAATTATTTTCAATACAAAAAAAGATAAACGATAATAGTTATCGATATACATTAGATAATGATTGCAGTGAGTTATCAGTACTAAGTAGAGTGACCTATATTTTTGATTACAGCTTCACATCGATGTTTCATTGAACTGACAAGAGTTTTAAGTTCTGCTTTTGTTATTACATAATGCCAGGAAACAATTATAGCCTCAATTAGCTTCCTTTTATTTGATGGGTGCCTTATTCGGACAAGAGTTTTCAAACGGTGCACAAATTTTCGATAGGATACACTTCAGGACTGTTTCCTGGCCATGACAACAATTTAATGCTCTTTGTACAAAACCACTCTTTTGATATTTTGGCCATGTGGCAGGGAGCAGAATCCTGCTGAAGAATAAACGAAACATTGTTGGGAAAGAGATCTCTGATATAAGGTAAAAGTTTCGGTTCTAGAATAGTGTCAAAGTATTTTCTAGCATTCAGTGTCCCATCGATGACATGAAGGCGACCAATACCATCTGCTGACATGCATGACCAAATCATAACACTAACTGGTTTCTTCACAGTTCCTTGAATGCAGTCAGGATGTAGCTCTTCTCCTATTCTACATCTTACATATTTTCTCCCATAACTACTGAAAAACGATAGCTTAATTTCATCACTCCATATAACTTGTGACCACTGATCATCTGTCCAATAAATTTGTTCCTTTGCTCACTGTAGTCTTTTTTTTCACTGTTGAAAATTAAGATAAGGCTATTTTCGTGAAATTTTGCTTCTCAGTCCAGCATCTGTTAATCTTCTTCTGATTGTTTTTGAACTGACAGAAACATTAGCATCATTCAGATCACTTCTGATGGCCACTGATGACATTTTTCTATCTTGGAGACATGGTATTTTTATTCTTCTGTCAACAACAGAAGTGATGCACTTTTTTATGCCTTTTCCTTCTTTGTTTTTTATTGAATTTGTCTCCTGATATCGTAAACAAAACTTTCGAACTCCAGATATAGTTAGTCACTGAACCACCCATCTGTCTTGCAATTTCAGCATAGGAAAGACCACTTTCTCGTAACACAATAATATTACATTTCTTTCTTAGTGTCCAATCTACTCTTTTATTTGATGTCATCGATTCTTGACTAAATATTAAAATTGTTTATAAAAATTCCTACTTGTAATTGCAGTGTATAAGAAACAGGTCCTCCTTCTACAGAACAAAACAAATTAATGAATTGTTTCAAGTGTAAACATAATGTCAGCTACTGGCAGTTACTAACATTTGATTGGTTCTCAAAACAAGAACAGTGATTGAACAGGAAAGCTAGACATTACAAACCACTTCATAACTGTTTTTTATATTTAAGTACATATAACTTTTTTATATTGCAAATAACTGAATTTTGTGTTTTGTATTGAATTTAGTAATTAATTTTTTTTAAAATGATATATACAAGTTTGCATTTTATGAAACGTAACATTTTCTATAAGCATACAAAGTTAAAAAACATAAAAATTTCCAAAAGTGTCCACAATTTTAGCCACCACTGTAAATGCTTAAGAAAATATATGTACTGAATTTCTTAAATTAAAGATACATTTTAGACCTTTAATTCCTATACATAGTTTTTTACATTTTTTTATATAATTTGGCGCTTAAGTTAATCGTTAATAAAATTTCTATCAATATTATTCCTACTTCTTATTCATTAAAACATATTTATGAAGAAAATAAACAATAAAATAAGAAAATATTCCAAATTTTTTATTTTGCCAATTTTTACAATTCTTGGGCTATTGATTAAATCATAACTAAGAAAAGGGCATGTCTAGAATGAGATTTAATATGAGAAGTACTATTGAAATAATTATTGAATAATTAAATAATTCAGAACGTAACGAAAGAAAACATTTAAATATCAAAAAAAGGAAATTGATGTTATGTGATAATGAGTGCTAAACAAGCAGACGAATGGCTAGTAAGACTGAGGCACATTTAAGAAAAACATTAAAAAGCTTTGCTACATTAAAAAATTGAAAAAATGTATTTTCATGAATGTAATTTTGAATCAGGAAAAAATACAAGTGATAACTTCGCATGGTGTTTTTCATCAATAAAAGTAAGGAAAGAGTTGATTTTATACAGGAAATTCAAGCTTATCTTATGTAATTCAGACTAATTTTTTTACTAGAAAAGTTCGGTAAAAAATAGTGTTAATATCTTGTCTTTTCTATTTTGTGAAGCTTTGATTTTACAGATTAATTTACTGGTCCCATTCTCTTTGTAAAAATGAGCATACATTGTATCATTAAACTTTGGAAAACTCTTTTTGATTTCTTTTAATGTTCTTACATGCTATATTATTTTAAAATGTTTATAATTGCTTAAGAATCAAGAAATATACCTTGCCTAAGGTGAGATTAATTAATTATAATAAATATAAATTAAGGAAATAAGGTTTTTTTTAATGAGAAATCAAACACAAATGGTCATTTAAATTCTGAAAATCTTGCTTGTAAAGTGAGATGTAATAAACTGTTTTGTAAGTCCATTTGCTGTTAAAGCAGATTCCCCTATTTGTATAGATGTATAGAATATCGAAAAGTAACTCACTGGTTAAATTCAGAGAAACACAATATATTTCATGAAGTTATAAGGCCCATTCATAAGCAAATAAAGATATCTATAGAAAAGAAATTTTGAAAGTTTGATTTCTTTAATATACCTATGACAATAATCAAGAAATGCATTCCCTTTGTCAAGTACAGGAGGCTTTTTCTTTTTGACTTGAACAAATTCTTGAAAATATCTTAACATAATACGAGATTTTGAACTCTTTTTATAATACAAAAAAGTTTATAAAAAATGTAAGAATAGGCCAACCCACAAATTTTATTAAGCGCCACACTATGCCCCAACAACTATAAATTGCAAAGTATTAACTTTATCTTAATATATATAACTGTTAGTAAGATATATTTTTGAAACCATATTCATTTGAAAACTATTTTGTATTCAGCGTTCATAACCTATTAAATTTCAGTAAATAAAATTTGAGAATTAATGTATTACATAATTATATTGATGTTATTCTCTGATATAATGTGTTGAAATATGAATCATTGAGAAGAAAGCAAATTATACAATTGTTAATGCTTTAAATTGAAAAAAAGGGAATATTAATAAGAAACATACTTATTTTAAAAAGGTTACAAACAATTAAAATATATTTGCTTTTTTCTTCAGAGTTTTATGAATTCCTAGTGTAGTGTAAAAACAACTTCTAACAGAATTTACATATGAAGACAAGTATAAAACATATACCCTAATTCTTTGCAATGTAAGCTCTGCCAGCCCTGATTTTGACATCCACTGTGCTTCTGATGCAACTCGGAAGTCAGTGCCTTGTAAGGAAATATAAAATTTTCCTTGAGGACATTTAGGCTTTCTAGAGCAATCTCCAGCAGTTCCATAAGGTACAGGACTACCATAATATGTAGTACTGAAGGTATAATCATTTGCTAAAAATACAGAAAATATTCTACTTTTATATAATAATTGAAATAATTTTTTTCAATAAATCGAAATGGCATATTTAAGTTTCTTAAATAAGCAACATTTTGAACTTTTATTTCAAATTTAGCTAATTTAACAGAGAAACATAAGAAGGTTTTAAGGAAAAACAGTCATAATCAAGAAAAAAACATTATGTATTAAGAATGCAGCTTAAATTTTCTCATTATTTATATGAAATTTATAAGAATTTTATAAAATTTCATTTAAATATCATAAAAACAAAATACTTTTATTTAGAAAGTAAAAAAATATTATAACAATTTTAACAAAATGATATTAATTAAAAACTGCTAATAAAATTATCACACTGAAATAATTATTAAATTTTTAGTTAAGTTGTTGCTTATCTTAGAAATATTTGACATCTGTCAGATGAGCTCTAGTAGGCCCTTGACTGCAAAATGTTTATAATAAGGGAATATAATATTAAGTTCCCTTCATAGAAAGTTCAATGCAACTTAGAATGTGATCCAGTAAGCTGATGGTCACAATATTTTTTACCAGTGGGATACATTTTTCTGCCAATAACACTTAAAATGGTCAACTGTAAGTCTAGGCAAAGCAGTCTGTCGCTTGTGATTTCCAGCAGTGTCAGGAGATGTTCCTGTGCACCAATGGTATGTAGGTGGAATATTCATATTAAGTTGAATTTAGATTTTTTATTTGAGTATAGCTCTTAATATATGAATAGTCAGTGCCTGTTTATCTTTCAATATCTCTTTGTCAGTCTATCAACAACCTCATAACAGCTAATATTAACATGTGATGGGATCCATTGATTCAGGATATATAATGTGGGTCTATGAGATTTTCTTCAGTTTCAGGGAAATAGATATGCTAGTTTCATAATTTGCAGAGGATCAGCCACAAAGGTGTATTTAATTAAGTACAACTTATAACCTTAAGTTAAGAATGAGCACAAATATAGTGAAAACTTTTTTTTATTTTAATTTCAGTTTTTTTTTTGGAGTAAAGTTACCAGTAATTATAGTTAAAAATATCAGCAAGAGAAATATAAAGTTACAGGACGTAATACTTTTAAATTTTATAATTCTTCTCCATGTACATTTTTTACATTTTATCTCACATGAATTATTTCACTGAAGCATATTTAGTTCTCATATAAATTTCCTCTTACATAAAAAAGGGTTGTATGCTAAAGATTTATACCATAAATAAATCTTACAATCAACAGTATAAAAACTTTTATACATATATTACAGCTCCATATAAATTTCGAATAAAATATTTTATTACTGAACACAGTAACTAAAACTGCTACTACAGATCTGAATTCACTATCTAAATAAAGAAATCTTAGGGTAAAAAATTTTCAGATGCAATCTTACAAATGATCTGTAGGTATTTGAACAGATTATCATTATCCTATACAAAATAAAAGCATTTGACTTTACACTGATGAACGTAACAGATAAGCAGAACATCATAAAAAATGAGAATTGCCTGAAGATGTTTTCTTGAATATTACAGGGAAAATTAGTGATGAAATTACCAACATAAGAGTCACTATGGTACAAAGTCATTCATTATTTCCTCTCAAAGAAAATTGTAAATATTTAGAAGTAAAAATTTTACAAACTTAATTTGTTAAGCATGAAAAAGTTATTAGGTAAGATGTGCATTACCAGGATGATTTTACTTTGGAAAATAAGATTTGAGATGAGAAATAAAATATAAGTTTAATTTTTATATCTGAAGCTAACAGATATTGAATCATTAAAAACTTTGCAATTTAAATTTCAGATATTTTACAAAGCATTATCTTCCTTTTCCCTACTAAAATTTTCTAATTTGAAAGGAATTTGATCAGAAACAGATATTTTAAGTCTTCAACTATGAAACATTAGTATAAAGACACAAAAATGAATTGAAAGCAGGCAATATAATTTAAACTTTCCAGAAAAAAAGAGCTTAAAATTTCCAAGAGTTAATATCAGAGAAAAACTTAAGACTTTCAATAAATACTGAGCAAATGCAGCTAGAAAAATAAGTATATAAAAAACTTTTTTACAAAAAATTATCAAGAATATTATATTTGCTTCAATCACTAAACAATAAAATTTGACAGATAGCTTTAAAAAGTAAAAATTATTTAAAAATACTTTATACTAAAAACCATACTGTTGTCAAAGATTGTGCCAAGACTAAAAAGTCACCTGAGTTAAATTTATTTCAAATGTAATACAGCACAAAAGTTTGTTGCTTAAATAATGGGTATTATAGAAGGCAAAGAAGTTGATAAAATCAGGAAGCAGACAATTAGCTCTGCAATAGCATTGAATGTAACAGATACATGAGCTCAGGATGTGGAAAGATTATATAAATAACTACTGAGTGATTTAAAACTGTCTATTTATATTGTTCAAAAGGGAATACCCCTTAAATTATCCTAACAAAGTAAATGAAGTGAAATACTTTTGCAAAACTGATTTGTTTCTACTGAAAATAAGAGCCTGTGTAGAAGGTAAAGCAACTTGGTGCATTTTTAGTATATGTTGAATATATTATATTTCTGAATTTAGCTAAAAAATACATTTTTAAAATCACCCAGGAAATTTGAATTAATAATTCATGCAATTTACACTAAAAATTTGAAATATTTTCAAACTTATGTTTGAAGATACTTAAGTAGTTCATATATTCAGTTTACTACAAAATTAAATACAAATTTCAAAGTAATTTAAAACCATATTCCATAAAAATGTTTTAGTATTAAGTACAGTAAAATTTGTACTAAATATTCTTTTTCTATTTTACACACATGAAATTTTAATTTTTAAGTAGAAAGCTAGTAAATTAAATGTTTAAAAGACAGTCAAAGATATTTTATCTCTGAAATTATCTCAATATTTGCATAAAACATGCTGAACTGACCGAACTTCAAAATATAAATCAAATAGTACATATTATTGCTCTTCTTTGATGGAACTAACTTCTCAATAAAAAAAATATATATATATATTTCTTGTTTCAACTAAAAGTGTTCTGAAAGGTTGGTTTGATTTGTTTGTTGATAAACGGTCATTTTTTGCACACAAGGGCTAATTAGACCGGGGCCTACGGCTTAAAGTGGATTCCGAACCACTACAAACATCCATGCCCAAGGTGGAATTCGAACCCAAGAACTGATGAACCGAAGGCAAGAGCGCTAACCATTCGGCTGCTAGTTCGGCAAAGTGTTATGAAAGATGGTTGGTTTGGTTTATTTGTTGTTCAATGGATACCTTTTCAATGCAAAAGCTATTTAGACAAGGACCTATAGTTTAAAGGGGGGATTCCGAACCACTACAAACATCCAGACCCAAAGTTTGACAAACACACAAACTGTTGAATCAAAGTGAAGAGCTTATAATTCATCTACCTCTGCAGTGCATTCTAAAAGAAATACCAATAAGCTATTTTGTTGATAATACGCGTTATTCTTTTGAAATTCATAAATTGTCATAATAGTAATTACATAAAATCAGATAGGTATTTCACTTTTAATCAGTGAAAACTGATTTTATTTAACACACCAAAACGCATTACAATGAAATTTTATTTGTGATGAACAAATAGTTTAGAATATTATAATTTTTAATATAAAACATGAAAATATGCCACAGCATCTCTAAAAAAAGATAACATTTATTTATTAAAATATTTGATTATAATATAGTACTTTAAAGGTTATTATTATACTATCTTTAAAGTCTCATAGTAAGTACTTACATATTACTGAAACAAATATAATTATGATTTTAATTCTGTAAAGATTTGCCTATATGTAAATCATTTTTTTCGTCTTTGTCATTTTAAATATTGTGCTTTTGTTAATAGTTAAATGAATAAATAAGCTGTTCTAAACGAGTTTTTTTATATTACTAAACACTACATATTTTTGTCATAAATGAATTACAATAATTATAAGTTTCATTAGACAATGCAAACATCTTTATCTATGCCATTCAATTGATATTTTACATAGGCTAACTATTCAGATTTTTAATGACTTTAAAAACTGTGCAAAATATTTGTATTTATTTACAATTTACAGTGACTCTTTTCAGTTATATATATATCAATGCATTATGAGTCAAATATATTTCATTTTATAATAAAAGTTCAACTACTCGACTTTTTATATATAATTATCATTACATATACAAAATTAGGGGTATTTTTACAGGTTTATTTATCATAAAGAAAAGCAAAAGATAAAGTAATAACCACGCTTTGTTACAATTTAGCTTCGCTAAAATATTTAAATGCTTACTGATCATGAAATAACAGAAACATAAGAAAAAACATGAAAAGTATACATATTAATAAAAATAACAGGTAGGTAATGAAATGTTCCGTAACAAATAGTATATTTCAATAGCTAATTTTATAAGGATACATATTTTTTATAAAAATATAGTTTTTTATACTCTAAAAAAATACGTAGATATAATAAAATTTTAAGGCATTAAAAATATTTTGCATAAAATAATTAAAAAAATGCACATGAATACTCACTTATTATATTTAATGTAGTGATATTTAAAGCAATTTTATAAAATATTGTCGAGCCAAAATCACGTCTGCTGCAATCACAATTTTGTAGAACATCATTGGAAAAGCAATTTTCAGAAGTATCAGATCTAAAACTGCAAAAAGAAAGCCTTAAAAAATAACAATTCGAGAAGTCTTAGCTTTTTTAAAACTTGAATTACAGTAAAATATAAAGCCTAACAACATTTTTAAAGCACATTTTTTATGAACTCATAATATGCATAACATAATATAAAGTTTAAATTAATTTGTTTACCAATGCTTCGTTTATATTGCAACAATTTCACTAAATTAAAAGACGTATTGGCTTGCATTTTATTAAATTTCAAAATAACTAATATCTGACAGAAAAGATAATATTTAATAAGATTTGAATACACAAAATGAAATTATATGTCAACAAGTTTTTTTTTTTTTTTTTTTTTTTTTTTACAGAACAATTTTGGTAGCATGTACTATGAGTAGGGTACACTAGAATGCTAAAATTAAGATGCTATATTTGTATGAAAATTTTAAACACTGATTTACATATATGTCCCATGAGTCCTGACAACTGGGATCAATCTGTCCCAGTAGTCTTCAATAAGATATTTTGTAAAGAAAACCAATGATTTTTAGTCATAAAAATTTAACTATGAATAGTATGGTTTGAAACAATCACACTGTGACATTACATATCCTGCACATTATTTAAGCATATGACTTTTTTGTTTTGTTGTGCATATTTACAGCACCGCCATCATGTTTTGGTTGTTACTGGTAGAGGGTCACCAACAATGAGTAAGATTTGTTGTTTTGGCACCCAGTTCCTCTATGGGCATCCATACAGTGTTTTGAGTTTTTTGGATGCCATGAATGCTTCTGCAAGAGATAAATGAAATGAAAAAGTGGGATTTTGGATGTGTAAGATCACAGTATGCAATCCCTGAGTTGACCACTGTGCTCATGAACAGACGAAAGAATGCTTTTTCCACCACTTGCAATATTTCCGGTCTAATTCATAGATATTTGCCATTTGGTCTGCTAGATCTACATCTAACATGATTTTGCTGAAGAATTCGATTCCAACAGGGATTCAAATTCTTCTTTTCTTTCATGATGTAATTTATTTTTGAGCATTTAGCTTTGAGGTAATAACTTAGCATCATCACTTACTTTGAATCAATCATATTGTTTAATTTTCAGTTACCAGAAACTCAGTCTCACTCCTTTTGCTAAGTTTAGTTGAAAAATTAGGAACATATGTATGTCTTGATGTAAGTACCAACAGCAGGAAATTTTAGGGTTTCAATCAAGTATACACTTGTAAAAAATCAGTCAATTGCAAGAAGCAAGTCTTTTTCTCTGATTGTCCCTGTTAGCTTTGATGCTACCATTTCTCCCAAGTGTGCTTTGAACTACACCCATTCCTTTTCCAGATAAATGTTCATGCTTTATTCATATCCTATTTTTGAATTATATAACTGTCAAATTTTTATTCCTCTTTTCACAGGTTTCATTGTTAGAGGGGTGAACATCCCTTGAATTTTGCCATTGATTCACCAACAGATTGATATGAGCTTCTGCTCTGGCAATTTTTGAATGTTTCAGGCACAAAACAACCTCACCAATGTAATAAGTTTTACTTGCATTTTCTAGCTTTTCTGTAGCAACAAAATATAGTTTTGACAACAATGCTTTATATCTGTCTCTTGAAATAGTCTGTTTTATTGCTAGGTATCTCAAAGAACGATTGACCAATAATGAGAGAATTTCGGCACCCTATTGTAAAACATGACAAGTATAATTTTAGAGGGGTCTGTAGGATGAATTCTTTGTCCTAACCTTTACAGCCATTGGTTTGTGCATTGAGAAATTCAAATAATATGAGTTTTTGGATATATTTTGAAAAACACGGCCAATTTGTTTAATGAAAGATTTAAGTTGAATAACAAACTAGGCCATGACTCTGCTGGAATTGTCATTCGAAGTTTGAAAGTTGAATCTGTATGAAACTATAAGAGTGATATAGAGATTGAAACATTAACTGGTGGTACCTCATTAGCTGATGAAAATGGTTCTATATCAGTATCTCTCAAAGCATCGCTGTTCTTTGTATTTTGGGGAATGGTATCATGATTGATATCTATTTCACACTTATCTGAATTAGATGAGTACTGAAAATTGTGCGCTGGATCTTGAAAATTAGGATGGTCTATTCCATTATCAAATCAATATCTTCATCATCTGAATCTTTTAAATTTTTTTGCTTTCTTAATTAGCAAGTCTCTAGCATTTAATCATTTTAGATTGTATTAATTTGTGCCTAAATTAAAAATAATAAGCAACTATTTCAAAAATATAAAATCAAGAGATTTGATCATACAGGACTCTTGGCACAATGAATTTCAATTATTCAAGATGAGAGGGACACATATGTCCCGATAATAAAAACAGAAGTAAAACTTTGCCACTTACAAGTTTATTATAGGCAATTCACTTCATAAGTAACTTATCTGGCCTTACATTTATGAATCAAAATTTAATAGAAAATAGGCAGTATTTTCAAAATCTAAATTATTTACATTAATACAGTATAGAATATGATCTGCTACAACACTTCAAAAACACAGGAAGTGCATTATTTACAGTAATGCCACCTCATTCGGACAAGAGTTCTGTGAATGAAAATACCTTAAGAAACGTTGGAAGAACTGGTGGAAAAGTCTCCCTTTAGACAGAGAAACTTTTTGGTCCCAAAAGATTTTTTTAAAATTTGCTTGAGACGTATGTGTCCTGTCATGTACGAAAAGATTAAACAAAACATGATTTTAAATATTTATAAAACAAAATATATGGTTAAATAAAAATACACAAGGTTAATATAGATGACAAACTATGATTTAGATGTTTATTTCCACGGTTATTATATCACAAGATAAATGATACATATATATGAAATCCTAATTTTACGATGCAATTTTGAAATTATTTCTTAAGGCATGTGTAATTTTTAAAAATTAGAATTTTTGTGTTTTCATGTATCATTTGTATTATAAAAGCATTTTAAAAAGAGAAATATTTATTAATCAATACTTATTCTCTCCAGTGCATCAAATGAATTATTTTTTGCAATATGTAGTAGATTAAAAACTTTTTCCCAATAAAATTTAAATAAAAGCTACAAGGAGATAAGCTTTTCGAAATATTTCATCCATTATGACACTTGATCTTGTGGAAATTATATTTTCTTTCGCATTTTATTCTATTACTTGAAGTCATTAGTATTTCAAAACATTGGTGATAAGAAACATATGTTTTAATAAGCTAACTGGATGGATTTGAAATTTTATACAAACTTAAAATCGAATTTTCTTGCAAAAAGGATCAAGAATTTTAATAGGTAGCAAATCTAGTTTATCTGCAAGCATTTTCATAGTAGATGCTAAATACTAAAAAGCTTCTTTGAGATAGAATGCATTACATAACGATCAATCCTTATTGATTGCAATAGATTAACAGCTACAAATATTTTCTTTATCAATATTTTGATAATCCCATTTTCAACACTTTCATTTCAAGTACACAAGATAAGTGACTTTTTCATACACTGTTTCTGTATGCATATTTATCAATATTTCAAGACATTTTACTGAGTTTGAACGTCATATAAACTTTGCTTTATTACATTTTTTTATATCATAAGGGAATCCACAGTATATTATGTTAGTCTAAGTGTATTTTACAAGATATTGATGCTAAGTCTAAAACAAAACATGCACTGTTGCACATATATAATCTTTAATGTTCTTTACATACTGAATTACTACAAACAAATACTTACATTTTAAAAAGCTTAAGCATTTACTTTTGGGTTTTAAATACATACAACATTTTAAAATACATTAACAATTTCTTTAAATTTAAGTCTGAAAGTTTTAAGCATAACAGGCATTGGCATGTAAAAATATTAAAGGTAGAAAACAATTTAACTGAGTTTAAATTTTGACAAATCAAGATTTAAGAAAATCACTTTGCATTTAGTCAAAAAAGCAGTTATTTGAATTTTCACAATCAAGTTGTTAACAATATTTTTAAAAATAATAACAGTTATTGTAAGTCAGAATATTAAATATTCAATATTTTGGCTTAAATTATTTTCATAGCCACAGAATAACAATAGTTAATTTAAATATATGATTAAAATGATTTGGAAAGAAACATAATATTTTTACAGCATTGATCATTTTTGTTACATTATATTCAACATTTTAGCCCTATTTATTTCTATAGTATATCAATTTTTCTGCAAAACACTATAATAACACTCATTAAAATATTTAAATTTTTTTTACCTTTTTCATAAGGAATAGGATCTCGTGAACAGTGTAAATGTGGCAAAATTATGGAAGGGAAACAAAAACTAAATGTAAATAAAATATGAGTGCAACAGTCATAAACATTATATTCCTTACCATGACACGGTATTGTTAATGACATGGTAAAGATATCATGACATGGCACCGGAATATTCAGTTTTTATTAAAAAAAAAATGCTTCAGGGGATTAAATAAAAACTATCGTTTTTTCATTTTTTTAAAAAAATCCTAAAAAAAAAAAACTATTTTATGATTTCCCTCTTTTGTATTTATTTTAATATAATACTTAATGATACATTAGTTGCAAGCAAATCGACAGTCATTTGAGTAATATAATAAAACAGAAATAAGGAATTCTTAACACACAGATTTTCTTTAAAATATATAGCGTACTTACTTGTTTCCCAGTTCTGTGGAATAAATAACAGCATAATTATGGTCCTTAAGTATTATATATTCTTGTGGATTTCTTGTATTCATAGCATGACAATATACCGTCACTGGTTTTCCTTTGACATAAATAATATAATTCCCATCATTTACCTTTTTCTTTAAATTCTGAATATCAAGGCAGCTTTTTGGTGTACCTAGATTTTGTAAAGAGGATAATTAAATTAGACTTATATATTTTATTATAACAATATTAACACCATTTTATGTTAGCAACACACAATTCTACCAATAGAATGTATGCATTAAAAATTGGAGTTATGAAATTTGGCATTCTGACATTATTTTATTGATTAAATTATCAAAATTCTTAGTATTAGTAAAAATAACCAGTAAATACATATGCAACACACAATTAAATTAAACAGAAAGTAGCATTTAAAAGTTCTCATATTTGAATAAGGGGAAATATGAACTGGACCATTACTCCTGATATTTGGAAATTTTAAGAGATAATCTTTTGTATTAACAAACTTATTTCATTTCAAAAATATTTTGTTAATTTTCATGTTGATCTAGATCCGTTTTTTGCAAATAATTCCTAATTCAACCATAGCTGTAAAATGAAATATGTCTCACAGAAGTTAATCAGATGGGTGTAAGAAACCGCATATTAAAATAAGTTGTATAGTAGTTGTGTGGCCCTAACAGCAGTTAATTATAGAAAGTACATTCAAGGTTACAGAAGTTCGTAATACTCCCTAGTCCTTTCTAATAATACTCTTCTTACTCTTTTTAATCTGTCCTTCTTTCTTATCTTGTTACTACAAACTTTCAGCAAATTGTACATAGTAGAAGGGATGAAACTTTAATGATGTGAAATAACTTATAAACTGCTTCGCAAACTAGAATGCCAAGACAGAAAAAGACATGTCAAAATATTTTTCTAAAATATTTCAAGAAAAAGGCAAAAGAAACAACAATGTAACCAATTTTTATAATTCTTTAGGACTATATAGATAAGTTTAAGTATAAATAGTAATTAATTTTTGTGAATAAGCTTTGAATGATTAAATAGAAATGCATACATAAATATATCTTTAAAATCTATAATTGAAATCTTTCTTCTTAATTTTTTTCCAGCAAAACATTTTAAAATTGCAGATTTTTATTGAAGTTTGGCATACCACACAATGTTGCAAACTAATGTAATGTAGCAAAATTATGGCAAAATGCAAGTAAAGACAGAATGTTATTTCTTCTCCTTAAGTTGGAGAAACGTTCATAAACATTTTTTTAAATAAAAAAATATTTATAAAAATGAAAAATCAACTTACATTCAGGCAGTGAACAGGGCCTTTTCTTTTTTGGTTTTAAAGCAGGGTTACACTTAAAATTTGGAACTTTTTGTCCATCCAATACACGTATGCAGCGTAATTTTCTTTTCTGCTTGGGATTTTCACAACTGCCCTCACACTAGCATTTAAAAATTTAAATTATATTTATTTCTGCACAAGCATGTAGAAAAAAGCACAATTTAAATTCATTTAATAAATACATTAAATTCTAGACTTTATCACACAATTAATTTCAAGTCAATTGTAAATTTTTTATGCATATTACAATTATTGAATAAAAAATTTAGAATCTTAAAAATAAATTAAGATTTAAAAAATTTTGCACAGAATTTTTTTAACTCCTATAATTAACAATCAAAAAATTATACAAAAAAAATCCAAAAAAATTATACAGAATTAAATAAGAAAGCTGGTACTTTTACACACTATTATTTCCCTTTATATCTATATCAATAAATGAAAATATTTAATTTTGTAGTACACTCACTTCCAAAAGTTAAGCATGAAGATATAAAATGCAAAAAATCAACAAATACTGATTTGATTTATACAAAATTAGGCAGAAAAGTATCATATATTCATGCATAAAAAAAAATCAATAATTATATACAGAAATGAAAGCAATATTAAATTTTTGTAAGTAATCAGATAATGACATACTGAAAATTTAAACAGAATTATGTATATAAAGTGAAAATAAACATTAAATGAAAAAAGGACATTAATAGGGTATGTAATTCCTCTTCATCCATATAAAAATTTTACACCTTGTAATCATGCTTTCAATTAGGTGGTCAACAATCGCAAAATTAAGCAATAGCCATTCTTCTTGTAAAGGAGTTTCCAGCTCATTAAGAGTAGATGGCAGTAGGAAACAAAGATATAGCACGGCTGAGAGCATCCCAAAGATTTTCAATGAGATTAAGGTCGGGTAAATATGCTAGCCACACATACGTGCACTTCCAGGTACCCTTCAGTTTCCAAATAGTCATCAACAATGTCAGCTCTATGGGGACGTGCACTACAGTCCATTAAAACAAAAGTAGGACTAATTGCTACAGTGTACAATCTCACAATGGGTTCTAGGACTTCATCTTGATACCAGACACCCATCATAGAATCCCATTTAAAGATGTGCAGGTCGGTGCGGCATTCCAATGAAATCCCTACCCACAAAATAATGCTTCTGTCTCAGAATGTGTGATGTTTAATGATGTTTTGGGGCTGATTGCATGTTCCTTGTTCATGCCATATAATTATACGCTTGTCATTTGGCTCCACAGCAAATCTTGCCTCATCAGTAAGCATGACATTGCCCCAGTCAGTCACAGTCCAATGGACATTTTCCTTGCACCACTTTAATCGTGCCCCTTTTGGATGGATAGACAAACACAAATTTGTGGTACCTGAGTGTACAGTCCACTCATATGTAATATTTGGCGTATAGTAGCTGCAGATATCGCCTTATAAGTGGACACTAACCATACATGTTATATGTGTGGACGTCGCTCTGCAATTTTGATTGGCTAAATCACAATATATCAATCTTCCGAAGGGTATGTAAGCCTTGGGCAACAGGATATGGGGCTTTGGACAACTGTGTGGTTTGTAATTGTTTCTTTAAACGTGAAATTACAGAATGATAAATGCTAAAGAAAAGAGCAACATTTGAGATCAATTGTTCTGCTTCAATACATCCCACCATAGTTTGCCAGCGCTTAGAATTTTCCATTCGTCTTCTGGAAGTCATAGAAATAAGTATGTCTTGAAAACAAATTGTACGATAGTTACACACACCTTCTATCAGAACTTACAATCAACTTCTGTAACCCTTCATAAAGCAGGTATCTTATAAAGACTGCCCTTTTTGCATACTTCTTGACATGAAAGTGCGATTAGCTGTTACCAAACATTTTTGCATACTTCCACCTCTGGAGCAATTTGCATCCTCTTCACTTCTGATTGGCTACACGAAATTAGCATTTTCCTCCCCGTGCTTAACTTTTGGAAGTGAGTGTAATTTCAATATATTAATCCATATAGCACAATGCAGAAGTTTAAATTTGGCATTTAAGATTTCTCCAAAAATATTTGATCATTACAATCTGCAGTTATATTAATTCTTAAAAAAAAATGATGAAAATTGATGAAAATTGATTTTTAGAATTTATCTAAATATTCTAAAATACATTTAGTAACATAAGTACAATAGTGATAAAAATGCATGTTCAGGAAAGCACCAAATTACTGCTAAATTTTAAATTCAATAGTCAATTATAATAATTGAATGTATCTGTAAGAAACATAGCCATTGGGATGGTTAAGTATTTATTAATAAGATAGAAGAAAAATTTAAGATCATTGGTGTCATAATTTGTATATTGCAATAATTGATAATGAGACAAAAATGTATAATGTTGTTACAAACCAGGAAAGTTGTCAACATAATAATAGCTATTTCTTAATATTTTTAATATTTCATAAGTACCAAAATCTAATTGACAAATAGTACTGGATTTAGATACAAAATTCAAACCAGAAATAGATAGAGATGCTAAGTACCAATATCATTTCCATTGAAAAGAAACTCCATAAGCAAAAGAAAATTAATGGCGTAAAATATGCTCAGGATTACAAAATGAATAACAGCTAATTGCAGTATTATGTAATGGGAATGTGGAACATTTTTATGGATCCATAGATGAAAGTGAAAACATGCCCTTTGATTTTAACTAGCAGAAATATTTTTGCAAAACAGCAAAGGAATCAAATATTTGCAGATAGCACATTTCGAGATAAAATGAATGAAAATAGTTTCTTTCTACATCTCTTATTGTCTAGTAAAAAAAAATAATAAAATACAGGGCATGATAAATCACATAAATAGAGACCTATTTAGTTATGAAGTTACTTAAAATATTTATGCGTTAAACAATAGAAAACATAAAACAAGAAAACCATTTCAGAATTAAAACACAAGATTGGTATCTTTTTTTTTTGAATCTTTAAATAATTTAGCAGATTTTTAAAGTATAACTTTAATCACTTTTTAAACAAGAAAATTTATAATAAAAACAACAAGTTCAGATGACAAGATGTTTAGTTTTGAAATTGTGGTAATAAATACCTTTAATCTTTATTTCTCAAAATTTGAGAAGTTTTTACCATCTTTTATAGGAAAACAGACAGCACTGTTAAATGTAATTATTTGTTATTACACTAAAGGAGCATATTTTCAGATTAAAAAATCCGAAATTGAATAAACATTTTCTATTTAGTAAAAAATTGTAAATTATAATACCTAGGTAATGATAAACTCTAATCAAGCAATACTAACTTTATTCTTGAATTCGTTTATTCCTATGCATAACAAACATTTAAGTTCTATTTCATCTAGGATACTATTTGATTCTAGAATAGATTCATTTATATTTTTACTCAAAATAACACTAACATTTAAAATCAATACTTTTCTTCTTTCAATATACAGATTTGTGCTACTTTCCAGAATCTTTGTTGCCAAATGGATTTTAAATCTTTATAGCTTTAAAATAACACTGTCACTTTGTGAAATTTTGAATTATTTGATTCTTTAAAAAATCTTTTGTACATAAGATATTGTGTTAATTTACATAGTAAAAAAGCCTGCTAAATTTTTAGAAAATATTTTTAAGTTTAAAATTGAATACCATCTAAATTTGTACTCTTCTGACTGATTATTTAGTATTTAAAATGGTTTGTAATAAGCATTTACAGATTTGTCTTCAAATTCTATGTTTATGCTGCATTATTTTTTTTACTTCAAAATTACAAGAAAATCACATCTTATTTTTGAAACAAGAGCTTTTTTTTATCATTTTGGAAAACTCTATTTGTTCAAATTTATTTTGAAAATTAGCATTTTTAAATATTTGGATGAGGAAGAATTAGCAGGTATATTGTATTTATTTAGTCTGATATTATTTCCAAAGAGCTTAAATCATATCTTTCACAATAAAAGTTATCTTATTTAGTCACTGTAATCTAATTCATCTTCATTTTTGCAATAACTAAATCTTAAAGGCATGCTTATGATCAGTTAACAAACATAATATGATAATAAAATATCGCACAATATATGATATTTTCTTCCATATAATCAACAGCAGTATATTATATGCATGACCTTTTTGCTGAGTAAAATCGCATGATATGCAAAAATATTAATCTGTTTCAATTTTTTTCAGCGAAGAGTTGAAAAAATTACCACAGAAATAAATTCCAAATATTTATCTATATTGATCAATTGATAAGGCAGGCTTTATGATTTGCTACTTAGAAAATGGTCTAACAACCAAAAAAATATAACAAATATCAAATTTCACAAATAATTTTTACCTTTCTGTATATAATCTGAGGGGCATATTATCCACAAGACTTTTTTTGAGCAAAAGAAAAAAAGTGTCACATAATCAGCAACAATTTTTTTGACGAATGATCAAAAATATATACTGCTGATAATGTGAGTCTCACATAAAATAAAAATACACATTATGAGTAAAAATAAAATAAATTGTTCAGAAAAATATTTATTATAAAAAAAGATCTGTTTGAATGTACCTCACAGTGTGATAAACTAAGATGAAGGCAAGAGATCAATAATTCCAAAAAGTTAGTAAGGTTTGTCAATTTTATTTTTTATTAAATTTTAAAATGAGGTTAGACATATTTTTTAAAAACAAAATTTGTTTCATTAATACATAAATTAAAGAAATGGATTATTTTCGAATTGAATTGGATACATATTTCTGTTGTATGGGTATGCTATTTTTTTAAAGAATACTTTAACACATTAATCTCTATTTTATTTGCCTTCTCCATAACTTTCAGTGAAATATATGTTGTGTAATTTAAAAGCTTTTTTTTCCACATGACGATATATGAACTTGAATTTTTTTCAGAACAAAACAACTAAGTTTGTTTGTTTGTCACTCAGCGGTCATTTTTTACACACGAGGGCTAATTAGACCGGGACCTACGGCTTAAAGTGGATTCCGAACCACCACAAACATCCATACCCAAGGTGGGATTCGAACCCACGAACTGTTGAACCGAAGGCAAGAGCGCTAACTATTCGGCTACCAGCTCGGCTAACAAAACAACTAAAGACAAGACAAAAAGCGAAATGACAGCAACTATTTTATCACATAATTGGACAAAACTGATTATAGATGTGTTTTATGCGGCCAAGTTGTGTCACCATTTGTTATTTATTTTATGCAGCATTTTTAAAAATTTTATTGTAAGCTTTTTTGATGGAGAATGTTTATCAGATTATCTCTTCAGCATATAATACGTACAATGAAATCTGAAACTTTTTTAACACATAATCCACAGATTATATGCAGGAAAATAAGTAAATTAACTAAGATATCTAATTAGACTAATATTTTTAAAGTTTGTCAGTAACAAAGAAAATAAAAAATAAAAATATTATCATTTTAATGAATTTTTTTTTTATCATAGTTATGATCAGTTTAAATTCATATAAATTTGGAATATTTTGTGAAAATATCTTTTTTTATAACTTCAGCTTACCATATTCTCCTTTCTTCTATTGTATAACAGGGAGTAAATTAAAGGTATATTAAAGTTATACATTTATGGACAAATGTTTTATGTAGCTCAAGATTTAAAAAAATTGTACTGTGGTAACACATACAAAAAGAATGTAACTTAACAATTAGGTAAATACCAGTTATGAGCTAATTAAAAGTTCAAAATGTGCAAAATCATATATCAATACCTAATAATTTGAGATTAAGTAAACTTTAATAAGAGATTATGCCGAAAAATATTTAATTGAAAAATTTTACTATGTTGATAGACATATAAAAACCAAAAGTAAATGAAAAAAGCGAAGAATATTGTTTTACATACTTTCCTCCATTCATCTGGTTTCCATATATATTCATTGGAACAATTGCCATAGTTGCATTTTTCAATAGTTTTTGGTTTCCGAACATAGCCACAAAGATGTTGATCAATTTCTTCAGATTCAATCCAACCATAACTATTTACAGCATGGCAAGAAACTG
Organism: Latrodectus elegans; assembly: GCA_030067965.1. Classification (NCBI taxonomy): domain Eukaryota; kingdom Metazoa; phylum Arthropoda; class Arachnida; order Araneae; family Theridiidae; genus Latrodectus; species Latrodectus elegans. Next base: position 83,972,156 of record CM057809.1, read on the forward strand.
TTCGACTCTTTATACCTTCATCGCAAGATTTTGAGCACTAAATAAATTAAAGAAAAAGTTATTAGCAAAATTTAATGAAGGATATATGGTTTAAGCAAAGTATTTCATGTTCACCAGATGTTTTACCCAACAAACATGCTTATGATTTGTCTTTATAAAATGAAATGAACAACAAGAAAAACTCAAAACATTTTGTATAAATAATAAAAGAGGCATTATGAGAGCACTTATTCCTGCACTTCCATAGCACTAATTTTAAATATAATATTTAATAAAATTAGGAACCTATTCCAATTAGAAGATCTATAGAATATTAAAATAAAATTTTTATACACATTATCTATTCATAGTAAATTTACCTTTTGCTTACATCAACAATATTTAATAGTTTCATCATTATTTTATGCTTTCAGTTTCAAATACTATTTTAAAATATGTAAAATTATCAGTAAAATATCTTTTGTTTAACATGCTCTTTAGATCTTACTGAAATTAAATATATCTGTATAAAAACATTTTAAATTTATTTAGTGAATGACATTTCAAGTTCATTTTAGTTGTTAAAGAATAATTCAATCACCTAAAACTGTGACATAAGGTAAATAATAATAAAATATTATCTATGAGAGAGAAACAGCAAGAGATAAACTCACCTCAGACCACTCTCCAGTAATCCAAGAATAAGGACATGGACGTAGCTTACATTTTCGTTTTCTTTTAGGAGGGGGGGTCTCTTCTAGGTTTAAACAAAACTCGTCAGGAGCTCGGTTGTTTTCATGATCAACACATACAATTTGACGAATTTTGAATGTCAACCCACAAGATGCATGACACTGCAATTAGAAAATTAACTAAAAAACATAAAAATTACAAAAAGCTGCAAGAAAATTTTTAAAAAACTTGCACACGAAAAAGTACCTCATTCTATTGGGTTGTTTGGAAAGTAATTTCGTTTTTTGCACCTGGATCAGTTTTTGCTTGTAAAAACCACCCATTTTGAGAGTTTGGATTCATGGTACTACCAAAAAGAAGGCAACAGTTATTGCACTAGAAATTGACAATATTTAATTCAATTGTATTTTCCTTCGCTATACGTTTTTTATTTTTATAAAAAACGAAATAACATTCCGAACAACCTAATATATAAAGCAACATTAAGAAATTATAATCAATAAAATAATTTTTTGAGGAGTGCATGCTTTCTACATCTTTTAAACAAGTTTAAAATTTCAAATCTGTTCACTGCTCAGGAGTTTCAGAAAAATTTTCTTACAACAGAAAAAATATTATAATTTTCTATATAAGTGGGTAAAAGTTAACACAAATGCTTGAAATGACTTTGAAACTTAAAAACTCAATTGCACTGGAGGTAGGATAATCAGACAAAATACAATCATTTACATTTTAAATAGTTAAAAATACTAAATTTATTCTAAATAATTATTAATATTGTTGCAAAAGTTTCAAGGTTACATATCATCTAAGGAAGAGGTAAATATTTTTTGTGTGCAATAAAATATTTTATACTGAGAAAATCTCTTGAAAATTCTCAAATTTGTGAGCAGTTTTAATTAAATATTATAAATAGCTAGGTTGTTATTGTTCTGTGTCTATAATAGAAAGAATATGATATGAGTATTTATTTGCTCAGTCCCAATACAAGTGAGATGCTCATCACAGAAAATTGCCTTAGAATCAAATGAATTTATATTAAATTTAGTTTCATCAAGGATAAAAGTCAGATATAAGACAGACCTCACAGCATAACCAATAATCAATAAAAAGTAAAAGTTAGTAGTTTTCATGCAAAGCATGTATGAACAAATGATACCAGTATCATTGCCATTTACACTACTAAAAATGAATTAACATTTATAAAACACCTTACATTTGTATGAAAAGTGTTAAATATGTGTAAAAATTATGTAATATTAAGCTGTAAAACAATGTTGAGGTATTACAAACAATGAAGTTATATTTGTCATTGTTGGTTCCAGGATTATAATTCGAAGTGTTATTTGCATCAACAGAATTTTGCTAATTTGATTCAAATCTTACTACCATAATATTAGAGATAATACAAGATAAAATATTACTTACAGAGATACTCTTCCTTGCTCTTTACCATTTATCATTAATATTGACATTGATGAAAATGTGTACAGCTGATGATAAATCATATTTAACAAGTAAATTACATGTAGTAAATCTTTGTGAAAGTATTGATGAATGATAATGTAATATCCGCACATATAGATAAATTAACTTTTGTTTTTAAATTTCTTGGACTTTGAATTCATTGTATTTAAAATGGTTTTATAATTCATTAATTTGTGTGTATATTAAATGGTTTTATAATTCATTAATTTGTAGGTATGTATGTATGTATTACATACATACATACGTATATATATATATATACATATATATATATATATATATTGCACTCACAAACATAATGATTTTTACATTTGTTTAAATAATAAAACATATTTCTTTTATGAATAATTAAAAGAATCAACTTTAAATAAAAAACAGACAGTTACCAAAACATAACTAGTTAAATTATAATTTTTACATACTACGAGAAAAATACAAATTTTGAATCCCCTCACAAAAATTAATGTGTTTACTATTTTTAAAAATATATTATTCAGACTGTTTGTGTTCCTTATCTATCATTAATCAAATATAAACTGAGAATAAATATTATTTTACAAGAATTTTAGGTATTGTTTTCAGAGTTAATTAAATGTCAGAAACTATTGTTGGAAAAGATATATACTAAAGATCTTAAGATATATATTAAAAATATCTTGTATTTTGCTCTATAAATCTTACTTCCTGACCAAAATTTTGTGCAGAAATTAAGAAATTTTTTTAGGAAATTTAAAAAAATCTGTTATACAAAATGCATAGATATTATGTGATAAACTAAATAAAAATCAAAATATTTTATGCTTCATAATAAATTCCTTTTTTAATCACAAGAAGCAACTGAACTATAAAAGTTCAAAATTTAAAAAAGAAAATATAATAGTGACACTGAAAATAATATTAAATGAACTATTTCCAGTAAAAGTTTCCTAAGGCAATTAATTTCAAATTGTCAATTATTTCATCTTCACACATTACAAAAGAATTTGAAATAAAAACTTTTACCAAGTTTAAATTAAAACTAAAAAGTAAAATCAATTCATCCTTATTAAGATGCTTATAAATTGTTTATTGTATTAACAGATTATTAATTATTTATAGAATTGACTCATTATGACATGATTTATAGTATTAGAATGACTCCAAAAATTGTTTATAAGAATTTTAAATACTAAATATAAGGAACAAATAGTAAACAAGTACACTTAAAACTAACTTAATTTTATACTATAGAACAAGTAAACACTTTTACTACAACATACTTTAAATTTTATCAACAAACAATAGTTCCAACATTAACAGTTAAAATAGATACAAACTATAAAAAAGCACAAATAAAAATTATTAGAGTGCAGTTTACATACTTTCGTAACATTAATTCATTCAAATTGCTCACGATAACAAATTGCAATTTAATCCAGCAACAATTAATAGATTATTAAAAAAAATTGATGAATAAAATTTTTATTAAACTAATACACAGCAAATTTAAAAATAAAATACTTTAACAGAAAGTGGTATGAAATGTTGTGTTAAAAATGTAATATAAAATGGAAGCTTAATATATTACAAAAAACAAGTAAAACAATGAAAATACAAAAAACAAGGCAAAAATAATTTAACACTGTAAATATAGTCTCATTAATATTATGTATTTGTAAATTTTTCATTAGTTAAAATACGAATTTAATTACTCCAAAAAATATTTTAATGTGAAATAAAAACTATTATGGTCTTATTACACTAAATATTTTAAAGTCAAATGTGCTCAGTCTTTAAAAATGTAATAAGATTACTTTTACTCATATGTATGAAGCTAAAATTGTTTATTTTAGTTTATATTAAATGCTGAAATTAAGTACTTAAAAATACAAGTTTACCTGGGACCAAACTCCTTTACGCCATTTGAAAGAACATTTAGGAGGTACTTTACAGCGTCGATGCTCCGTTTCTGGTTTGGGTTCATAGCAGTTATTATCATCAACTACTTCGTCACCCCTAACACATTGCGCAAACCTGTACTGTTCGTGAAATTTGCAGCTTGATGGACACTTTAAAAATTTAATTTATGAATTAGTATTTGATTAATAAAACAACACTAATTCATTAAAAGTTTAAACATTAATGAGATAAAATTGCAAATATAAAATACTGCTTGAAAATAGTAAATAAAAGATAAATCAAAACTATTTAGTTAAATCTGAAGTAAACCATTAAACAGCAAACTTAAAATATAAAAATTAAAAAACAGAAAATAATTTTCTAACACAGCTGTATGAATACTAAGTGAATACTTGAATTATTTATAGTAATATCTTATTTATTGTGGACTGATCCAATATGTGTTAGTAAATCAACATACGAAAAATAATCAATAGACTATAAACATCTGAAATTATTAATACATCTAAAAGACAAATGCATAGAGAACATGGAAATAACAAATTAAGTCATTTTAGTTGTGCCTAATTTTACATTAAAAGAATAAAATTAGGAATCTATAAAAGAAAAATTATGGCATAAAACATATTGTTCACTTTTTAGAATAAATAAATTTCAGTAAATGAGATCATTGCAAATTTTACTGTGTTTGTTCAGACCCATTTTAAATTCAAAATTATAGTAAATGAAAACTGAAGTTTTACATAGTAAAAATGGTTATCTAATACAAACGAATACAGTTCCTATCAGAAAAAACAATCTATTTCAATAAGCAAATGTACATAAATTGGAAATATAATTACAAAAAACAGATTATAGATATACATCTTCTAAAAGAAAGCTGAAATGACTGCATCTGTTATGAGACAAATTGCAACTGTCTTGAAAGCAAAATTTGTAAATTTAAAATATGAAATGAAAAAATTAATTCCAAAAAATATTCAAATGAAATATTTTAGAAATTAAATAAAATCGCTAATAAGAAATCAATTCACACAAGCAAAACTTAAGTATTGACTATAAACTCTAAAAAGTAGGAAACAGTTAAGACACACTAACATTTGTGCATTCATATTCATGGAAGTGCCCACTACCAATACAGATTTAAAAACTTATAACTTCTGGCAGCTTTTGTAACCAGAGAAGTAAATTGATTATAATATACTTTACCCCATAAACGGTTTGCCCGTACAGTATACGCGCAACCCAAAATTGGCCTCAATTGGTTTGCCCATACGGGGTACAGGCATCAATATTTTCTCCTTTCCTTTTCTGGTTTGCCCATATTTTTCATTACTGTAAAGAAACTATTTAGTATTAATATTTTTTAATAGATAGCATGGTTTGTCTATGTAACTGCAATGCTTTTCGTCCGGGTTTTTCTATGTAGCGAGAAAACGGGAATTTTTCTGTGAAATTTTTGTTCTAGTGTATTCAACGCTTGTGAATTTAAAACCTTGTCTTATATCTTAAGTTATGGATGGAATAAGCGATACTTTCTTGTTAGATGGTGAACTACATTCTGATACAGATATTTCTTCTAATTATTCCTCAGATGACAAGTGTAGTGAGCTCAGCTCTGATGAAGATTTGAGGTTTGCAAAAATTTTTACTGGGGGTGATGTGAGAAAACCATCTGTTAAGTGTCCTGCCCGGATTACAACGTAGGGACTTTGCATTACACCCTGCTTTACATTTTACCATACATAAAAAGACTTCTGAACTGTTTGGAAAACTGTAAACTTCAAAATTCACTATAAGAATGAGAGAAATTTTTGTAGGATTTATAAACCATTCTTCACTGCATCCAGAATGTACTTGAGAAAAGCAAACATTTAGGAGATTTTGGGTTCTAAAATTGTAAAATAAAAAAATGTTATATGCCTTTTTTGAAAGCTTTTCTGGTAAAAAATTGACCGCTTAAAGGGTTAAATAAGTATGAGAATCTACATTGACTCCAGAGATAGTATGAGGATGATGTAAAGAATTATAACAAAATATATAGTAAAACAAAAGCAAATATCCCTGTAATTTTTTGCATGTTTAAATACATAGATAATGAGATAAAACATTTAATACATGTATGCCTAAACCGTGAATCACTTGTATTGCAGTAGATCATAGCTGTTAGGTATTAGCATGATACAAGATGTTTTACATATGAAAATAGCTCCATTTATCAAAACCTAATTTATAGTATTTTTCTTTTGCATTAAAGATCAGGAATATGAATTAGGACCTAGTATATAGTACTGAAACACTTATGTGTAATTTACAAGTGATTATAAAAATAATGGAAACATTAACGATTTATATGAATAATCCTTTATTAACATGGTATAGGATTTGCTTTGTCATGTAATACAATTTGGATGTCAGGAATCAATGCTGAACAGTTTTTAGAATACTGTACAATTCTTCATAGAGATATTGTGAAATTTCTGCATAATATGTGAAACAAGGATAATAATTCCATATTGAACGCTCTACAATAGATCATAAAGTTTAATTATAGGTGATTGTGTGAGTCATGGTAGATGTTTCACTTAGTCATCGTACCCATCAAATCGATAAAGTTCCACTGTATGGATAGGTGCATTAAACTCCCTGAAAATTTCATCTCCTGCAGGAAACAAAGTTTGGATCATAAGATAAACCTGACTTAAAATTTTTCTGTATTTCTCGACAGTGATCCTTACTTTTAAGATTATAGTTGGTCTAGCAAAATATCACATGACACAGAATATAGCAGATACACTTCCATGCTTGACCCATAGAAGTAAATAATAACATTCATACACTTATGCAGGTGTTCTCCAAACATACACCCATTCTATTATAGAGGAACATGTAAAAGGCAATTACTTAGAACATATTTCTTTCTTCCACTTATAACTCAACTAAGATTCACGAGTGTGACATGATGTTTAGCATTAACATCTGTGAAGGGGCTTGGGAATTGCTGCTCTGGTGTATATAGTTAGTTAGTGAAAAGGCCTAACTTTAATTATTGACACAGGAGAAACTAAATGCTGATTGAGCTATGAGGTCAACTTTTGCAGTTGTTCACTTTTTAGACATTACAATGAATTTCAATTACTGTCGGTTTCTTACACTATGGTTGTTTGTCATTTTGCTTTGTTGAGCTTATCTTCCCATGCTGTTATGATTTTAAACATAGTATCGCTAGAAACGACTAAAATTTGGAATGTTTTGGTCACACTTACTCCAATTAAAAGATCTACTACAATTTGGCACTGAAAATCTAAAATATATATGAAATATTTGAAATCTAATATATATATATTTCTATTAATAAACAGGTAATTATTTTTATACTTTAATGTTTAGGCAGTGCATTGAAAAATGTCTTTCATTTACAGGTATTTCCATTATTTTGATAACCACCTCCATTTTCTTGACAAAGAGACTACTTCTGTGCTAATGCACTTTCACCACAGACAATAATTATAATAGACAGCAGTGAATTTAAAGGTACTTCACATTAAATTAGGGTAATTTATGTCGCAAGTAAGTTTTCTTACTTTTTTGTTAAATATCAAAACATTTCAGTGATAAATGATTACATCCTTGTGCATCAATTCATGTTTGTATTGTTATAAGTATGTATAAGTACACAATATTCATTTTTGTGCTTTTTTGTTTCTGCAAAAGAATGCTTATTAACATGTAACACAACAAAGCATAGAGATGTCAGTTTATATTTTACTTATAAAAATTAAATGCTTTTATAATATTGTGGCAACATAGAATTCCCCATGAAAGTTCATGTTGGCTGAATGACAGCCGAAATTGGGAAGCAAGAGTTACAAATTATATTCAGATGCTGATTTCTCACATTTGGTATATTTACTCCTTTTGATGTGATTTATTAATACTCTGATGTTGTCATAATGCTTTCTAGTTAAATTTTAAACAAGTAATGAAGTAATTATTGACATGCACAAATGCAGCAACACAACTATCACACAAGGGTTGTTCTACAATTTAGCAATAAGAAATTCCAAATGAAACAATAATAAAAAATTTTAGAGTCCATATTGATTACAGATATCACTTGATTGGCCACAATAATTTTACTATATTCTAATTAAGTGAGTTACAAACATAGTGCTTTCGGTGCGTGAGTCATTACAAACTACATAAATTACTTAAAGCAAGTTATTTTTACATAAATATGAAGAAAATTAAAGTCTTCTTAGTGAAAAAAAATAGTTACAAAAGTTTATAAATAACTTACAGGGTAGTTAATTACATATTATTTACTTAAAAAAATGCAATTTAATGCGAAGTTCGATAACTTAAACAGTTCTACAGTTATTAAATAGTACATTTAACTATAATTTTATTAAAGAATATAAACCCAATAAATAAGTTACAATTAAAGAATTCCTAGCCATTACTCAATTTTCATTTAAAATTGCTTGATGACATAAAGTAACTCTAACACCCGAAGTTAATAAAATAACTGTATTTAATAAAGGAACCTGAAATGGATTTAATGTTGAAATCCCTACTGGAGGTCACTCTATTCCAATCTCTAAAGTTGGTCTTAATCTAGAATGGAAAAATCCTCAAAAAAAAGAAATAAAAAAAAAAAAACTTTCTAACAATAAATAAGATATATATATATATATATATATATATATATATATATATATATATATATATATATATATATATATATATATATATATATATATATATATATATATATTCCTAATATTAATACTTCTCTAGAATGATGCCATAAGTAAGTTCTTTCCTGAACAACATCACATCACCATAATATTGAGATTAATACAGTAATTAGAAAACCTAATACTAATAAATCATACTTTACTATTATAAATATTTTAATTACCCGAGCACCTCTAAGCTGGCATTTACCTTTTCATATACACTATTATAGCCTTCCTCCCTTTACTTCTTGGAATTTTAAATCGCTCAATTTTCCTTATATATCTCTATTATGTTTAAAATTTACATTACTTATCCTATTTGTTTTAGCCTTTCTAGTAAAACTCTCTATATTCTTTACTCATCTATGATTACCAAAAGCTCACATAGAAGCTCAAGTAGAAGGCCCTATAATCTTAGCAGCCAACCTTCCAAAACTAGGAGGTTATTGTATTTTACGAATGTCTCCTATATAAATTTCATTTTTTAATAAACTTAATTCCCGGATTATTAGCATCAGTTCATTAGCGCTTCAGCCACAAGACTAATTTGTAACCGCCAAAAAGATCTTAAATCTCTTATTGCTTATTCATCCGTTTTTCATATAGGATTTCTATTATCCAGAATAATAACATTTTCATAACTAGGGGCTTTAGGCGCCTTAACACGCTATAGTAAAGACATAAAATACAGCAGCTTATAGAAATCCTTCATGTATTTTTCAATTAAAAATTTTAAAAAAATCATGAATATCTAAATACTTGTTTATACATTTGATTAAAATATATATTTTAAAAGAAAAATCACAAACTGCATTGAATTAGAGAAATATTCTTGTATGTTTATGAAACATTAAATGAACCATATAAAAATATTCTAAGAATAATTAGATGTGAACATACTTGACTCCATTCTGATAACTTCCATTTTGGACAAATAGATGAAATACAAGCTTGTGATTGAGGAGGAATAGGCTCTGGACATTTACTTGGATCTTCTTCATGGCCTTGCATATTTAGGCAAGCAATATTTCGATTTTGCACTCCTTCGTCACAAATAGTTGAACACTTAAAAATCAAAATCGTTAAAGAAACACAATGTGTAATCATTTCATTTATTTTTAAATAATATACTGAACATTTTAAGATGTTAGTAAAAATGAAAGCATTTAACAGAAATTTAAGTAATATTAAAAATGCTTTAAGCTAAAAAATATAACAGCTTTTGTAGATAATTACAACAAAGTGTTAGATACTTATAACAGCATCTTTCACATGTAAATAAAATTTATAATTATTGTTCTTAAAAAATATATTCTTATTTAATTAATTTAAATGTAACTACATAAGTCTGACAAAAACTTGTTTTAAACTAATCTGGAGATTTATCTTGTGATTTTGAAAAGATTAAAAAATATGCTAATAATAAAAGTTTCCAATTACACAAAAACTGATAAACTTAATCATTGATTCAGGTTTTGCTTTCACTTAACAGGCCCTTGAAACTGATATTTATCAATATCAATAAAACAATAATTTCAAAAAAAGAACAATTTTTTTCAATAGTTTTTGGATGGAAATTTAATAAGTGTTTAAAATCAGCTTATTAAACAGAATATAGTGATCATATAAAATACTGGTTCTTAAATCCGAAAAAAATATTTCCAGTATCTTTATAATAGAAACACATGTGAATTAAAGCAAATATGCATTAATCGTGGAATAAGAAATTATAAAAATTTTTCCAATTTATAAATGGTTCATTTGATCATTGAGTTCGTGTATAATATGAATGCAAAAATTAGAATTAAAAAAAAATAAGGCTTCATATCAATTTATATATCTTGAAGCATGTAGATGGATTTAAAATCATGATAAGAATAAAACATATTTATGTTGTCTTGGGTTCCATGACATAAACCAACAGTGAAGAAACCATTTTTTTTGAAAGCATATTATAAAGTATCTTTAGTGTCATAACCCATATTATAGATATGAAAATTGCAACAATGTTTGAATTAGTCAAATATTTGAATCATAAAATTTCTTACACTGAATATTCATGTAAAACCAACTTTAAGACAAAGTGAGGAAGCATACAGAAATGTCACAGAAAATCCTCTTGAATTTTGTATTTAAAACATTACAAACGAATATAATCGAGTTTTGATACATTTTTGAAGAAGCACATCACGACTGCATTCTCAACAATCAAAGTGACCAAGCTGAATAATGTGTGGAATGAAGTGAACAATCACCATGACATATCACTGAAGGAGCACATATAGAACATTTATAGTATGAGCATCAATCTCGGATACTTTCAGTTTCTTTTCATGTGTGACTCACTATTGTAAATCAATTATGTTTCAAAAAAAAAAAGCTTCAAAAACTCGAAAATTCTTTTGTAATTACCAAGTTAATTTAAAGAATATTGTTATACTACTGATTCTTAAGTTCATATTTCTTGAATGGCAAACACACATTATAATGTGATAATTAATGTATAATCTTATGACTTTTAAAAGCTAGTAGTATTTTTAAACCTTGAATTATTTTTTGGAGTCTAGATGAAATAAAAAAAGTGCTTTAAGTTTTTATTTCCACTAAACATTTAGCTGTCATTCTTTTTAGCATTAAAAAATATTACAGGAAACTGAAAATAACAATACCAAACAGCATTCCTTTTCATAATAAATCTACCAACATCTGCATCAGAAAAGAAAATAATTCCTGTAAATATTTCTTTCTATAACATTCCAATAAATATTATTCATTTATATGCTTTAAAGGATTGTATCAGTTGGAATACCATTAACTATCTTCAAATATTTTAGTTTGATCATTACATTAAAATCTGGTTTTTATGAACATCTTAATGAACCAACACACAAAATTTTACGAATTAGGGACAAATCCCTACCATGATCCATAAATGCAATGATAATTTTATATTACGTTTTTTTAATTAATATTTTGAAAAATTTTTATAAACTTATTTTCAAATCCGCAATTTTTTTTATAACTTATTTTTTTAATTTTATGGTTTAGAAGTTTGATTCTACATTCTTATTGCAGAATCTAGGATTTTTATGTAATCAGGATGGAATTTCTCCCACCTAACTTAACTTTCAGTTTACAGGCCAAACATAAGACTATAATAAATAGCTTCAAGAGCAAATATTGTAAGGTAATTTTGTCAGAAGTGATCATAGCTTTGAATCAATTACGAAATTGATATTTCAAGCACAACGCACTCAACCATCTTTGATAGGCACATTTCAGGAAAAACGACATCAAAGTCATTTTAACAGGCAGACTTTATTACCACCGCAACAGAAGAAAGAATTTTACATAACAATTTGAGAGAATATGAATTATTCAACAACTAATTTTGAAGATGACCACTGCTGGTTGAAATTTCATCTCAGGATGTTTTGAAAGTGGGCTCAGGTGTAATTTGGGAGAAGGAACTATTGGATCACTAACTGATGGAGAACATAATGAATGAGAAAAATAGCTTTTAGATGTCAAACAAAGAAATGTAATGTTAAAACTATATGAAAACAAGCAGATAAAGGGCTAACACTGGGGCACTTGTCTTGTGAAATAAATGTTTTGCTACATAGGTAAAACCAAAAAACGTGTTTTCAAAAATGTAGTTTAGAAACGAAAAAAATAATTGATTTTATCTGCTTTCCACAAAAAAATGAAGATAAGAATTGTTTTCAAGCATGAATTTATTTTGAGCATGTTTCTTATGCAGTACATGCTGAATAGTTTTTCTAATAGTAGATTACTAAGATTCAATTTAATGGTCCTTACGTGTTCACAAATATGAGTATCTACTGTAAAATAGTGGGTACTTTAACATCTAACATGAATAATAGAGATACTGGTAATTCTTCAAAAGGATTAAACAATTCTTTAAGCAGGAATCAACTTTTTATCCTTATTGATGTTAATATCACACTTTCCTTCTTTAATAGATTAAAATTCACTGATAGGATAAAATCTGTGAGATCATTAATCATGACAAATATTCCAAAGTATCCAAAATATGTTAGATAGGAAAAATGTACAATTTAGCTCAGCTGGAATCCTCAGATGAAAAAAATAATGATCCACCTTAGTGAACTAATCATTGAAGTACTTTCCTAACAGCTAATATCTTAAGAACAGGGTTTGTATGGATTTTCAAGAATCAAATTCCATGAGTTTTAAGGAATTTTCCAGAAGGTATTGACATTCACAAAAAATAATTTTTAATTTTATTTTAAAAGTTGTTCTTAACCTAATAGGCATATACTTATGTTCCTTATATAATCTGCGGTTTACGTGTTAAACAAAGTTTAAAATTTCATTATGTATGTTATACTCTGCAATGTAAAATCTGATAAAAAAAACATTCTTCACTAGAAATGCTTACAATAAAGTTTTGAAAGTAATGCAATTTATATTTCATAAAATAAATAACAGAGGGTGCCATGACTTGGCTACATGTGACACATCGATAACTAGTTTTGTCCAACTATGTTCAAACAGGAATTTGATTCCTTGTAAACATAATGCTCTTGCAAAAAACCACTGCTGTCATCATTTCACTTTTTACCTTGTTCTGAGTTGTTTTGCTCCGAAAATATTCAAGATTGTATATCATGTGGAAGTAAGAATTTTAAATAACACAGGTTTTAATCTAAAATCAATAAAGAAGGCAAATAAAAACAGCAACAAGCATATTAAAGAAATATTAAAAGAAAGCACGAGTGGCACAAAAGAAGAAATGTATTCAAAGAGCAATTCGAAAATAATCCATTCTTTCATCAAATTATTATAAATACAAATTTTAATTTTAAAAAGTATGCCTATCCTCGTTTTAAAAGTTAATAAAAAATATAAATGAACACGTTTTATTAACTTCTATTAATTATCGCTCATGATCGATCTCATGCTTTCATTTAAGTTTATCGCACTTTGTGAAGAGGTGGATTCAAAACAGATCTTTTAAAAATGAATGGTTTCTCTGTAAAATTTATTATATTTTTAATCACACTACGTATTTTTATTGTATATGATATCCACATTATTAGCAACATATATTTTCGATTATTCACAGAAAAAATTGCTGCGGATTAAACGAAGCTTTTTTTCTTTTACTCAGAAAAAGGTCTTGTGGATAATAAGCCACTGGAAAATACAGTAATAATTAGGTACATACAATATTTTTCAATTATATTTGTAAATAATAGAAATAAATAATTACAAAAATGAATGAGAATATTTCTTATTTAAGTTAGAGTTATATTTAACGATTATTTGAGAAATCTTCAATGAATTTTGGGATAACAGAGTTCTTTTTTTATTTAAATAATCAATATTTCTTATATTACTGGATTATACATAGTATAAAATAAAGGATAATTTTATAGTTTTTAAACATCTTCAATAGATTCCTATGTATTAATTTATAGAGTATTTCAAAATGTATAGAGCCTTTCAAATATAAATTTACTGTAAACAAATACAACTATTAAAGTTTCCATGATAACTTCTATAAAAATTATAATTTAATGAAAACAATTGAAAAATTTTTTCTGTTTACTAAGAAATTCTTTTAAATTATTTACAATTTCATATCCATACTCTGAGATTTTCTATTTCTTTAATCACTCAATGAATTTTATCATTTCTTGGTTTTTTATGTATAAACTTTTAAACAAGCACACTTCATGCACAAGCACTTCAAACAAGCACTTTTCACAGCAACTGCTTTGTTTTACAATAGCACTGCCTTGAAACATTGCTTGAAAGATTTGAATTGTTACAAGAACTGTAGCGTAATTCACATTATAAAACTTTAAGGACCAATAGGATATAAATCTTTAAAATTTCTTTTGAAGAAACAAATGAATCTAAAATTTCAGAACATGCTTTGAGTTCAAACTATTTAATAGGAACAGCAGTTTATGATAAAATCTTTTAAATTAGATATTTTTGCAGATATAGCCTTCTTCAATACACGTTTTATCCCTTTTCATATGAGATTTTATTTCCGATTCAACCATAATTGAAACACAGAAGTCTTTCTAGCAAAACAGACAATAAGCATTTGTTTTGATTTTGAAACACAAAAAACCCAATCTTTGTATGGCTTTTCCAATGTCCACTGGTCATTGAAAAACCATTTTCCCTCAGGCATATTAAATCCTTTGTTTCAGACTTTATTTCATTAATAAATTAATTCCAATTCACTGAAATTATACGCAATTTTCACTAACAGAAATATAGAAAGTATATTTTAGCTTAAAAATTAATGTATTAAGTGAATTTTGTACAATATAAAGAAAACATAAGCAAACAGAAAAAGAATCAATTAAATCTCCTGTTTGATTGCACAATGTGACAACCATGTTTGGTAATAACTTCACTTTACACACAAATCTAAAATTATTAAACCAGATAATCACAAAATTGTTGTGGCTGAACTACGTCTTTCAACAGTTAAGAATAGAACAGTCTAACATAGATTAACATTAAAAACTTATATTGAATTAGGTTTTTGGATTATTTTTGTTGAAAATTTTTAAATATTAAAACAAAAAACGCGAAAAACTGTACTTCTAAAATATAAAAGAATCAAGGTAAGTAAGAATTCCAGAAGTAATTCATGATTTTTCAGGAGTGCAGTCAAAATTTCAGAAGTTTCAAGGACCCTTAAAATTTTTTTCACAATTTATGTGGAGTTCCCAGAAATTTTATGAACCCTTTAGAAAACCTAAAAAATTGGATTTGTTATAAAAATTCCTTTGCAAAATTAAACAGAGTATCTAAATAAGATTATTTGGACAGTGGAGTGCAACAAAATCCAATTTTCTCCCAATATGTATTTTCAAATATTTCTCCAAAATTAAAGATGACTATTTCAGTAATAAAACAAACAAATAATATTTTGTATTCAGT
This sequence comes from Latrodectus elegans, assembly GCA_030067965.1. Lineage (NCBI taxonomy): Eukaryota > Metazoa > Arthropoda > Arachnida > Araneae > Theridiidae > Latrodectus > Latrodectus elegans. Next base: position 83,987,914 of record CM057809.1, read on the forward strand.
ACAAAGGCAAAATGCAATAGTATATATTTCAGCACTGCTTAATTAAATCTTTGGCATGTAACATAAATTTTTAATATATTCAAATTAATTTTATTATAATAAACACTTACAGTTCTGAATAAACCATGAAAATTTAACCTCATTATGAAAATTTGAAGCAATCACTGAAGGTCAATAAAATTGGATGATTATGCTTCTGGTTTATAGTTACTTTCAGCAAAAAAAATTTATAATAAAATTTATTTTAGCAATAAAATCTAAATTTTAAGAGCCTTACTTAAATAAGAATCATTTTTATTTTGTAGGAAACAATTTAAATAGTCATTAATTTTAAAAAAAAATGAAGTTTTATCATCTTTGTTAAATAACTCAATTTTTTTTATCACAGCATTTAATTTTAAGTTTACAGTAACAGATTCTGTTGACAATAACAATAAGAAATTTTTATAACTCTTCTCTTAACTTCATACATATTTTAATAAAATTTTAGCACATAGTTTTTTTTTTTCATTTGATAATTAGAATTCCTAATATAATCAACTGTTTACTATTACCCTAGTTTTTGGACTGCAAAGACATCTATTACATACAATTATTAAGTAAGGAATGTTAACATCATTCAAAGTCACATCATTGTATTCTGTTTCAATGCATTAAAAACATTTACTCATTCAGTATAATTTTCTTATATATAGTGCTTCTCTGTGAACTATTACCACGCATAATTTTTCATAGGATAATTATAAAGAATTATATATGCCTGCCAATAGCTGAGTGGTAAGCATTTTTGACTCCAAAGCTATTGGATCCCCAGATAAGCATTAATTAGGCCAATTTCCCCAATTTTCCAATTTTGTCACTACCTAACCACAAATTGAAAGCTTTTATGAAACTGAAATATCACTGCAAATTTAAAATTAATCATTTTGTTTGGGAACAATTTAAAATCCAAACAAAGATCAAAACAGAAAAAAAAAATAAACATGTAAAAACGTACAAGATGTGCCATATTCAAAAGGACACTACAATAAACATGCTATTTTTGACTTTATAACAATAAACGAATATACACTGAATAGATTGTGCCTAGAACTAAACTTCATGTACATTTATAATGGTTTAATATTCATAATCTACTGTTTGATTACTAAAATTTTATCAAGACGAGTTCAATTAATAAGAAACAGAAAATATACAGGTATATAAAAACAGGTATATACAAACTAAATTACTATTGCTTTATTATATTTGACGGATAATATAAAATTTTACTATTCTATTTTTCAATAAGTGATGGATTTTAGGAAAAATTTGAAGTATTAAGCATTACTTGAGACCATGGTCCTGTTATCCATTTGAAGTCTTCACATAAATCAACTGAACAAGTCTGTTCTGATTTTGGTTTGTTAAGGATATCACATGATTCATCAGAAATTCTATGCCCATCATTATTGAAACACAAAACTGATCTTGTTTGTAATTTTTCACTGCAATTGCACTAGAATGAAACATTTGAAATTTAATAGAATGAAAGAAATAAAGCTTAAATTGCATACATTTAAGCTAAATAAAAAAAGGAAATTTTTTTTAATTAGTTAGTTGAAAATTGATTCATAATCAGTATTGTAACCATTCTTGATATACAGTATAATGAAGACTGGCTCCAAAAATTACTCATTTAAACATCTACAAGAACACAGTCCAAGAGCAGTTACAAAATATATAAAAACAAATAGCAGGGCACAATAAACTATATTATATAGATTCTTTATAAATATGAAAATCTATTACACTCATGAGTGTGAGGTAATTTTGTAAGGTACATTCACTTATAAAAAGTCTTATTTATTTCCTTTAAAATTTCCGGGGATTTCAAAAACTGCTGCATTTTATCAAAACTGTCACTAATTAGTAGATTCAGTTACACACTTTGACAAGTGCTACACTAATTAAAAATAGTTTCCTGATGAGAACAGAAACATAACAGTTGACCTATTTTTTAAAAAACAACGAACTACATGAGGTTAAGAGAAAAAGGTTGTTGATTTAGCTTTTGCAGTTCATAAGAAAACTCATTGAAAGTGGTGTATAAGTCTCCAAAGACCAACATTATGTCAAAAAGATTGTTATTACACAAAACTAGTGTTGTAGATACACAGCACAGCATAAAATTCTCAAATCAGGATTCATTATGTTAAGTAAAATTTTTGTAAGAAGAAATATGTAACTTCACAATTGAATCTTGCTGTGAAGACTTTAAAAAAGCAAATTTTACTGCATATAAGAATGATATAAACTTCAGTTTGGAACACCAGTGTGTAGCTATTAAATTGACTGATAATTGGAGCTCATATGTTTGACAGGAAATACTGTCTGCATTATTTAAACTAATCTTATATCATTTCCAAACTGCCTTTGAGCTCATAACTTTCATAGCTGACAAACTAATTTCAGTCTTCTTTCAAAGAACATTAGACTTCATGAGGCTTGTTGATAGCATACATAAGGTTGTAGGCTGAGGAAAATAAATAAAAATATGACTATAAAGATTAACATTAAGGTTTTCTAAGGTTAAAATTCCTGAACAATTTTACTATTGAATAACATTAAAAAGATAATTTTTATGAAAATTACAGCCTCTGCTTCTATATGGATTTAAATAGGGTGCCTACTGCATAAAAGCTTGAGTGTTATCATAGAGTTGTAACCCATAATATGACTATGGAAAACTAAAATAAAAAAAAAATTCTTAAGATTTTCATTAAATAGGCTTAAACTGTTTCAGTCATAGACTACCTTGTTGTAAATTATAATGGGATAATTGATCATAGTGTCAATCCATTGATTGGAATATAGACACTATATTCTTCCAGTTCCATTTAACCTTCCCAGCTGCATCAAAACAAATATTCTACTGCCAATTTAATTTAAGACTGATATAAAATAAAATTATTTTAAAAAGTCTTCTCAGAACAAATTAATAAATTACAATACAGAAACCAGATACTAATTTGTGAAATGGTTCTGAATATGATGCTAAAAGTAGTATCAAATATTTTTCTCACACTTACAATAATTAAAACAACTACAAATGTAATATATAATCATCATTGATATTCTGGATATGAGATATTTTCAAAACGTTTAGATTTCAACAAACAGCACTATGAGATGTATGGAAATATCTCTTAAAAAGGATTTCAGCATTAATCAAAATATTCCTTTTTTCTCCATGCAAGATAGCAGGTTGCTTACAAGTAGTACTTGAATATTGTCAAATAAAACTGTTAAGGCAATTAATGATGATTGAAATGACAAAATATAATAACTTACATTGACTCTAAATTAAATTTACTCACCTTTAATAGTACTAAAATAAACAATATAAATGAGATACAAAATGAAAGAAAATTATTTGTTTCATAAAAATTGGGAGACAGTTGAGAAACTTTCAACAATGGACATGGAAATTAATAATGCTAAGTGTTATTTTATTAATTTAAGTGAAATTAAGTTAAATTTTGTTTGATACTTAGGATATGCATTAATTGGACTGATGTATTCATAATTTAAAATAAATTTTGAGGGCACAGATCCATACATGCATTATTTAAAACTTTTGTCTTGTTTTGATTGTCAGCATATTAAGTTCAAAGGTGAATTTTCCTGATACAAAGCTTTTAGTATACATTTGAAATAACAGGTTTAAAATGGACAATATTTAAAAATTTTTTTAATTATTTTTAAAATTAGTTTTCTTATTTAAATTAATACAAGCAAAATAATTCACTTTAATATTTTGTATACATTGTTATACATAAACTTTCACAACACAAGAAAACTTTATGAATTTTGAATATAATCACAAATCCAGTTTTACCTCACTCCATTCTCCAGTAGCCCAATCAGGGCAAGGACCATTATTGCATTCAGTAGTTTCAGATGGCTTAAGATTAAAATTACAGTCTGAACTTGGCGAGCCATCTCGGCCATAGCATACAACTTGCCGTCTTTTAACTCCCTTGTCACACGTAACAGAACACTAGGAAAAAATGCTATTGATAATTACTTTCTTTGGCTAAAAACTACAACAAATTAATAAAAATCTATTTATGCTAATCATTTTTTTGACAAATAAAAGAAGTTTAGTAAAAATAAATAAATTTTATCATCCAAATTATATAAAAATTATCAAAGGAAATTTCAATATTGAAGAATTATTTATCATTGGAAATGATTAGAAATCATTGAAAAATTATTTTAAAAAATAAATACTTCTACAAAAATAAGAAAAAGAATTTTACACATTTTATTTTGAAAATAAAATACACAACATTTTGGAAAATAATTTGCACTTACACAGAAAAATATTTCTAAGATCTTATATCATTCAAGTAATAAAATATAATGAAGAAAAATACACTGATAACCATGAATTAAGGATAATTCAAAATCACAGGGAAATTTAACTATAAATTAAAATTTTCACACGTAGAATTATCACACACAACTTGAAGAATATGCAAATTATAAGAAACCATCAGATGGCGCTGATAGTACATCCATGACGAGAGTGTTAGAGAGGGGTTATAAAGAACGGTTGCAAAGAAGTAAAGTTGTTCACATACGCTTTAAAAGCCTTTCAGAACAATAACCACATACTTATGGCACAAAGGAAGCATTTGGATGATGTTTTAGGCGGTAGAATTATCAGCCGTCCACAATGTGGATGTACCAAGCTTGTAATATCTGAGCATGAAATCATCCAGAATGTCATCTCCCAGCTTCGGCAACGGTTCCTAGATGATGGTAATGTGAGTAGATGTTATAGCACAGGTTTAACATCTACTCACATTACCATCTTGGAACCATTGCCAACCCCCCTTCCTGAAATACAATGCCGAATGAGGACAGGTATTTGGCAATTACTGCCAAAAGAATCGGAGAGAGCACAGCATCATACCCGTCTCGTCAGCTCTTTTCAGCAACCAGTACAACAACTTCAAGGCAAACTGTGTACAGATGCTTAGGGCACACTGGTCCGTATGCTCGTAAGTCTGTCAGATGTGTTCCACTTACCGCAATTTACTGTCGCTTCCAATTAGCCTGGAGTGTGCATTGTAGATACTGCAATAGTTATAATGTGTGATGTTTTCTGATGAGCCCAGGTTTAGCTTTCAGTCTGATTCTCGCTGAACTTTCACATGGAGAGGGCCAAGTACCCACAACAACCAAGAGAATACCATTGAACGACACCATTATGGTGGTGAGGGATTGCTCGTTTAGCGAAGAATTATTCTGGGTTCCAGAACTAACTTGCATGTTGAGAATGTAACCATGACAGGCCCCATCTATTGGGATATCATTCTGGAACAACATGTACTTTTGTTTCAGGATGACAATGCACGTCCTCACAGTGCATACACTGTAGATGAATGGTTTCAATCGGAGGATATCACCCATATGGACTGGCTAGCATACTCACTGGACTTTAATCCAATAAGGCATGTGTGGGACATGCTTGGCCAATGAATTGCAGCCCATCAACCCCCTTCACATGTCTACTGGAACTTCTGAGAGCCCTGCTTGATAGTCAGGTTAGTATTCCCCATGATCATATTGATAATTAATCATGGGGAATGATGCCTAGGCATGAAACACAATGCCTAGGCATGATACTCAGCATGCCTAGGCATTGTGTTTGGCCTGTATTGCATCGTCTGGGGGCGTACTAAGCATTTACCATCATACCAACCATGTTATATTGGTGTTTGTACATAGGTTCTTTTTGAAATTTGATCCAGTAAAAATTAGTATTGAGTAAAATCTGCAATTTTTATTAATGATGTCAAACATATAGCATCTTTTTTGCTCTTTACCTTTGGTTTAATAAATAGACTTTACAAATAAGTCACATTTGTTTTGCTTCTGTCTGTCTCTTTACCTGAACTTGCATTATCTTTACTTTATTGACATGAGTGCATTTACCATAGTACTCTAGATAAGATCTAATAAAAATTAACCTTTGAGTGATACTAATTATTAATGCGAATATGAATTCTCATACAAATGAATAAATTTTAATTCTTTAAATTGCTTATTAAAATTAATCAGTTCTTCAAAAAATATAAAAAACAGAAGGTTTTGATGAAAAAATAATATATCATAACATTTCAATAACTAATTAAAAAACTGTTCAAATGCTTTGAAAAAAATATAGAATCAATACAAAGCAAACTATTTTTTAGAAATTGTTAAAAATAAAAATTAACAATTGTTTATATTAATTCGAAAGAGTTTAACAATTTAACCACATTGAGTAATTGAAAGTTAAACGTTTTTAGAAACATTTCCCACACATTTTAAAGCCAGTCATATAATTACATTTAATGAACATTTAGAAGGCTAATAACACAATCATAAAATATTAACAGAAATGATATTTAGTAAATTACCTGAAATATTTATTCTTAGTATTTTAATTTTTAAGACTTAAATGAAAATCAATTTTGTTCACTTACAACACTACAATAACAATTTTTTTAAAAAGTATATTTTTAACTTGCTAAGTATTGATAAATGAGATAAAATTATCTTGATGAGGGTTATGCTTTTCTCATTCTCTATGTATGTTAATGTGCATGTATATATATATATGTGTGTGTATATATATATATATATAATAAAAAATTTAACTAAATAAAAAAGAGAAATAGGTTAATCTAAAAATTTCTTAACTATCAATTATTTTTATAAAATTTTCTATGGCTTTTTCTAATAGAAAAAAAAGGAAAAGAGAATTTTAAATAATTGTCTGCACACATGCTTATTATGAGCAATTAGCAAAATTACTTGAATTAAATTATGGCAGTTGTGATGCCTGATTACATGGTTTTTAACAAGAAATAACAATGTATGCTGTATTCAACAAGTTTGCTTTAGAAATGAATTTTTAATTTTATTTTGAAGGATAAATACTGAATATTAAATGATAATTTTAGATGATTAGAAACAATCATTATAAAATGCTTATATTGTGTTTCAATTACCAATTTAGGATATCATTACCTCAGAATAGTCTCCAACTTCCCAAAAGCTACATTCGGAGCCAAAGCATTTCTCAACAGATTTAGGCTTGCTTTTCTGATTGCAGTAATTTAATGGAAGACGTGAATCATCGTCTGAGCTGTGGCATGTAAGATTTCTTCGTCGAAAACCTTCACCACATGAGTTCGAGCACTAAAAATTGTATATATATATCAGCAGCTATTTTAATGCTTTTCAAAAGGTAGTGAACATGGAATATTTTTTTAAATTAAGAATTGAGAATTTCATTCAAAAAGTAGTACAATCAAAATTTTAAATATACACATAAATTTTGATATGAATAGAAGAAATAAGATTTTAAAATTAGAAAAATATTATCTTAATGTTTTTGTTAGGAAAATTTAAGAGAAGATTTTATGAGAAATTACCTTAGACCATTTAGTTTCTCTCCAAATAGCATTATTGAATTCTGAAATAGCATTGCTGTCACTAAAAATATGTTCAGACAGTGATGGTTTCCACTTCTTAAGAGAATTACTCATATGTCTTTTTCCATCATTAGAAATACAAGATTTTTCAGATGAACAGTCTCGTTTTCTATTTGGTTGTGGCATATGAGCACAGAAAGAATTGTCAACTTTTCGAAGTGAGGAGGACTGGCAGTAAACATTTCTTAGTGACGTTCCACTGGCACAGTTGGAAGAGCACTGAAAAATCTTATTGTTATTTTGATACAAAACAAGTCCTGGATTTCATAGTAAATTAAATATTGCACAGAGATAAAATAAATAATTTTATTTCCCTTAAGTTTTATGATTTGACAAATTTACGATTTTAATGAGAAAACATGTATAGTAGCTTAAATATATTCAAAATAGAAAAGATATGCAGATGTATAAGAATTTAACTTGAAAAGTGTTTGTTCTTAAGAAAACTTTTAAAAGATTTACTTTTAATTCAATAGTTCCACAGTTTATTCCATTGAGGTTACACTCTAAATGGTCAACTTACGTAATCGGGACACTCAAGCAGTTATGAATATAAGCAAATTCAAAATTAGCTTTGGTAAAGATACTTTAAAAATTATTTTTATTTATTATGCATCAAAGCAGATTCCTGTCATAGTAATTAAATTATGCATGAAAACATTGACTTTGATAAACTTTACTAAGCATACTTAAAAAATCACTCTTACTAATCACTTTCAATAGAAAATCAAGTAATAATCAAATTAGAATAGCACAGATTAAAGTTAAAAAATTGTATAATTCAATTACATTTTTTTTCTCTTTTAAGAATTTTATAAATGAACTTATAAAAACTTTAACATATGAAATTTTCCCAATTATAAAAGTACAAGATACCAAAATGATCATCAATGCCTTTTACTTTATAAAAATATAAAACAAGGACAATGGAAAATCCTCAATAGGTAGAGAAGAAATAAAGCACACATTACTTTCATTTGATATTAATATGTTCAATTTAAAGAATATTTTTCTCCTTAATTATTATACACAAATGAAGATTTCACAACACTTGTGCTTCATGTTCTTAAAATCCTCAATCATGAAATCACAAAATCTTTTGATACAATGATTTTTCCAAAGATCATAGAATGCAATACTTAACATTATTGAATATAAATACATATCTTATTTAGAACTTTTAGTGGGGAAAGAATATTTGGAATCTTATGTATGTTTTTTACTTTGTACCATTTTTGTACTTAAAAACTGCTAACTATTGAAATGAATCACAGTTAAATTATTGTACTCTTAGATATTCAATATTTTATTGCTTTAATAAATAAAATTTTTTAAAATACTGAAACATTATAACATTTGCAAATTACAGATTTCAATATAACAAAATCACCACTTCAAAACATTTGTGGAAAAAATTTATGAAAAATTTCCTGATCTTAAATATTTCATACAGAAATATACAAAATAAAATAGCATTTAACACTATATAACATGAAAGGAAACATTTGCAGTTGTAAAACAAAAAGGGCACTTTTTTCTACTTTTTGTTTTCTACACAATGCTCTACTGTAACTTTCTGCACATAAGGGCTAATTGAACAGGGTGCCAATTTAAAATGGACTCTTGAATCATTGCAAACATCAACTCTTAAGCGAGAATCAAAAAAAAAAAAAAAAAAAAAAAAAAAAAAAAAATGTTAAACCTAAGGCCAGAACATTATATATAGTCTTCTATTCACATAATTTATGGCCCATGAAGAAAGTTGATTAAAGACAAACTTTTTGTTTTATACTTATTCTACTGTGGTACAATATTTCTTATATTTTCCAAAATTAGGAAATATAAACTCAAAAATTGAGAAATGATGTAGAACATATTGCATGAGTGCTGTAAAAATAAAGTGTATATTAATGGATGTTACCTCCCCCTCAATAGATAAGACAGCAAATTAATCTTATCCATAATCTATGTGGTGTTACTAAGGCTAGAGAAAAAATATTTACAGCATTGCAAACCTTTTTCTTTTTTACATTGCTGCAGCATAATTTTCAAAAATATGATTATGAAATATAAGACTACAGTGCAATTTTTTAAATATGTACACAAGAGATGCTGGCACAATACTAGATTGACTCCAAGAGTTCTTAACTAATTAAATTCATGTCACTGTTTTACTCTTAAATAACACCTGTATCCTTAATATTTTAATGAATACTAATTACTAATAAGAATGAGATTCAATATATTAATAAGCACATTACTGATATTTTAAATAGTAAAAAATGTTTCTGTTCAGGATATTTTATCCTTATCATTTATTTATATTTTGTATGGCTATTCCATTTAATGTAAAAATTAAATTACCGCAAAATTTTTCTGAACAGAATTTTTGCTCTAATTTCAACTACAAATTGTCAATGAACCAAATTTTTAAAAATGATACTAGTTTAGTTCTAAAATGTTAACAAAGTGTTTTGTAACAAGAATAAAACCAAGTTATTCAGAAAAGAATACACTGTTATAATAAACAAATACTTTTGATAAATGAATCAAATTTAAGTGGCAAATTTTGCATAGCCATAGTGTAGTTTGAGCATAAGTGACATTCTAGCAGACATATGTAAAACTGATTCATGTTAACTTTCATTAATATGTAGGTGTCTTATTTTTAAATCATATAAATAAACCTATAAAAGATACCTTTAACATATCCTAATGTTAAACAATCAAGATAAAATATAAAAAAGTATGTCATTAGCTTATTCACAATGTATCCTTAATGTAACTTGAATTTTATTGTAAATCATACATACAAAAAATTTAATTTTAAAATTAGGACATTTCTTTAGATACTTCATTAATCTGCCTGCCTCATTCCAAACATACTGTTCAATTTGGAGATTTCATGAGTTCACTAAGAAACAACCATTTATCCAAAAATTCTTTATCGAAAATAAAATAGAGGAGATTAAGAAGTTTATTTACAAAGTTTGGAGTACGCAAATTTTATCTGTGACATAAAAAGGAATAGATTTTAGCTAAGTGTAAAGAGATAACATTCTGCCTACAGTAATAAGTTAAAAATAATTAACATTCATTGAATGTTTAGTAACAATAATTATAATGTTTCATTAACAAGAATTAGCAAAGTCAGTACCCAGAACGAAAATAGGCAGATTTAAGGTGGATCAAATGCAATGCATTCTAGTAGAATATTTGGGAACTTCTCAATGTATTATTTTCAGAAACATGAATCTAGCTATGAAAATTATAAAGTATGACAAGGAATGAAATAAGGTTGCTACACAAAATGTGGATTCATTATTTATCACTACATATATATAGTCAGAAAAAACTTCTAATTTAGTATAACCGCACAGCTCTAGAGGACAATTTTTTCAATAGTGGAATCCTTCGAATTGATTGCCCATTATTTAACCCAGACATGAACCCAATGAATTGTTTGGGCTACTCTACAGAAAAGAATTGTTTGTAGCTTATTCCCTTCAGAAATAATTTAGTTAAAAAAATTTCTTATAAAGAAGTGGAAGTCCCTCACTGTTAACCTCATTCATTTTGTTCTCCATATGTCTGATATCTATCAGGGAAAGGATATCCTTTATTGAAACTTTTGTTTATGAAGACACAAGAAAATGGAAATTCAGTTTATATAACATGCATGAATTGCGATTATATAAGTCACTTTTTTGCTTACCCACAGTTTTCCTGAATAAAATTTATATATTCTTTGTTGCTATTCTTTTCTTATATTTTTTTAATACCTATACATCAAAAAAACTTCCTCATTCATAATTTAGATCCAAAATTACAAAATTAAATAGTTGTTATAAGTAATACATATGTTCGTGTGAGTAAAGTTACATATGTTTGTGTGAGTAAAGTTTCAAAATAAAAGACTAAGTGTGAATTTAAAAAATGTTTCTTTTTCACAGTATAAGCAAACTCATATGTAATATGTATATCTTATTAATTTAAAATTTCTATGGATACATTTATATAAAAAGTGAATTTGATGCAACAGAGATAAACAATAAATTTATAAAATCCAAAATAAGTCTCATACACTGGTAAGATTATTTAGGAAAAATTGCTTTCAGATGCCACAGAAGTTATCCATAGATGTAACTTTGGACAATCTCAAAAGACACTCAATAACATGATCTTCTATAAAATAGCTAATGAATATTTTTATTAAGGAATTCAGTAAAAAATGGAAAAGATAATTCAATAAAAATACACTGCAATAAAAGGGAGTTCGTAAAACTAAGGTTTTTAACTTTCTGCATGTAATGAAAGCATGTTACAAATTCAACTGACTATAAATAGAGTAAAATACATATTTAATCACTTATAATTGCTTCAAGATTGTAAAAAACCACAATTTGATTTCAAATTTGCTATTTATAAGCTTGTGTAAGAACATATGAAATATAACCTTTTCCAACGCCATAAAATAATGAAAGATGTAGAATATTTCATTTTGGTGTAGAATATATCTAAGATGTTAGATAAAAAAATACATTTTCAAATTGCGCATAAGAACTATAATCTCACTACAAAAATGGGTTAAAAACATACAATGTCGACACATACACAGATTTCTAAGAGATTGTAAAATTATGTTAAAGACAGATTTGAGGCATAAAAAATATCAGTTCTATTCTTGTGGTATTTCTTTTACATAAAAACTACTTCCTCAAAATAAACTTATAAGCCTACAATCCAAGTTGCAAGCAAGTGCAATAAATTACTGCACTGCTAAAGACATCTCCCCATTTCTCTAGTTATTGCAATTATATATTCAGAATACAGAGCATTGACTTTTAAGATAAAAGCAAATGGCTAAAATTAAAGCATACATATTTTGTTTTTTAAGATTTTCATGTAGATAGTCATATTTCTCTCTACATCAATAACAATGAATTACTAAATGACTATTTCTTTATAATGATAATAGATTAAAGAGTTTATGTAGACACATTTAAATCTGAAATAGTCAGGTTGAATGACCAATTAATTTGACATGTAATAACTTTAGATGCACATAAAAAAAATTAAGTTGAGGTTTATTTCATTTTAATATTGATGGCAGAAAACATTTGAATTTATTATACTTACAGGTTCCCATTCACCGAAAAACCAATCATAGCATTCCTCATTAGCAGTGCAAATTTCTTTGGCATTAGGAATATCTGGATTACAGTAGCGTCTGTCAACAAATTTGTCATTATGTTCACACCAAATTGGTCTCTGTTTTGTACCAGACCCACATGTAACAGAACACTGAGGAAAAAAATTTTCTCAATGAAAAGCTTAATTGAAATTTAGAATTCGCTAAAATGATTAATAGTTTAACTTTGATATAATGGAATAAAATGGCAAATCAACCAAAGTTTTAGTAATCATCTAATTTTGAAGTCAGCATCTGATATGATTTGAAGGTGCATAATTATTTTAATAAATAACATGAAAGATATTAAAAATTATTAATACAAAATATTTTTTAAAGTTAAACAAATGTTATTTATCATATTTTATATGTTTATTCAACATAAAAGTTATGAAGAGAAAATTAAATGATACCACAATTAAACATGTAATTCTTTAATATTTAAGCAGTCATAACCCCTTTTTTTATATATTTCTTTTTATGACATCTAGGTCATCAGGGACAATAACACAAAATTAAGCTAAATCATTATAAGTTTACAAATATTTCTTTTAAAATAATTTTGAAAATATAAGCTTATTTCAATAGTATTATAAACATCTTATTAACTGCATTCTTCACGTTGATATAGTGATAAAATCAGATACAGTCTGCACATTTGATGTAGATGGATTTTTAAGTATCATTTTACTATTATGAAAGTACAAATCTACTGTTTTATGAATTTTATTTTGACTTGGTAACATTGAAATTTTTCTACAAATCTATCTACAATTTATCTATAAAAAAGTTCATGTCCCATTATTTTAGTAGCTTATGTATATTAACTTCACAAATATTGCCCATTTCATCATCTTAACACAATAGCACAGTTCTTCTAATGTGTTGCCATTAGTATTACATACTCAATAGAAGATCAGGAAGACTCTTAAATTTTTTATACCGAAATCGCAATTTATATCATAATACTGTGGGATCCTTGCTTATTAAAAAAATACAAAAACTTCAAACAATTTAATTTTAAAATATACAGTTTTATTCGTTTACTTTGTTATGATTAATTTTAGCTAAATGTTATAGGACAGGGATGGCAAACCTTTTTTTATGTCCGTGCCACAAAGTCAGAAAAATTCTTTTTTAAATAGGCAAAATCCCACAATGAAATTTCATTCGAAATGTTAGCGTGGTGAAACTATACATCAGTAGAATTAAATAAACAAATAAAAGCAATTCTTTTTTAAACGATTTTTCATTAATCAATGTTTTACAAAAAGTAATATGCGAAAAACGAAATTCACATCAAAACAATTGTTTTTAATGTGATTTGTGTTGCTGTACACAAGATAAGGATTTAATATCTGGGTCATATTTAGTTAATTTCAACAGTAAGCATGCAGATATAGATTCATGTCATTCTATTAATATATTTATTTTTTATAAAATTTAATTCTAAAAATAGAGATCACATGCCAACATCGATGAAAGTATTGATAAAATTGCTTTGCTAATATTTTTAAAAAATTAAACGTGTCAAGAATTCAATTCCATGTAATTAGAATTTTATCTTCTGCAATTATATTCATTTATCCAATAATTGATTGCTTTCAATAATTTTTAAATCATTTCTTAAATCAACAAATTTTTGGTTCCTTATAGTACTTGACTGAAATTCAACTAATTCCATTTCTAATTCCTTAAAATTTAACCACTTAAGGACTTTCAAATTAAATTTTTCAAATGGTATTGTATGAGGATATAATTGAAATATTGTAAGTTTTGCAGAAAATTCCTGAATCAGGGGTTGAAATACCTTTGAAAATTCTTTCGTTAATGACTCTTCATTTGGATTTTCGCGACATTCACTTACAGAAATTTTACATTTTTTATTCGGAAAAAATTTATATGAATTTAAATGAATATACAATTAAAAATCTAATTTGACTTCAAACTCTTTGATCAAGTCAAAGATTATAATGACTTTCTTTCAGTTCATATGCTACAGTACAGTACACAAAATGGTATTTCTGAGATATAATCCTAGCCATTATTGAACAACCAAAGGGAGGTTGAGGTGGGTATTGAATGCATTTTTTCAGAATTCTTTAAATGGTTATAAGAATAACATCCACTATTCATTAAATTCCTTTTGGAAAGCAATATGCAGAGGATGTTCAGCTGCTTTACAAGATTTCCATCTCCAGATTTTTTATTAATGTTAAAATACTCATCTTTTGCATTAAAATGCGAGAAAAATGGAAATTGAAAATTGTAATCATTTTTTGTAGTGTGCACATTATTATAATAATAAAAAACAAAGTGAAATTTTAAGCCTATCTCCAGTTCAAGAATTATTAGGAAAGAATCATCGAAGGTTCCCAGAAACAGTACAAATGAGGTTGAGTTAGATTAAGTCAATGTATGGCAAATAAATGATGGGGCAGTGAGTGCAATTATTAATCTAGACATGCTCTTCAAAAATAAAGAAATCTGTTTCACACGTTTTGTTTTGTTATCATTTGTAATCGTTTTGTTTGGTTTGTTGCTTAATGGTCAGTTTTTGAATACGAGAGCTATTATACTAGGATCTACGGTTTAAAGTGGATTGTGAACCAATACAAAACATCCTCTACAAAGTTGTTATCATTACATTCTATAAATCAAATTGATTACATTTCCAAATAAAAGAATACATGAAAAATTTTAATATAAAATAAACCTTAATCAATTACAATATATACAATACTAATGGTGCATAAAGGATTAAAACAGCATGAATTTAAATTTTATGTGTACCAACTCAAAATTCTATATTATTTTCTAAACATTTTCTTAAGATAGAAAGTGAATTAATAATACATTCAGAAAATTGAGTGGTCTTGGCTTACTTGTCGCTCAATGGTCATTTTTTGCACACGAGGGCTAATTAGACTGGGACCTATGGTTGTAGTGGTTCAGAATCCACATTAAAACATCCATGCCCGAGGTGAGATTCGAACCCACAAACTGTTGAACCTAAGGCAAGAGAAAGTTGAGTGGGAAGTATTTTCATATTTTGTTGATATAGATCGGTGATTCCCAAAGTGGGTGCTGCAGCAATTAAGGAGAGCAGTGATAGCCATAGGTGAATTTGGGGGGGGGGGAAGGTGATGAATAAATGTAAAGGTAATAATATAAAAGAGAAGAAAAGATTTAGAAAAATTGATTTATGTATTCCACTTATGTGTTAAATAGGGCAAAGGATTACTAAACTGGTAGCAGTACACTAGGTTTATCCTTCCCATTCTGATGATTTCGAATGTTCTAACTTTTTTTGTAATACATTCTATTTTGAGTTCAATAAATAGTTTCCCAATTTCAAAGTTCAATGTTTCTTATTTTCACCTCTTAATAATATATTTTATGAAAAAAGGTAGAAACATTAATACATATGTATTTACTTTTAATTATTATAATTTTTTAAATATTGCCAGGGGATGTGCCAAGTAATATTTTTTCTTGAGAAAAGGAGTAGGACAAAAAAGTTTTGGAACCACTGATATAGATTAAAGACTCAAATAACACACACAAATAGCATTTTCTGTGCAAAAGTCTGAATTCAATTGATCAAAGTTTTAATTTTGTATCTTTTATCCACTTAAGTAATTTTCCACTAATATGATGGTGTATGTGTGTGTTTTTTTTCTTTTTCTAAATTTCTAAAATGACAAATAAACTGGGAATTCATATTGAGATCCCTCAGAAATAACAAACTTAACACAAAAATACCAATGAAAGACAATATAGAAGGTCTTTGTTTTATTAAAAGTAATGCTGCGCAGATCAGCATTAGTCTTATTAAGGCACATGATAGCTTAATGTCCAGCAATGACAAAATCAAAAAGTTGAAGTCACAGTGGTCTGGTTGGTTAGGGTGGGATTCTAATTACCTGAAGGTAGCGAGCTTAAATAAGAATAACTTAACAACTTACATAAACTGAACATCGGATGCATTCACAAAAAAGCAGTTAGTCCTATTAAATAGAATGTGGTCACAATCCAAGTGAAACTATACCTCTGGAAATACAGGTCAAGTATTGGGGGTCTTGCTTTGTCCTGGTTTTTATAAACTACCAAAACTCCCATCCTGCTACTTTCACCTAATTGTTACAGCTCCATTCTGGGCTAGGACAGGGAAATATGCAGGTGGAACAATTTTCAATGTGTTATTTGTTTAATTAAGACAGTAATTTACTCTTATGAATTTCATTTTGTGATATTTCAAAACAAAACACAGAGAATAATTTTGCTTACTATTGCTGGCAAAAAAAATTTTCATATTAAGTAGAAATGCATAAAAATCGTACAACGTAAAGAATTATTGTATCCTCATAATGTAAAATATTCCAGTAGCATTTTGACAATATAAAACATTTTTTTGAAGTTCTTTAATTCTTCCGAGATTTGTATATTATTTTGAGTAAATGATGGAAATGGTTTCATATTTTTGATACAATATCTTGTGAATATTGAAAAACAAAATGCCATCTAAACTTGTCATGAAACAATTTATACCCACAAATTATGGTATTAAAAGTATAAAAAATATGACAAGCAAAATGTAAAACACATGTTTCATTAAAATTTGAAAAAGATGTTTCATTAAAAACTTCAATAAAAATTTTAATAGTAATAGGTAAAACAATTTTTAAATCTTGATTACCACTAGGAAACTTTTCTAAAACACTTCCTATAAATTATCAATATTAGATTTTATTTACCTCAGTCCAATTTCCGACTTTCCAATATGGACAAGAACCTTGATCACAAATTTTAGAGATTACTTTTTTACTAGGATCACAATGGTTATCTGATTGTTTTACATTTTTGTTGTTCCGACATTCTGCAGAACGTTGCTGAATTCCTTTTCCACAAGTAACTGAGCACTGTAAATATTAAAGTATATTAAATCAATAAAATATTAAGGATGAGACAGTTAACTGCTCAAGGGATCAAGATATCTTAGCATTAAGTTTTAGAATTCGTGAAATAAACAAAGAAAGTACATATGTGTCATAAGTAATGTGAAACATAATAAATATTTTGTGAATTATTACATTTTTATAAATTGTTAATTTCAAGAAATTTACATTTCTGATAATAAGGCAGAAACAGAATTAGCTAAAAAATATCGTACATTTTTTTAAATTACAAATTAAAAATTCAATATCCCCTAACATTAACTGTCAAAAATAAAAAAAAATTCAATAAACATATTTTTTATATAAGAAAATATGAATATAATAATAATTCAATTTTTTCAAGCTTAAAGAAATGGTAACAGTTTTAAAAACCAGTAGAGAGAGAGAAATTCTCTTAACATTACTTAAATAAAAACACTTAAAATTATAATGAATATAAAAAATTATAGCATAATTTTAAAAAGAAATAGCATTAAGTCAGATTAACACTATAAAATCAAATATTATTTAAGCACTTAATTTAATAAAATTTTAAACACTTCAAAAGAACTTAGGATACAGAAAAAATAATGGATCAATTTATCGTCACTTTACTTCTGGAAACTTAAAATTGTAATATTTTAATTCCATTCATTCTAATTCTTGTGTTTTAACTAATGTGTACAGCAGAAAAATATACTTATGCTTTTAGCAAATAAAAAAAATTTTCTTTTAATTGGTATGTAATACATAAAAACTAATTTTACACAAAATTACAATATTTCTCAGCGTAGAAAAGCATTTGTAAATTAAAAAGGTCAAGACAAATTTATTGTAAAAATAGAGAAATTAGCAATTTATAACAATTGAAAAAGAGATTATAAAAATCATGAATTACAAATATTTTTAATGCAATAGAAGTACTTGTAATAAAAACGAAAAAAAAATTTAAAAAATTTAAAAATATCACCTTTGACCAATCTGAATATATCCATGTTGAATTCTGACAAGAGCCATAACATTTAATTTGAGTACTTGGTTTTTTTTTTGGGACTAAATAAGCACAATATTCTTCTGGAACCACATGAGCAATTTTTGTAGAAATTTCTTCTTTCATGCACTTAATAATTCGTCGTTTTATGCCTCTTCCACACTGAACGGAGCATTGACTTGTGCTTACATCTTTCCAGCTAATAAAAAATTCAACAGAATGAAGAATTTAAAGTTTTAAGTTAAAAAATTTCAGCTCTTAATGACAAAATAAACAAGATTACTTCATGCAGAAATTTTGGATAGAAATGAATTACATTTAAAAACTAAAAATATATATTAAGCACAAATTGTTCATCATTGGATCACAATTATGAAAGGAATACTCTACCTGATAACTGCCTTTTTTTTACATTAACACAGGCAGGATATTCACTACGGTAAATAAAATTCAACATCATATTGAAACTGTGGGCAGCTGTGCTTGTGTATACCATTCAAAATAAGTTCAACCTGATGCCCAAGCATACAACAGCTATTATTGTTGTCAGTGGTCAGGATCCATGTTTCTAAACATATTGAAAAGTTTAGTTACCTCAAGTACTAATTTGTTCAACAAATTTCCTTTATTAATTGCAATTCTTCCTGGTGTTGCAATTTTAATGTCTAATATTATAATCTTATAAATAAGATTTATTTACATTGCTTTTTACAGTTGTTAAATTATGAAACTGGATAATCTTCTGATTTGGATTATCTAAGATCAATGTTTTTGTAAACTCATTTCCACTGAAGTTTCTTTGCTTTCAATAGAAAAGTTTATTCCTTTCAGCAAAGTGGTAAATAAAAATTACCAAAAATATTTCTTAGATAAAACTCGCAAAAATGTAATTCAGTTTGAAAATAAATTGCTATAAAAATGCTGCATTGGTATAAATTTTATTTGTTTGTAGATATATGTATCTTATAAATCTGAATATTCAGCTGTAAAAAAATTTTAAAGATACCATGTAACACAGTATAAAAACAGTCTGAAGCAATAGTACTTGCTCAAAAACATTGTAATAGTAAATAAGTATTTATTCCATTTATATTACAATGCATTTGTACACTTACCAAATTTAATCAATGAATAAAACACTGCTTTATTTTCATCAAATAAAGATTTGTTCAGTAAAAGAGTGTTTAATGCAAAATAAAAAAAATATTTTGAAGCTTTTTAAAGTATAAATTAATGAACAAAATTTCACTTACACAATCAACCTAAAAGAAACACATAATATTCACAAAAGTGCATAGAAATGTCCAGATTAATCATTCTCACTATCAAAAAGCTTTAAAGCTAAACACTAAGCATTTAAACCAATCATTTTTTTTTTGTTACAAATGACATTTATTTAAAAGCTCCAAACGAAATTCAAAACAAGTTAAATCATAATCATTACATAAATATGATAAACATGATAAATATAAAATTCGAATTTATAGCATATTTCATTATAAACAATCAAATTAAGTCGCCTGTATTTTTGTAAACACAAATAATGTGAAAAATAAATTAATTTCAAAGAGCAAGATATGCAGGAAATGTAAAATTCTGCTCAGCTTCTTATCTTTTTATGTTTATAACTATCAGCCTTCTAAAGTTACTGGAGTACAGAACAGAATAGATTACTTGCATAGCCCATAACAGAAAAAGTTTGGAAATTAGTAGTCCTATCTTAAAAACTAAAAATCATGAAAAAAACTCAGTTACTAAGTTGTTAAGCAGCAGCAATTTAATACCAAATCATATACTGATCTCAGAAATTTGAAAAAAGCATGCACACAACATGCATTCAATGTGCACAAGTTTCAACAGTTACATTATGGTACGCAACCAATAGTAACCAATAGTTACACAGCACATTTATTGTCAGTGCTTACTCTGCATGGAATGACTTATATGAACCTAATGTTGAAGGCGGAAGTGTCTTCTTTCTGATACAATGCCAGATATAATAATTCTGAAATTCAAGCCTTAACTAATGAAACACAAAAACTCTAATTTTCTTATGACAATTTAAAAGGTGTCTCCTAGTATTAAATCACTGCTGCACTATATCTTGGTTTCAAATCTCATTTGCTTTTTTCAGACAGGATCAATAATTTTAGAATTTTATTGCTAGAATCACTACAAATCAGTCATCTTCTCTAGCTTCTTCCCTTTTTCCTTAATATTTCATAACCAAATTTTTAAGTTTCAAATTAAAAAAGAGAAATATGGTTTTACTTACTAAAATTCAATTTCATTTCTTTAATTTCAGAGAATTACTTGTAATTACTTGAAAAGTATTTAAACTTATCAAATAATTGATAAATCTAAAGATAAAATCTATTAAATTGCAATCTTTACAATTTGTAGCAATTGAGAAATTTCAAAATTTTAATTCATGAATGTTGTTACAGATAAACTTTATAGCCTCATGAAGAAGAAAGATTTTTTAAAATGTATACATAATATTGAACATAAAATTTGAACTTTGATTTAATTGCAGAAAATATTTCTCTAATTATATAAAAAAATTTAAAAATATCCTATAATGTTGAATCATTTTTTAAAAATATAAGCAGATACAAAACATACTCACACAAGATTGCAATGTTCATTACATTTTCGAGTTTGTAATCGTGGTTTAGGAATATCAGCACAATGATTATCATTAACTTCATACTGATCAGAAATACGCACACATATTGGTTTTAATGCACTAACTCCTAGAAATCATTTAAAAACAAACTGTTAAATATGAAGCAATGTCTAAATAAAAAATTCAAGATAGTAAATATATTTTGCATTATTAAAAACAATGCAAAGTTTATTACTTGAAATCAATAAAATATTTACAAACATTAAAGAATATTGTATAAAAATTTGATTTGTATTTAAGTGTAAAAGGTGTAAATGAAAATAAGTAGGAAATATTGGAGGAAGTGATCTAACAAATAGCAACTAATTATCCTTTTGCTTCTTATTTGAACCTTCCATTGAGGAATCGTTTTCATTATCCCCAAAAGGCAGCCTTAAATTTTCCTTAAATAAATACAATTCAAAACATGATGCTCAGTACACTGACTTTTATTGAAATGTATTTCATAAATTCATATGAATAACAGCAGATGTATACAGGCATGAAAAATAAATATTTTTAAATGTGAACATTTATTTATAAGATTAATTTTCAAAATAAATTTATTTTAAATTTAAAAATTGCATATATAAATAAGAATGTAAAACATTTGACTCTTTAAGGTATGATGAAAACCTCCTATTTTATGAAAGGTACAAAACCATTTAAATAATGAAAATATGATTTGCTTATGATGCATTGAATATACAATATTTGTTTCCACTTGATACAATTTCAGTCAAAATTAAAAGGACAATTATTGTAGACTGTATTGTGTGTGAGTATTAAATACCTTAAAAAGTAATTCAAAATTGTTGGTTCATGTTCAAATATAGAAATGGTAAATTTAATACTAATGCAAACAAATGAGAAAGAAAAATACTGATATTAATAACAGCACAATTTTCATTTTGCTAACTCAATATTTCTTTCCATATTAAAAAAATTATTTTAACTTTACATTTACCTCAGCTTCTCTTTCATGTTATATAATTTTATAAATTTGGCAGCAAGTTTATGTAAAGTATACAATTTATTTGTCTAATTTCTTTGAAAATTTTCTTAGTCTGTTCTACAAAATAAACTATCAATGTATGATATCTGAAGAACTTTTTAAATTAATTGAAAAATGCATTATTTAAATAAAACAAGTAGCATTACAAATGAGTGGTGTTTATATAATATATATCAAAATATTTGTAAGGAATATAATTTCCTTCAAAAGAATAATCAGTTACTCAAGGATTTTATGACTGATGAATTTTAAATGGATCCATATATTAAATGGAAATATTGAGTTATTTAATATTAATTTATAGCATAAATGATGAATCTCAAAAAATATAAGGAGTGAAATCTAGAGAAATAAAAACTGTAATGCCTTAAATTAATAATTGTATTTTATTTAAGCTGAACATTTATGAAGAAATTATTTTGGAAAAGTAATATTTTAATAAACTTTTTAAGGTAAAGTAAGCAAAAAAATTCCTTTACTCTTGATATTAAAAAAAAATTAAAGCTCCATACCATTACAAATTCGAGAACACTCAGAATATTCTGAGGCAATTTTCCAGTTATACAGCTGCACATCAGAAATTTGTACTGTATAGCTAAAGCTTATATTAGGAGGCTGAAGTATCCCAACAACAAGTACCTAAAAAAATAACTGTTTTCATTAATATCAGAACCAAATTACAGAAATCTCATATTTTTATTTAATACTTTAATGAGGAATTATACACTTCATCACAACATTTCTAGAGTTGTCTGGTTAATTAACCAGTCACATAAGAAGAAGCATACAAATATGGTCTTGCATTAAACTAGAAATAAAAATATTGTGTATTTTTTTTTTGTAAAGCCCATTTATAAATTTTAAAGGAAGTTCACACATAAATAAAAAATTTTCATTCTCAAATTAATAAAAAATTTAGAAAAATATTTTTTCCAATTTTAGACATTTAAATTATGCTCATTTTCTAGTATTTCTAGTATAATTTTTTTACTAAAAAATTAGTATTTAAATGAATAAAAATAATAATAGAATTAACAAAATACTAGGTAAAATGAATTTTCATTCATGTCTTTAAAGTCAGCTGATAAATTTCACAAGACTATTTTTTCATACTGCCTATTTTAAAAGAAAGTGTGAAATATGAACTTCAATATAAGGTAAAAACTTTTAACTCCACTTTAGTTCGCTACAAATTTTTTTAACTGCTTTTTTATCATAATAAAAATGTATGGCAGTATGCTGCATTTCTGTTTATGTAATTTTAAGAAATTCATTTTAAAGTTTTTCACAAGTAATTCATTAAATTTTACAATTATACAATGAACTGTTTTTCAATATTTATATAATTTCAGTTTATTTCCTAGATTAAATACGTTGAAGACATAAAATTAATCTCATTATTTCAAGCAGTTAAGGGCATATTTTATTATATAATATAAAAGTGTACAGTTAAAAGAATTTCTAACATATATGTAGGTGATAAAACAGCAGTATGCTTTACATTTTATTTGATATTCAATATAGATACAGTTAGATACTACTTGATGATAATACCAGAGAGAAATAATAATGTATACAACAGAGTTCTTTTAGATTTAAAAGACAATTACTTGAACTTCTTGCTATTTGGCACATTTTATCAATAAGGATCCATTCATCATTCATGATAGAAGCACAATATTCATTAATTTTTATGTTTTACAGAATAAGGGTTTTTAAGAGACGAGTAATAGCTAGATAATGTAATTAAAATATCTGGTGTGACAGATGAAGCACATGCATGTTACAGGTACACACAGTTGCAGAGGCCCCTCCATACACTACAGTTGTGTGTATCTGTAGTATATATACCTCATTCAGATCAGTTGCTTAATATCCAAGTCAAATGAACATAACTACAGTGTCTACTTTTTGATAGTAGCAATATAGAAATTGTGTCAAAACTATAATATGCTTAAAAGGTAATTCTCGCCATTTTCACCTCAGTTTGTGAACTCATACACGTTTATCTTTATTTGTAATAGTTGAGTAAAGATAAACATTTTTTATCAAAAATCGCTACAAGACAAACAGAAATTTCAATGAAGATTTAAATTAATTGAACACGAATTATGATAATGGAAACTATAAATTTCGGATTTTCAATCCTTCAATAAGCTTTGCAATTTAGATTTAAAAATTATATCTGATTAAGAATACTTGAATAATATCATGAAATTAAAAAACATCTAAATGCAACAATACCATTCAATTTTGAGATACACAAAATATAAATAAATAGCAAGTTATAATATTTGGTAAACATATGAGCAAAATTTCTTATTTTTAGTAATATTAGTCATTTAGACTAAAGTTGCAAAAACATGACAAATTAAGTAATTGATTACAATAGAAGACATTATGAAATAGTTTAGTTCCTTTCATATACTGAAGGCTACTGAATAAGAAACATCCTGAAAGCAGGATCCAAACTGTGAAATTTGCATGATGGGTTTCAAACTTGCAAATGCATATCATTAGCATTGCAGCGCATACAAATATCACATATGATTGTAAAACCATGTGAATACTTTATAAAGAGAAATTGCTGCTTTGAAGTTAAACAATTCTAATATTTTTTTCTCATAAGTTTAATTTTATTTTGTAGAAGACATCAAGTTTCATTCAATCATATTTCAAAGTTTAACAGAAAAAGAATAGTAGCTAATAGAAATTGTGGATTATACTTCAGAGAAATTAGAAATTTATTTGTCATCATATTTGATAAAACAAAGTAACTGTGATGGATGGATCCAAGAAGAAACGCCAGACCAAAGAGACCAAACAAACACAACTTGTTGTAACACTGCATTTGATGACAGGTATATTGAGCATAAAGCAATAATGGATCACTCAAAATCATATTGAATTATAACAAACAAGTCCATTCAGTTACACATTATTTGTTAGCTAATATCAAGTCTGCAGCTGAGTGGAATGTCCACAAGGCATCCATCACTTCAAGAACAGTTGACTCCAAGCCACAAGCGATTTTGTTTCCAGTAGTGCTTTGAAATATGCACAAAGGCAGTGGAATGTAACAACATTGTCTTTACTGACAAATCTCAACTCTGCGTGTAACTTGATGGCTGGGTTTGGGCAAGAACACATTATGGTGAGACTACTGAACTGTTGTTATGCATCGCCACACAACATCAGCACTAATATCATGGTTTGGATGGTAACGTATTTTATTTCTGCATCCCTCTACTGTGCATTGCTAGTACAGTTATATTTGATTTATCTGCCCCTCAATTTTTTTACATGTGAGCTAATTAGACAGACTTAGAGTTTAAAGAGAATTCCAAATCACTAAATACATCAAAGCCCAAGTTAGATTCTGATCTACAAATTGTTAAAATGAAGGCAGTAGTGTTAATTATTTAGTTACCAGCTCAGCTGTCTATACACTGAAAAAGGGCTATAGATAGTGCAGAGTAATTTTCATTCATATTTATGAAAGTAAAAATTGAAGTTTTAAAATAATTTTTAGAATAAAAAAGTTATTAATATTAAAGTAATACTGTCTGTTCTTATTTCTACAATACAAGTTCCCAGTGCCTCTGCTGTTTAACATATTTTAGACATTGACATGCAAATCTAGTTTATGCTAAATTAAAAATTTTAGCAATTCATTATTAAACTTAACATAAATAATTACACAACTAGAAACTTTAATAAAGAGTAATCAGCAATTGCTTTACTAATTTAGCAGATTCCGAATAAAAACATAACAATTATAAAATCATATCTATAATGTTAATTTATAATTATGATGCAATGAAAGGCATCATTTTTCAAATAAGACATTTTTTTATACAATTAATAATGTAACGTAAAACTTTTGAAGAGCTACAGGAGTTATTAAAAAACGAACCAGAAAAATTTCCAGAGATTATATATAAACGAACACATGAATATAGTTTTCTAAAAAATGCATCCTAAAAAAATAGTGGAAGACTTGTTTACAAATTGAAAATCACTGTGATAGTTGTAAGTCTTAAATATACTTTTCAAAGTTTCTTTTGCCAATTATAATTCTATAAATATGCATCCATATTGCCAATTACTACAGAATGATTATAAATATTTACTAGATGGGCAGTTAGAGGTACATAAATCAATTACATTTTTTTAGAGATGAGGTACTAAGATGGAATAATAAAATATTTATCTCACAAAAATAAAGTAATAATTATTCATCCCATTAAGAAAATGTTCTTTTTACTTTATTATTGGTTCTGCTTTACAAATTGTGGCTATTGGAATCCACAGGAGATAACTTCTATATCGTTCTTACTCCAGAGCTCAAATACCAGGTCCAAGAGAAATAATAATGCAACAAATGAAACAGTTATGTTACAATTCTTTACTGCTAGAAAAACTCGCAGTATAAACCAATTCAGTACCATTTTTCTAAAATCTGATTCCTACTTTGAATCTTAAAATGGTTTTCAGTGCAATTTGGAAGAGTTCAAAAATATTGCTTTTAATGAATACACAGAATTTTAAAAGTTCAATCAATGTATTAATTGTAAATTTCCAGAGATTGTAAATTTCCAGAGATTATATATAAACGAACACATAAATATAGTTTTCTAAAAAATGCATCCTAAAAAAATAGTGGAAAACTTGTTTACAAATTGAAAATCACTGTGATAATTGTAAGTCTTAAATATACTTTTCAAAGTTTCTTTTGCCAATTATAATTCTATAAATATGCATCCATATTGCCAATTACTACAAAATGATTATAAATATTTACTAGATGGGCAGTTAGAGGTACATAAATCAATTACATTTTTTTAGAGATGAGGTACTAAGATGGAATAATAAAATATTTATCTCACAAAAATAAAGTAATAATTATTCATCCCATTAAGAAAATGTTCTTTTTACTTTATTATTGGTTCTGCTTTACAAATTGTGGCTATTGGAATCCACAGGAGATAACTTCTATATCGTTCTTACTCCAGAGCTCAAATACCAGGTCCAAGAGAAATAATAATGTAACAAATGAGACAGTTATGTTACAATTCTTTACTGCTAGAAAAACTCGCAGTATAAACCAATTCAGTACCATTTTTCTAAAATCTGATTCCTACTTTGAATCTTAAAATGGTTTTCAGTGCAATTTTGAAGAGTTCAAAAATATTGCTTTTAATGAATACACAGAATTTTAAAAGTTCAATCAATGTATTAAACATAGTTTATTAAATGTTAGGAATAAATAATTTTCTATAGCAGGCCTTTTGGATAGTACTCATGAAACCAAAAGGTCTAGAGAGCGGTTGAAAACTTTTCATCAAACATTCTTAGAAAACATTAAATATAGTATGATAATTTTAGAAAAGCACTATAAATAATTTCATAAATCTTAATTTAAGAGCATTAAATTTAAAAAAAAAAAAACATTTCCACACTAAATTGAAAATAATAAATCTGTCAACTTAGACTCACAATACAATTTTTTGTATAAGAATAAATTGATCACAAAAATTCACCTGAACAAATAAGTCTTTGGGAAGAGGGCCAGAAGTATTCACATATTCTACCACAGAATCAGAACCGGAATAATCTATTGGCACACCATGATACATCAATGTTTTTGGAAACAAACTGATCATGAAAGCCCCATTAAGAATGTGTTTTTCAAATGAATCTTTAAGAGCTATATAATAGGAGCAAAAATGGCTTGGTTATAAGAAACTGTCAAATTTTCTGTCACTTGTAATTGTAAAGTAAAAGAAATATTTAAAAAAAATTATACATAACATGTATCAAGAAAAAACAAGTACTCACCTCATATGAATATGTGATCCTTATTTATAATGGTTAAATAAACAAATGTATAAATTGTACTTACCCAGATAACATCTTATTTTTGGTTGTGTGAAAAATCCTTTGAAATTACTATTATAGGCAGTTGTTTATGCATATCACATGTTCTTAAAAATTATATTAATTTATAACAATAATAAAATTTATTCTTAAAGAAATTAAGAAAAAATTCTTTTACACATTAATGCATGACAAAACATAGTAAAAACATTTATTAATTTGTTTATAAAGTACTTTTGTTTGATGCTTAAGAAAAACCAAAGTTCATTAGTTTTAAAGTAAAATTACATGTTACATTATATTTATCAAAATACTACAAAATTTTAAAATTTAAAGGCATAAATACAGTTTTAAAATACTAGAAATGATTATGAATAAATACTTGAAATTTCTGTTTCTAGTATTCTATCAAAAGCATATGTTAGATTGGATTAACATGTAAATTCAGTTATCACATGAATTTCCTTAACAATTTCATAACACACAATTTGTTTCAAAATATATTCACTACAGAATTTAATAAAAGTTCTACAAAATTATATACTAATATATATAGAGAGAGAAATTAGTCCAAATAAATAGCTACTTTTAAAATAATTTTTTTATTTAAAATATACTTAAAAATTAAATTTATTTGAATCTTTATGTAAAATCATTATCAGGCTTACTTTTGGCCAACTTGTGGCAGATGAAATAGCATTAACATATTTTAAATGTTTTATGTGTGGATAAACTATTAAATTTAAAAATGCTTTATAAAAGAGTTTTGTAATGTATTTTTAGCACAGAGGACAGTAAAATACATTACAAAACTAACTTAATTTACTAAAATTTGAAGTTTCTTTTTGCTCTGTATTATACAATAAACTTATACCTTTTTAAAATATATGTAAAATTGATAACTAGAAACTGATTAACATAAGATACAGTTTATACAGTAAATACATGTAGCTATTTAAAGAAATGTGAAATATTCAAAATTAACTAATTAAATAAAAATACTTATTAGAAATCATTGTTATTTCAAAAATTTTCCCTGAAAAAGAAAATCTATTATGCATATAAATGTATTTTGTTTATGAAAAAAAATAGAAAGAGAAATGTGCTCTTAACTGCACTTAGAAGCTGAATCTGAAACCATCTACAGAACATTAAAAATTTATATTTATATAATAATTATAAAAATCAGACTATGAAACTCTAAATGCAATATGTTTGACTTTCATATAAGCTGTTTCTAATTATATTATAGCAAAGTTTTTAAAATCATAAATTCAATCAGCAGGCAAAATTAGACAAATTTGATTTTAAAAATAACTTTTAAAACTTTTCATAAAATTTGTGAAAAATGTGAACTAGTCAGTACTATTTACTGAACAGAATTAAACATTAATAGTTAAATGCTATAAAACAGTATAAGTTGAAAGAAGTCAACATTTGATAACTAATTAACTATGCAATAGTATAATTAATATAGAAAGCAATTGCAGTAATAGAATGTTTTCTAATAATCAACAAAATGGGATACTGACTTAAACATTTAAAATCATCAATAATAAAAATAAAAGTCAATGAATTAAGGAACACAAAAAGCATGAAATTCATAGACATGCTATGAAATGGTGAATTACATTTGTAAGAGTATACAGATAACTGCTAAAACTCACATCTGTGAAGTTAAAATATAACAAAAGAATTGGAAAAAGTTTTTCATAACAATCTCATTAATTGATTTGATTTTTTAATGTATTTATTACTGAAGTTTATAAGTATATAATAACAATTCCTAAAACTTTCACACATATATATTGCATTCTGAAGTAAATATCCAGGAGTTGCTCATAATAATGGAAAACCTTGCATCATAATAATAAACAATAACTCCCATGTAATAGTATAGTACTAAATTAAATACTTAACTACAAGTTTTCTTATAAAACATTGCTGTTAAGAGTCTCAGGAGTACATATGAGTATTTTATACATCACTTTTTGCTTAGTTTCAGATGAAACTATAATAAGAGACCTGACACAACTCCAAAGAGCAAGTAGTGAAGCACATCTGAACAGTTTATCAGTAACCACAAGTGACAGAGCTGTTATGTGTATCAATAGGCACCATGTCAAAGGTGATAGCATACAATGATCATGACAGTATCTGCAGGGCAGTACTATGGAAGAAAAATCAAATTCTCCAAAGCTAAATGAGCATTTACAGAAATCAGTATCAATCCTTGTAGTTTGAAGGTTATTGTATTATAAACAATTTGTGGTAGAACTGTAATTCCAAAACTGCTTGTAACACAAATTGGAAACAACGAATAAAGTGGAGCAAGGATCATAAAACTTGCACTAGTATATCAATGGAAAAATTTCTTGTTTTCCAACAAATTAAATTTATATTTCCAATCACAAAAAATGTTTAGGTAGAGGAACCCTAACATAAGCCTATAACCTGGAGTGTCACCTTCTTAGAGTGAAGAATGGAAGCAATTCCATTATGCTTTGAGGCCTAATCTCATGGTTTGGAGTGGATCCTCTTGCTATCTTACAAGGACATGTTACTAGCATTGCCTATGTCATTCTTTTGGTAGATCAACTGCATAAAGCACTGACATTTCTGTATGGTTCATCTATCAAAAGAATAATTTCTGAAGTTAAATTGTTCAATCATGATTCTGGGAACATAAGGACAGGGTTTCATACCTTCCATGACTTGCTCAATCACCACACATGAAAGAGCCCCTGTGGTATGTTTTAGAAAAGAAATTGAGATCCTGTATTACCCTCCTCTTGCATCTCTCTAGGAGGAATGATTCATCTCACCTACCATCAGAATTTGTATATGTCCATTTTGAGGAGGAGTCAAGTGATTTTAAATGCTATAGGTGTTCCAACACCACATTAGATGTAAAAAAAATACATTTTGTACAAGTTTCCCATGATATTGAACAACTCCTGTACTTGGTCTATTCCTTGTACATGTTATAAAACCAAAATAAAATAGGCCAAAACTATTTATAAGAGCAAATTTACAAATAAAGCATGAAATACTGGATTATAACCAATTACAACAAACATATTTAAAATTATGTTTTTAACAAAAGTTGTGCATTTTAAATATATTCAATTAATAATTAGATAAATAATATAAAGGAGAAAAAACATAAGTTTGTATATGTTAAATAAGAAGAGGCAAGTTCTCTGCCATTAATTTGTTAATAATTCTTATATACTATTAATTTATTTTCAAAGACTGTAGATACAAGCAGTCTTATGTTATCAAATATTTCAATGAGAAAACTGTACAGCTTAAAATAGTCTATTTACTTTATTTAAATAGAATATGCAATTCAGAATGATTTCAATATTACTAGAACCATTTACTGGAATGAATGGTTTTCGGGGTCACAGAAAAATTATCACACTTTCTATTTTCTATATAGCAGAGTAAATTTTAAAGCACATTAAAAAAGAAAATCTATCACTCCATTTATTTTAGATCTTTTATTGAAACATTTGGCAATTTTTCAGACATCAATATTTAGAAGTATATAGATAACTGAAAACAATTTGGTACATCAAGAATCGCAAGTCATTGTAACTAAAATGTAAAAATCTTATTTTGATAAGGTGTCCACAAAAAAGCTCACATACCAGCAAGAAACAAAAGAAATCTTAAAAATAAGAAAAATGTTTCTAATCAGGAAAAGATTATTTAGAGAGTAATTTTAAATCAGAAAATTTAACTATCGTAAGTTATATGAATATAAACTTTTTTAAAGTTTATTAGTCATCACTGTAGGAAACTAGGAAAGTGCTGCCTTCATATTAACCAATATAAAAAAAAGTGATAGATTTATCTTCAAAAAACATTAAATTAATATACTTGTTCAACCTTTATTATTAAGTATTTTGGATACCTACACAAATTGAATTTAAAAATTTTTAAAAACTCATAGCAAACTAATATTATTAGAAATTATACTTGTGGAGCAGAATCATATCTTTATTGATAACATTTGAAAAGAAGCTATGCAAAATTAATATTTAGTAATTTGCTTACAGAAAAGATGTTTGAAATTATATATATATAAAAGAACATTTTTTTTTATTTTCATAAGTATTCTAAATTAAATGTGTACATTTTAAAACATTAGAGATAATAAATGAAGTACATACTTTTTTTAAAAAAAACATACATTATTCACTTAATAATTAAATATTCTAATACTGAGTTTATAAATTAAATACTCTCTTTGAATTACCATAGTTTAGTTACTCATCTTTATTTAAATTGTCTATTTTTCCATTCATACAACCTTTTTGGAAAAAGTATACTTATAAAATTCAACACAAGCATACCAATAATTTTTCAGTAGTTGAGAAAATATTTGTATGCTTATGTTGAATGCTACACCTAAATATTTAAAAGTTTTGTAAATGGAAAACTAAACATAGCACTATAGAAGACTAGAAATTAACACATGGTAAATAAAAAAAAATTGAAGTTTTTCAAGTTAATGGATATTAATATGTACAATTACACGATTTACAAAAAAAAATTCCTTTATGAAATTAAACTGATATTAATTGTTATCCCAAACCATTAAAACATCAACAACCAATGTGGGAACAGAATGCTTGAATTGCTGAACTGAAGAAGAAAACACAGATAATTACTAATTTATCTCATTCAATAGAGAGACTCACATTAAAATAAAATTTTAACACTTTAAAAATGATAAAATAATGCATTGATAAATATCAGAAAATATAAGCAAATGAAATTGCAGTCAACGTTTGATACACATTGACACACATTGTTAAGTTAACGAGAGATATAAAAACTTATTAACATGGAAAAGATGCTTTAATTATAAAATTAAACATTGTCCATATTAACTAACAATTACTAAATTAAATTTTTATCATCTTTATGCACCAAGGAAATATCATTTTAGAAAATTGATTAAAAAAGCAATTCTACTATTTGGAAGAATTTCTATTAAAATTTGACTTGATAGGAAATTTAAGTTGAAATTCGTTTAAAAGTATTTGCCAATGACCAGTGGTTGACAAATGACTAAACATGAACAGCCTGGTACTTTATTAGGAATCTTTTACACTCTGTTGAATTTTTCTTATACTATTTTTGAGTTAAAGATATAAAAAGGGGGCGGGCACAGGCAAATGAAACTAATAATTAGTGGATTTTATTTTCTAACAAGACAACAAACATTTTACACGTACCTTTTGTGAAATTATTAATGACAAATATATGCAAATATATATATATATATGAATTTCAAAAACTTAAATCTATTAAAATGTATTAATGATTCACCTATATATATAGAACATAATAATTAATGCATGTGATTAGTTTACATTAAATAAAATAATAACTCTAATGTCATTTGAAGTGCAAACTTATTATATCATTTAAAATAAAAAAAATTATAATACTCTAAGTTTTTAATATCTAAGAATAAGAATCTGCTTCTTTAAAATTAAATATAAAAGCATTTTAAGAAAGTGTAAATATACTTGGCACATCATTTCCAAACATTTCACTTTAAGTGTTTTCAGTTTTATAGATTATAAGTCAAAAAATTTGATATAAGAATACAGATTTTTAAAGAATTTAGCTTCTTTAAAAAATGAATATAATTACCAATGTAATTATCATCTACTTTTTCCAAGCTATGCTGTGTAACACGAACATTCGTAGCACCAGCGGGAATCATAACAACAGTATGATATCCTAAGAAGTAAGAAGCTTAGTATTATTAAAAGTAACAGTTAAGGTTAAATCAGACTTCAATTACAGATTAACTAAAATTTGGTGGAAAAAAAAACTGGATTCTCTAAAATTAAAAATTACCAAAAACTATTGTCCTTTGATTTTATTGAACAGTAAACAAAAAATTCAGCAGCTTTATAAATAATTACTCTTGA
This sequence comes from Latrodectus elegans, assembly GCA_030067965.1. NCBI lineage: Eukaryota > Metazoa > Arthropoda > Arachnida > Araneae > Theridiidae > Latrodectus > Latrodectus elegans. Next base: position 84,022,091 of record CM057809.1, read on the forward strand.
ATTATTTCTGAATGAAAAAATAAATAAATGTTAATAAAAATATTAATACCACAATATTACAATCAATATTTACATAAAATTTAAATTAAACAAATGTTTATTTTAGGAGTTTTATATATTTATGTTGAATTTTTTTGAAAAAAGTTTCTTCCTGCAATATCGTGTAAAATATACAATATTATAATGTATATGAACTGCCAAAAACTACTAGCATGAATACATCAAACTAGGTGAAAAATTAATAAAATAGCATGCAGAAAATCATTTAATAAATACAAAATAGGCTTAATCCAAGTATATGTAACAGAATGGATTTCGTGACATTGGCAATGCTTGGTGACATTTGAGAGTGAAATAAAGTTTGTGACTTGCCTTTGTTCTAAGAATCTGTAAGGATGCTAAATGTACCAAATCTGCCAATCATTTGTAGTAGAATGGATTCATTCAGCGATTTTATGACAGTTACAAATATATATGACTTGCCCTTTGCAGTTTTAGTAACTCTTAAAGCTTATACCCAAACAATGATAAAAAATTATTCAAAGTAAGAAAATTATAGTACACTAATTTTTGTACACAATATTAAAAGACTGAATAAGTAATTTTTAATTTTGTCATCTACTTGGAAATTTACATTATACTGCCTTTTAACATGTAAAATCTAGGTATAAAAATTTGTTAGAATTTAGTAATTTATTGCAGAATAATTTTTCTTACTACAAGAATTGCTTTCCTTTAAGCTTATTTTGAATGTAAATAACATATGAAAAGATTGTAATTGCATGTGAATCTAGCGTTGAATTTCATAACCAATATTATGAAACTTCAAATAAAAGTTAAAGGCAATAATAAATTTGTTGGCTCTGTAATGTGAAGTTCCTTGAAGAGAAAACCTGGAATAGCATCACCCAAGCTTTTTGCTGATCTTGCTTAAAGTTCTAAAATTGTGGCATATTATAAAACTTGATACTATCTATCACAAAAATTGTATGAATCAAATAACTTAATATACCAGTCAATAAAAACTTCTAAATAATTTACCTAATATATTAAAAAGGCATAATTAAAGATAAATAAGCACTGAATAGAAAATAAATAAAAATTTGACGACTTATTCAAGCATAATATATAATTATCATAAATTAAGTTTAAAAAATTTCAAAGGTATATAATAGTCTCCAGCTAAAATTAGTATCAAAATATCCATTTATGTTTTAAAGTTATTGCATAAAAATTCCACAGCCATTAAAAAACTTTTGTAACATTGTTAAAATAATTAGACATTAACATATTTTATAACTAATGTGAGGTTATCAAAAACATATAATTTATATTAATAAAAAATTTATGCAATATTAAATAATATTCAATTTAATATCAAAAACATGCAATATTTTTAATTTTTCACAACATAAAAAATTCTTCAAAATGAATAAATCTAAAATAAACCTTCAGTAAAAATAAGAAAATTTGTTTTTATTACCATAATCAACCTTCTTGTTATAGTAGGTTCCTTTAATTTCTTTACAGGTATTATTATTGCCTCCACAGATTCCACAACGGTCAATGGAAACAGTAGAATTTAGAATGTGATCACAACCAGCAACCTGAAGAGTAACATTAGAAACCAATTGAAAGAACAACCCTTATACATATAAATCTGCACAAATATATTAGCTTCAGCAATATAAATTTTTTAGGTAAAAAATGTAGCATAATTGATGCTACACTGAAACTTTAAATATTTTATTCATAATTAGTTTTTTAAATAAAAAACTTTGAAATTTAATCAAAAAATGTTAAATATTTCCTGAGATAAAATAAAGTCAGTCTCCATACATACATTCAGTCTTATTTAGAATTTTTCAAAGCTAAGTCATGAATTATTATAATAATTGTATCAATGAAAGAAAAAATGTAAAAGAGCTGAAAATTCTACAAATCTCTTTAGCAGAATTTTTCATCAAACACTAAAATATTTTTTCAAGATGTATAACAAAATAAAAAAAAAAATTACAGGGTTTGTAAAGATTTCCAAGAATCAAATTCCTATAGAGTTTTAAGGAAATTTCAGCTATCAAAAATTTCCAAGTGAAATGAACATTCATGTTAAATGATTTTAAATATTTTATCAATTGCTCATAACCAAATGTGCAGATAATTATGTATATGCAACATTTTTCAATTATATCCAAAAATAGAAATTGTAAAAATTAATGAGAATATTTTTATTTAAATTAGAATTATATTTAATGATTACTTTAAAAGCCTTCAATAAATTTATAGATAAAATATCAAAAAGTTATTTATGTAGTCAATACTTTTTACAACACTGAATTATAAAAAAAGAATGCATAATTTCAGAGTTTTCAAACATCTTCATTGTATCTATTAATTTATGGAGTATTTCAAGATTTATTCAACAACTTTTTTCAAATAAATCTACTTATTCAAAACAAAATAAATACAACTGTTAGATAAAGTTTCTAGGATGACTTTTTTTCTAATTATTACTTAATAATAATACTTCTTAATTGTCCTTATGTTTACTTTCAAACTCTTTTAAAACTATAGGATTTCACACTTATATTCTAGATTTTTCGATTTCCTTAATAATTCAATAGATTTTCACAGTTTTGATTATTTTTATATACACCATTAGAAAATGCAAACTTTCCATATCTAAAGCATTTGCTTTTAATTTATTATTAATATTGAGTAATAACTGTTGCTTTTCTGAAGCACCACTGCAACAAACTTTTGATTTTTGTATGGCTTTTCCCAAGACCACTGTCATTGAAAAGACACTTTCCACCAGGCATAACAGATAACTTATTTCAAGCTTTATTTCATTGATAAACAATCAAATTCATCCTGATTGAGTGAAATTATATGCAATTTTCACAAAGGAAGAAATCTTAATTCAAAAATTTCATATTCAAATATTAATATTCAGTTAATTTTATAAACAGTAAGAAAACATGAGCAAAAATAAGAATCAATTGATGTCTCTTTCCTGATTACACTACATGATGATCTTTATGGTTATAACTTAACTTCATACACATAAATTTAATACTACATCTAATTCTGACTGAACTAGATCATGAAACAGTAGGATTTATTTGTCTAAAACTTAACAAATTTCACTGCACTTTAGAATGGATGAAATGTGAAAAGTTGTATGTAAAAATATTCAAAGTATGGTTTGCCATCATATAGAATTGTATATTGAGGAACACTTGTGTTGAAAATCCAAAGACTAGGGCTTTTGAAGAAAAATTAAAAGCAAGTGGTATAATTTATAGAAATTAGAAACCATATGGAAGTAGTTATATTTTGGTTACAATCATGGCTTCATTTTCATTCCAGGGGCATGGAAATAAAATAGTATCTTTTTCTCTTTTATAGTGGTTCTGTTGCCTTTATAAATTCTTACTTCATTATTTACTGATGCACTCAGTCCCTGCCAATTTTTAGTACTTTAAAAATGTAATAGTCATTTTAATATGTAAATTGCTTGAATAACGTAATCCTAATTTTTAACTGAATAAGTTTTAATAATTAATTTTTAAACTAAATAAAATTATTAATACTTATTGATAAATGAGAGATCAAAGCATTTCATTATAAGCAAAATTAACTAAAACTAAAAAAAATATTTAGATTATAACTTTGCTATGAAAAAAAAAGTGCTCATAAAGTTAATTGTTTTATTGCCTTTTTCATCTTAATATTCATGCTGCTCATGTATTTTCTAAGTAAATGAATTTAGTCACTACATAATATTGAGTATCCCAGAAATAATAGATGTTTCATTCATCCTTAAAAACCTGAATACTTCAATTTTTTAAAATATTAGCCCTACATTAACACTCATACCTTAAAAAAAAATTTTAAATTCTTATTTTAAAATGATGTATTTTATATATTTTTCATAATTTGTATCAAATAAGTAATGCAAAGTTATGTCTTGATCCTTCTATGAACACCACTCACATGCAAATGAGCATTCAACATGTTTGATCACAATGATATTGAAAATAATAAAATTGTACTTCAGTGGATCCCAAGTCATGTTGGGATCCCAGATAATGAGAAGGCTGACTCTTTGGCAAAATTTGCACTGGGTTGGCTAAAGTGTCATTCTCCTATCCCAATTCGTAACTTCAAGTCTTTGGTGGAATCGGGGGTTCAAGACATCTAGGGAGCTACACTATGCTAATTTGGCTGCTGGTAAGAGTCTGGAGTGCCTGTTACAACAAAAAAAATTAAGTTCTTCCGGATTTGCCCAGGAAAATAGGTGTTGTCTGCTTCCAGTTATTGACAGGCCATGACTATTTTCAACAGCATCTACATAGAATTGGGCTGGCTTCCTCTGTTTCTTGCATGACTGCAGCTTTATGGATAGATGTAATCTTTAGGAGAGTTCTGGTCTGAAAGATATAGACACTGGAGGTGTTTCCCCTTCAGTCCTTTGCATCTTTACTGGTCAGCAAGACAACACATGGCCGATTGGCCAAAACTGGACGTAGGATAAAAAAAATGTTTGATCAAAAATACAATGTTTTTAAGATAATCAGGCTTTTAAAAAAATTTTTAGGTTCTTGAATATCCTCATTAGCAAATACTAATGGTTTACATTTAAAAGTGAGTATGGTTGTAAAGAAAATATTGTATTCAAAGGATCATAGCTAAAGTAACCCTTTAAAATGATATTTTTCTAGAGTCATATTTTAAAATTTCAAAATAAATAAAATCATTTGCATTTGGTAAAACATTGTTTGCACTTGTTTTACACACAGAACAAAAACATTCTTTTCTATTACAGTTTAATAATTATTGATATGCATTTTTTACATACAAATAATTATTAAACAATATTGACAAACATAAACAATTTCTATTACATTTTAATAATTGATTTCTTATATATGTTTAATTTTCTATACATGTTTGATTTCCTATGCATGTTTGATTTCTTATATATGTTTATTGACTATGTTTTTTTAATTATCACATTTTATTTATTAAGAATTATGTGCAATAGATTATTCAACATGTTTACATTAACGTTGAAGTTTTTCTTAAATTAAATATTCAATAACATATTTGCAAGTGAATTTTCATCATAAATTTTTTCAAACAGTAAGCTTATTTATCTATAATTTACTATGTTTCACTGTACTTTGAATGGATGAAATATGAAAAGTTGTAAACCAAAATATTCAAAGTATGGCTTGTCCTCATATAGAATTTTATGTTTGGGAATGCATGTGTGAAAATCCAAAGACTAGGGCTTTTGATGCCAAATTAAAAACACTTATGGAAACAATGAAAACTATGAAACTTAAGGAAACTAGAAACCATATGGAAGTAGTTATATTTTGGTTACATTCATGACTTCATTTTTATTCCAGTGGCATAGAAATAAAGTAGTGGCCTTTTCTCTTTTAGAGTGGTCCTATGGCTTTATAAATTCTTAATTCATTATTTACTGATGGACTCAGTCCCTACCAATTTTTAACGTTTTTAAAAATGTACAACTTTTTACCTAATCAAAGAAAATATTTAAAAAATAACTTCTTAATAATCTATCTAACATTCACATTTGGTATTACTTAGTAACTGTTTCCAGAATGGAGCTAAGTACCTTACATTTGTCATTCCTAGGTGAGTTGCATAAATTTTACTTTATTTCCATTTTGTACTAACTGAACTTTGAGTTATACATGACTTCTATTTAATAAAGAATAATAAATTAATAAAACTTATAAATTTATTAAAAACTATTCAAACTGTTACTAATTTTAGTATTTCTATAGAAGTTTGTCTGATTTATAAATTACTCCAAATATTCAAAATAAATATAGCTTCAAATATTTGATAGTTATCAGTAATTTTTAATTAGTAGTTTTATTCAAAATCATAAATAAATATTAGAATAGTTTGGCTTCAAATTTTTGTTAAAAATGTAAAACAGTTTAAATTATTCCTTTCCAAACAGTATGAAATGTTTCTGATATGGCATGAATCTCAGTATACTTTGCCTAAGAGCACATCAATATATATCAGTTATATAATTTACTTATTAAGAATTATTACTTAAAAGGTATGACTAATGGCAGTTTTGTATTTCCCTTATAACTTAAATTACAGTTATATTCTATTGAAAGAGTTTTGTTTATGTGAAAAATTGCACATTTTTATTTTATGTTTAATTACACAATAAAAAAACACTAACTCTACACATTATGGAGCTAAAGAAACATTAATCTAGATCCTTTTTATAACATTTATGCCAACTTTTAAGTCAAAATACAATACTAAAAAATTCATATACTTATGTTGGATATTAGTTAGTGACTGTTCCCAGAATAATGCTATAATTGTTCAAAAGTCGTCATCATAGAATGTTTTTCTTTCAACTATTCATTTCAATAATAATTTTTATGGTAACAAATACTATTGAAAAAAATGAACAGTTACACTAATATAATTTAATATTTGTTTACAATAAGGTCAACTGATGACTCTTCAACTAGAAGTATATGATGTCATATCCAACAAATTAATTTAATTTTGAAACTTTTTAAAATTAAAAATTACTTTGAGTTAGAAAAGAACTTTGATTATCTTTTAAATATAATGTATGCATGTGTGACAAAGAATTATTTATTCTAATATTTTTTTTTTAATTTATAGGTGCTGTTCTAGTCCTGACCAATTAGAGTGAAAAGGCAGCTAAAGTAATTATAGTGAATAGCAACACTTAAAGCTGAATTTTAGAAATATGAAGAAATATCATGTGTCATCGATATTGCAAAAATATATGCATTTGGTAAAATAAAAATCTTAGAATAAACTGTTCTACTGTTCTAGTCAATATATTTTCTGGACAGAATTTTTCTAGTACTGCTTAACTTTTGTCCAAAATTAATGTTGAATTCTTAACAATTAATGCACGAGTTTGTTTTTATTTGTGTAGCTTCTTATATAAAGGTAAAAATATTTGAAAGTCTGACAGCGAGATATGACTCAAAGTAAAACATTCATAAACAGTAGTTAACATCTAACCGAATATTTTTAAATGCAATGCAAATTTTAAAACTTTTCTATTATATTTATAGCAATTCATTATAAGTTAGACATGTAAAATGATTTTTTTTTCTTCATTAGAGACATAAGTAGAATGATTATAAGTGTATGAATTCTCAAATTATTTTCTTGTAGAAAACAAAATTTACATTTTAATTTCATAAAAAGAACCATTTATTTAGTGAAATGGGTAAAATATAAAATGTGGTTATACACAAAAATTGAGTTTGTGCTGAGACTTAACAATGCAGATACATGATTCTTTTAATATTAAACTAATAAAATTAATAAATTATTAATATGATTATTTAAAATATTACATACACAATAATTAGATTTATATGCTAAATCATTCATATTTTTACAATTGGTAAGTACTAAACTTTTACTTGTATTTTACCACACTTTTCTTTTTTAATTTCAACATAATCTGATTTTCATTAAATTATTTATAAATTAACTATTTAATTATTGTTTAAAAAATAACAAATTTAGAAATTGTGTTATTTTCAAAATGGAATGCAAAATAATATATTTAAGCATGACAATTATTTTACTCATGTAAGATGCAGCAATATAGCTTTAATGAAAAAAAAATTGTACTTATTGTAACAATTTAAAATAGCTTCCTTCTAATTTAGTAATTCAAAATAAAATCCTTTATTACTATGACCTATATATATAATGTAGACAAACGTATAAGCCAATATAGGATCTATTTTGGTAGCGTAGCTAGGTCCTATCTTGGATGCTTAAATTGGACTAATTTTGGCAGCCAAGCTTGGTACTATCTTGGCCACTCAGACTGGTCCAATGTAGGTTACCAAGCTTACCCCTATATAGGCAGCCTACATTGGTCATTTATAACGAAATGTAGACCATCTAGTACTGATCCAATATATACTGGCAATACTGGACCAAGATAAAGCCACAATTAGCTAATATAGGGCCAAATTATTTTGCTACTTAGGCATATACATATATATTTCTGTCACTTACCTCACATTTTCCATTAACACAAATGTCATACGACCCAAGTTCACAGGGTGTTCCATCCACAACTTTTTCAAGAAGAACAAAGTAAGATGATGAATCATTTACTTTGCAGTACAATTTGCATTTTTCAGTTGCAGGAACTAAAAAAAAAAAAAAACAGAAATACTATGATTCTTATGACAAAACGAAATTAAATACTGAACACTTTGATTGAATACTATTTTTCAATTTACATTACAACAAATATGAACTTAAGAAAAGTATCATTTATAACAACTATAATAGCTTATAATTTGATGACCTAAAAATATCAATAATAACATTATGAATCAACCAGAAGAACACAATAAAAGAAAATTATGCTTCAATTCTGCCAAGTGCACAGTATAACAATAAATAATCCTGTAGAGTTTGGGCAACAAAAAACTTAATTGTTGAGAAAGGCTCTCAAAAAGAGTAAATATTCACATATCCCAAAAAAGAAAATCCAGAAAATTCACAAGTATCCACCTCTGCAGATGACTTCACAATTCAAAAATCTAATTTGTAAGGCCACATATATTAAAAAATACAAATTCAAAAGTTATAAGCATCCAACATATAGTGGGAAAACAATACTGTATGTTTATAATAATTTCAAAAATTAAAATCATGAGAAAAAATCATCAAACAGCAAACTGAGAAAATGTGTAAAGACAACTCACAATAATAAAATGTTAAGAGAGTGCAACACTTAAGATCATAACTAGCAATGAATGATAAATAATCAGTTATATGCTACAATACCAAATAGCATGATAAAACAAATAGAATAATAAATACTAATAAATGATATTAATATAGAATGTTATATTATTTAAATTTAATTGTACTTTTATACTATCAAATTTTTATTTAAAACTTTTATAACTGTTTGCATACACAAAGATGAGACTTAAAATTTAACTAAAAACATTCTAATTGTGTCAAATAATAAAGTAATTTGCAGAAAGGGTGAAACTAAAATTGGAATAATGCTTAATTTTATTATTGATTAACTAAGTTTTATATAAAAATGCAAATAAAATAAAAAGAAAACTTTTTATATATTATCCTCAATCTTATTACTATACATTTTCTCTCCATACTGCTCATTTTTTGTCCTTTTATAATGACTCAGGTGTGATTTATATTTCTTAAAAGTAAATACTTTCATATTTTTTAATAAAATGCCTTGATTTTTAAATTTTATGATTACACAAAAGTAAATCTGAAGAAGTTAATTACTATTTTTTTTTACTATTTTTCATTCGACTTTTATTTCTGTTGCTCAATAAGAATTTCTAATATGCAATTTGACATTTCTTTTTTTAAATATTTGCTTATTTTAAATTAAAATAGTTCAGGGATATAATTTTATGATTAAAAGAAAAACAAACTTCAAAAGAGATAACTATTTTCAGAAACACATCACTGCTCTTAAACCAATTTTACTCCATTCAACATAACAAATTAGAAAAGTTATAAAATCATAACTTGTTAAAATACTAATAAGAAAAAATATACTAGTATGAGATGTAAACATGAAATTTTTCTAATAAAATATTCAAACTATTACACAATAATTCTATCGTAAGTTAATAAATAAAAACGACAGATTAAATATTTACATATGGTAACATTGTCCATTCAACAGATTTCCAGAAGAAATTTTTTACAGCTTTTTCAATTTAAATTATTATTAGATTCAAATGAATGCTTTACAAAATGCAAAGTTTGATGTTTTCATTGACATATTTTTATTTAAATGAGCAAAAGATTATTTTAATAAATTTCGCACTAACTGCATACCATACATCTCAAAAAGCTTTAATTGCTTTGTTTACATTTCTTTCCTGTACAGCATCATTATTTAAACTTACTGCTAAAAATTTTATTCTCAACTTGAAATAGTGCTGCCCTCTACTGAATTTAGAAATAAACTATGTTGGAATATAGTAAATTTACTCAACCGACTTTTTGTTTAATTTTTAATCTTTGATCAAAAAATTGTGCCAATTAGATTTCAAAATATACATTTTATTTGTAATTTGATAATTTTATGGATATATTTTTGTGCGTAAGATACTAACTTACGCCAATTTATTTGGAAATCAAAAAATAAAATTTAATCTTGAAAACATATTTTAAAAGAAAAAACCTTTATTGAAATAAAAGCAGGATTATAAAATATATAAAGCAGGATTATAAAATAAAAACAATGGTTTAAGTTATAATACACACCACCATAGTATTCAAATAATAAATTAACTTGGTAAGCATGATAAATAATGTTTCTTTTCTTTGAATTAGAATTTACCATACTTCTTTGGCACATATTTTTTCTCTCTTCGAAAATTCATGTTAGACATTTTGTTCCAATAATTATAGAACAGAATTATAAGCACCTTTCAATTTTTTTTATGAGACCCTGTTTTCTTAAATTTTTATAGATAAGCTGCCTTTATATATCTTTTGCCATTTTTTTCGTAAATATTTTATAAGTTATCAAATGAAATAGAAGTTGTTAAATTTATTCTAATTTTCCAGTAGCTCTTAAATCATAATGAACCAAAAACTTGATGATTAAAGGTTAGCTACCAATTGGTAGATTACGCACAATATGTTTTCGCAGAATGGTTATTTCTCGATATATAAATAATTTTCACCAATATATTAAAAATTTTATACCTGCAACTTGGATTTCAAAATGCAGGAATTTTTTTCTAAATTAAATCAAACTAAAGTTTCAAAGACTACTTACTTACATAATACTGCGTTAAATATCTCTCTCGATAAACAACCATAATTTATAAACACACACATTTAACTATATAGTCAGGGAATCCTCCCTGACAATAATTAAATTTCTTCATGTAAGCAATTTTGTTCTTAAATTATATTAATGCTTACTTTAATGTACTATACATTCTAATTTAAATTAGAGAGTTGAAAATTTTACCTATTTATGAAACTAATAGAATTTCGTTTAGTCAAACAGAATTCAGTTTAGATCTTTGTCCTCTTTACGTTAGCTGAACTAGAAACTGAATAGTCCATGCTCTTGCCTTCGATTCAATAGTTCGTGAATTCGAATACCACCTTGGCATGGATATATGTAGTGGTTCGAAATTCACTTTAAACTGTATTTCTTAGTCTGAATAGCACTAATGTGCAAAAAGTGACCGTTAAATGACAAACCAAATTTATTGCGTTAAAGTGACATTAAGATAATTCGCTTTCTAATCTCAAATTCATGGTTTCACCAAATAAATAATCGTATGGTCAGCTTTTTCATTTTCAATTCAACAGGCTTGGATACTTGAAATGGTTTGGAGTCTATTTTAAATCAGCTCCCCGCCAAATTAGCCTGTGTGCACCAAAAATATTCAATCACAAATCCAGGAAATAGTTTGATTTCGACACACCTTTTGGCGTAATACTGTTTGGGGTGCACTTCAAACTCGTTAGGTAGTGATCGAAATAACTCTCGTGTGCAAAATGTGATCGTTGAATAAAAGTTTAGTTTGACTCACTTACTTGGCACTTCAGATATTTACTTGATACTTTATTTTGTCTTAATTCTTCATATTATGAAATTTTATGAAGATATTTCAATAATCATGTGCTCGGACAGTAAGGCTTTCCATAACATTCAAGGGTAAAAACGTTTGATATTTACTGCTGTCAACACCAATGTTTTCTTCATTTAAGAAAACAAAACTGTCTTTTTTCGATTTGTTAAAGGTTCCGACAATACGCCATCTGATATGTTATCGAGGATTGACTCGTTGGAATTCCCAACTGCGTTGAATTACGCCGATGTAGTGTACGCTCAAAGCAATGATTCTGAATTGAAGGCGATGCTTCATTCACAAACACAAGTTTAACAAATCGAATATCCGTGCTAAATTGTCCGATTAAGTCAAAGTACGTTAGTTGACGAGGAGTGCTTTTATCTAGCTTTTGTTTGAACGCAAATGTTAAGTATCTATGGTCTGTATAGATAATAAAGTGTTGACACTTTAACATATATTTGACTTTCTTTATCGCTGCGTATATTGCATAAAGTTCCCTATCAGAAGTTGACCATTTTTGCTGAGCTGGAGTAAGTTTAGCTGAAAAAAATGCGAGCGGTTCATACTTCTATTTACTATCTATCTTTTTGCACTGGTTTAACATTATTCCTATCGCCATATCACTAGCTTCACAGAAAGGCATTAATTGCGCTTCTGGAACGGGATGAGCTAACATAACGGCGTTCGCCAGTTATTGCTCACACAGTTCAAATGCAGCAATTTTTTCAGTACTCCATATTTTTTAAAAACTTTCAGCATTTCATTTAATGGGTCCTGAATATGCGCAGCATGTTTGATATTAAGTCTATAGTAAACCTAAAAATTGTTGAAGCTGTTTTACTGTTTGAAGTAATGGTCAATCAAGTATAGGTTTTACACTTTGTCAGGGAGAGGTTTAATATTATTTTTGCTGACAGAATATTCCAGAAAAGGAAGTTCTGGAACTCCGAGAACACTTATCTAAATTTATACAAATGCCATAATCTGTCAGGCGCTTGAGTACCATTTCTAGGCGTAGTTTGGAATTTCTTGCTATTATTGTATCATTGAAATATGCGAATATAAAATTAAATCCGCATAAGACTTCATCAATAAACCTTTGGAAAGTTTGAGCTGCATTGGCCATACCGAAAGGAGTAAATAAAAATTCAAATAATCCAAAAGGTATAGTGATTGCAATTTCGTGGACGTCGTCCGGGTTGGCAGGAATTTGATGGTAAGCCTTTACGAAGTCTATTTTTGAAAAGATTACTTTATTATGTAACTGATTCGAAAAATCTTGAATATGAGGTAACAGATATCTATCACATACTGGAATGGTAATTCTGTTAAGGGCTTTGTAGTCGCCAGTCGGACGAAAGTCAGTGCGAGATGACTTGGGCACCAAATGCAAGGGAGATCACCAATTTGACATGCTAGGTCTACATATGCCTAGCTCATGAATATATGTTAATATATTCAAATTCTTGGCAGTTGCCAATTTTGTGTGATTTAATCTGCGTGGCTTTGTAAATACAGACTGCCCATTAGTCATAATAAGATGTATTGTAGTATGCTTTATAATTCGCTTGGAAGGGTATGGATGAATTACCTCATCGTATTTTTCCAAGATCTGCCTAAAAGGTATAGTATCCGCAATTAGAATTACACGGGATACATCGTGAACGGTTTTTCCTGATGTAATTAAATTAGCATGGCTATCCCTAAGACACGCATGTTTCGAATCAATAAGTAAACCGAAATGCTTAAGAAAATCTGCACCAATAATAAGTTCATTTACATCAGCAATATATTATAAATGCCAAGAAAACTTTCTGTGAAGATTCAAACATAGAGTTAGTAGCTTAATTCCGCAAGTGTTAATTGAAGAGCTTTTAGCTGAATATATACATGTTAAAGCTGTTATTATTCTGTTTTGAAAACCTTCATTTTGAGCGCGGTAAAACACAAACGTCGCTACCACTGTCGACTAGATAATTTAAATTTGTCATTGGGTCTGAGACAAAAAGGAGGCTTTCATTGTCAATTTTGAAGTCGCATTGCACCAGATTATGCAAGTTCGCTATTCGTTTAACGATTTGGTAAATGAACAAGGAACTTCGCAACATTTAGCAGCCGAACCGAATTTGAAATGATACCAGCAATGGTAGTGAGTTTTTCTTTTTTTAGGTGTTTGAAAGCGTTGGCGGTGAGAAGAAACTCGGTTTTGCGGATCCCGTGATTTGCGCCCGTGGCCTCGAGATAAGCGTTCTCTTTTTCAAGTTCCACAATTTGCATTTGCAATTCGCTTAATTCACGAGAGAAATTTTTAGGGCAATAAATTTCTTCAGCTATCGCATTTGTACTATCGTGGATTTTATAGACCATTATAGCAAGCTTGTCCTCGGAAACTGAAGAAATAGCTGGAGCTTGAGGTGTTAGATGCTGCAACCAAAGCGTTTTTAAGAAAATCTTCACCCAAGTCTTCCCCCAAGGCTTTACCCACTAATTGCCTCATCTTGGGTAGCAAATGAGAAGGCTTGTCTCCTACAACTAGTTCTAAAATTAGAGTTTTAATGCGTCGTTGCTCTGAATCTGAGAGTTAATCAACGAGACGAGATTTTAAAATTTCATATTCTTCTCAGGCGGCGTGAGCACAATGTCACTACTAACGTAGTTTAAAATATTTAGTTGAATCCTGTGTAATACCAGAAACTCTATAAGGAGTGCCTCTATATTCAGAAACCACAGCACGGGATGTTTATTCCAGAAAGGGGGTAATTTTGGGCTTACTCTAGCTACATCAGCCTACGCTCTGTCGTTTGGCATAACAAGCAACCTTAAAAAATTGCCTACCACTAAACTGCCACCACAGGTATCATTATCTGTTCCAAAACTAGGCAGATAATGATACCTGGTAAAATATCATTATCTGTCTAAATTTGGAACAGATAAGGATATTTTACCTTTGCTTAAGATACCGCAGGTTTTAGGGTTTTCTTTTCCGTAGACACTTGAAGTAGGAAATAATCATCGAGATTCCTCCAGTGAGAGACATTATTGCCCTGTAGTAAAAACTGTTCGGGCCACCAGTGTGGAAATTTAGATTTAGAAAGTCTGAAATACCATCTCCAACGAAATACTGTACACTGCCAAACTGAATTTTACTCCATAAAATTGAATAACCTTCAATAAGCAGTAAGAGGTAAAGTGCGTGCTAGAGGAATACCTGTACCCGTTATAAGATTATATAGTCTCTACAGTTTCCAAGCTAGTCTTAGGTAATTTATGTAAGCGCATAAAATAAAATTAGTTTTTCCATGCCGCCAGGTTGGCACACCAGGTCGGGATTTGCAATGGTGTATGGCATGACCACAGCAATTTCTATTTTAGATTTCTTATTAGAGCTTTTGTTATAATCTTGAAACTACTAATAATGGAATTTTGATTTACACTTTAATTGGATTTTTTCAGTTATTTGATTAAGCTTTTTATATATTATTCCCTTTAAATGATCAATTAAACATTAACTTTTAAATATTTTGTAAGACGTATTTCAGTTTGAACTAATTAATTCTACGTAAGAAAAGAAAATTTTGTTTTCTTAAATGAAGAAAATATCAGCGTTGACACAGGAGAAATATCAAAATTTTAACCTTGAATATTATGGTAAGCCTTACTGTCCAAGCACATGATAATTGAAATCTCTTCATAAATTTTCATAATATGAAGAATTAAGACAAAATAAAGTATCAAGTAAATATCTGAAGTGCCAAGTAAGTGAGTCAAACTAAACTTTTATTCAACGATCACATTTTGCACACGAGAGTTATTTCGATCACTACCTAACGAGTTTGAAATGCACCCCAAACAGTTATGCGCAAAGGTGTGTCGAAATCAAACTATTTCCTGGATTTGTGAGAATGAATATTTTTGGTGCAAACAGCCTAATTTGGCGGAGTGGTGATTTCAAACAGACTCCAAACCATTTAAAGTATCCAAGCCTGTTGAATTGAAAATGATAAAGCTGACCATACGATTGTTTATTTGGCGAAACCATGAATTTGAGATCGAACCATCCTAATGTCAGTTTAAGGCAAGAAGTTTGGTTTGTTTGTCGCTTAAGGGTCACTTTTAGCACATTAATGCTAGTCAGACCGGGAACTATGGTTTTAAGTGAATTCTGAACAGCTACAAATATTCATGCCGAGGTGGTATTCAAATACACGAACTATTGAGCTGAAGGCAAGAGCGTGGACTATTCAGTTGCTAGTTCAGCTAACGTAATGAGGATAAAGATTTCAACTGAATTCAGTTAGCAAGACTAAACTAAATTCTATTAGTTGCATAAATAGGTAAAATCTTCAACCCTCTAACTTTAAACTAAATGGTTCATAAATTATATATTAAAGTAAGCATTAATGTAATTTAAGAACAAAATTATTTACACGAGAGTAAATTTAATTACAGACAGGGATGATTCTATAGTACGTTGAAAAGTACGATGACCCATAGTTACAAATTTTAGTGAGTCTAAAGAGATAATTTAAAATTCTTTTTGAGATAGTTAAAAATTTGGCAATTGTAGTGAGCGACAGGAATGTTGAAGCCGGTTCTGTGTGCGATTAACAATATAAGTACATTATTTAAAATCTTAAATTAGTACATTGAAATTGAATGATGTAAGGAATTTCATCAGACAATTATAACTGCTGAATTTGACAGTTCACTCAGTTTCAACAAATTCGATTATTTGTCAATCCTGTAGAGTGACCAGAATATATTTTTTTTAAATATATATAATCAGATTTTTTTATTATATATTTTTTAATAGTTTCATGAATTATTTTGAAAGATTTTTAATTCCTAAATATTTTAAGAATTAAAAAAAAATTTCCGAAGCAATCTACGAATTCAATATTTAACTCCACTTTAAAATAGAAAAGGAAGAGTATAACATAGATGATAGATTTTTTTTCTTGATACTGTCCTTTCAATTCCAGATAAATAAAGTCTCTTTTAATATTACTAAATGAATATTCCATAATTTTTAATGAATATTTTACAAATGCATTTAGATATATATTAAATAATAAAAACAATGCTCAATGTTTATATTAATTTTCATTTTGTCGAAAGAAAAATTTGTCTTGTTAGATTTCTTTCAGATTATACATATTCCGAACACTTACAATTTGTGTTCAAAATTACTGATTTAAGTTCAGGTATGCCTGTGCCTCTATGGTCAATTTTTGATGAGAGGACTGTCAAATACAGATTAAAGTGGATTCTTTACCACCATAATTATCCATGCTGGAGGGGGAACTGAATCCATGAGCCATTAAACTGAAGGCTAGAGCGATAATCATTCATAGATATCAGCTCGACATCACACTGACTTAAGAGAAAAGTATGAGAAGAGAGTAACTTATTTTTTTTATATACAACAGCATAGAACGATGTTACCTTCGTTTGAAATTCAGATGCTGGGAAAAAAGCATGATATAGATTAAAAGTATGCCTTTAAGCAATATGAGGTAACACTCACATAAGTTTTTTTTTTTTTTTTTTTTTTTTTTTTTTATCCTTGAAAAATACTTGGGTTTTGAGAATATGAATAGAGAGAGAGTGGGTATAATTTTAAACTTCATACAACGAACTTATTTGATATTTTACGCTCAAAATTTTAAACTTATTAATGAGAAAAATAAAATTTTGCATCCAAATATAATTTACAGTAAATAGTTATCGATTGTCAACGTGTATGTAAGGACTATTATTTCATGACAAAATGTCACAATTGTGAACCGAATTTTGGTAAATTTAGTCAAATTTTCATTCCTGAAATGTGTAATTTAGTTTCATAAATAAAATTAAAAAATAAAGCTAAACTATCCTATGTTTTATACGATATGCACAACTTAATATTCCAAATTGAATCTTTCTTAATAGGGCTTTTAAAAAAAAAAACATATTTTAAATAATATATCCTTACAAAATATATAATTCCTTGCAAAGGCGATGTCCATTTTTTTTTTTTTTTTTTTTTTTTTACTTTTAAAACTGTTTCTTTGAATGAAATGTTATGCTCTTTTTAAGAGATTCATTTTGAGAATTCCAAGTACTAAAGATTGTAGAAATATTTGAACGTGTCAACCAATAAAATTCAATTGTGAAGTCATTACAAAGAAAAGGAGATATTACAGAGTTTTTAAATTTCGAATTTATATGGTTTTTGTATATTAATATTGGACAACAATTGAAATGTTTTCACAGGTATTTACATCATTGTATAACTACTCCAAAGTAGTTGTTCATCATGGCCACGAGCAAATTTAATCAGATATCAGTGGCTATTGCACAGAAATACCATCATTCTTCATCGTGGATTGTAAAAAAATAATATACATCAAATGGGGTACAAAACGAAGTTTATTCTTCTACATAGTCATCGATTTACAGCATTCAAAAAAAGATGTTTGTCGGTCTACGGTCATCTTTTGAGTTCATTAGACTAGGTCCTGCAATTTAAAGTGGATTCCGAATCACTATAAACATCCAAACCCAAGGTGGAATTCGAACCCAAAAAATGTTGAACCAAAGGCTAGCGCGTTAGTTTCATTCGCCTACCAGGTCGATAGAAAGGAGACTAGCTGAGTCTGAGTCTTTTGAATCTATAACATTTTCATTTTTTAATGTGTTGAATTGATATAACATACTTTGTGACATAAAACTAGAATTAAGATTTTTATGGGCGATACTGAAAACATTTGAATCTTTTGAAAATGGAAAAAAAACTGTCACTGTGTGGATTTTAGGTTTTGCTTTTCCCATAATACCTTCTTATGATCTTAATTAAGCTTAAATTGATAATACTTAAGATTAAACAGCGATAAATACTCCAAATTTATAATGTTCACTTTTCGAATCAATTACTTACTTTTGTACTTAGATTTAAGCAAACTGAAGCAAAAAAAAAAAAAAAAAAATAGTCGAAATTTTACTTTAAAACATGCTAATATTTTTTTTTATGAAAAACATAAGAAATTATTCCAGAATTTTTGATGTAATGAATGAAAAAGTATGATATATAATAAATTTTTATGCATATTAAATAAAAAAAAGTACTTTTTAGTTTTCCGAAAATATAAAACAGTTTTTGCATATTTTGTGATTATATACAAAATAAATGTCGTTTAGGACAAAGAATAGAGTGAGAAATGTAATTAAACACGACACGTTGAAATTTTTTACCGTTAAAAATACCAGTTTCATGTTGTGTAACACAAACTTCTCTTGTTTCCATTAGAAGTTAATGAAGCAACAAGAGATTTGCGAATATTACTTCGACACAAACGATGTTGAATAATAAATTTTTGATTCAATTTAAAAAGGGATAGATTACTGTCTACAGATGGTATTCTTCGAGATGTGGCACATGATTCTGGTTTGGTTTGTTTATCTCTCAAGAGTCATTTTCTTATACACGAGAGCTCATTACACCAGAGTCTTCAGTTTGAAGCAGGTTTCAAACCACTGCATACATCCATGTCCCAGGTTTCACATGGTTTTAACACTGAGTAGCGCTCAAGCTTAATGGCCTGAGACAGTTTTAAAGCATTTTAAAGTTTAACGCGTAAACTGTTTTCGGTGAAGTCTTTTCATAGATAATGTGCCATATTCACGCATCTCAAAGGAGGAAACTCTGAAAACTCCCCAGCCCAAACCCCGAAAGATGTACATGCAGCAAGCAAACGGGTAGCAGCCATCTCTCATTGTTAAACAGTGACAAAAATCAAATCTAGAACTTTTCACTTTTAATAGCGCGGTATTTTTATTAGACCATGAGCCCATGGCATGCGGTTACAGATTTGGAGTATTCCATCCATGTCGTGCATGCAGTGATGTGAACGGACGGTTGCAATCTCTTCCTGTTGAACAGATTCCTGATTCCCTAAGCGGTTTCTCATTTACGACCAACGCGATAATCAACTTCTAAGAATGATAGTGGCGCAATTTTTGTGGGAATAATTCCTCTTTCGACTTCAGAAACGAGCTCGAAAGTCACTTTTTGATAAAACTGATAAGCAGCATATTTGAACAGCGTATCCGAAATCATTCCAGGAAGAATATAGTTCTACAAAACGGTAAACCTTCATCGCTGTACAATAGAGTTTATAAAGGTGCAGAAATAACTTGTGTTAGTGGAATATTATTATACAGACATATTCGATTATATAACAGGATAAACTACTGTTTCTGGCAGTGATAAGAACGAAAAATTAGTAACTGGACGTATGGAATTAAGAAAATTGCTTATATATATATTTGGGTTGTCAGATTATACTTTTAGGTACACAGTTCAATTAATTTCTTAGCTGTCACATTATAGATTCTTAATCACTCGTAAATAGTAACTTCAATTTATCGTCACTCATGATCAATAAACTTTGGCTGTACCCTGGAATCAGAGTACTAATGCACTTTACACGATTAAATATATGCCTATGACAAACTATCCTTGTTTCCGTTGAATGTATATCATGAAATACTTTAAGATCTCACAAGAGAGAGTAAACTCATAAACTAGCTTATTTTGCATATACATGAATCCTTGTCTTTCGTAAAATTACGAGCTATTTTTTTCATTGAGGCTTAGTTTGTTTATGACTCAACGGTAATTTTTTTTCACGCAAGGGCTAATTAGACCTTGACCTACGGTTTTAAAATGAATTTTGGACCACTACAAATATCCAAGACACTTAATCACATCGAGGATTCTTAGTTCCGAAGGATTTTTTAGAATTTATGTTATACTTAACATAAACGAATAAAGATATGACAAAATAACACAATGCAACATTTACACACAAATTTTGTTGTTTAAAAGCAAAACTAGGTGTAGCACTTCAAGATTTTGTTATATTCAGTTCTTTTACAATCTGAATTTCTAATTTCATTTGTAGGATTTAGTGCATAGAATTTTCAAAGAGAAGCGAAACAAATTCTATTGTTAATTAAAGAGTCAATAAACTTGAAGAAACGTGAAGATGTAATTTATAAAAAAAATGGGAATTTTTAAATATTTTTCTCAATTCCTCGCGAGACAGGGTAGATTTTTATGAATAGCTTTTTATTTATTTAAATTGTAATTTATCAGTTACATTAATCAGAAAAAAAGCATTAAATTTTTTCATTAAAATGAATATGATTTCCAAATTTAAATTGTTTAGAATATAACTAAAAGAATATTCCATCTAATAAAATTTATATCAAACTATTCATTTATATCTCAAGATGGAGATCAAAGAGAATAGCTTAAGAAAAATGAACTAATAAAGATTAATAAAGAAAGGTGATTTATTTAAAATGTTTCATATAGGATTATTTCAATTAATATTTATTAAAAAAAAATCAATAATGTTGAATTAACAATTTTCTAAGACTAATAAAATGCAAGGTATATCTTAAACTAGATATTTATTGGAATTAACTTTTGCTCCTGTCAAATTTCATACAGTGATTGGTTGATGCTCTATGTTCCCTTTTCATGCACAAATCCCTGGTGCATTAGAGTAAACGATGATTTAAATATGTATAAAATTGGGAAGTTATTTGGACCTGTGAACCGACAGTTGTCTTTAAATGGATTCCAAACCACTACGAACATCCACGTCCAAAATGAGAATCGATTTTACGAACTGCTGAACAGAAGATAAGAACGATAATCATTCAGATAACAGTTTCGCCAAATTTGATGATATCAATATTTTATATACATTGTAGTAATTTAGTACTTTTTTTTAAATTCTGATATCTTTATAAAAAATCGTCATCTCAATGAAGCAGCCATTACCAGTAGCCACAAGGAAACAGTCCAATAACCCTCCCGAACTAAAAATTTTATAGCACTTCAGAGAACAAATATTAATACTTAAAAAAAGACTGTTGTACATAATTTACAAATATTTGCTAATAAAGGGTGTAATTTACCGTCAATATACTTGTATCTCTTTTTAAGTAGTACTCTGTCAAGCACAGAAAACAGTAAAGAGGCGCAGTTCATTATACTTTATTATTATTGCACTACGTTTCCAGCAGCTCATTTTCAACTACAAGCACAATTTAATGAAGAACAGTTGATGAGAGCGACACATAACTTTCCAAACTGAAGCACCAGTGGAAGAATATTAGATCATTTGAGTATTCAACATGTTTCCTCTGCTTAGTGACGTTGAGATGGATTAGATTAATGTAGAAAGCATTCGAAGTAAATGACTCATTCTATAAGCAAAGAAAAATTTTAAAAAAACGTCATGATTTAAAAGATTAATAGTTTAAGTCTCTTCATATGTGCATGAAAGCAAAAGTCGAAGTTGCAAGGTGATTAAGTCCAAATCGTGAAAAAATGAAGTTTGCGGCGGGTTTTCTTATTTTTATTTTGTTCAGCTCGGTTGCTTAAAAGAATTGCAATTATTTAGCTGAAACTAAAGCGCTATTTTATTAAAACAACTTAGGAATAATATACAAATATTGTTTTAAATTTATTCCAAATAGAGATGGGCAGATTTTATTTTTTAGATTTAAAAAGACGAATTTTTGAATATCAAAATTACACTTTCTACCGAAAGTCTGCAGAGAGCATTCTTATTTATTCACGCTAAAATATCTATTAAGTTCATGTGTTAAAAAAAGCAAAATACACCTACCCCAATTTATTCATTAAATTTATATATTATAAATAAGACAAGTTGTCCCAAAATTTAAGAATACTCCCAAATGGCTTTCAAACTCTTTGCCAAAAATCAGCGTACACTTAAGAAAAATAGACCATTCAGCGATTGTTTTTTGTACGTTTATTTTCTCAAGGTAGGGTTTCGAAGTTTGAACTCTTCTCAAATATGATGTTCGATGTTTGCTGCAGAACTTTTTCTAGAAAACATGGCAGGTAATAAAAGAGAGAAGGTTTGATGAAAGAAAAATTATAGTAAATCTTTGGAAATCTGTGTAATCACTCACAGTAATCGCTGAGACAGTTAATAGGAGACATTCCTAGAACCAAAAAGTTAACAACTATAAATCAACAGGTGTTTTAACATCAAAACCGAGAACTGGCCGTCCAATTCCACTGATACTTCGAGAGACCCGCTTTGTAATTCGATCCATAAAAAAAGATCCTCGATTGTCAACATCAAAAATAGCAATAAGTGCTTCTCAGAGAATCCAAAAAAAAAAAAAATGTTACTTTGACTATAATTGAAGGGTATTGAAAAAACCCAATTTTCATGCGAGGGCTGCAAAGAAGACACCAAACATTTTCCAAGTAAACAGAGCAAAAAAAAAAATAAATAAATAAATAAAAAGAAAAAAAAGAAAGAAAAAAGAAAAGAAAGAAAGAAAGAAATTGCGATTGCAAAAGAACATTTGGATACGACTCAGGATTTCTGAAACAAAGTAATTTTTTAAGATGAAAGCAAATTTTGTATTTTTGGAACAAAAGGAAGGAAATATGTCTAGAAAAAACCTGGTACTGAAATTAAGGAAGAAATCCTTCTTCCGACTGTCAAACATTGAGGAGGAGCTGTTATGGTTTGGGGTTGTATGGAAAGCAGTGGGGTTAGTAACCAGGATTTTGTTAAATCAACAATGAATAAATTTGATTACTTGCAGTTATTAGAAAGAAACCTAAAACAAAGTGCCCGCAAACTTGTATTGAACGAAGACTATTTCTTTCAGCAAGACAATGACCCAAAGCATACAGTGCATCTGCAGTTAGGGCTTCTGTATCATGTGTCAAACCAATTGCATACAACTCCCCAGTCCCCAGAACTAAATCCCACTGCATATTTGTATGAACGAAGAATCAGAAAACATCACAAAACATCCAAAGAAATGCTAAAATCTGTTATGAAAGAAAAATGGGAAAAAAATAATTTCAGAAGAGGCGTCAAAACTTATTTAATTGATGCCAAATAGATTGAGAGAAGTTTTAAAAAGGAAAGGCTATCCAACCAAGTATTAAATTTCCTAAAACTATAATTAATTTTAACATTTTTGTAAATGTACGCTGACTTTTAATGCAAGTAATTTCTCCTTTTAAATTTATGGCATTTTTAACTTCATATTGTTGCTTTAAAATAATTGTTACTAACTACTATCAAAATGTGTTTTATTTGAGGTATCTAAAATGCTATTATTTAATAAAAAATTTAATTCACTTACGAATCGCTACATTAACGGCTTGTAGGCAGATTTTCGGTGGCAAGTTTATATAGATCTATAATTCATATTTTTCAACAGTTATGATTTAGTTCTGTTTATGAAAAACGAGATAATATACATATCCCAATGATTATATGGTTCTGTTCACCAGTGTAATAAAAACAATAAAAGCAGTTTGTTAATAAAACGAATATGTACCAAAATAAATAGGAGATTAGATAGTTCATAAGTATAATCGATGTTTTCTTAATATTTACAAAAATAATTTATAGATAAAAAAAAGATACAACAAGATAGTTTATAATCAATACTATTTTAATATATTTGCAAAAATGATTTATATAACAGGAGATTCAATAAAATTATTTATAAACTATGTTATTTTATCTTATTTGCAGAAATAATTTATATATCAAAAAGAGATTCAACAAACTTTAGCTTCAGTGCTTATGATTCATCAAATTACCTATCAAGTAGATAATTAAAACAATTTTATTTCGTGGTTTTCAGCTGCGTTTAGTTATTTTCATGAAGAAAATTGCTTATTATTCAAACAATTTCCCTGAAAATTAATAATTACAAAAAAATAGTTGATAAAATACGCTTCCTAATAAAGTAAGTGTTTGCTTCCCATTTCATTGTTTTTTAAAGCACTTATGTAAAAAATATTTTTATTCAGTGGGTTATGAAATGATAAATGAAAATTTTGGAATAAACAATGTTTGGTATGCTGCAGTTGTAGGATGAAAGGAAAATATAAAAGTATAATTCAAAATGCATTGAATTGAAAACAACAGCATGAAATGCAAAGAAACTGATTGATTTCTGGTTTACTAAAATCATAGGCTGCTCATTTCAAAATTTTGTTTACAGCGTCAATTATTAATTTAAATAGTTAATAGTACTGATATGATTTACTGTAATGTTGTTTACGTCACGATGCAGTTCGTCCTGTCAGTTATGGAGCTTAGCTCGCTTCAAGAACAGAGAAGCATGAGACTTTGCGAACAAATTGGCAATTTTAAAACTGGACTCTCTGGAAGTAGAAGGGAAATATATACAGCTTCGGATACAGTCTTTTGTATACATTTTCAAAGTAAAAAAATAATATTTAAGTTTATAATTTTTTCAGTTAAAAAATACTGTTTTCATACATTCCAGCAATTGTGTTTTTGATTTTCCCAACAAGCGTTAATCACAAATGCATTAAAACGTAAGAAGACTTTTTTTGTGGTACAAAACAGAGTAATATTCGTTAATTTTTCCAAGATAAGTGTTTTTCATACGGCGAGCGAAAACTGGTGGATTAGTTGCTAGTTATATTGTTTTAAATGGAATCATAAAGAGGAAAAATTCAATACCCATGGATTTTTTCTAATAGAAAAACTAATTACTGTTTAAAACTATAACTTTTAAAACTATAACTGTTTAAACTTTTTAATCATATTATGAAATATAACTTCAATTGGTTTTCATAGATTTAGACAACATATTTTTACGTTTTTATTGTGATAAAATAGAATGATGCATTCCTGTATAGCATACTACAGTCATGTCCATAAATTAAGGATAATTCAGAATCACACAGAAATTGAACTCTAAAATAAAAATATCACACGTAGAATCATCACACACATCTTAAGAATAATATGCAAATCACAAGAACGTCACAATGACGAGAGTATAAGAGAAGAATATATAAGGAATGTTTGCAAAGAAGTAAAATTGTTCACACGCGCTTTAAAAGCCTTTCAGTGCAATAACCGCATAGTTATGGCACAAAGGAAGCATTTGGATGACGTTTTACGTGGTAGAATTATCGGCCGCCTGGAATGTGGACGTACCCAACTGGAAATATCAAAGAAACTTGGAATCTCCCAGAGTGTCGTCTCCAGGCTTTGGCACCGGTTCCAAGATGATGATCATGTGAGTAGACGCTACAGCACAGGTCGTCCCCGAGTTACAACGCCGAATGACGACTTATGATATTTGGCAGTTGCTGCCAAAAGAATCAGACGGAGCACAGCATCAGACCTGCGTCGTCGGGTCTCTTAAGCTACCGGCACGACAGTTTCAAAGCAGACCATGTACAGACGCTTAAGACATATTGGCTTATATGCTCGTAAGCCTGTCAGATGTGTTCCACTTACCGCAACTCACTGTCGCTTGAGGTTAGTCTGGAGTAGAAAGCATGCATTGTGGACACCGCAACAATGGCTTTGTGTGATGTTTTCCGACGAGTCCAGGTTTAGATTTCAGTCTGATTCTCTCCAGACTTTCATATGGAGAAGACCTGGTACCCGTTACCATCAAGAGAACACCGTTACGGTGGTGCAGGATTGCTCGTTTGGGGAGGAATTATTTTGGTTTCCAGAACTAACCTGCATGTTCAGAATGTAACCATGACAGGCAACACCTATCGGGATGTCATTCTGGATCATGTATGTTTGTTTCTGGGAGTCACGGTGCAGAATTTCTGCTTATGGATGACAAAGCCCTTACTCACAGCGCAAACATTGTAGAAGAATGCCTTCAATCGGAGGATATAACCCGTATGGACTGGCAAGAATACACACTGGACTTGAATCCAATAGAGCATGTGTGGGACATATTTGGCCGACACATTGCAGCCCGTCTCCCACATGTCTAGTGGAACTTCTGAGAGCATTTCTTGATGAGTGGTGTAATATTCCCCAAGATCAGATCGATAATTTGATACTCAGCATGCCAATGCGTTATACGGCCTGTATTGCCTAGCCTGGAGGCATATTATATATTAACCATCATACCAACCATGTTATATTGGTTTTTGTAAGTAGGTTGTGTTTTGAAATTTGATCAGGGAGTAAAAATCGCAGTTTTTATTGATGTTGTCAAACACATAACATCTTTTTTGCTCTCTACCTGTTGTTTAATAAATAGACTTTACAAATAAGTCACGTTTCGATTCTGTCTCTTTCTTTGCCTGAACTTGCATTACCCTTAATTTATGAACACGAGCGCATATACGAGACATTAGTCATTTCAGTTTAAATTGACATAAATTAATCCACATCCGGAATTTTAATTTCAAGAAATGACAAATTAGATTCTTAAGTTTTAAGCATGTGCGAACTAATTATATTAATAAATAACCAACTACCAAAAGAAATAACTCACTATTTTATGCATTTGCTGACAAAAATGTTTAACTATCTGTCAGAACCTTTTAGTATTAATATTTCCTAATTTCAATTTTTAATTTATCAAAACTAACCAAAATTTATGTCTAATCTAATTTTACACAAAATTAGGCCACTGACTTGCTTCCTTTTTTAAACTGAAAGATATCCGAACATATTTGCCCTTCAACTAAATAGTCCATAAATTTTTTAAGAGCTCAAAAATTCACAAGTATCTATCTCTTCTAAATGTGCCAATATAAATAAAGTCTCCTAGTGAAATATAATTTTTGCAACAAAGAAAAATTTGGTTAAAGCTTTGAAAATGAATGCCTTAAGTTTATTTAAATTCTCATTAGATGAACTTTTCAGAAGTAATTAAGTCATGCATCACAAATAAATGTTTAAACTTACTTCCAGAATATTGAGGTACCCATTCAACTGAACGAGGTATCCCAGGAAGGTTCAAATTTTTGCCGTTGAACTTTGCGCATTGTTCTGCTCTAAAATCCACGCCATGTGGGCATTCCTAAAAGAAAAAAAATTGATTATTATTTAATGGGTATTTAAATGAAAGGTAAAAAGAGAAAGATTTTCTACATAAATATTTTTTAATGTTATCAAATCTTCCATCTATGAAATTCAAAACTCTGTTTTTTTTTTTTTTTTTTTTTTTTTTATAAATATATATTTGGTCTTGAAAAACCATAGCCAAGTTTTGAAAAAAAAAACTTTTACTGTTATTTTAATTACAGAAATATGCATTCAGCAAGACTGCGAAGTTGAGAATCTCGTCTAGTTTTAGGTGTATCAGATTAATTGTTAATAAGTTCGATGTGGATTAGGTAAACGCGCGCGTTCATAAGAATTACAACAATACAGAACGTTCCTTACATTACCTAAATTTTATTTATGTAATGTAAGGAATACGAACTTTAAAACATCAATGACCACTACCACTTATTTACACTAACAGATTTCTCTTTAATCAAAAAATATTAAAATCCTTGATTAATGGCACAGAAAACTAGGAAAGATACTCAAAGTTTTTGTTGGGAATGTATATTGTTTTCCACATATTTTGTACGCTTATTTTAATTTTATGCGAGACAGAGTCAAAATTCGAAGTTTTCTTGGATTTTTTAAATTTATTAACTTATATATTAGTGATCTATTAGTCTTATCTTATCTTATAGTAATTGCTAACTTTTCTATTGAGGAGTTTTCGGCAAAGTTTTTATAAACATTTCTTTTTTTTTTTTCTAAAGGCCTTGCAGAGCAGATTACTTGCTTCCCACCATTATTTTTCTTAATGTTTTCTTCAGCCTTAAATAACTCAGAAAATTTTTGAGATCTATCTGTATCTTAAAACATGTGGTTGAAATACAAATCAAGGCATGTGAGACAAAAATTTATTACAACCAATTTTACATTACTCAATACTGAAATTACAACATCAAGGATGTGAGATGAATAAGAAGATTTTCATGTCTGTTAGAACCACTCGGAAATTTTATTTAAATTTCTAATCAAAAGATGAATTTATTGGTGAAGAGATTTAATAAATGAAATCACTCAAAAAGTAACTAAGAGATAGAGGCTCCACAGCTCTATTGAAATTCTTCCAATGTAAATCCAGGATTCAATATGTGGTGGTATAAAGATAATCTATTAAGAACCAGAGGCCTTTTTAGCCTGGAACTCGCGGTAAAAGGATTTTTATAACAGTCAAATATATAACGTCTAACTTAATGTCCCATATACTCCCTTAAAGGTTTTAATGAAGAAAAAATTAATTTAAAAGTCAAGAAAAAATAGTTTGTCTAAGTTATTTCTATAACTTTGCTGAGAACACTTAGCCATTATTTTCTTGTTAATGAATTTCTAAGATCTTCGCTGAGAGGCAATACAATTTTTTATGATACTCTGGTCATATGGCTGAAATTTAGTTGTTTCGCAAATAACTAGGTAAAAAATAACTAGGATTGAGAGTCAAAAATAAATAATTCAATTAAAATTTAAAAAAAATATCACATAGTAAGGCTACAATATGAGAGACTACCAATCATGAGGACTTCATATAAGAATACTACTGTCGTCAAAGTTTCACTTTAACTGGATTCCTCAATTGCGTATCACAGAATAACTATAAGCCGGTAGTCTTGTTTCAGTTTGAAGATATTGTGATCGAAGATTTCAATACGTTTTCTGTAATGCGATAGGCTGTTCAACTTATAGATATTGGTTTAGAGCGTTATTTCATTTGATTTTTAGTTATTTCTAGAAGTGATTGAAACTCAACGATACAGTACAATCTCAAGAAGTAATACTAATAGAAACGACGAGAGCATCTATTTATGTTCCTTCTCAAACCACGATTTTCGGGAGTAATTTTCAAATACGTTAATGCTAAGCTTCACTCAGAAAGGATGATACAAGGAGGTCAGAGACGCTCTGACTACTTTCTTTGATCAAGTGATTATGCATTTAATAAAGCATATTATCAACCTACTGTGACACTAAAACCTAAATATTTGGCTTATCTAAGGGTCCAATTTGCTATTTTATTTAACGAATCAATCTTTGCTCAGTTCTCACAATACCTTCTTAATGGAAGAATTCCATACAGAGCAATATATATATTTTATATATATATAATATATATCTATATATATATATATCTATATATATAATATATATATATATAATATATATATATAATATATATATATATAATATATATATATATAATATATATATATATACTATAATATATATATTTAATATAAAATATATATATAATATAATATATATAATATAATATAATATATATATATAATATAAAATATATATAATATATATATTATTATAATATAATATATATAATATAATATATATATATATAATATAATATATATATATATAATATAATATAATATATATATATATATATATATATATATATATATATATATATATATATATTCGTAAAAGATAAACCTTTAGTTAACAAAATTTAGTTTACAATTTATTTTTTTCTTAAGATGTAAGCATATGTAAAGTATTTTTTTATATTAAGAAATTATGTTCTCTGAATTATTGCTTTTTCATGAACACATGAAAAATAATTACCTCTGTACTGCAAGACTTGTACTGGACTCTGATGCCAGTACAATAACGGCCGCCGTTCGATGGCCTGAAAAAAATAAAGCACTTAATAAGGCTTATCAGTAAAAAACGTAAAAATATACCACAACTGAAAAGAAAATTACTTCGGGGAGTCACATTCTCTATAGGCTTGTTGAATACCACCCCCGCAAGTTCGTGAACATTCCCCATAAGGCCCCCACGCACCCCATTGTCCGTCCACAGGTGTTAAGGCGGACGGCCGATACTTCATACACTGTCCTTTCAAACAGCGCTGTAAAAAATTTAAATTTCAAGACAAATTAGCACACTGAAATACATAATATATGAAAATAATTCTAATACAGAGTACATTGAATTAATTATATTTTTGAAACTCATTATTCATGCATTATAGACTTTTTGCTATTGTAAAATTAAATTTATTTGTAACATACGATTGCCAAATGCTCTTACATAGAAAGATAATGAAGTATTTAGCATTTAGTATAACCTTATCGAAATACTGTTTAATTTTTTTATACACAAGAGAATTCGCAAAATGTAGAGTTAAAGTTGATGAATCGTTGAAACAAATCTTTCCTTCTAAACTAAAAAAACAAATCACATGTAATTTACTTGATAGGCAATTCCTGGAATAGCAGTACGAAAATAAATCCTTTTGAATGAACAGCGCATGAGTATATACTCTGAAGAATTATCTTCAAGAGTGATAGCTTGGCTATATATTCAGAATGTTAGGCACATAGAACACTTTCTACATTTATTTCTAAAAAAATAAATTACAACTGCTTTCCTGTGGAAGTAGTTCAATACAGAATAAGAATACAGTAAAGAAATACACTAATGTATTTATCATCTTTTGCCTTCCTTTTTTTTCATTGCGTGTGTTCAAAAAAATTAAGATAACCGATAGAATCAAGATAAACGCTATTTTTGTCTCATACTATCATTAAAGTATATATTTAAAAAGCTCAGACACTTAGAGTAATTAAAATCTACAGCAAAAATAAATTTCGTTAACATTATCTTGCATTAAAGAAACTATCCCTACTTCCAAAATATGGCCACGTATAATCAAAGACTCTATTTTGATCTCATAGTGTTTACAAGTTTTTCAACGAAAAACATAAATATTAGTATAAGGGTAATGAAACAAATTCTAATCCAAACTTCGCTACCCTCATAACTTATTCTTTGATATTTCGGAATATAAGTTATAATTGGTGACTTCCCTTCAGAACAGAGGTGTTCTGAAGGGAAGTCACCAATTATAACTTCAGAGAAAAGGTGATGTGTTCTTATCCAATAATAAACTTAAATTTTTGCAATTGAATGAGAAAAATTTGAACGAAATTAGCTTTCTTGAACTGAACATTGTTTATGAAAACACTTTTGAGAGTAGCCACACTGATCTGTTTTTCTTGATTCAAAGTAATTTATCACCAAGTAGAGAGTAGTTAATAGAGAAAACAAAGCTACAACATATTAACTGTATTCATTTGTCAGAAGAAAGGAAAAGTTTCAAGAATTCACCTCAACAAGTGAATGTGAAAATTTTCCATATTCTTATTATATTATTCAACTGTGTGATTGAAATTGAAAACCTAGAATATTTTATTTCAATGAGTGCAGTTCTAACAAAATGATTTACGATACAGGATATAGGATTGGCAAGCAGTTAAGAACTGTTGTAAGTCTCATTTGAACATCCTCGGCACTTATTCAACTTTGGAAAGACATTTAGGTCATATTTAACATCATGCACTTTATAACTGCTGAAAGTTTTTGTAAGACATTTTAACCTCAACTACGTTTTTTTTCTTCTGGGATGATTATTCGTAGGTAGTGAACCCCATAAACATATTGTAAAGAGAAGAAACCTGGAGAACTCCATAATAAACCATCTTGACAATGTGCATGCAGAAAGTAAAAGCACAGCAATCATCATCTGTTGATCGACAGTGGCTGAGATCGAACTCAAGATTTTACCGTCAGAAAAGTGCATTCTTACTACTACGCTAAGGCGAGCCCCTTCATGTAACAAAGTTATTAATGAAGTATTTGAACCCTCATAGCGGACAGCCAAACAGCTGGAAAAGGGCTCTTTAAAGCTCTCTACTATTTGCCATGTATTGTTTATCACTTTGCTGGAAGGTGTTTCACTAATAAAGAGATTTATTTACTGTTGCAAAGAACTGAACAAGGTACAGAAAAGTATGTTGATGCACACACACTTGTTTCAGAGAAAACCCGGAATGCAGTCCTAGTTCTAGGTCTTGACGAATTAAAAATAATTTACAATTTGGGGAATAGAATGCAAATACTGTCCTTTAGTAACTTTGCATAAAATTATTAGACTTCAAAATGCTTAAGTCTAATAATTTTATGCAAAGAACGCTTATATTTTAAACATTAAAATGCTTTAGCACTATTGTAAGTAAAATTTAAATCGCGCGCACGATTTAAGGATACGTTGTCTGTAGAAAATAAAGTAAGTTCTATAATATTTCTTGCTAATGTATATTTGTATAGCTTATTCAGCATAAAAACAAAATTATTAAAAAAAGAATCTCGAGAACTGAAAAATTAGTTTCTGAAAAATAAGCTCCATCATTCAATCCGGTTATTAATTAACATGTTTTATTATATGGACGACAAAGTTTATAAAAGCAGTAATAAGACTTCAAATAAATGACGTAAAATCCTAAAAATATTTTTAATAGCAATTTTTAAATATAAGGAATAAAAATGTAAGAAAAAAAACTGGTGAGAGCAACTTTCCGTCTACAGATTGTTACCACCCAAGCAGCCTTGATATTACGTCTTAAGTGCGAAACTGTCCGACGTTAACTATCACTTTAATCAAGGAGAGGAACTGTTCATGACAAAGAACTTCAAGATCTTTTGCTATGGAATAAGTTGGAAAAATAGCATAAAAATTAATGTCATTAATGACACTAACCAAATTACAGGTAAAAAAGAAGATCAATTTTCACAGCCGGATGGCGCACTAATCAAATGTTTTAAAATAAAATGAGTGTATTATACAAATAAGAGCCATAAATTAGTCCCAGAGAACAACTGTGTATATCTTTAAAATAGGAGGAATGAGAGCAGTGAGAAAGTGTGACAGTTTTTAATTTGAAGACCCAGTGAAGCTGTTGGTACGCTCATCGGCTATTTAGCTAAACGAGGTCAAGGCAGTGGTCTCTTCGCCTCGACCTTCAGATTCGAAGCTTTTTATTTACGTATTTCGAGGTTGAAGCAAAGATGAAAACTTTTCCGTGCAAAAAAAGCTCCCACGCATCCAAATATCAACAATGAATCGATTCTCCGCCGGACCCTCACCCCTACTTATGTATTCAAAACAAAGAGAGTGTGATATTTGACATCAGCTGCGATACATTTTTTCTAGTCTTTAATAGAACTTGTTTTTTGATAACGTAACGGCTATTGTTTTTTCAGCTGTTTTCCTCATTTAGTGCCCAGCAAGGTGTGATTAGAGTCAAGTGTTTTGTTGACATTGGGACCTTATAAAATGAGAATGCGTCAAGTGAATAAATTAATAGACTGGGATGTTGACAGAGTTTTGCATAAATCATAGTGTGTCAGAAAGTACTTAATACTAGGATTGCATTTTTTTATGGAGAAGCATCAACTGAAGATTTTATGCAGCTTCAGTTATGAGAAAAAACACTGTTTAAGTTAAGCATTTTCAGGCTCGACTTTTCGGCCTGCAAGTTTCGAATCGACCAAAAACACGGGCAAGTGAAACAAAACTACTCCTGTTGAATAACTTAGAATGTAAATTAAATTTGGAAGAACTTTATATCGAATTCTCAATTAAGTTTATTTACATATAATTTAAAAATACCGTAATTTTCCGAAGAAAAACCATGCAGACACTGCACTTGAGAAATAAGTTTAAAAAATCTAAAACTGCAACCATTTGTCGCATATTAGAGTAAACGCCACACTAAGTGGAATTGGAAATGGCAGCGGTATGAGCTTCACTGTCGCAAAATTTTGATCTCTTTTGAGATGTACGGCATATCAGCCAGGAAAAATGCACGAAAAGAAAGCAAATAACTGAAAAATAAATTATAAATTTATAGTTATAAGGTAAATGTAAACTATAGCTTACCACTTAATCGTTCTTTGCTGTATTTATATCGTTAATTTTTTATTCTTTTTGAATAATTTATTACATAATATTATCTTTAAGTAAGAATTTTATGAATTTTAAAAAATATTTAAAAAAATATGAATGGTTAAGAATTTTAGAGTACATCTGTACTTGTATTTCCTCCTTTCCAGGTTTGAATAATAGATAGTACTAATATTAATTTCCTTAAAAAGTGACAATATATGTATTCACATTAAGTACATTTTTTTAAATTTTTGCCACAATTGCACCAAAAATAATTATTTTGTTATAAAATTTTATTTTTATATTAAATTTATATTAAATTCACGATTTCGATATCAAATAAAATTCTCAGTAATAATAAATCAAATAAATTTTTCTCAGTAAAAATTAGATATAATTCAGTATTTTATCGCTAAATCTATAAAACATATTTATCCCTAAAGATAAAAATTTCTCATTTATCAAATTAAAAAAGGTTTTATTCCTAAAAATTATTTTTATGACATAAAATTTATTACACAAAAAGTTTGATTTGATTTCACAATAAGAGTAATTATAAAATGTTACAGAAAAACATTAATATATCTCAAATGCACACTAAAATGTATAAATACTAAACACCAAACCTACCTATATATATATATATATATATATATATATATATATATATATATATATATATATATATATATATATATATATATATACTAAGTAATGAATTAAAATAAAGGGATAAGAAGATTAAGAAAATGTTTTGTAAATCAGATAATTTTGTTTATTATTATTCGATGATTTCCTTTTGAAATTCATTAATTGCATAATTATAAATTTTATAAAATAATTTAGTTTACGATTACAGATTTATAAGAAAATGTTTATCTATGCAGTAGCTCCATAAGCTATTCTCTCAAAGTAGTATAAAGTTGAAAACATTCAAATGCTTGTGCCAGTACTACATAGATTGTATATAGCGCAAAGAAGGATTCGAAACATGGACTTGAAAGAATAGAACAAATGAAAACTCCTAGTAAAAATGTAATTACACTTCGTTTCAAGAATTGAGAATCTATATAGAAATATTAAATAGCTTATTAACTTACTTTAGTGTCACTACACTGAGTACCATCTGCCCAAGGCATATGTTGAGTTCTGCAGCCACCCTGAGTGTTCACGGTGTCTAATGTGCACCACAATCGCTTACATTCTGGCATATATGGGCAGATTCTTGATTTTGGTCCAAAAACTAGTTGGCATTGTCGATCTCTAGGATATAGTTGTCCAGGAGGTTGCTGAAATTCATCATTTAATAATAATTTGTTCCGACCAGGACGGTCCAGCAAACATTTCCCGTCGTTAGAACTGAAATAATAATAATAAAAAAAAAAAATTCAAATCAAAGAGAAAATTTTCAAATCATTTAAATTAATCAACGGCAATAAAGGGCTTGTCACCATTGATGTTCATAAGACAAAGTAGCTCATAAGGACCATAACTTATTTATCTTAAGTCTTTTTATAGACTTTTACCATGAAAATTTTAATAAATTAATACGTATGGTGTTTCAATTATTACAGTTGATGATACTTTCACATTATTATTTAGAAGTGTTTGCTTAATGCACTAATTAATATTTAAAAGTTATCATATAAGGATTTATTACATTATAAACGTAAAACTTTCATACAAATAATTAAAATTTGAAATTTATCTCTTAAATTATATTTTTTATTGAAGTTAAAATTCTCAAGAAAAAATAATATGGGTAAAATTTAGATTAAATTAAAAAATTTAAATGTTTGCTTATATAGCTCAAAAGAGTTATGGAAAGATATTCCTCAACTAAGATAAATGTTAAATTTGTTGTGACATATCCTCCAAATATTTAACGAAGTCAGACAAGGTCCATCAGACCGTTGACCCTAAAGAAATCGAGGATCAGAATGGGAATGTGAGTATATATCCTTTCTGGAATGTCAAACAGTCCAGGATGTGACTAGGAGAAGCCTGCTCAGTTTTACATTTATAGAGCAGACATCAAAGATTTTCCTGCTTTTGAAATACGTCAGATCTCTAGAGTGGCCGCTTGATAGTCTGAAAATAACAGTTCTAGAGGCTCTCACAATTGAGGGCGAATGAAGAGTCAGGCTCTTTGCCTGAGTACTAGTGATGGTCTTAAATTTAATAGCTATATATAATCAAGTTGTATTTCTTATTTTTGTGGTCATGTAATTTATTTATAAACTAATTCAAAAGTTCTATATAAGTGAGGCATTAAGGAATTAGACAATTAATATTCTCATGGAATACTTGAACAATTAATTAATCAAACTTGTATGATGTGGTTATTCTTTAAATTTTAATTAATATATTTTTAACCTAATCTTCAAATAAAATTTAACAAAATTTCATTTAAATATTAAGATATATATTTTAAATATAAGCATTTTATGAGAAAAATAAAACTTCAGCCGCTGAAAGAAATATTGCACATTTTAAAATTATTTAATATTTAAGAAAACTGATACAACATTCAGAATCTCAAATAATTTATCATACTCAAAAAATGCTGTCAGATAATGTCTACTGCATTCCGACCACGACCAGGGATGACTATTGTAATCAAGCATTCGAGCCATCACATGTAGCTTCTTCGTAGAGTGACGAGCGCACTTTGGGTCATCATCATGAGGTAAACTCATCCTAAAATAAAGATTATAGGTTGGAAATCAAATTGATAAAATTTTTATAAAATTAATTATATATAGTCGCCCACATAACGATAGATTTAAAATATTGAGATTAATTAATTCACTCGACACATACTTATCATTACTCGATTAATAATTGCAATGACAATAATTTAAAGAATCTGATACAATAGATGATTAAATCATCTAATAAAAGAGTATGATTCGGTTTCTTTAAAATGTCATTCTACAAAGAAATCGGCACCAAATTATAGCAATTAAGTTATAGCAATTTAAGGGCTGATTAATTTCAAGCTTTTCAAAGATTCGGCATTACGTACTAAGTGAAACCCATTATAATCCTAAACAATAATCGAAAGATGAAAAAGAATTTAACCAACAAATATCTGGTAATACATTCCAAAATAAAAAATATAGAGCTTATTTATTGATCTTTGGTAGCCGGAATGTTAAGATAAATACTACAGTAAGAAAATGAATACATGAGGGTCACTTTCTCTCTGAAATGCTTGAGATAGGCGCAGACGTGAAGCGGGAAGAGAATTGCTCTTCAAAAGTGCAGTTTAAGTTCTTTTTAGTATGAAAAGCACATAGAAAGGATGCTGTCAATAATTACTTCTGATAATATATCTATCATACGGAAAATGTTAATAGATGACAATCACTGTCTGTGCGAATTGATAAAGAAATAACTAAGCACGTTGGATCCATTACCATGCATATAAGATTTTTTGAAATTGCATGCGAACCAATAGTTTGCTGTTGATTCACCATAAATTAACAATATCAAACAGAGAAGCGTGTCAGAATCGGCAAAAAATTAAAGAACGTCTTCATTATTTCTAAAATCTTAACATTTCAATTTTTGACGTTCGAACGCTTCAAGAAATGAATGAGTGATCCTACACCGGCAATGGTGAAGAGACAATGGGGCATTAAAAAGTAATGTGTATTGCTTTCTTCAGAAATACAGGATTAGTAAAAACCATGGAGTTTCAAGTTAATAACAATAAAGACTATAACTTTTGATACACAACTGAATGTCTACAAGAAATTTTTCAAGTTTGTTACAGGGCGTATGCTGCACAATGATTATGTTCTCTTTCCATTCAGTATGATTTACACAGTTGAGTTTCTTGAAACAAAAAATGTTAATGTGATAGAATATCCACTCTATTCACTTCAAGAAATGTAAGGCCTTGGTCATTTAATCTAGAAAATTAGCGCATGGAATAACATTCATGTTACAGGATACAACTTTGAACTCTCCAAAAACTTTCCAAATATAGCTTTAAATCACTAAGTGATCTCAAACTTTAGAGACTTTATTGGCAACAAGTTCAATGGCAGGATAATATGCATGAAGCTGTGAAAAAACGTCATAAAACACAAAAATCGGTTATGGTTTGTTTAGTTTGTCACTCAAAAATTTTAACATGGTTGTTAGACCAGAATTCATCATATTTGGCTAGACATCCCAGGATAAACCAATGCTTTCCTCTATTCTGTTGTATTGCATTCCATTTCTTAAACTCGTGCTTCAATTTCTTTATTTAATAGAGAGGAAGTCGGTCTCTTCCGACTCCATCGTTTTCATTTTGTGTCTACCCTGAATCTACTCATGTTGAAACCTTAAAAAGTCAATCCCTATTATTTTTCAATTTTCTTATATTGTAAAACCAGAACTGTGGATTATACAGACATTGTTGCGTTTCTGAAAAACATCGACTTTTACTTTAATGGCTGTTCAAGTGTTGCCTCATTGAAAAGCCCAGTGATTTATTTGAACTTAATTCTAATTACCAAATTTTATTTTATTTTTAATGATTTCTAAATGTATTGTTTTAAACTGACCAATAAAAAATATTTTTACAACTTTAAACTATTAAAAAAAATTTCCTAATGCTAGGAGAAAGCAATCTCCAACTGGAACAAACTTCTGCCCCAGTAAAATTCAACTGGCAATTTCTACGAGCAAGACTTCATTTTGCATGAATAAAAATTATGCTCCTTAAATCAATCTAAGTTTTAAGAATAAGATTTTAATCCTTTCACTGAGATTATTTTCATTTAAGACTTTTTGAAAGAAACATTTAAGTATCAAATCTGAATTGAAAAATACGAAAATATAAGACTTTATGAAAATATTTTGACTTACTAAGTAACTTAATTTACTGATTTTTCCAGAAATTATAACACATTTGAATTGAGATAAAACTGAATATTTTATATATATAGGTCCATTTTGCTTTTTCATTTCAATTTTGAATAGCGAACAAACACAAATAAGTTCTGAACCATACAAAAACAATGCTATACTTTACATAAAATATCCCTTTAAAAAATGTCCTTTCAAATGCATCGATCAAGGACTACTTTAGCATAATACATTCGGTTAAAAAGTAGACAAGGACATAACGCTTTTCAGCTATAATTATTTCTATGTAATTATCATTAAATATGTGGAGGATATTCTCCAAGTAGTTGAAAAAAGTAAGAAATTTATAAATAGAGTGCGAAATGATATCCCTTACTTTTATAAAGAAAAAACCCTAACCGTTATCGTTTAATGTGAATTATCAATATATTTTTACTTTCACTGAATGTTTTATTCCATATGTGACTTACGAGGAAATATTTTTATGATATTGGCACCACATAGGCAATTGCAAAGGGAGAGGAGCTTATTTGCTGGAACATTTCCTTAATGCTCCCATCAAACTTAACGCTAGAAAAGTGAAATGTTCATGAAGACATTCAGCTTGCTCGTTAGAGTAATGCTTAAAATCCTCCACTGAATTAATTCTCCCGAGTTAAAATTACACTTACATGTTGAATTAAATTCATTAACGCGTAGCTCAACGTTTAAAAAAAAGATCTTTAATCATTTTTATGACGTTTTTTTCCACATTCATTGATTGCTTCCGACTAAACTGAAGAGAAACT
Organism: Latrodectus elegans; assembly: GCA_030067965.1. Classification (NCBI taxonomy): domain Eukaryota; kingdom Metazoa; phylum Arthropoda; class Arachnida; order Araneae; family Theridiidae; genus Latrodectus; species Latrodectus elegans. Next base: position 84,062,097 of record CM057809.1, read on the forward strand.
TAAAATAAGTACGCATTTCAAATACAGTTTGAAAATTGTAACTTTTTATTAGAAACTTATTCTTAATTTTGTAAGTTTTAAAATGGCAGTAAAATAAAAAAAAGTGCACCTGAATTAAATCTTTTTAAAGTATTTTTCACATTGGAAAATTTAATTCAATTTTAAGAAATTCAGAGTCAAATCGGGCGTAGGAAATTTCACTTATTTTTCCAGCATATAGTTAACTACGAAAAAGGAAAGCAACGTGTAATACTTTATGCTCAAATGTCGAAATTATATACATGATATCGCCCATGTTACAATAAAAGTTAAGAGTTATCTTGTCCTGAGGTAAAAATATGAATGCACTAGTTTTGTTGAGAAATGTGTGTTCTTTTTTTAACAATGAGAAAAATGTTCACTAATATGGCATGCATCGCTTCATAGGATCCTACGTAGCAAGGATTTCATATTTGTTAAAATTATTATTACAAATGTATTATGGACATTGCAGTACTATTAAAATTATAATGACTTTATACTACTAACAAATTTTAGAATCTACTAATATTTGCTAATAGATTTACAAAAATTTTAAAGAATTCTGAAAATGAGTCTTGAAGTGTTCAACAATCTTGGTATTAATAAAGAAAAATTATAAAAAAATTTAAAATTGCAAAAAATTTTTAAAAATTTGTCTACGGGAAATATATTAATAGTTGTATCCTTTAATGAATAAGTTGCAACTATATATTTGATTTTATATTTCCCATATTTATCCCTTAACAATAAATTTAAAAATGTACATTTGAAAGTCTAACAATATTTTTTTTTAAAAAAAATGGCTGTTGTATTTTCAGAGTACACTTTTTGAAATTGTGTTTCAATTAAAAACTACATTTTTGAGATTTTATGAAAGACATAACATTTTTTATAATGTTAAGTCTTTTATAAGATCATCTGCCTTTCTGTCTGTCTTTTAGACTCAGAAATCATGAGTCTAAAAGACAAGACATTTTTTAGACACATGATTTCACCAAAAGTAAAGCATTAAAATTGGATCAAAACTAATCTATTGAGTTGTTTGGAAAGTCATTTCGTTTTTCGCTCCTGGATCAGATTTTTGCTTGTAAAAACCTACCACTTGAGTGTGAAATCGTGCTACTACCAGAAAGATGGTAACAGCTATTGGACTAGAATGGACAATAATGCAATGCAATGCAATGCAATACGATATTTATTCGTTATACATTTTTCATTTTCATGAAAAACGAAATGACTTTCCGAACAACCCAATAGTAAAAACCATTACAAAGAGATAATTGTCAGATATAAAATTTTACCTGTATAAACTGGATTATGTGTTATATTTCCACTATTAAATCTTTATAGAGAGATAACGGAATGAAGTTTTTCTCTACAAATTTATTGGATCAAAATTATGAGTTAATACAAATTTTAATTTTATTTATTAAATTTAAAAATTGCGAAATCAAGTGTCCTAAAAATAATGAGTATATCATTTTTTTTATATATTTGGTTAAGTAAATAACTGTGGGTAAAATTATTTAAATAGACATTTCTAAAAACATGAGGTAAACTCTTCCTCGTTTGCATGCTAAGCATATCCTTTTTAAAAATGATATAGCATACCTTTTTCAAAAAAGAATATCAACTCGAAACACGCCAATTAAAATACGGAATTTTTAAAATACTTCTCATAAACTCATTAATTGTGACTTCGTATTAAAATGCCATTCAAACAAAGAATTACTTATTTATGGTTATTTGTGAGTATATATAATCACACAAATAACACTAGAAAATTTATTTTAAATGATGTTCAAAAACAGAGATTTTATTTATTTATTATTTTTTTTTGTTTGAAAATCAACGTAATTATATATTTTAGTTTTATTACATGTTTATTAAAAAGAGGAATTAAGTTAAAAAGTTCTACGTTTATCTTGGAATTTTCGAGTGAAGTTCCATTAATGTCTTGTGTGTGACAAGAATTATAATTCTATTATATGCCTACTCCTGTCTTATCGCAAAAAGCAACAATTTAAGGATGGCTCAATCATTAAAGCGAACAAATTGCTTTTTAATCAATTTCAGAATGTAGCGATCAAAGATAATGACCAAAAAGACTGGTATAAAGTTGTCTGAAATTACCGTCGTTAAATGTGTCCAGTTACAAAACTGCAACAGATGATATAGACGTAATCAGCTGAATATTAAATTTCAGATAACAAGAGCCACCCAGAAGGTTTCAGATGTTATGTCAAAAATGTTTTCAGCTAATCTTAAATTGATAAATGCACGGTTATTAAGCTTCTTCAGACCTGTTTATTAAATGCATAGTAATAAATACATCCTGTTGCTTAAAATCCGCTTCTACGAATTTTTTCAGTGGAAGTTAAATTTTAATATCAATAAAATCTAAAATTTCAGAAATCTGATGTTAATGCACTAATCATTTAGCTGCAAGCTCAACCAAATAATTAGCAGAGCAAAGATACAGTCAAAATATTTAATTAAATATTGTTTTATTCGTTGAAACAAATTATTGTAAACTATTTTATGCGCGTATATTTTTTTCAAATATTTTTGGGAAGTATTGCACTATTTTATACAACTCTGCAAGCAGTAAGTTGGTATTTAATTGTCAAATATATTAAAATAAAATCATGAATTTAAAAATTGTGCTAAAAATTAGGAGAACAATGCTTTATTATTTTAATTAGGTGTATATAAACGAGTATTAGAAAAATATTTTTCTATGGTCCACGGAAAAAATAAAAAAAATCTTTTATTGAAATGTAATTCAATTCAGTAATGTCTTTAGACAACGGCACATTTGTGGTATACCTTTTCTATTCTGTCAATCAACTTGTTTGAACAAGAAAGACTACATTTACCATCTCCTATTTTGCACTGTCATACAAAATTCAATAGCAATTAGTTGCAGTTCATTATTTTCAGAGTTATAAAATTACACGATAGACATGAATGTCCGTATGTGGAGCTTATTAAATCCTTCATTTTGCTTTTTAAAGATGATCTACGGCAATCTACGCCTCTAATAAAGTTTTGTCTATTATAATACGACATGTCATTAGGTGAAGATTACTAGTAATATCATATGGATTACACATCTCCTTTCTTAGCAAGTTGGCTTTTTTCTGGAGATTCAGTAGTTTAGAGTCTCCTCAATAGTGGCATTTGCTAGAATTAGATTACTTGATCCTTGATATATAGGTTGGTTGGTTTGTTTGTCGCTCAACGGTCATTTTATGCTCACGAGGGCTAATTAGACCGGGACCTACGGTTTAAAGTGGATTCCGAACCACTACAAACATCCATGCCCAAGGTGGGATTCGAACCCACGAACTGTTGAACCGAAGGCAAGAGCGCTAACCATTCGGCTGCCAGCTCGGCCCTTGATATATAGAACTCTTTTATTTATGAATTTAAGGCCTGAAACACCTTTCAGTGTAAATTAAGGGTCATTTGTAAAGAGAATATTAAATTCTATATTTCCTATAATAAAACCAACTCTCTTGCTAAGCTCTTAATTAACTCTCTTACTGAAGGAAATGCCCTAAGACAGGGCATTTCCTTCAGTAACATATTTGAATCCATAAAGTTTTGCATTATGAAAGTCAATATTCTAGTTCATATATTAATGAGAGAGAGAGAGAGAGAGAGAGAGAGAGAGAGAGAGAGAGAGAGAGAGAGAGAGAGAGAGAGAGAGAGAGAGAGAGAGAGAGAGAGAGAGAGAGAGAGAGAGAGAGAGAGAGAGAGAGAGAGAGAGAGAGAGAGAGAGAGAGAGAGAGAGAGAGAGAGAGAGAGAGAGAGAGAGAGAGAGAGAGAGAGAGAGAGAGAGAGAGAGAGAGAGAGAGAGAGAGAGAGAGAGAGAGAGAGAGAGAGAGAGAGAGAGAGAGAGAGAGAGAGAGAGAGAGAGAGAGAGAGAGAGAGAGAGAGAGAGAGAGAGAGAGAGAGAGAGAGAGAGAGAGAGAGAGAGAGAGAGAGAGAGAGAGAGAGAGAGAGAGAGAGAGAGAGAGAGAGAGAGAGAGAGAGAGAGAGAGAGAGAGAGAGAGAGAGAGAGAGACGTTCTTTTAATAATAGATTCATATATAAATAACTATAAAGCTAATCTTAGTAAGAGTTATATTATCCATAGAGAATCATGAACAAGTTTTACTGCGTTTTTTATAAAGATAAAATTTTGTTCTTAAGTTAGCTCATTAGAAAATCATTGTCACATTGTAGTATTAGTCATTCACATAATTGTTTGCCATCCTAAAGAGAATAGGAAAAACTCATTTTGATATAAGGAAAATTATAAGCCATAAGGCATCAAAACAAATGTTTGAGTCTTTCATGTTTTTTAAAAGTGATTGATGGTTTAAAATGTAGTATAAAATGAAATTAAAAAAAATGTAGATATATTTTTATTTCATTTCTTTCAATAGTGAAAAGCTCAAAAAAAATTCACTGTGCGTTAACTTTTAGAGAGAATAATTTATTAATTTAGTATTTCTCCTATGCAGAGTTAAAGTATTTTTCATTAAAGGAAAACAACTTACATTTTCGTAAAAAATATTTGAAAATCACGATAACTCTTGTTCGAATATGAAAATCATAAATATAGTGAAATTGCATTCAATTTCCTTAAATAGTGAAGTGTGTCATCTCTAAACGAAAAATACAGATATAACTATAACAAAGTCAATTTATCATCCTCAGATTTCGTCGAAAACTCTTAAGAGAGACTCGCAATATATAAATGTCTTAGAAAATTTGATGAATTTCTTTATTGGGAAATATTAAAAATGCAATAATTCCAAAGCATAAATAATTCATTTGTAAGTAGCCGCTGTGTAACTGGTGACTTAATTAATATTAAGCGATATTGATTTTCACATAAGCATTATTAAGAGTCTTGGAAATGGGAAATACTCGGTGGTTATAACTGAACTTTCTCTATAACTAGCATCCTACAGCGCAAATGGATGAACAGAATGCTACGAAATTTTTTATATGGGCTATACATCAGATGTGCAAACGGAATTCACAAAAATAATTAGTTCTAAAATGTCCACCAGAGAGCACGTTCTAGAGATAACAAAAAATTTAACTCATTAAACAACCAAAACGGAATATAGAAAAAATATTAAAATATATTGACTAGTTTCTGATCACATTCTCTTCGAACTACATTAAGAAAAGATAATAAAGAAACAAAACAGAGAGAGGGTTCAGTTTGCAGAAACTAGAAATATTAGGACGAAATTAGACAAGAGGAGCAGTTGTTAATGGTGTCCAGGACGGTGTAGGGAAAGATGCTTCAGGTGACAACCTTCATTCACCTGCAAAAGTTCGTGTTGATAGGCAGCGTGTTCAAGAGTAGATCTTTTAATATCAGTTGTGAGGCTTATGAAGAATATGTTTGAGAAATTTCATATGGTGTACGTGCTATAAATATAATAAAAAATAATATATAAATTCTTTATTAGATACACGGCAAGTGTAGCATACATTCCTCTTAGACTAAGAAAGGTCGAGAATTCAGTTTTAAATTTATTGTTGGATTTCTTTTATTCTACTCTTACATGAGAAACATTTAAAAGGAATGTTAACACTAACTTAGAATTAAAAAAATATTGGAACTAATTAAAAAAAATTTAATGTGGAAGTTATTATTTAGAACTCTCCTAAATACGCAATAGCGTGAAAGGATCTTCGACTTAGAAATTTCATAAGTGTTTCAGTTTAGATCATTTAAGTGTTGTTCCGTAAAATGAGCAATAACACCATTTCGTTCTGGTAATTAAATTTCTCGAGTGCAACAAAGTGACGATGGCTACAAATAAGTGCTCCTTCTAGGGATTAATACATTGCCATTTTATTTTCAACCAGATTTTAAAATACAAAAAAATATACATTAAAGAATTTATCTTATAAATCATATTCTAATGTGGATAATTATTTGTAATTTAATTGGCCGACTCAAGCACTAAGCATTTTTGGCTGCAGCTTTTGTATTTGATTAATTTAATAACTAAACACATTTACATTTTGATTAATTTAACTATTGTTAGTAAATGCAATTAAGGAACTATATTTTTCAGATAATTTAAGAAACTAGTACGTTTCATGTTGAAAATATACCTAGCATATATCTCCGAAACTATTACCCTATCCTTGAGTGTCAAGGATGTGTTATGTGAGCAGCCTTTATTATTTTCATTCTAGCAAGACCAGAATTCATTCTAGCAAGACAGGAAAGAAGCAAGACCAAATGCTCTTCAGAATTAAATGTCCCAGGTTAGCTGCTAGATAATATCAAAAAAGGTGAAAAATGGATGCTGAATTTCTATGAAATTATTTTTCATGTGATGCTTGAGAATTTTTCGAGTTTTCTCCTTGTATTTTGGAATGATGGAAGGCTAGTCTACAAAATGCTTTTGTATGTACAACATGATGTGTGGTTGTTCAAAAGGATTTAATATTGCTTATTTTTATGGAGCTATTTGTATCCACAATATGGGGTATAATCTACTAAACATCACATTACATGATTTTAAACTATTCAAATGTATCAGAAAATCCTTAGCATTTTAAAATAAATTTACCGAATAATTTTTAGAAATAATAACGAATACTGTTTTTTATAATTTACTTATAGATAACGAAGAGACGAGTTGCAAGAGAGAATTTGTTGAAATAGCTAATTTCATAAACCGGGTGAACCAAAAGTTCGTTAAAACTTCAAAATTTGACAAAAGGAGGAAGAAATTATGATAAAAGAGTGCAGTTTACAAGAAGGGGCTTACAAAGAACTTGGATTTTCTTAACAGAAAAAATTGTTTAATTCAAAATGTCACAAGTAGAGGGTGCCGAAACATGAGAGATTTATATAGCATAATTATGCAAATTAATCTTACAATAAAAGACATTGTGATACACGAGGATTTCTCATTCGATTTCAGAATGTTATTACCCGATCGAGCTTTGTTGGTCAATCTGTTGTTCTATTTGAGCATCAGAAACTTGTGTTGCGAAAATGTCTTATGACGAAAGAGCTGAAGATAAAGAAGGAACTTATATCGTGTCCTGGAACACTGAAGTTTGTCAATTTATTCAAAGAAACTGGTCTTTGAAGTGTCAGAAAAAAGGTGAGAAATGCATCACGAAGTGAAAGACCCTCGTAGGAGGGCCGAATTACTGCTATGGAAATAGCTGTAAATGATATAGCGGCGAAATCGTACACCGGTAGTATCAATGCTCGAAGAGTTAAAAAGATAGTGGATGTGTCTCAATGGTTGATTATATGTACGAGAAGATACTGCATAACTATCCCAACAAATGACAGTCACGTCTGGAGTTACAACCGGAAGACAAAGCTAAAAAGAAATAATTTGCCGAGTAGGCTGTGACAAGAATTGAAAGGAACCTTCAGTGGTAATTCAACGTTTACTAGATGGGCGATTCGCACTTCACATTGCATGAGTATGTTAACTCCCAGAACACTCACAGTATAATGTCGCATATGGGCGACGTCGAATCCTCATGAATACACGATGAAGCCAATGCATCCATGCAAGTTGACAGTGGTTTGGCTTCAACTTATTTTTCATTGTTGGACCATTCTTCTTTGAAGAATTAATTATATCCCATATCTAGCAAGAAAAGTTACAGTAACCGTTGAGAGTTGCATGACTCACATTAAATCAAAGAGGTGTGATATAAATAATAAGATTTATGCAGGATGCCACTACCAGTAAAATGATGCCAATCCAGTAAAGAATTCCTTGGTAAAGACTGATCCGTTGAGCGTGCAAGATCCCCTGACCTCCACGAACACCCGATTTTGTTGCGATAGATTTCTGGTTATGGGGCTACTTGAAATCACTTGGATAACCCATTCATTCCCTGTAACGCTGGCCAAACTTCAACATTCTATCTGTCGTGAGATTTCTGCAATTCATTCCGATTTGTTGCATCATCTGTAACGAACGTTGTGAGTCATCTTATTTGTGCCATACAATGTTCTGGAGGTCTTGCTGAACAAACGTTAGTACAGGAATAAATGAATGAAACGTCATGTTATCCTGTTCATTGTTTCGGGTAGTTAGCACCCTCTACCTGTGATTTGATGAATTGTTCAAAAGTTTTTATTGCACTTATTCCTCGAGGTGCAAGCCGCATTTCCTTATCATATTATTTCTTCCTTCTTTATGAATTTTTAAAGTTTTAACGAACATCTGTTCACTTAGTATATATCAGAAAAAAAAATTCTACTAATTTTAAAACTAGTATTTTATTTTTATTTTTTTATCCAATTTTAAAACATTTAAGTTTAAAATGTTAATGCTTATTAATAAGGTATTCACTTCTTATGTGAGATGGATTACAAACTTTATAAGTATAATGAAAATATAATTATTCATTTAAAGTTGAAAAACTCTATTTAAAACACCTGTTACATTACCATTTATTATTGCAAAGGATGAAAAAATTATTCTCTTTATTAAAAGTAATTATTATATTATTATTATAAAGATTAATGCAAAAATTGATTACTGATATATTCAAAAATGTTTAATTTTTACATTATCCAATATATTTTCATCTTTATAAAGTAGATTTTAATGGCATGATTAATCTTTAGAATGATAGCTCTGAGTTCGGTTAGAGACTGCAAACTAATAGTTATGTTTGAAATATCACATAAGCTAATCATATTAATTAAATTCATACCTTTGAGAATAACTCAATTAACAATGCCTATTTTTCCAGAATTTAATTTTCAAGAACCGTTCTGAAAAAATCGTAGGGAAAAGAAAATGTAGATAAGTTTGTTGCTGGAAAATTTTGTAACCTATATCTTAAATTTAGGTCAAAAACACATGCTTGGAAGTGTAACAAGAGTAATCAAATTTAAATAGAGGTGACATAAGTCGGCATGCTTTAGAAAAGCAACAGAGATAAGAGAATGGATTCCAGCCAAGAGCAAGAAAGCCAGCCAGACTGAAGAGTTTTAATGATATTTTTTTTTCTTAACACCCAAAATGAGCATGCATTTCATGTAATCAAAATGTTAAAAAGGCATAGCTATAAAATAACACTTCTAGTTGGAGAATAAGTTTAAAAATCAATTTAACAGGAATTTATTAATTTAGGACTTGGAAAAAAATTAATTTAAATGAACTTTATCCATATTATGAATTTATAATGCACCCTATTTCAATACAAAATACATTCAGAAGTGAGTGAAGTCAAAATGTCAAAACAAAGTCAAAACAAAGGAGTCAAAATGTTAACCTTTTCTGTTTTTTTTTTTTTTTTTTTTTTTTCATATAAATGCAAGGTTATGTCATATTGTTCAATACACTAAGAATTGGATTTTAAGTCTAAAATTAATCATGTTTACAACAAAAATTTCTCAATTTTTCTTTTGTATCAGGTTATTACTTTTAAGTTAAATGCATAACAAAACATTGACTGTAATGGAATTTCAGAGTTCAAAGCTTTCAAAACCCTTATTGTAGGTCAAACTGTGTGACAAGTATAATATTAAACTTCAAATTAGTATGCACTTTTTAATAAATCTATGCAAATCATTTTACTTATTTATGCAAAATTATAGATTCTAACTTTTCTGTTAAGTTTACTAACGTGAACCAATTATTTATAAATTTAAAATAAGTCAATTGATTGTTTAGGTAAAATTATGCAGTAAAAAATAAAAAAAAATGGTATGAACTTCAATATTAATGTGACATAAGTAATTTACAAAGTAGTAAAAATTATTTTGTTTGCCGAATAATCATCTACAAATCTTCGCAAAGTAGTATAACTTCGTTTGCAAGTAAATTTTATATAAAATGCAAATTAATCTTATATATATATATATATTCTCCCTTTTTAAAAGTGTAAAATAATACCTTTCAACCATATAAGTAAAATATATTTCTGTAAGCAAATTTAATAGGTATACATTTAGAAGCTTTACATATCAATATTCAAAAAGAAATTATACTCAAACATAACAATTATAAGATATTTTAATGATTTTAATGTGTGGCCTGTACAGCTTCGTTATGTAATATCAAAATCTATTTGCAGTGTGTATTCTTTCCTTAAGTCATTGTCACATGATCTTTAGTTGCGACCATTTTTAAGATGTAGGTTCCATGTAGTATCTTTACTGCGATATTTATCTGAATAATTGTTTTAAAAAATACCCCTATAAATCTAAAATATTCATTTTTATAAATCACATGTTAACTGTATTACATATATAGAAGCCTAATATTTAATATTCGAGTTTATATTACATTAAATTGGACCAACAATTTCATGTAAATGAATTTATAACTTCAATTTAAATGAAAAAATCATTTCCAGAGCATTCCGTCCTTCAAATTTTATCGCTTCATAGATAGAAGCACAACTCAATCATGTACATATTTGTGACAGCGATATCAGAACTACTATCTTAGAGTATGCGCCAACAATTCTTTTTTACATGGAGCTATTAACTGCACATGATTAAAATTGAGAGAAATTATATCACAATTTGGAAAGAAATGCTGCATTTCAAGGTTTTGTCTTCATTCTAAGGTCTTGTGCGCGGTGAATGCAATTACAAGACTGAGAACTAAGTACTCTTCAAACTGCATTTTCAGGGAGTCATAAATCAGGTTTCCTTCAGAGATAAAGGGAGAGCGTGCTCCATCCTTACATTTAAGAACTAACAGTCTCTTCACAAGTGGAATTGAGATTTAAAAAGGAATTAAAGAAGCTGACCTTGGCAGCAAAAAAGGAAATTTTCAGTTTTGTCTGTGGAAAGCGACTTGCGGATGAGCAAAGGCGTCAAAGGTCAACTCAGGGTCGAGACTTGTTCCTGATCTGCAGAAGAAAATTTTTTGAAAGTTGACGAGTTCTTGGGATTTATTTTCATTTGGAGACCTTTGCTTATCGTAATAATAGATTCATAAGTGAGATGGATAAGGAAATTAAACTTTTAGGGAAAAAATAACTACTTATTAGTGACTGTTTCAGACTAAACTGAATGGCGAAACCAGATAAATCAGTGCTCACGAATAGAAGGGCCTTATGTCGTTCTTTTTAAATGAATTAATGGATACAGTGTATGCAGAGAATAATCAGAATAATTCAGTAAATGAAATATGGGATTTATAAATTACAAAGTTACACTAAAAATTTAAGAGTTATAATTGCAATATGAAAAGTTGTATTTCATTGCAATTAATTCCACGTGACAGTGATCAGATTAACAGCTAATTAAGGGAAGAAATGATTGAATAAAACTGAAAATTGTGGCAGATATATAAAATTAATAAAATATTACCACTGAAAATAGAAAATTTGCAGAAATAAAATTCAGTTATTTTAAACTTACTCATAGATATAACAACCAATATTAGACTATAATAAATGATTCACTATTCTAAATTTACTTTAAAAGAAATACGCATAATTTCCACCAGCTTTATTTTTTTAGTTTATGGTCATTAAAAATAGTAAAAGAAATATTTTTAAAATTGATATTTAATTTAGAAATGCAAATATTTCATATTTCTTTATAAGGCATCTATGCATCTTCATCTATGCAGACTATTTTTTTAACAGCATTTTTAAAAAGAGGTTTACTAGATAAAGCAGATTTTGAATCATTCCAATTTCCCACGCTAGTGTTGAGATTCGAATCCACAAACTGCTAAGCTGTGAACATAAAATTTAGACCATTCTATTAAATATATCCCCCCCATATCGAAAATATCACATCCATAAAATATCGATTATAGAATGCAATATAATTTGAAAGCAGCAAATCAATGTTGCAATTTAAATTTTTTTCATTTATTTTTATTGTTTCAATTTATTTTAATTTAGAAGTATCAGTATAAGTTTATAAGCAATTCATTAAACTTATAAACTCACAGTTAATTTATTCACAAATAAATTTTCCTTTTCTTTAAATTTATGCATGCAATCATGCAATAATTAATTCACACTCGCATTATACATAGTTTAATAGACAGAACAGAATAAAAGATGGAATAGAGTAACAACATTTTAATAAGGAGAACGAAAGAAAAATGGAATTAGAGCGCCAACATGGATAGCTTCTTCAAGGGCTATTGATCATGTTGGTACATAGTATGATTTTTTTTTTACAATGGCCAAGGATAAAAGTCTAAACTATACCATTACACCCTAAAATCCATACAGAATCGTAAAATATGCGCAATATCTAAGTATAAGGTAAGTAATCAGTATATAAAAAGAAATGTTAAGCGTGTTTTGTGCCGAAATAAATAAAAAATTAACTCTCAATTCTAAACTCTAAAAACTCTAGCAAATTAAATACACAAATTATATGACTATGTCTAAATATTGCTGGAAAATTTCAAATTTCTTATAAGACCTTCAAGACTTGTGTGATTTTTCTATAGTTTATAACTAGACCACACAATGCTCAAATAACCAAAGTGTTTACTAAATAATATTCCAATTAATTAAAGATTTTTAACTGTTTAAACTGTTCTCCTTTGTAATTTAATTTATTACATTTTAAATAATTTTCTGTACTAAATATGAAATTTGTAACGACTGACTACAGGGATTTTACAATTATTTAAACTATATTAGTTTATAAAAATTCAAGTATTTTGTTCAATAGAAAATACAATTATATTAATTAGGAATATTTTTAATGCGTTATAGTAAAACTTGTTATTATTTATATGAATTAAACACATTAACTAAAAAATATTTTGAAGTAAATATATATATATATATATATATATATATATATATATATATATATATAAATTAGTGTGTAAATTATTTTGCGATTAGTTAATATATTTAAAAATATTGAAAGTTCAAAGATAATACCATATAGTATGTTTAAAAGAATTTTGTTTATAATTTATGTATACTTTATAATAAATAGTTCCCACAATTACTCTTTCAGATGACATTTTTTAATAAAAAGAATCTTTTTGCTATGTGCCATATATGTTATAATAAATTTTTAAAAAGAAATTCTGGTCTTAGTCACTTAATTTCGTAATGTTCTGACCACTTGAATGTGGTTCAAAACTATGAGATGTTTGACCAATATATATAAATTCCGATGTTACCCTCTATTTTACTACACTTTTTTTGTGTCAATTTACAGCTCAAATTATTTCTTTTTTTAAGCATACTACAGTATCTCTAAGCAGATGTAAAAATAATTGTTCTTTTATGCAATACACCATACTAAAAAACAAAAAATATAAAATGCACAATTTTTCTCGTCTGAATAATGAAAAATTAAATTTAACTTATTTTCAAATAAAACTTATGAACAACAAATGCAGTGTGAATTCGGACAATGGTTAATTAGTTAAATTTTAAAGGCGAGGTATGGCACATAATAAATTAAAACGTTCAAAGTCATAAGCTCGACACACGATTGTTGAAATGGAAGTATATGATTACTCAGATGATGATTATATTTATAAGGTAAATTGATGTTGAGTGTTATGATACAAAAAAATTAAGCAATATATTACATTCAGCGATTCATGTCATGGTTGCTCTATTGTCACTTTGCAAACGAGAGAATATTCAAAATAGGATTTTTAATTTTATTTAATATCCACGAACGCTGAGTTAATCGAACCCATGAACTGCTTAACTGAAAACCAGAGCGCTGATCATTCAGTTACTATCACACCTAAATGGTATGGTTTAACGGTCATATTTTGCATAGGAGAGGCACTTAGATTGAGATTTGGAGAGTAGATTCCGAACCACTACAAAATTCCATACCAGAGGAGGAAATCGAAGATGTGAGCTGTTAAACGGAAAGCTAACTAGTCATCTTTCAACTTCGAGAAGTGGGAATCGAACCCACGAACTGTTGAAATGAAGGTCGTTCGGTTGCAAGAACGGTCTTCACCTCAGTGATTCATGTGTACTAGCATAAGTAGCAAATTCCAAACACATTTTTCATGAAGAAAAATTTTATTGATTTTCATCTAATAGTAAATGAAAGTTATCTTTTAATAGTAACTTCAAAGACACAAATTGATACCCTTAAATGTTTATATGAGGCTTATTTTTTAAAACAAAGTTGCAATCTCATTTAATCAAAATAAATCTTATTATACTAGTCAATGACGTTTTTTAAACTTTATTTAAAGCATAAAACAGATAATATTTAAAGTACAATGTTTTTTTTTTTCTCAAGCTGTCTTTTTCAACTTAAATATAACGCTTATTTTTCTTCACTCAACTAAAATCTACAAACACATACTATAAGTAAATTACAAGATATATATTTTTCTGTTATAAATATTAATTATAAAACAAAGTATTTAGTTAAGATTAATCAATGAATAAGAAAATCGAAGAATATTTGATATAAACAAAATATTTCCTTTATTATTTATATATATAAATGAAAAGAAACAGGTAATGAACAAATTATAAAAGTCTGAAAATTTATAAACAGTAAACTTATGATACCATAGAGTATCAAAATTTAAAAATTAACATTTCGAAGTTAAATAACTTAATCGAGTGCACGTTTTGACATTTTCCCTTCCATACTAAGGTGCTTTATTTGGTGACTAATGTGATGATGGCTTTTTAATCAACAGATAAGCTTCTTCAAGACTACGGTGATCAATAGTTTTGACAAATTACTGATATTCATAAAAGATATTAATGAGTAGAATATTTTAACTAACCAAAATTAATTCAATTATGCGACATAATTTTCATGAAAGTTAGGCATTTATTTACTCCTTGTGGATTAAATTAGTGTAAGTTTGCTTCGACCCTAAAGTAAAGGGTTTATTTATTGCACATGATATTTATCACAATTGTGCATTGTCTTTTTATGGATCATTGCACTGACCATAAAGCCACCAATTACTTTAAATAATTGGAGTCCAGTTTATAATACAAAAATATATATAAATATGTTAAAATGCTATAATTCTGTTTATAATTTTATACAAATGTTAGTTTAAACTAGATGAAAATGTAATTATCCTACTTACACATGACCCAATTCATGAGCGATTGTAAAAGCAGCACTGAGGCCATTGTCTTCCACTATAGCACAGCTGCTTCCAGATTGGCAAAGCATCCCAGATTGTGCCAGTCCTAAAATGAATATGTTCTATTGATGCAATTATTTATATAGTAAATAGCAATAATATATAATATCATTAGCATATATTATTGTTATATAATGCAATAATATATTTTAGGAAGGATAAGCAAGCATTAAACATAGTTTAATCAAATTACAATAAATTATTACTGAAGAAAATACATTCTGATAAATATATTGACGCATTATTTTTGATTATATTAGTAAGTAAATTTAACGGATAAATCAACAACTGATATAAAACTTTTTTCTGAATTACAATTATTCCTTTCTTTAACATACCATTTATCAGGCATAAGCTTCGTAACTGTTATTTTTAGGATTATACTTTAAAAAATATTTTTCAAATATATTAGAATTTTTGGTCTTCTATATTCATCAGTCAACCCCAGTGGCTCAGTAGCTCTCTATATAAACAGGAATCATTCCTTAACGTGGGCAATGATTAGATAGGTGACCACATTCTTCCTCACAGAGTTTGCTGAAGCTTCGTGAGTTGGGGACGTGTCCACATTAATCTTTGACGCCCAAAGTTCTTCCTTTTTTCTTAAACTTTAAAGTGTTGAGCTGAATTTTGCAGCAGCGGAAGAGGGAAGCTACACTACGACATTACAGTTCATCTCCTGCCCACAAATGTTAGAGATTAGAGGAGAGAGTTTCTTTTCCTGGCACATAATTCAAAAAGGTCATACTGCGCCAAACAAAAGATTAAAAGAATCTACACTGCAAATAAGAAATAAACTGCAATAAAATGTCAATTATAGGAAATGGTAAAACATATAGAGATTAGAAAACTCAGAAGAACTTCTTCCATATCAAACATTTAGCATCATCTATTTGACATTCTTGGCCAATGCGAATGGATCCATGATTATCTAGGTATGCCACCTATAGATGACTTGATAACTCTGGCCGGAAGTCTTAATGCACATTTATATAGTTATGACAACATTCAATACGGGTAGTAGCATCTTGATATAATCATTCAATATCTGAATAGAGTAATGTGGCCTTCATCAATGATACTGGTTTTTTTTTCTCGATGATGACTACTTTCGTACAAGTCAGAGGGAATCTCGGTTAGTGGTGTATATAATGCTAACATTTTTTGCTAAGCAGTACACCTATAACATTTGTATGATGATTCAGGGAATGACATTCTGAACCCGTCTATCACCTTAAATTATGCGTGAGGTATTCAAAGAACTTGTGAATTTAAGTTGACGTTTTAAAGTCGATGATAATGTATGTAGTATTAAGTTATCCAAGTAATATTCATCAGCAAAATAACGCACAGGTATTTATCGAATGATTCTTTGAACAACGTAAATATTGGGCATGTTTTTCCAATTCGTTAGTTATCAACTCTTGCTCTAGAACACGTTTTGGATGTTTTCAGAAGGAATCTTCAGTGAGAGATATTCAGAATACTAATGAATTAGTTAGTCAGTGGCTACATTTGACAGCTCCCACAGTAGATAGGATAGATAATTCCTGACATTCCGCGTGCCACAGAGTGTCAGCTTGAAAAACTGCTAAAGATGGCTTTGCTGAAATTAACTCTTTTGTGGCTAATAATCAATAAAAAGTTTAGTCCTAAATTAATGAAAATCATTTATTCATATAAAGGAACAGTATGAGCACTCACCTGTTTCTAAGTACACGTATTTTTGCATTAATTTGTTGAAACGGAGTTTTACTTTCAGGATGAAATAGTTTAAATAAAAAATAAATAAAAAACAGTTTTATTTGAGACAAGATAATTGAATTTGTAAAATAGTTTAAAACTGAATACTTAGAAAATATGACTCATTCATTTACTTTGATAAATAAAGAGGAATACACTACTTCACGCCTAAATGATATATATTGCTTTAAAACAATACTGATCCCGCAAGAATTATTTTAAATAATTAATTTTTAATCCAAAGCAAATGTTTTTCAAATAAAATACATTTCATATTAATTTCTTAAAATATATTAAGAATAGTCTTCTATTTAATTGCAAACAAATGTTATGATACTCAATGAGTAAAATAACATTCTAATGAACACTTCTGTAATCTAATTTATACAGCTTACACAGCCATGCATAAAAAACATATAGTCATCTTAAATTATCTAAGTTTGTGTAGAAACTAAAAATTCAATTTAAAAGAGCTATTAAAAATATTGTCATACAAAGTCTCATCGTTGTTAGGTAAACTGAAAATGGTGAATGAAAACTGCAAGAGAAATCGTGAGCATAAATATCTGTAGAACACGACAACACTAACTTTTTACTTACATATGCAAGTGAAACAAGGAAAATAATACGTAATAACAAGTCAATGGAAAACAATTATTAATTCCAATTTCTCAAAGCTACAAAATACAAGGATCGTCAGCTCACGTTTTATCTGATATAAATTAGAGAGTAGATCGGAAAAAAGATATCAAAAAACGTGATTAAAATAGTAATAATTTACATGTACAGCAAAAAAATGCACACCAATTTCTATTGGGAAGAGAGAATCCAAATCACTTCATTTTTCAAATTAAGTATGTCAGTAATCCATTGCGTGATAAGCGTGGCCTTTCAAGTATTAATTTGGAGCTATTTACCGCATTATAAGACTGAAATAACTTCCTATAGGAAGAAATTTCTGGCCAATATATAGACATCAGGGTAGAATTATCTATATTATAAAGAAAGAAATACTTGATCGATTTATATATCTTAAAATAATTAAAACATTTTTAAAGAAATATTTCTGTTAGAAGTTCGCTAAGATTCTTCGTTAGAACAAGATAGAAAATATTTAGTGAAGTCAAATTTTACAACTGAATCGTATCCTATAAAGGGTATGCAGTTTATTTTTTCGCTACTTTCCTCGCAATTAAAGGGGCTTTTTCAAAGCTTTTAATTTTTTAAATTTCTTTTTGGGCTTTGTTTTGGGACATCTGTGGCTCTACGGTCATTTTTTTACACGTGATAGGTATGTTTTTATATATGATCTATATTATAAAAGTTACATAAAGGGACTAAAGTGTATTAAGAAAATTTACACACCCCCAATTAAGAGTGGAAGACAAGTTTTGACAATCCATCAAATTTAGCTCGGTATTCGAAGCAATTTTTTTTCCTTTAACTACATTTTTAGATTTGAGTTTGAAATATTCTTTGGGTGTTTTCATCGCGTCATTTATCAATATCACTTTCTTACAGGGTACTATATAAGGAAATGTTTTTGCACAATCAGCAATAATTTCCTGCCAAAATTTTTTATAAAAATTATTTTAACAAAACATTGTTTTTTAAAAAATGTTCCTGATGTGTGTTAACATGACACAAGTTTTGTTCTTGAAAATAATACTGTGCATTACAAACAGAGGAGATTACGACCATTTTCTGATCTACATCTGCCTCCATCAACTGATAAACGTGTTAGTTGATGTGCGTGATTCCAGTTATTCTACACCCAGTTATTCTGCCATACATTCTGGATTTAACTGATAATCCGTCATCACTTTATCATGCCAAGAAAGCGGGACCATTCGACTAACGGTGCTTTTTCTCTTTCAATAAAAATAATTTTGTTTTAGTTCTCTCTTGTAACTCAATAACTTCTACAATTAAATAATTACTTTGTTACTCACAAGCATGCTATTTTATTAGTAATGCAGTTTTGTTCCGTTTTTCTATGAAATGTTTGGTTCTTGTTTTAACGTATGCAAAAAGCAAAACAAAAGGAAATATAAATTTTTTATGTATTAAAAAATCTTTAGTTTTGAAAAGAAAAAGAACATTATCATTTCACAACTGTTTATTTCTTCAATTCTGCTCACTTGATTTAATTAAAAAAAACATTCTTAGATCGTCAACGTCATGCTTTGAGCATTTTAATTTGATATCTCTTTGGATATTATTTGAAATTTACTAGTTGACAGAACAATAAATTTCTCAAGAAGAATGACCGTTAGAGATGGATTTCACATTTTTTTGTGATAAGATATTTATTTCTCGTATCATGATGTAAATATTATGTGTATTCATCATCTCAACTCATTAAATGATTCATTCCTTTTTAAACAGAAATATAAAATTTTCTTTGCAGTACACTGTCTTGTTGTATGGGCTATATTTCTGAAAGAGCATTTATATTTGTTACATTAGAAATCTTCGGTTGACTTTTCCCCAATTACATGGCTGAAAAGTATATTCAGTAAATTATACAGAAGTAAAATCTATGCAGTTATTTTTTTAATTGCGTTTAGTTTTCAGTTTTAACGTTAAATACCAAATACATTTTAATTAATCTATGAAGTAATTGGGTTTCAACATACAAATTAAAGTAGATTTCAATCTGCTATAGTCATGCACACTGGGTGACATACTGACCATTTAACAATTTTTTTTTTGTTGAATAAAGTGGCACTTAAAATAAAGTGATCTCATTTCAAAAAATCTTTTTATTTTGCTAGGTTTTATATGATCAATATATAATTAAGTAAGCAGACTGATGACACTTTGCAGCTAAATTTGTAACTAATTGAGATTTCAATTTGGTTCATAATATTTTTAATAAAATGTGCTATTTATCATCAATATACTTCACTATTTTCTTTCTTAAAAATATCTTTTAATTTTTTAATCTGAGCGGCAGAAATCATTTTTATTTAATACAAAACAGAAAACAGGTATAGATGTAAATTAGTTTAAGTAATTCAATTATTCGATGTCAGTAAATACAATAAACGAAATTGAGCAGAAAATGTCAAGGAAAGTTTTGTATATTAATGTCTGTAGAAAAATTATTCATATGAAGTTTCTAGAGTATCATGAAGAAAATCTCAGTTAAATTTTTACAGGAACTGAACGATTTGATAAAAAATATATTTGTATGTAACAGTGGTCTTTCCAATTTCAACAATTTTTTTTTTTAAATCTCAGTTCACTTTGTAAATTTTGCTTATGAATTTAACGCGTGAAAAAATATTTAATTAATATTTACATTAATAAAATTATATTTCCTAAAACATCTTTTAATTTTGAAATTTATGAAAAAAAGACTAACAATCAAATGCAAATTTCATGACTATTTATTGTATCTTAAAAAAATATCACAAAAACTCTTAAAAAATTTTTTTTGTCAAAATTAATCTCAAAATTTCAGAGTAATCTTTACTGAGTATCAGCACTACTTTTTCACCTATACACGAAAAACTTATCAAGTGATACAAATCGAGTAAAGAAAACAACTGACATTGTATTTCGTGCATTGTTTATGGAGCATAATGAGCCTAAAGTTGTCAAAGTGGTTAAATAATGCAAAAAAGTATTTTTGATTAAAAAAAAATACCAGATGATTAGCGACTGATAAATTGTTTAAGTGGAGTGAAATTAAATAACTTTACATAAAGTAAAGTGTTCTTCCTGAAAGTTTCATTCCTTCAATTGTATTAACATTGTCAACCTACTTCAGGTCCATAATATTACTTCTGTTTAATAACAAGACATGCATATTTATAATTGAAAATAGAATTTTGGCTGAGACTATATAATTCTAAAGCGTTCATTTATTTCTTCAACATACCCGACAGTTAGAGACTTTACCTTCAATATATGATAAAATTATCCCATTATCAACTAGATATAAGCACACTGCACACAAATTCCGAATAAATTCTATCAACGTGAAAAGAACCATGTATTATAAGAAATTTGAATCCGTAAATAACAGATTTTTCAATAGTTTAATGTTATGTAATGGATTTGAATAGAATGGAACATCTTTCGCTAACGAAACCAAATGTAAAATATGGAGCAAGTAATTGTCATAAGCATTTGTAAAATATTTAATTAATCTTACTTAATTTTAGTTAAGTAAACAGCATTTTTTGTATTTTTTTATTAATATGTTCTTTCGGCATGTTTTTTTTTATTTCACAAAAAAATATTATTTTATACACTTTTACGCGTTAAGTCCTTACTACACACCTTTAGTAACCAACAATAAAAATTGACAATATAATAAAAAGGATGCGATTACGTTTTTTAATATCCCACCATTTTATCAGACACGCCTCTCACTCCACTAAAAACATTTCATAATAGTATATAGTGCACATTTTTTAAAAATTGTTTTAATCGCGTCGCAAACTTCCTTAGATTCTAATACCTAATGTTGTCAATAGTCCTTCTTAACTAAACAATAAAAACAAAACCCTGTGTTAAACTTCATTTATCTACTATATTTTAGGGAATCACGTACCGATATAAATTTCTTTGCGATATAAATTTCTTTTTTCAATTAAATACAAAATGCGTGTACTCATTTCACTGATAACCAAGCTTCATGCCTTTTTAAAAGCCCCCGTTTTGCCCACCAGTTCTAAGAATCAATGATTCTGAACGGTTAACCAAAAGTTAGCAATGGTGTTATTGCTGGTCTGAACGAGTGATAAGAGAGAAAAAGGATGTCTCTCGTCCCACTTGCCAGTGTAATCTTGAATGAAATGTTTTACGAATACCAGTCGGGGTACTGAATACTTTGCCATTCCACACACTTGTCAAGAAGGGGTATTTCGGACTAATGCATTCTGATAGAACTGAAAAAGAGATGAAATTACACAAAATATCTTTTTCATTGTCTATGTATACTGTTAAAGTTGCTAAAAAACCTTTTCAGCTATTAAAAGAAATACTTTATGTTATCAAATAAACTAACAATATTAAGAAGCCTTTAATTAATAAGAATAGAAATTGAATTTGACAGATATTTCTTACTCGAATTATTTTAAACATATTTCACACATAATGTTTAATAGTATATATCTCGCATTAAAGTCATAAAACAAAATTTCGTCTTTATAAGAATTATAAATCCTAATAAATTATAATACCTTCATCCTCGATAAAATACTTTCATTTCAAGCAAATGCAAACTCAGCATAAAAATTTAATTTGATTTTCATTTAAAGTTTGTAAATTCAAGAGAAGCTTACAAATGAATGAAGAAAGAATTAACTTTCGTGTTAACTTCTTAAAATGAATGTTACTAAAAATAATAAATCATCAAATTATATGAAGTCGTTAAGTTTCAGATCCCAAAACAAATGAATTCTTTTAAAATTAAGTTGCTGAAATAAAAAATTATTTTTTCGAAAATTGTTTCGAAAAATTTTTATTAAAAATTTATTCTTCTCGTTCAACATCTTTTCATTATAGCTCTTTACATAGTTCAAGATCATTATAATTAAATTTATTCTAAATTTTATTTAAAAATTTATACAAAATTTATTTATGAAGTATTTTTTGGCAATTTTATTTTATTGCCATCTTAATATACATGAACTTCATTGCAGCAATAAGTGTTGCATGCACATTTTCTAAATTTCGTGTTGGTTTTTCGGTATGGATTATGAGAGAATGCGAGATCTATGCCAAGTAACTTGAATTTAGAAACTGAATAAAGTGGGTCAATATATGCAATGCACAATACAAAACATACATTTTTTCCTTTAAAAACTAATCAATAAAGCTTCTGTAAAAATGTAACTTATTAAGAAGGAGTAGTATAAAATGTTTCTTTTTGGAAAAATTGTATAAAAAGCTCCAAAATTCCAAAATAAAGCTTATAGTGAAAAATTGTTTTCCAACTGTTTTAAATCAAACTATAACAACTGGAATATATATAAAATATTAAATTTTAATAGCTCTTTAAAAATGAGTTTAACAAAGTTTGATTTTTCCCGATTTGTAATGTAGTTATTCATATAGCATTCAGCCACTGACCATACAGAAATTGTTACAGAATCATATCTAAGCATAGAGCATACGATGAGCTGCACATTCAACATTTTAAATTAGTACTTATAGATGCATACGTATCAATAACAAAATCTTCAAGAAATAAAACCTTCAAGTCATCTTGACTGATTGTTTAGGAACAGAATAAAATCTTTCAATCTCAATTAATCTATCTGGTCATTCGTACAACTACTAATACAATATGTACCTTTTTGAACCATATAATTCAATATATAAAACTTGTAACAAAAGGTATAAATAAGTTCCTTCATTCAGCAAGATTATCTGTTTCTGTGGTGAATGGGGAGTTTTAAGGCTTTCTTCCTTGTGACATGTTGAAATGACTTTTCGGATGGCAATTATGTGGTAAATATTCAATAGTTTTACAATAGCTTTCAGTTGTAAGAATATCCTCCATTCGATATAACTACCAGTTCATGCATGTACCATTCATATAAAACACGTTACACAATACATTTGATATTTTTCAAAATGCATAACATTAACTGCGTTAAAAATTATATGACAAACAAATTATGATCTATACCCAAAACAAAAAAAATTAAGTTTCATATCAGTTGATAAAAATTTCAAGTGTATAACTGTCAGGATTATTTCTTTTAAGTGAATTTATCTAAAATACAAAAGTTTAAATTATAAAATCATCATTTAGATCAAAAGTGAAACGCTCGCATAAATCTAAAAAATATTACAAAACATCCTATTTTATTCACACTACTATCAAAGTATCGAAAGGGATAGGTTGATAATCACACAATATAATTTATTCTCACCAACATGCAATTTATGTGTCTCCATCCTTTTCATGATCGATCATCAGTTATGAAACAAACTGAATGAATTCGACTGTTTCAAGCAATAAGACAGGAAGTATGGTGACAGATAGTGATAACTTCTAGAAACAACCTTGTCCAGTGATATATTTAGCTCTTTGAAAAGAATGACGTATATAATTAAAGGAATTACTAAGGAATAACGTTCACTTGCTGCAAGTTATTCAAGTTTTTAGACTTCATTAGAATATTTGCTGAAAGGTAAGTTACTTGACATGAACTAAAATACTTTTTAATGATATTTAATTACTAATGCGAAACACAACTATTTATTAAATATTTTGACAACTTTTATATAAAGAATTTTTATTATACAACTTGTTTTACGAAAACATTTTCCAATGCAACTTCATACAATTTTGATAAAATTAATGTGCTTATGAAGGAAAACTTAATTTTTTGGTTATTTTTATGAAATTGAAACATATTTTACAACATGTGGATAAGGAAACATGAAAACTGATGATCGAGAAGTTTTAAGTTATGAGTTGCAAAATGTGTTAGAGTAATTTTAATGAAATTTAGAAGTTTCAGTACAACACATCAAATCTATATACGAGGGCGAAATTTTCGTTTGTGTGGTGACTGAATATGAAAGGCAGATATATAAGAGAGACTATAAATTTTTCACATATTTTTAATCCATGAATAACATTTGCAATACGCTTCAATATTTAAAAAATTTCCTTTGAATATTCATTATTCAGAGTATGAAAAGAGTGCTAAGTGGCTTGCTTGACTTACTGTTAGTTCTTGATGGAAAATAATTCAAGAAAATCTTCAAAATTGGATGGATTTCATTGAAAGTAAGAAAAGAATTTTACTCTAGATGACCAAGACACCTCAAATTATGAGTAACAAAATGTATTATGTTTATTGAACATATTATATATATGTATATATGTCTTCTTATCGACACTTAACTATCAAATAACAAAAGCGTTAGGTGATTCAGTTATCTTCTTTATTTCTGAGCATCCTTTTATTTCTGAGCATCTTGTCCAAGATGAAGTCATGTATAACTTTAATTCTTATTCAAAATTCATTTTATTCAATGGAGTATTTTTATGGGAAACAACATTTGTTCATCGCACTCGAGTGTTTTCAATAGTGTCTCATATCTTTGTCTTTCATATGTGTGTGTGTATATATATATATATATATATATTAGTTTTTACCTATAGTCACTGGGATCCATTATCACATTAATTTTATTATTATTAATAAGTAATTCTGAGGAGTTTATAAACTTTCATTTAAAAGTTGTAATAGTTTAAGAGGAAACGATTTCTTTTAGTAGTATTTTTGCTCGAAGTTGTGGCAGTAAATGGTTGTTGTTGTTGTGGCTTATCCTCTTTTAAGATATGACGTTGTCAGATCAACTCCAATAAATTGTTGACAGTCAGAAAGTCAATAACTAGCAGGGGATCTGAGGATAAATCTTCCCGAGAAAGTCCGACACAATCCAGAATATGTTTCAGTGAGGCTGGATAATCACAGCATTTCTTACAAATGGGATAATTTTTTGTACCACGTTCAAACGATAAGCATTTTAATAAATGGTACAGCATTTCATTAATATTGGGAATAGAAAAATAGGTAATGCAGTAAGTATTCCACTTTGAGTATAGTTTAATGAGCAGGCATCTAAATATCCCTTTACTTGTCTTGAATATCAACATAGAGCATAAATATACAGTTGAATTCTTTAAACGGCAATTTTTTTTTACACACACGCTCACAATGAGGGGTTGCTCTATTTTCCCCTTCCTCCCGTTTCACAATATTTCCCACTCCAGCAATGATCATAAAGTAGGCATGATTCAAATTCTTAAGTATGTTGAATCTTAAGATTTAGCTTGGTTTTTCCTCTACGGTTATTTTATACTCAATGGCGTATTCAACCAGAATCTGTTTAAAGAAAAATTTCGATCCAAATATCTATATCTGATGTAATTTTTTTAGGGTTTTATATTTCAAAAATCTAAGTTAAGCTAATTAACTGAATGATCTAAAATAGTTATTACCTTTTACACTCCAGTGAATAATAATAAAATAGCAGTTAAATATATAACATGTTTTTTCTCTTATCAATCCTAAATATTTAAAATTGATTTATCTGCACGATATATAATATATAGCGAAGCGCATTTAACAAGTTAAGCGAAATATTTATACCTATTCATTAGATATTGTTAATTTAAAGAAACTATTGTCTTAAGCAAATGTATACTAACAGTTAAAAATTAAGCAACTGAAAATAACGCTGAATTATTAGAGCTTAAAGATGTTAATTTTACTTTTAGGATGCAAATGAACTATCACCATTCAGAAATATTCTATTTCTTCTAAAGTCACCCCAAGTTTCCTTTACTAACAATTCAAGCTTTGATACATCAATTGATTTTCATAGTTTTAAGTAAAGCGATGATAGATTATTTCGGGTAGCGGATAAACTGTGGATGGGGTTCAGTTTTCATGGTTGCGAGTGATTTCAATTAAAATCGACTAATATGATAAGGAACATTAATAAGCAATCGAATAGTGAGGTGGCTAACAAGCGTCTCAATAGAGCCCAAACATTTGTCACAGTGTACATTAACGCAAATCAATTATATCCAAGACTAAAATTTTTTTTCCCACAGGGCATTTCTAGAACTACTTATTTTCTCACTCAATTGATTTTCTTTTACATTTGCACAGCAGAATATTATTTTTTTAAAATTGAGTACTTTACGAGTCATATTAGTAATCTTTCATAAACTCCACCGCTCTCACTTCGCAAACGAAAATTCTTTAGAATTACCAAAACACTAGTTGATTTTCGGTTTGTATACACATACTATTTTAACAAAGACCTTTTTTCTACTTAATATAAAAAAAAACATACTTTAAAAGTTTTTTTATTACTTATTAGATTTATGCGTCAAAATTTTCAAATATAAATTTTCTTCAAAATATGTGTTATGGGACTATAAGCAAACTTACCCAAAGTATCACAAGCTCCTGGATAACGACAGAGGTCTTCCCTGGAACACAGAAAAAAGAATTAAAATCTAATAAAAGTAAAACTTGGAATTTAGAAACAAAAGTTAAGTTTATTTGATAATAAAGCAGGATCTGTTTAACATATTTTGAAATAGTAACATTTTCGAGCAAAATAAAGAGCATAGTCTAATTTCAAATTAATAGGAATTGATACTTCAACTCATTTTGAGAATTCATATTTGAGGAAGAATTCATATTTGTTGCTCTTAAGATTAAGCTGTTATTCTTCTGATAAGCAAAGTTCTCTGACAAGAATTATACCTTCAAACAAAATTTCACACAAATATAATTATAACATAGAATTACTTTTCTAAGGTTAGAGATGATAACGCTATATAGGATTTATACTTAAAAACATTTAACATAATTTCTAATTTGGGGCTACAAAATTTTGGAGAGACAACCTTAATTGAAGAATTTTCTTTTTAAATTTGTGCATTTACATCACCAAACAAGCAGATTAATATGCGAATCTGCTACAAATGTAATGTGGATAGCATATATCATAGCATCAGATTTGCAAATTTGTGGAAGAAAACATTATACACACATGTAACTGTTCAAATATACAGACTGTCCAAAACAATAGAAAACCCAAGCAAAAGTGTTTTGTACTGTAAGAACACTTTTGGTAGTTAAACTAATTGAAATTTCCATAAAACAGATATGTGTATGTAATTTCTGTATAACGGTAAGATAGATGGTTGTGCCCTTTCTCAAGCAGAAATTGCTGGAGAGACGCATGATGGGTATAACGGTAACACACTTTTTCATCCAAAACCAATCACTGGGGACCTATTATGTTTAAGCCCAATGATTAAGCAGGTCATGAAATTTGAGCAACCGAAATCTCATATTTTTGAGCTCATAACTGAACAGTTTGACTGAGATGGTCGGAGAATGATAATTTTGACTGACGCAATACTCATAAGGAAATGTCTGTGCCATAGAATGTAATTAGTAAGATATCTTGCATTGAAATTAATATAAATTGATTCGTTTTACACATAAGCATTCATATAATAAATAATTTTTACCACCTGTTAGAGAAATTACTCATGATTTTGATAAAACCTTTATATGAAGAACACACATTTCACATGTAGTATCATACTTAGCACAACATTCTCCAGACAATTTATCCCATTCCTCTGTGAATGCAAGGATAAGGGTGTTCTTGTTTGTCGGAGGATAGTTTCGACCAGTAACTTGCCTCCCCAAAGCATCCCATACATTTTCAATGGGGTTTAGATCTGGAGAACGTGATGGCCCTAAGAGGCGTTGAATACCCTGGCTGTCTAGACAATCCTGAACAGCTAGTGTTCGATGACATGTTGCGTTGTCGTCCATAAAAAATTATCACCGACAGCACCACGGAAAAGACGAACATGGGGAAGGTGAACTTCATACTCCCAATCGCAACCACATGTAGGGGCGTGCGACCATTGATCATGATGCCGGCCCACACCATGACACTGCATGTCGGATATCGGTCCCTTTCCTGGATATTTTTTGGACGATAAGCAGTACAACTCTCACGCCAGTTCAGTAAGCGTCTGCAATCCGATGACAGACTGAACCTACTCTCATCTGAGAATAGTACGCATGCCCAGTTCTGCTCAGTCTAATTGCGATGCTTACGATACCATTGCAAACAGGTAGTACGGTGCTGTCTGGTCAATGGGACACACACAACAGTTCTGCGGGCGTATAGTCCTCCTCCCCTCAAACGTCTGGCAACAGTTTTTCGGGAGATCTGCTTTCCTGAGGCAGCAAGAAACTGATTTGCCACCTGCTTAGCTGTGGTGCGCCTGTTCCTTTTTGCTGATAGGACAATATATCTGTCTTCTGCAAGCGTCGTACTTCTATAACACGACCTCCCCCGTGCCGCCTACTACACATTCCAGTAGTTTTAAATGACTTCTACAGCCGTTAAACAACGCTGTGAGCGATGTCGAACTCCCTGGCAATATCTGTTATTTTTCGCCCATCTTCGATCTTTCTAATTCGGCCACGCATAAAATCATCTAAGTAATGTCAGGAAGACACGCCAAAAATTTCAAGTTCGTCTATTAAATATTTCCTGTAAAACTTTGACTTGAAACAACAACTGTCCACACGCGTCAAAACCTTTAAAGCTCTTATAAACGCTATCACGTGATGAACATACACACAGACGTGGAAAAAAAAATTGCATACGCATACTTCTTCTTACTTTATCTAGCACTTATTCCAATTTTCCACATTTTGCTTTCTTTCATTTTGTGGTTGCTATGGATGATAGTGTTATCCGTCCTTAGCAACTGTCCAGCAATGTATAAATGCAGTGATTTTTTAATAAAATTAAAATGATTTTTTTAAAATCTAATGAGTACTACGTTATCACAAGCTCACATTTTTTTTTATCTTAGTTTTACATTACTTATTTTATATATAAGGCTTACTTTGAATAATATATATTTATTTTTGAAGCATACTGTTGAAATTAATTTGTGACTAAATCCATACTATTATATGTGTGGGGTACGCAAGGGTACAGAAATAAATATATTCTTTACTCAAACACATTAAAATTATATAATTACTTAATTGAAGTATAAAATTTATATATTATATATTAAAATAATGTAATAGAAAAATTAAATTTAAAAAGTAAACGTACCGTGTGATGAGGATAGCAGTATCATAATGCGCTGGATCTTGATCGCTGGGGGTGTTATAGTTATGCTGCCACTGACAAAATTGTCTGAGTGTTATTGGCGCTATATGATGAATAATCTGTCTATCCTGTAAATATGAAAAAGTTTTCATTTTTAACACATTTAAAAATTAATAAACTATTACACACATAGATATTAAATACATATTGTTAAACGATAAGAGCTTACAATTACTTAAAACGCAATTAGAAACAAACATATTACAAATGCTCAATAAATATGAATTCAAAAAAAATTAAATCATCTGTAAATAATTTGAATACATTTTTTGTAAGTCTTTATTCCATTTCAACCTTTCCATGAATGAAAGGATAATATTAAGAGAAAGGATATTCAGGGAAGGAATCTCACTTTTCAAGGATAAAAAAAGTGAAATTTTGAGAATGCAACGAAAAGATAGAAAAGTAATCATAAGAACAAGTTTATTCTGAGGAAAACTTTAACAAATTATAAGTAAAGTTTCGAAAAAAAGTAAAATACACTTTTATCATAGATTTCAGATTATAATAATAATAAAAGGTTCACACAATTTGTGCATGTTAATCGAATAAAAGGTTCAATTTGTTAAAAAGAAATTTTTACAAGTAGATAATCGACGTTGAAGTAGACACTTAGCCATTAACAATGCTTTGGTTATATGATAGTGGCACACAACACTATGTATTAAAGAGAATCAAAATGTTTAAAAGTCTGTTAATGTGAAAACTTGCATTAGGACTAGCTTTTGGAATGCATGTTCGAAAGTAGCACTATTGAAAACAAGTGAAACAAGAATCTGAAGAATGCACTCCAAAAAAATTTAGAACGAGAAACAAAATTTAACCAGATGTAATCATATATCACATTTATTTAGAACTTTAAATATAATAAAGCTTAGACAAAAATTAGCAAAATAAATCTCAAATATGGAATATTCTCAAATAGGACTTGATCCTGCAAGAACCGGTGCTTTTAAGCGAGTCATAGTACTATACTGTCGATGGATATCTTGACATGCATTTAGAAATCTTAGCAGAGCAGCATCTTCAACAAAAGTTCTGTATACTTCACAAACGATCAATTTGGAAACTTTTGTACTCAGTCTAATTCAAAATTGAGTACGTAAATAATATAAAAAAAGGATGAAAAAATTAGATTAAACTAGAATGCCTTTTTAAGAAAGGGAACAAAATTGTCAATTGCATTGTTTTAAGATTAATTCTAACAACAGTCTCCTCACTACAGCCAACCATCCCTCAATATTAAAACTTGACTAAGCAGCAACATAGACACTTGAATTGACAAAAATTCTAACTAAACTTTCACACCACATTAACAAAGGAACTTTAGATACTGTACCTATTAACTCTTTCAACATTATAACTTTGGAGCGATCGGGTCTCGAAAACTAGTATTCCTTCAAAATTTATAAGTTTAGATCATTTTTACTTAAGAAAAATATATCATCGCATTAAAAATGAGGTTCTGAGGTGAAATCCCAATGAGGTTCTATTTTAAATCATTACAAATCAGATCAAATAAAAAATACCATATTCAGTTCATAATTTATAAAAACTTCCCATTCATAATGACTAAATGAGAAAAAACTCTAAAAAAAAAATCATAGATTTATGAATCTGCGTAAGAAAGAAACTTTAAAAAAATGAAGTTTCAACGGTAAATACTTAAAAAAGTTTAAATATATGCCAATTAATTATTTTGTAATTTTTAAAAATATTTGTTTATAGATATCTCTATACCACGGTAAGGCAAAATCCATAAGTAAAGTAGGTATGGGATACGGAACAAAACTAATATCAGAATTTTGGTCTTTGATTAACTTAAAGCACAGACTATCTTTCATTTTGAAATATTAATTAGGGGTTTAAAATTTAATTCAAACCAGAATTACAGCTGATTTGAACTGTTTCAAATTTGCTTATGTCATGATGTTTATTATCCATTTGCTTCAAGAATTTAGGGGCGCGAGTGTGTGGCTCTTCCTTACTTTTAAAATTGCCATCTATAAATAACCGCTTAAAGCAGAAAAAATATGCTATATCCGCACAGCATTAGATTTTCCTTTTTTCTATCGTATTTTTTAAAAATAAAAATTTATGAATTTCTTCGAATTTTGATTGTTTACGGCCATTGCAGAAGCCAATGCGTTCTTAGGTTTTCCGAATACGTCGCCAATAGGGAATTGGTTGAGATGTGAATGAAATTAGCCAAAACTTCAGTATTTAATAATTTCGTTTAAATAAATGGGAATTTTCAAGAATTCCTCTGTTCATTTGATGTTTTTAATTTATCTATAGGCGACACCTCATTACATGTTGGAAAACAGCGTTATGTACAAAACAAAGAGTAAATATCATTACAAAATGTTATTTTCTAAATCGCAATAAATTATCAATAAAATTTTATTGCATTCAATATTTCTTAAAAACTTACTTGTTGTAAAAATACCTAACTGTCACTTTATTTTGCTTTCATAAGACGTATTGCATAATTTTGATTGAGAAATAAAAATTTATACAAAAATTATCAGAGTATTTTATTCTGTTTTGACAAAGTCATTATTTCTTTAAAATAAAATTTTTGATAATTGAACGATTCTGATGTCACAAACATTTTAGATGCCAGACGGATTACGAGATTTAATATTACTTTCAGCAAAAATGCAGTTTTTTCTCCCCAAGTGTTACATTTTCAGTGATTCACAAATTATTAAGATATCAAGGACAAACCATTAAATTCCAGTTCTTGTTCATGCAACAGTTATTTCACAGATGCGAACAAAAAGTAGTTCATGAGTTTAAGAGCTTGAGCAGATAACCCAGATAGGATTGTGATAGGATAAAAGCACCCACTTGTAAGATGCCCATAAAAGATGCATAAAATGTTACTGTTATAAAAATACTTTTTAGTTGAGGAAAAAAATAGATACTTACAGTGGTTTCGTTCAAAACAATAACATCGACGACAGCAATATTGATGTTGTTTCCAATGCTTGGATCTTTGTATATCAAACTGACCTATTTTTGAAAAAGCAATAAATGTTTAAACTATTCCTTTGAAATAACTTAAAAATTAACTATAGGCTAAAAAGTTTAAAACAAATAACATGGTGTTGTAGGAGACAGAACACTTAACTTTAAAATTTACTGTAAGCGATTCTGCTTACAGTTTAGGCTTGTTTAAAAAAATAATGTCCTATTTACTGAGTAGAGGGTACAGTCTGAACCACTATTTAAAAGCAAAATGAATATTGCTTTTCAGCTTTCTGCATGGATATCTGTCAAGTATACTGCAGAGATTTTTTCTAAGTTATTGGTTTTCAATGTATGCATATGGCACAAAACCTGATTTAATTTCTGTTGGATTGAAAATGTTCATAAAAGCTTAGGATCCTGAAAAATAGCAATATCCCTTCTAGTTTCAAATTTCTCTAAATGATCATCTCTATTTCACTACTGTTCGTATTATACACATATATTTTTTATATGGAGTTCAAAACAAAGTCATCATTACAAACTATGCGATAAATTAAAACATCCGTATTTTATAAATACTTATAAAAAGCTCATGTAACTAACAAAAGTAATGCTAGTATCCAAAGTTCTATAAGCAGAGAAAATGTTTCTTTTTTTTTTAGCACGAAACAGTTCTCTGAGCTAATCAAATTTGTTTCTAGGGTATAGTTTTTCAAAAGAAGCAATACTAGTCGAACAAATCCAGTAACAAGTATTGGACAGAATCTAATTAATTGTGAAGATGTTATTATAAACCACAAATAACCCAGATCCTAGATGACAGAATATTTATTACGAAAAACAAGGTACTTTATTCGTGATAAGTGTCATTATGTTCAGATTATATTAACAAATTTACATTTAAGAAGCCTTACTAGGGATGTCATGTGGAAAAACATACAGAAAATGGCTGGACATCTCTCCTAAATTTCGCTTGTTTCTGAAGTAAAGGCATCACATCAAAGCAGCTTGCTAAACATTGTTGATTGATGGAGGATGTTTTCATGCTATCAAATAAGACATCGTTTTTGAAGTAACTAAGAAACTTATTCTTAAAGGGATTAAGTCTTAGATCGAATTTTCTTAATAATTAAGTTGAAAATCAGCACACAAAGCTATTTGTAACTATTTCATGCAGAGAAAGTTTGTTGCTACTATTGTTCTACAAATATCCAATAAGCCATTTTGGAAGCATTTAAATTCTTATCTAGAGGTATACTTCGCTTTACGAGAATAAATCAGCCTATATAGTTCCTGCATCGAAGCTTTGAGAACACATGGCCATAAAAATATTTTGAAACACTATTGTGCTATTGTTAATAGACTGTTTTTTTATTGACGTAAGTGTAATCACACTGAGCTGACTTGTCGACAATTATTTAAAGAAAAAGGTATACATTGGCCATTGCATTTATACGCAAAAAGTCGAAAAAAATAGCCATTGGGCCTCAATCCTATAAGCTGAGGTACTCTACAAAAAGCAATTTAATTCATCCAAATCCCGAGACGAATTTAATTTGCGTTGTATCGTTGGAAAGAATGGGCGTTATTGATATTTACTGATCAACAACTTCATTATTTTTATTGTTTGGTTTGCTTATAGCTCAATGATTATTTTTTGCACTCTAGGACTAAATAAACCTATGTGTGTATTTAAAATGTAGAATATATATATATATATTCATATTCTAAATTTTAAAGTGGATTCCGAACCACTACAAACATCCATGCCCAAGGTGGGTTTCGAACCAACGAACTGTTCAGCGGAAGGCAAGAGCGCTAACCGTTCGGCTGCCAGCTAGGGTCATTATTTTTGGGAGTGACATCTACATAGCAGTGAGCTTCTCATTCTCATTAATAAATTTCTCATTAGACTTCTCATTATAGTCACGCCAACGAAACATATAAATGTGCATCATTTTGAACACTGTTGTTTGCACATGCATAGTGACCTGCATTTAACTCTCTTTGCTAAAATGAACCTTATTTTTCAAATAGGCAACAATTTCTAGCCATTGTTTGCTTTACAGAATGAGGCATATATATTTAAACAAAGCTATGTCTTAGAATTTAATTAATTTCTTGTAATTAAATCAAGACTTTTGTTTGCAAAGTTAATTTTGTACATCAGTTAAATTTATTTTATAGTGCATTAATTTGGGAGAAAAATAATTTCTCAATATTAATACTTAAAAATTACAGTTTCTCGTTTAGTATGAGTGCCTATTTTCAGGCACAAAGTATTTTGAACATTGCACATCATTATCTTATAATGGAATCTAGAGAAAGGCATTTTCTCATCGATTAACCGAATAAGCTTTAAATTAAACTTTTATCTTCCAGTTTCACTCAATCATTGAGTTTAAAGATCCTTTACCATAATTTCATTGAAAAATAACTAAATTACCTGAATGCATATATATTGCTGATTTCAACATTCATTCTTGCAAAAAATAAACGCATGAATTGGGTTATAAATATAAAAATAATATGTAAATTGTACTTTGCTAAGTCATATTTGAGATACTGAGGAGCCTTTTAATAATCACATCTTTCAGACGAAATCAGTAACACTGCGAGCAGTTACTGAAATCTGAACGAAGCTTAATATAGACATGAAAAAATGTAAGTGGTCACCAGCAAACAAGTTGGGCACATTTGTCAAAACGATATTGTAATTGCCAAGTCTGAAATAATGACTTGGAGAAAGCACAGCAAGCCATCACAGAGGACAATAAATGCTTTTTCTAACAATAAGATAAATCTTCAGTCATCCTGCTTAGAATCTTAACAACTCAAAAATAAGCTGAAGGAATTACAGAAACGATTAGATTTCGCCTACATAATTCAGGCGTATAATCATGGTGAGATTAGATAAACTGCCACATCTGACCCCTCCAAATAAACAAAGTTTTTTTTTTTGCGACAGTTGATGAATATCTACCGGAATGCACCTGAAGAATTAATTTAGTTCACCATTTCTTACATACCTCATTACATATATGCACACAAAACTGCACAATTAATATCTAATTTGACCATTCATTATACAATAGTTAATTACTGATGTTTCTTAAATTTTTGAATTGTTATTCATTGCTTTAAAAACTTTACATCAATTAAACTTCAGTAAAAAATTGATACATCCTTCATTCACTGTGAATTTTTTATTTTATACAAACGATTATAAACATAAGCTAAATTATAAAAGGGATAATTGATTTTGAAACTATGCTTACTGCATTAAAAATTCCTTTTTTAAATATAAAAAAGTCTTACTTGATATTTCTTTCTTTATATAATGTTATTTATTAAAAATGCCCCATTAGCATTTCTTTTATATAATGGAATTTTCTACATCACAAGAAAGAATTTATTTAAAATTCATT
The DNA here is from genome assembly GCA_030067965.1 of Latrodectus elegans. Classification (NCBI taxonomy): domain Eukaryota; kingdom Metazoa; phylum Arthropoda; class Arachnida; order Araneae; family Theridiidae; genus Latrodectus; species Latrodectus elegans. The sequence continues at coordinate 84,098,110 of CM057809.1, forward strand.
AAAAATAATTAAAATTTTAAGAATAAATTGAAGGGAGAATTGGCTGATTCTTTATCAGTATCCAGTAATCCACACTTCATTATCCTGACCAACTAAAATGTATATAGTTACCTTATATTTAACAAAGTATATAATATTATAATAAAGAATTTAATTTCTGTATTTTAAACAAAAAACATCATACAATTTATTCAGAGAAAAGATACATGATTTATTATTAACTATGAATTAATGGTTAAGAAGGAATTATATTACTCAAAATTAATGGTTAAGAAGGAATTATATTACTCAAAATTATTGATTATTTATAAGAAAAACAGTCATAGGAAGTTTGTATCGCAACTGTTACTTATAGTTAAAGATAATATATAAATTATATTTTACCTTTTTAATCAAAAATAAGTATTCATGTGGTTTGAATGATTATTAAAATATTTTAAATGGCGTTTCTAACTTATGCAATAATAATTTATGTTTTAAGTTCTACTTTGTTATGAAATGATTATATATATATATATATATATATATATATATATATATATATATATATATATATATATATATATATAAACAAATTTTTTCAATTGTTAATTGATTACAAATCTTGTTTTCCTTCAGAAACTCGTGGATGAAGTAAAACACATTTTCTTGTACAGCAATTTAAATCACTGATATTGAAAACATTAATAATCAAATTAGTTTATAAGAAAATAGGAGATTTATCTCTTATTTGCTTATAACGGGATTCTGAGAATTGCACTTATTAGTTTGCTCCCTAAATGTATTCTTTAGCTAATTATAAAAAAACAAACATTAAAAATTATTAAATCATCGTACTGAATATTATATAACTTAGCTTTTTAAGAACTGAAATAATTTTTTTTTCCAAATGAATATATTGGAACATTTTTTGGAGCCGAGGATTTGTGGTACCAACACTTGAGATGAAATGAAAGCAATTATAATCATTTTATAAAAATTCTATGTATTTTTGAATAGAAAAAATATTGTCAATATGTAAATAATATTTGTTTATCAATTTAAAACAAGCTTTAACAAATGCAACAAGGACAAGTTATATTGACAAAATTTCGAAATATTGCGAAAAATAACATTACTTACGGTTGACATCAAAGTTAATACATAATGATTAAGATTTGAACCATGATAATTGGCCATTTTGCTGTCAGCAACAACGAGGACTTCGAGGTGCAATTCTCGAGATTCAGACCGCTTTTTGCGGTTGAGAATCTTTGTGTGTGAAGAATTATAGTACATAGATTCTTCTGTTAAGTCCAACTCTTGTAAATTTGTGTCATTTATTTCTGTGAAAGAAAGAACATTATACTACTTCATTTACATATGTAAAATTAATCAAATAATATTTTTTAAACATAACTTATATTGGAATAGTTTAACATAGCTATATTAATAACTTTAAGATATTTATGTTTATTTCTAGGTCATTTAAAGTGTTTATGTTTATTTCTAGGATAAATCACGTTTCTGAAGAATGCAAAACCAAGTTTGGAGGATTTGAATATTTATAAACAACTTTAAAATTCAGATGTAGTAATAATAGTTCCCTCGATACTTTCTAAATCTCAAACAAATCAGCAAAGTATTTTCGAAAGCAAAGTACTCAGGAAAAATTTTAGTCCAGTCAATATAAGATACAACAATGACTTATATAATTTATATAAGGAAATTGACATTGTATAGTTTGAAAAACTCCAACGACTGAAATTTGCTTGATATACTTCCGCCTTCATTAACAGAATATTCATTTACAAAATTACAGGAACCAGACCCAAATTAAGATGGACAGACTACATTACCAATGACTTTCAAATATTGAAGATAAAGAACGGACAAACCATTGTTAAGAAGAGAGTGGCGTGGAAGCGTGTGCTTGAGAAGGATTTGGTCCATACTGAAGTGTCACGCCAATAGGAGGAGGTTATCTCAGAAATCAATAATATAGGTATCTTACGAATTAGATATCTGTATCTAAATTCTTGCATTTAAAATATCTGTTACCCATATCATTAGAAATACAAATTTAAAATACTTCTAGAATACCAATCATGCATCTCATTTTTATATATAGCTTATACTCATGTAAAAAATTAAATCAGGATTTCTTAAAAATAAAATCCCCAAACATATGCTAAAAGCCCCTAAAGTAAACGCTGTAAGCCAATCGGTGAAGATTTGATACTGTACATACTTAAGTTTTCGAGAGATTTTCAGCTTGTCATTAAAAATTTTATTCAGTTACACTTTTAGTATAATCCCTAGTCAGGAATAAAATGCTTAGCATTTTTTTTATTAGATAAGAATTGATTTTAAAAATAAATTCTTAGCAAAAAGTAAATAAAGGAAATGCAAGCTGAAATCAGTGTGATCTTTGCATTGTTTCTTAAGACACTTTACTTTATATTGTGTGTATTTATATATATATGTATATATACACACACAGGGCGATTCTAAATTGTTTTTACAAATTAAGATGGCTGGTAGTATCCATCCAGATATGCAGTAATTGCATAGAAGCATAGGGACGCATTCCACTCTGGGATACAGAAAAGAAGTTTGCCTCCCGGAGTCAGAAAAATTCCAGCCTTACAGTACTTGCCTAACACTTATAGCTGAGTTGGGTAAACGAATAAATAATGCCAAAAGTTTCACAATCATATTTATTGTGTGTATGATTAATTAAAACCTCACAAAAAATGTTCAATATGCCGCCCAGGTGTGTCGTTGCGCAATTTACACCGGAAAACGAACGACTGTCGCACCCTCTCGAAGATTCCTCGTGCCACATTAATGTTGTCCCAGGCAACAACGATTCTATCCTCGAGATCTTCAGTTGAGTCCACAGACGTCTTGTACACTAAAGATGTCATGTGCCCTCAGAAGAAAATATCCGGTTAGTTGAGGTCCGGTGAGCGAGGAGGCCCAACAACAGGTCCGCTATGTCCAATCCATCGTGCGGGATATGTGGCATTCAAAAAGTTAGACCATGATGGAAAACTGTGCTGGGTTCGATCGTGCCTAAATCACGTCTCTCAGGATGGGGAGATGAGAAATATATACGATTTATTTTATTAGACCCTCAATTTTATCTTAATATTTAAAAATTAGGTTCATATTCACTTCATTATAAAGTATTTCGATGTAAATATCTTTTTAAAAATGAAAAGGGAAAATAAATGAAGATTTTATAGGAATGAATTCATTGATTTTTTAAAAAAAAACTAAGTATAGTACAAATACTCGAAATAATATAAAAGTATGTTCATTTATATTTGTTTTAGATATTCCTTTGATATTGCATATAATGAAGTATAACATATTTCATTATATACTAGAACTTCTCAAAAGCTTCTTTCGGCTATCAAGACATCTTTCAAATATCCAAAAGGTACTTAACAGATAAGATATCTACTAAATGGCCCTAAACTTATCCTCTGAATGACATTGGTTTAATTATCCTTCGTGTGTAAAAAATGACTGTTGAATGACAAACATCTGGACATCAAAGAAGAACAGTAGTAATTCAGATATTGAAAAAGTATCCAAGATAAAGAATATATCCTGTCAATTATTCAAACTACATCAATTGGAAGTGTTTTAGAACTTCATGATAGTGTTCTTAAGTCATTTGACAAAAATTGATTCAATTGTAATTCTGCAAAAGTAATAAGTTTTAAAAATGTACGCAAAGTACTTTAAAATTGATTTAACAGTGACGTGAAATAAGTTGGAAACAATAAATGATTCAAACATCGACATTCAAACATAGATCGGAAAGACAATAAATGATTTTACATCGACGAATTACATTGAAATATCGTGCGAAAACCTTAAAATTAGTTTAAAATGTTGTCGATTTGATGGCAATATGTATTATAGTCCGAATAGTACCATTGACATTGATCTTGCAGCCGGTACTTTAGCCACAATGACATCTATCAAAATTGAGACAGATCAGACGTGCGATGTATTTTAGATACAAATTATGCCTGAAAAAATACAGTTTTATCTTTCAGCAAGATCTATCACGAAGTTACAAATTTCTGCATCGTATATTCTCTATTTTACTAATAACTTGTCACCCTCTCTTTTATTCTAGTCATCCATTTGGATATCACTTTTTAAGTTTTTTTCATTTCAAAGCATGTCTCTTTTGTCGATTCTAAAACCCTGCGGAAGGAGATATAAGTTTCAAAATAGCAAACATTCACAAACTAAAATGTTGTGGTTAAGCATTGCATCATGTCCCATTATTTTTGCTTTATAACTTTAAGGATATTACCAATAAAGAATGCAATCAAAACACGTTCATTAGAGTGAAGGGAAAAATCAAATAAATGAGTTGACAAAAACGTGTTAGGAATTCAAAATAACTAAAGAAATATTTTCCACACATTATTACTATGTTCGTGGTAATGCGAGATTTGCTTATTTGTGAAAGTGCAATGATTTACCACACATATTAACTCTATTCTGCAATATTTGAAACTAAATGCAATGAGTTAAATATGAAGCGTGAGCGTCAATAGTCCTTATTAGATTTTTAATATGTAGAAAAAAATTTACTTCGTTTGGAATAATATAATCAAGATGCTGTTTAATATCTTATGAAGTTAATCAGAGTAATTTTACTTTATAAACCTTATAACTCTATTTTAACCAATTAACACGTACTAGGATTTTATCTTGAACTATAATATCCAACAGTGATACTGAATTATTCCATTGCGAGCTTCCATAATTACCGTGTCTTTTGTATTTTGTGTACTTGTATAAGGTTTGGTTTGTTTGTCGCTCAACGGTCATTTTTTGCACACGAGGGCTAATTAGGCCGGGAACTACGGTTTAAAGTGGATTCCGAACCACTACAAACAAACATACACAAGGTGGTATTCGAACCCACGAGCTGTTGAACCGAAGGCAAGGAAAGTCACAAGGTAAACTTTTAACTTTATCCAATGTCGAGATTGAAGAGAAAATAATCAACTGAGCTATCAAATTTCCACACCATACAAATGGAGTAAAGTCCTATTAATTAGTTTAGCAGATCGGGTTTCAGATACTCAAAAACAAACTCGTAATCTTTCATTTACTTATATAAAAATAAAATTCCGGTTTATAATACAAAAACATTAAACTTATTCTACCATAATGTAAAACCTAGGAAATTTAAAACACAAAATGAAATAAAGGTAAGACAAATATGTAACTTAAGGAAGGAAATCAGACAATCGATATTGTGTCCCTTTTTTACAACTCAAAATTTAATTCACAGAAAAAAATCTTCGTACTTTTAAAGAAAATATCATTTGACTTGTTATGTCTAATTGTTTCTCAATATATAGTACTATTTCTAATAAGCGAAAACAAATTCGTAAATTTTAGGATTTAATTTTAACGTAATTTTAAAATCGCAATCAATCAGTAATAAATTTACAAGCTGATAAATTAAAGGTTATAAATGTTAAATGAAATTCTCACAAAAATGATAAATTAAAAACAACATCTTGTTTTTAAAACTTTACCATCATATGAAACAACGCAGAAAACATCATAGGTTTGTTAAAAAATTCCGAGTTATTTTCACAGTAGTTCTTTGACAAATGAAAGAAAAATAGGTTCCAACAAATTTGAGTCAAGGAAATAACAATCGTAACAAATGTAGTAAATCTGCGTGCCAGCACGATTTTACGCGAGCTATAAAGATTATCAGACTTTTAGTTTATGAATGGAAAGAAAAGAACAGTGTGTTGTCAAGTTGTAAGATGTTCCCGTGCTGTCTACGAGGCCTTTTGCTTTTATATCCCTACTTGTTATTCTACAAGAGGCCTTCTTCTAAAGCAGGGTAAAATCCCGAGCTGTTTTTTTTTGCTGTTCTGCTACCTCCTAGCGCAAGGAAAATCTGACGCACATCTCTGTATGATGAAAGAACTGTGTCTAAAATTATTATTGCCAAGGACTTCATATTGTAATGCAGATTTATTTAAATGTATCGCATTTCTAGGTCACGAACAAAATGTAAATTAAACTAAGCACTTATTAATGAAGTTTGAAACTTTAAACGCGCATTTTGCTTTTAGTGAAATTTTGAAAATATACTTAGTTTCCTTAAACGAAACGACACTTAAACGATATTATTTTATCCTTAAATATAAAAGGGGATCTATACACATGTTTTTTGCACATTGCGTTTCTTGAATTGTGATAGTTATAAAAGTTGTATCTAGATTTTTTTTTCATCGGCAGAGTACAATCAATTATATATAAATTACAAACTAATTAACGATAGTTATCAGTTTAATAAACTCTTATCAAAAAAGTAATATTAACATGCGGTTGTAAATTATGAATAGATTATAACTAAATGGTAAAATACGTAGACCTGATTTACTATAGTTTTTGATCAACAAATTTTATGCAATATACTTTTTAAATAAAAAGCCAAAATTGTCGAGAATAAATGAAGATTCATAAAATGCTTAATAAGACTTTGACTAATTGAAAAAAATATCCATTTCTTTTTTATAGTATTATAAAAATACTTTTAGCAATTATTTCAGAATTTATATGCTTGAAATTTTATTCGAAAATAAAGGTTTAACCCAATTAACTCTCACTTTCAGAAAATGCAAAATTTGTGATTTTTTTTTCTTCAAAACCAATGAAGTGTGTAATATACTCTTCATGGAGGAAGAGAATCCTGTTCATTTTTCATTGAGCAGGAAATTTGATATATAACATGAATTAATCTTAAAATACACACAAGCAATTACTTATATTAAACTTAAAAAATCACATTTTAACTCAAAATATGTTTTTGGGGATTAGCGAAAAAAGTGTTAACTTTAATCATTGAAGTAATTTTGAATTTAACTAAATACAAAATTACTTTTTTCAAAAATATTGTCTTTCTTCAATTATGTAGAATTCGTTTTCATTTACAGTAATTACGTTAGAAAAGCCATAGCATGCATTTTTTGTTGTAAAAGATTCTATTACAGAATCCCCACATCATGAGTTACTTTATAAAGTCTCATAATAAGTAACTTTTTCTCAAGTTATTTCTTGTCATTTTTTGTCTGTAGTTTGATTTCCTCTTCAGTTGTTACTACAGCAGTTTCAGAAATGTTTGTTTTTAAACAGAACTGTGTTAAAAAAGATAATAAATCGAGCTTCCAATTTTGGCAAACAATCTAAGTAGTTACACTTATCTGGAAAATATGGTGGGTTTGGTTTGTCTCTCAAAGGTCATTTTTTGCACCCGAGGGCTAATTACATCGAGACCTACTGTTTCAAGTGAATTCCGAACCATTACAAACATTCACATGCCAAAGGTAGTATTCAAACCCACGAACTGTTGATCTGAAGGCAAGAACGCTAATTAGTTGGCTACCCCAGCTAGATAAAAATAGTGTGTAATATTAAGAGTTAAATAAAAGCATTTTTTTTTTCAAAGTACTAAATATTTTAATGAAAATTAAATACAACAGCCGGTAAAAGTTTTAAAACAATTTTTCCGCCTTAAATTTTTTGAAAGCAAAATTTGATAAGATAGAGTAAATGAGATAAGATAAATAAATAGATAATAAGGTAAGTGAGTAGTAACGTAAATGAGTAATTCGCTTCTATCATCCAGATGGTGCATAATTCATGCGTGAAATCTTTATTTTATAAATATCGAGAGTCATGTTGGAAATTTAAAAACTGAAGTCTAGAGAAAATTTAGTTTTCCTAAATTTTCAGTAAAATTAACGATAGAAAATTAAAGCTAAGTACTGCAGCGTATAGAGTCTGGGCATGAAATTCAGAAATTTTTTTTTAAGGTAAACCAAGAAGTTTTCGCCTATTCTGATTGAAGATACGCATTTTACTCAAATTAATTTTTTTTGTTATTCTGTAATATATAATGTATGTTCGGATTTTTTATTTTTAAATACTTTGTGGTAGTTTTTACTAACAACCGTGACGTAATGAATAGTTTAAAAAAAAGATCTAATAAACTGCAGAAGTTATTAAATATATTGCACCTATCGAAAAATATTTAGTTGCAGATCTCTAAAGAATAAAACCTTAAGTGTTAACATAAAACTTCGGAACTTTCTTGCTTACAAGTGTCTTAAGTTAAATCAAAAAATATATTAACGAAAAATTCTACGTTTTATTCTAAGAAATTTATTTAAAAGCTGTTCAATAATTCATTACTGCAACAAAACAAAACTTATTTGTCTTTTGCATTTCTAGGATAATAATTTGTATACTAAAAAGGTATTTTCATTAAAGCATTAAAGTTGAAAATATTTCTGAAAAATACAAATATCGCATATTTAGATAACACTTATTTAAAAAAAAATAGGTTACTCATTCTTTAGAGTAAAACTACTTTCTTAAGTTTAGACATAGGGTCTCAAAAATAATCAGTTTAATCTAAATTAGTTACTGCAACAAGATAACTTTTTTAAAATCTACCTACTCTATATACTCTGTTACTTTAAATAATAAAACAGTTTTTACCACAAGTATTTCCTTAAAATGGTATAGAGATATATAAAATACCTATTCAAAACCACGTTGGTTTTAAATGTACATTTCACATGTGGTTATAGACCAAGAAAATTTCTAAGCTGAGTTGACTATGTGTGGGTTTAAATTTCTCCAGTGATAGCAACTTTTCCAATGAATTCCCGACTAATGTGAAGAATTCGTGCTAAGTTCTATTGCATGCGAAGAAGCACATTTCTAAATACATAGAACTAAGTAAAGTAAAATAACAGATAACCTTTTTGGAATCTATTGCTCAAAAATCTGTAATCTATATCCGAAGAAAATCTGGCCAAATTTCCTTTGACGTGTTACGCAATTAACTATGGAAGCAGTATACTCGCCTGAAAACTCGCGATGAAGTTCGGACTCAATTCATATTTTGCTCTTCTCTTCAACGCAAATAATTATACTTACATAAACCGGTTATTCCTAATCCCCGGTAAAATGTCTTGTTAAGAAAACACTTATAAGCAGAGGAAATTTCATTTTATATTAATAAAAAATATATAATCTCAATAAGTATTAAAAAGGAAAACAGAAACAGAGGACTTAAAGTATAAAATTCGTAATGATTTTTAATTGGATTAAGTGATAAACCTTTTTAGATAAAAACATTTCGATATAAATATCTAAAAGTCCATATTTAGGGAAAATTATTTAAAAACTTTTGTTTTTATAAATTCTTTCTAAAATATCCAAAAATTCAATTCCAAGAAATTAGTAATACATAAGAAAAACCGTATAAAAGAATACAGTTATCCCATCAGCATGAAAAAGCTCATTTACACGTGTGGTAACAAAAGATTCACTAGTGTTTTTAGTTAAAGCCCCAGAAATATTGACTCTTGAATATAAATGAATAAAACGTGGTAAATAAATCTCAAATTGATTGTTAGGATCAAAATATTATTTAAAATGTTGACGTTAAATATAAAGGTGCCATATTAGTATATTTCTTAGTGAATTCATTTATTTTAGTGAAGTGTTAAGGTTAGAAATTCGCATTTAACGAAATCACAATGGAGTATTTATAGAAACTAGTAAAGAAATTTACAAGATATTTTTTTAACGTGACTCACGAATTCTTTAATTAATCAATCAATCGAAAATTTTGAAGTTCTATAAATGAAATAAGGAAATTCAAAAGTTATGTTATTCACTGTAAAACTGATTCGTCTATATAGATATGAAATATGTTATATTTTAAAATGCTCTCTTTCAACTATCAATAAAAATGCAATTTATCAAAATTGGCTCGTTAAAAATATTATCTCTAAAGAAGTTAAATATTTGTTACAAAATAAGAAAGAAATGTTTTAGGCATTATTTTATTAAGGAATTTAACCGATAGCGGAGAAATGATTTCTAATTTTTTTCAAAAAAACTTCAAAATGGTAAACTTTCCAATATAAATTAAAGAACTTCTTTATTTCACCACTAACTTTATTTAAAAACAGCAACTTAGCTTAATACTTTAAAAAACCAAAAAAATAACAAATATCGTTATTCTCTTTTAAACATATCATACAAAGGGAATGAAAAGAGAAGAAGAAAATCTGTTGTCGTAAATATTTTTTGTATACTCCCATGGGTAAAGCATAAGTGATAATTTTAAAAAGATGAAAAGAGATTTATTCTTCTTGAAGCGAGAAGAGTTCCGCAGCGGAATATTACATCACTTAAATTAATTATATAGCCTAATATTCAAATTTACAAGAAATATTAAATCAGAGTTAATTAAGTTTTAAACTGATTACAAAGCCTCTATTCAAAATTTTAAGAGAAAACTCAGTATTGGTTTCAATTTAGTCAGACGGACATACTGATGTATGTTTCACCCAGTTCTGTTCTCAATTCAACACCGTAAAAAATTGCAGTAGGCCAACAGAATTAGATATCCGAATTATATAATTTTATTTATTTAAATGAAAGTCATCTTGTACGTTCAAGAGATTGCATTCCTAGTCATTTTTGCTAATTTCCTAAAGCATTGCTCCAATGTAATAATATTTTTTCTATCACAGAAATGTTGCGTTTGTGAAATACTTCGGGTGAAAGTGAAAGAATTAGTACTTTTGGAAGAAGTAAAGAATTAGAGAAGCGTTCACATACAAAATTAAGCTTATAAATAGAATGAAATTTGACAAGCACGGGATTCTTTAAAAACTTTCTCATTTCGTGTAAAACACAAACACGGTGATTCTTACTTTAAATTACCACCCTAATGCTATAAATCTTATTGTTTTTAAGTTGTGATGTATAATAAGCGTACTTTCACCAATAAAGTGAAAATTTTATAACATTTATTCTAAATACATTCCAAATCTTTTATAGAGATATAAAATATCAAATTGAATAAATCAGAAATATTGTGGCAAAGAATTAAAATGAATTTCTAATTTTTATTTTGTATTAATTATTAAAACTATATATATATATATATATATTATAGACTTTATTTTATATCAAACTATCTTTTTGCATGAGAACTTGTATTAAAATATTAGATCGAATTCTATAGGGACCGCTATTTAACATGGAATCGAAATCTTAAACTCAAGATTAAAGTGGAAATCGAACCGACAAACTACTGAGCTAAAGGCCAAAACGTTAACAATTCAGCCGCCAATTCGATTTACTTTATCATGAGAAAAAGAAGAATGAGACATTTCACTAATTTATGCGACTATCATCATAGTTTAAGAAATGAAATAAAGAACGTGTTTCAACTTAATAGCAGTCACTTTAGGATAACACTTTTCCATTTATAAAATACTTATTGATGAATTAAGACAAACTCATAATTAGTAACCGAAGGCATTAATTTTGCCTAAAGAGTTGAAACAAAGTCGTTGAATATGGAATCTAAAGGATATCTTTCCCAATCAAACTTTACTAAAAACTGATTAAGTTTCTATAAAATAGTGCTTGTAAATTATGTAAAACAGTATCATAAAAATCTTTCATTATTTGAAGTTTACACATTTACATTTATACATATAATTAATAAATTTTAAAAAAATATGCGTGAATTTTTTCATGAAAAATACTTTGAAATATATAATTGGGATTTTAAAGCTGTGTAGGAATCAGACAAGGTAATTGTAAATTATAGTGGAAGTAGATATGAATTGCATTTGTTCAAATCTTTAGGATTTATTCTTTTTTTAATAATAAAGAACTTCCCGTTTTGACAGAAAAAAAATGAAGAGAAATAGGTAACTCAGAACTACAATAAAATTTATTAAATAAATTTCATTTTTAAATTGCAAAAAAACGTCAAACCCAAATTTCTGATTTTTTTTAAATTACTCGGCTACAAAATGGACTATTTTATCTACAAAATTCAATTCTATATACATCGATCATAAAAATAAATAAATAAACCAAAATGCTTTTTTTAATCATTTATTAAAATATTTTTAACTAGGAAAGAGAAATAAAAATATTACAAAAACTTGATATTGTTTGAATAAACTTAATATATTTAGAAATGAATAATGTAAAAAAAAAATGAACTCGTTAATTCAGAGATATTTCATTCAAATACAAGACACATCCTTATCTTATATAAGGTATTTTTTCCAAAAACTAATTGTAACTTTCGACTACATGTTGCAACAAGAGACAGCCTCTTTCAAAATGTTGAAGATCGATATGGGTTTAATGTATCAAATCGGAATAATGCAAAATTTGAGCGATGGTCTTGAAATGAGAAAAATGCAAGTATCAGAATAATCAGGTGAAAAATTCAATGTGATTTTCAATAATGATACGGAATTTGATAAGATAAATTGAAAGTTCTGGCTAAAAGCAAATAGCTTCAGAAAAAATCGTTAAGTTGGCTGGATAGTCTCTATGATCTCTTTTTTTTTTTTTTTTTTTTTTTTGCTCAAGACGTTTGATTTGATCGAGACCTACGTTTTCAAGTGGATTCCAAAACATCACAAATATGCCCACCCAATGTGGGAGTGAAACCCACTTATTGAAGACTAGAGACCAAACCACTCAGCTATCTGTTCAGCGAAGAAGACAAAAAATAGTCGCGAAAGCTTGAAGGTCTTTAATGTCAAGGTAAAAGCAAAGAAAACTAAAAATATACATTAATGTCAGCAGCATGGCACAACTTTTACTGAAGAAAATATATAAAATTTCACTCTCTCTTGTAAAAATGATCTGTTGCATATCAAAATATATTAACTTTTAACGTGTGTGTATGAATGTATCATAAAATCTGAAACAAAACTGAATTAGTATACTTTGAGATTTTAAGCAATGAGAAATAAAAAAGTTTAATACCCTCCATTAATACCGAAATTAAATAACTACATGCTTTAGTTAGAAACCAAGATTCAGTATATTTTAAAAATATATTTATAAAATATGTAGTTGGATTAAAAGTAGGAAAATAAGCAAGAATCACGGGAGTATTCAGTCTCAGTGACGCAAGGGGTTGCATCGTCAGGAGATAAGTAGTTAGCAAGATGTTTAATTGGATGTTTTAGATCATGAGAAAGGAGAGAGAAAGAATTTAAAACTCCACCAAAATCACTTATGTACTTGGATACGGTTGCATTATGCAGTTCTGCAAAAAAAAGATTTTTGCCAATGTACTTGGGATTATTGCAAATATTTTTCAGTAAATATGAATCGAATATAATGCATATACAATTTACACTTTGAGTAATTTTAAGAGTTTAGGGATAAGACCACGCATTTTATTGTGGTAGTTTCCGGGTTCAATAAGTCATTGATGAGCAGTAAGAGTGGGGTGTTGCTTATTTTTTGCATGCACTTCTGTGCATGGGAATTTTTCAAATTCCCTCCTTTGTTGAAAAAAATAAGGCCAATTATCTAAGAAAATTCCTCCCAATTGAGTACGTGGCATACGATATAATGCATGACCACAGCATTCAGCAATTAGCTATCCATTACCGTTATGTGACTATCTCCTATGCTTCGCTTAAGAGAATACGCATATAAGTATTTTAATAAGTAAGCATTCCTGATCTTTAATAATCGTGAAGTTGCGTAAGTGAGGCAATCAATGTATGTTGAGTTATTACTACTGAGAAAAAATATGTTATTCAGAAGGTATTCACAGTCCGTCAGAAAGGGTCGTTAGGTTTTTATTTTATTTGAAATACTATTTCTGATTTCTAGAAATCAGCATATTCTAATGAGGTTTCTTCATTAAAAATATCATAGTTCGAATACAATAGATCTATCTAATCTCTTTCAAAACATCCTCTGTTATATTTAAATGATTATTAAAACTTTATTCAAACATTGAATTGTTTGCTTTTTGGTAAACTAAGTGAATTTTAAAATAAAATTATTTTTATGCACAAGTGTTATAATTAACATGAACATATTTTACCAAATATATTTACAGTTATCACAAAACAGGAATTTATGAATTTTTTATTGAGGTATTATGTAGAAGATTTTACAAATTATAACTTTTTATAAAGTATGATATTTGTTTTATGGACATACTCCATCAAATTAATTTTTTCTGATTAATTTTAGTAATCATAAATATTATTGAGCATGCATCAATATTTGCGTCTCGGTTTTTTTAAGTTTCACATTAATACTTATGCAGCCATTTTAATATCTTAAAAAAACCATGCAAATAAATTTGTATTTTTATGCAAATATATACTGAGTGACACATTATCTATTTAAAATATTCTCTTAGAATGTTGTAAGATAACGAAAATATGGCCATAGAAATTCGTTGCTTTAGATATGTTGAGTAGTGTTTTATTGTTTTCCCTTTATAGTAAAAAACTGGTTTTCTCTTTAAATATTAGCAATTTATCTAAATTAAGGTAATGTAATTACTTAGTATTTTATACGCAACCCTTATCTGTTTAATTCATTAAAATAATTTTCCCAACAATATAGGTAAACTCATGTTGGTAAATTTTACCTTTTAAACTTTTCATAAGGTAACTTCCTTTAATTTTTCATAATATGAATTCCACTGAAAATATTTAAAAGTTTACTGCAATGTTTTTCATATTATTTAGTAGAAATTATTTTTTGTAAGCACCATAGATTTGAGTTTCCTAGACGATTTCCAGAGTCACGCAAATTCCAATAACAAAAAAGGATTTAGTTTGGATTGTTTATCGCGTTCAACGGTCACTTTTTACTCCCAAGTACTAACTTAATTGAAATCTACAGCTTAAGGGTGATTTCGACCCATTAAGAACATCCAATCCAGGGTGGGACTTGAACCCACAAACTGTTGAACAAAAACCAGAATCAGAGCTTTCAGTTGTTAGCTTGGTTATTAGTTCATAGGAGTAATCCAAAGATATTAACTGAAGTTTCTGATAAATTCGAGAATAATGTTATACATACATTCGTAAATTTCGCATAATATTGACTATAAAAAGAGGCAGAAAATAACGTGTTTTGTTTAAAAATAAACGCCTTACAAAGCATCGAAAAAATTAAGAAAATACTAAAACTTGGACTTAATTTTGTTCCAATTACATATCACTATAATAGAATAACAATTGAGTGACTCTTAAGAGGTTTGGAGAAGGATTTTTATTTCAGACAATTTTAACCACGAACAATTGAATTTAAGTAAATAATTTAATTTTTCTAAATTCTCTTCCGTTGAAACAATCAGTTAATATACCCGCTGAAGCATTTATATCTGCCTTAAATAATGCATAGTAATCATCGCACAAGTGTACAGGAGATTGGTTTCATTAAAGCAGCATATTTGTGTAAATTTATATTAGAAAATTTAGAATCTTCTATAAAACTTACACTGACACCAAAAATGCACATTTTCCTTTTTGCTCAGGTTACAGAAAGGTATGAATGAATTCCTCAAATACAACATATTATAACAGTTAAGCCTGTAATGCTTTAAGCAGTCTTTCAAAGAAACCGATGAGTTCATGCTCAAAGATATACATTGTTCTCAATACATTATTCATAAGAGAAAATACAATTAACTATTCTGTCAGCAGGGTCAACAAATAAAATCAAAGGCTGTGTGGGCCCGGAACATAAGTGTTGAACTTATTGAACCTGTTTTATCTATATGACTTTGTTGCAACTACTTGTTTTACTCCCACAAGCAATAAAAATGTAGATGACGTCAAAGTTTTATTCCAAAGAAAATAAAACAATGATCTGTTAGATAAGTAAAAAAAGATTAACTCGAATTATAAGCAATATTTATATTTAAACAAGAAAGAACTTTTTTGTGAAATCTTATTTAATCCCAAAAAAATATTTGTAAAAGATTTTAAAATGTATGGAATAAATCAACTAAAACCCATATTTTTATAAAGTTTCGTCTGACTTCTGTTGCATTTATAATTTTAATGGATTATTTTCTAAATTTTGTTTCAACTTCACAATCTCCAATAAGTTTTGGGAACTATGCACATTATTCACAAATTTATTAAGTATTTTGATGTTCGCTACAGATACATGCAATGAAAAACAATTTTTATTTTTGTGTTAATCTCTAAATAAAAAGTATAAAACTTATGAAGAATTTTTTTAATTTTCTTAAAATTTAGAATTCAAATTATTATATGCATATTGTGAATAACAGCTGAAATACTTGGATATGGACTTGGTAAGGGATTAATTATATATAAAAAACTGATTTTGCAAATAGTAAGAATACTTAACTTTTCTATTTAGTAATCACGTTAAATTTTTTAAAAATATTTTATTTTATCGCTTTCTGAATTTATTTCAATTTTTTTTTTTTGCTTCATTTGAATTAACAGCTAGTGAAAAACAGTTTTGCGCTGTCTTTGCGATCATTTATTTTGTAAACTCAATGAATCCATACATCTTGAAGAACTCAATCAAATAGTTTCAGAAGAAGTTAGAATTCTTCCTCAAACCTATTCAGGTATAAACCGTAAAAAGTAGCTAATATTTAAAAGGTTTATGGATATAAATTTTGCATACAGCATCATAAGCTAATCCCGTATTTTTCACCGTTAGTTTTTATCCAATACCCATGCATCATTTTTATTGGTGAATTATTACAAACATTTAATTTAGGAGGAAAATTCCTTAAAAATTTTTGAGAAACTCAACACCTATTGTAAAATCGCTTAGGCGATGTAAATCTACAAGAATGATCACTTCGTAGAAATTTGAAATGCAAAAAGAAATTGATCGATGTGTTTCCAGGCACCAGCTAAGAGTGATTACTTTTGTACTTTACTATACACTAGGAGATTCTCAAATCCTTTGTACTTAATATACAACTTGTTATGTTAAGTGAATGAAATTGTGTAATTCTTATAAACGTTAATGACTTGTGTAACAAAACCAAAAATTAAATGCAATTTTTAATTTTAAAAATGCATCATTGTAGTTGCAAGCATTCAATGCATTAGAAATCTAACATAAATTTGGGATTATATATATAATCTATATACACTGTGATGCATTTTTAAAATTAAATTTGAAAAATTTAGGAGTTATACATTTGATAGAAATATGAAAGAAATTTATGTTTCTCAAACTCATTTCATTTTCATTATATTGTTTTTTTTATATAAAATATTAGATTTAAAAAAAATTAATCAATAAATCTATTTTATTATCTAAACGGAGTGAGTGGTGAAAATTATTTACTTCTAACAAAACAGCAATCTAGTTATTGATTTTAGAGAAAAGAAAATTAAAGTGTTAGAACTGATAATATGAACATTTTAATGAGCAAATCCTCCATAAGCAGACTTGGTAAGAAATTCCCTTTTTTTTTTTCCAGTTTTCTCGATTCTAATCAGGGCTCAGGAGAGTGCAAAGCAGAATTTTCTTCTGCAAGGTCGTAACTTAAGCTGAATAGCAAGTTGCTTCAAACGTCCTTAGTCACGTGTCACGATCTGCACCAAAAAAGCATCTATTGTTACGTTCACTAAACTCTTCTCGTTTTACTAACAGTCGCGTGCGATGGAGTCCATGAATTCATTGTTTGTGGGTGTTGTACGCGAGGAAACAAACACAGAATTCTTTTGATTCTTGTTGGTAAATTTATGACTGAATGTAGATTAATTGTGTATTGTTAATGTACAGATCTATTCAAATTGAGCGCTTCCAGTCTGAATTGATTTTAAATGGTACTTTGTTTGCAAATAACTTATAACACTAAGGCGAATGACAGTCTTTTCTAAAATATCAAAATGTAAATGGACGTTATTTGACGTGCTACAACCAAAATAAATTCGTATACTATATTGATATTTTCGAAGTTAATATTTTTAAAATCTTAAAATATTCTTGAGCTAATATTTAAAAATCGAAATTTAAAAATTCACAAACTAATGTTTACCATTTTATGACACTGAATCAAAGTAAATTTTTGTAGCACTTTCTTAAGATATTTCTCAACAAGTAAAAAGTTAAGTTTGTCCACAAATTTAGAATTCCAAAAATCCCACTAGAAATCTAAGAAATTAATAAACAAAATTTGTCAAAAAAAATCAACTTATCTCGATGTAAATAATTAGCCACAAAAATTGTTTGGCTGATGATTAGTGACTGATGAAAGAGGATTCTAAATGTTTGATTCTTCTTGATATGCTATAATTATTTCAAATATAAATTGAAATTGAAATAATTACAACATATTAAGTAGTGGAAAATAAATTATACAAGACGTCGTCGATTTAAAAAATACAATATATGGGGATGAATAAAACTTTACCATTAAAATGAATGGAATAATCTGAAGTTTGGATAAATTCATCTGAAAGATTTTTCACAAATAATTTCACACTTTTCACAAGACATACTTCTAATCACAAAACCAAATGAAATCTCTCAGTACAAGACTCTATAAATTTTTTTTTATAAAATACATTACACTTGTTTTTAAATATGCACTTTGCACATACGTTAAATTTTAAACTATTCAAAATATTTCTTTTTTTTCTATTAAATCGTTTATAAAAGATATGCTTTGACATGACTTCATATTCATATAAATTAATTAGAATGCAGAAATAGAATGTATAAATTAATAATTCCATAAATAATGTACATTTTATCTTACCAGTCACTATCATATGTATTCTGTAATATATTAAAAATATTTCTCAATATAATCCTTAGTGAATAAAAATAAAATTTAAAATAATCGAGTAAGCCCCTGAGTATAAAGAAGATGCAGCTCAAGTAATTCTTATCTTTAAGCTGTTGTATTTATAGCTCGGAAACTTTAAGACACTGAAAGTCTTCTGAATTTTCATAGAAAGTTAGACAAATATCTCGTTTCACACTTTAATTTTTTTTTCTTGCTGCTCTAAAGAGAAGAAAGATGTCGGTGATAATTATGATTTTCACCCGATCGGAGTAAACCCACTTGAAAGTATGAATGAAGAGCGAAACTCTTTAAATCAAGAGCCTGCAGCTGCAAAGTCCCCAAAAGTTTGAGAAAATATGGTCTGTTTATGCTCCTTTTATTTAAACAAATCTATCTAGGATGAATAATGAAATCATTGCCGTTGTAATAAACTTTTATTTATAAGCAATTAAATGAAAAAAAAGCTATTATTTCAAAATCCAATTATACTTGACCTATAAGCTAAAACATTATTATATTAATTAAATTAAAATAAAAGCATTATTAAAAGAATTTTATAAAAAAAATTTTAGAAATGTAAAAAAATAAAAAAAATATTCTTAATATATAAGCATACACGCATAAACTTATCTACATCTGGAAAGTACGCATACATGCCTCATAAAAGTTTCAGAACATTCTGGAGTAAGTATGCACAGTTTTAAATTCTTTAATACATTCATTACGAGTTGCCTGCAAGGCTTTCTGGCAATTGTTACCGTAAAGCTTCACTTGAATATAGTTTACCAATTAATCTCCTGGTAAGAATGGACTGTGTTTAATAATACGTCATTGAACAGTAATTTGTTTTACAACTATTTATTACAGAATATTAAGAGAAGATTAGTTAAACTGACTATTAAAAATGCGCAAAAATTACGTGTTATAAAACTACAATATTTTTTTTATATAAAATGGAGAAATAAGATAAATTATAAAACGTGAATTACATAATCTTTATATAGTACACATATTATCAAAATAAACATTTTAAAAATGCTTGGTATAAGAGAGCATAATATTTAATACAAGCTTAATAATCCAATTTTGCTCAGTATGTCGTATTTCTTAATTTAGAGATTCCCTCACTATGGCAACGTATAGAGAATTTTTCCAGATTTCAAATCATGCCCCATAATATTTGCTAAGAGTACAAAAGCAGAGTAGACGGCCTTTGAGGTAATGACGTCGCTTCACTGTAGACAAACTGTCTGCGGACACTGACTAACAAGAAAGTAACTGACTTCCTCTTCAACAACAAACAAGTTACCCATTATATTTTCCAAGAATGTGTAGAGTTGATTTAACGAATCCACTCAGAACGTTTTGACAAAGCCGAGTCACGTCAAATGGTTCATTTCGCTTATGCGGGTGGATTACAAGCACTTCAATTATTTCGGACCGGAAGCTAGATCCTCCTGATTGATGATCTAGATTACAAGTCATTTCGAGGCTTAAAACCGGGTCATCACTTAGAAAGCTATTTAACAATAGAGCTTATTAGCGATTCCGTAATTCAATAATGCAAAACGCTTTAGTTTTAAATAATATGCATCAAAGGAGCATGTGGAATCAAACCATTTTCTAATCAATCTCAGAAGTCTCGCAACTGCTATTAAACACATTAATTAAAAATTATAGCTACTACTTATTTAAAGCAATTTTTGCCACAACATTCCTAATGGAAACTGCCCGTCTGCGATAACGGATTCTATTCACGTGACTCTGAGCTTTTAACTGTTGTTGGATTTATCGCCCTTTTAAAAATAAAATAATTCCATCATTCAGGTTATCAATTTGAGTAAAATTTTACAGTACTGTTAACCTTGGCGAGATTTTCAAAATGTCGCCAAAGGTGACCGTATGACAAATTTCCGATCGTGAAAAACAGCGGGGGAGAAAAATGGCTGAAATAGAGACAAATATTTCCTACATTGTTGATATCTAACAATATGCTCAACTAGTTTTACAATATTATCAAAAAACGCAGATTTATATACTTAAAACAACGGTAAGATAATAAATTTGATATGTTAAATTATCTATAAATTTTTCGATTAAATTTTATATAAATGAATTTAAATCGGTAAATGTTCATGAGAAATTAATGACAAATAGGGTTACCAAAATACTAGTTTGCCGGGTTGCCAATAAAAATGTTCGCCAAATTTGGTGCCAAGGGTGACCATACAGTAAATCTGTGTGATCTTCAGTTTGATACAAAATTCTTCGGATTTGGTTAACAAGCTTGCTTGGTACTCATTTGTCATTCCATGGTTATCTCTATCAAATGAAAACTAATTTTGAAGGAACTGACGCTTTAAGGGATTTTGAAACATTACAATCATTTATACTTGAGAAGGGAATAGAATTTATGAACTGTTGCAGTGAAAGCTATAGTGCTGATTATTCAATCACTAGTTCACTTATATAGTCTGCAGGTTAAAAGAACTAAAAGTATGAATTGCGAGGAGAAAAAGATAGTAGAAATAAGTTAAAGATTCCACAATTAACCTTAAGTAATATTAAATATATATTTCGTTTTTAATGCTTGAATAATATAAGAAAAATTATTAATCACATTGGATGCTTTCAAAATTTAGGATAAAATTATATAGAAGCTTTGTATTGAAAAAGAAATTAATGTTTTTACCTTATAATCAGATTTTTAATCAATTCGAATAAATTTTTCCTTCAGTCAATGATACTTGTATTACAATTATATTGTGTTACTTATATGACAGTAAATAAAGACAAATGAGGCTTAAAGTTTATTTGCATTAATATATAAATCCATTGCCAGAGCTAATATTATACCACCCAAGTGGCTCCCCATATGAGACAGTTTAAATTAACTACATTTTATATCATCAATGAAAACATTTTTAGATTTAAGTGGATAATGGTTATCTAGCCTCTATTAATGCCTGTCACCACAGACATTTTAAAACAAACTGACGATACAAATTCTTATGGGTATAAATAGATAAAAGAAATAGATGCTTCTCATGATAACAAAATAATTACTTTTTTGATAAAAAAAAATGATTAATTTAGGCCAGGATTTTTATTTTGTATCCTTTTTGAATTTGAAAAAAATGATTCAAACATGAAGCCATGAATGAAATAAAGATGAAATGAATGATGCATATTATTAATTCTCGGGGAAAAAAACATACCAAACGACACTGTTCCATGAAAAGTTTTTGGTAATATCTATACTGTATTAAAAAAGTGCTCATGTTGTGTAGACTTTTAATCAATTTATAATTATTTCTTTGGCCTTGGATAGTATTTATTGCACAAAGCACTAATCAAGGAATTGCGTAAAAAATCTGCTTCAAACTTGAATTGTTTTTAGAGTTGAGAACAAGCTTGTTTTAAAACTAGAATATTTCAGATATGAATATTTCAACTGATGATCAAGTTTGGCTCTCACAGTATATTACTTGACAATTTAAAATACTTAACATTTTAAAATAAGCGATGGCATGCATTCGTTGAAATATTTAATTTCTACCATTTGTAGTAACCAATTATAAAATTTAATATAAGAGCTTAGAATTAAGAAATATAAGATTACTTTGATGACTGACAAACTTATAAAATTGCACAAATACTATATTAAATACTTAACATTCATAATACGAGAATATTAGACAAGGGAATACTTAGCTTTAATTAAAACTTATACCACTAAACACTACGGAAAGAATATTGTTTATTTTGCTGTAATAAAGTAAGCAAAAAATAATCACGTAAAAATTGGTAGAACATTTTGTAACCAGCAGTTTTAAGCACAGTTATAAAGCAAGAAATAAAAATTTCTAATAAATTTTTTCCTTCTTTTTCATTAATTTATACAATTAATCTAAACTTGAATTATTGAGTGTAGTATAGAAAGTAATTTGAAGAATTATCTTTCATCGTTTTACATTTTTTGCATGCGAAGGGTAATTTGATAGGGGCATCAAGATAGAATATTAAATGTACTAAAAATGTTAATTTCTAATAATAATAAATTACTTTATGTCTCATGTTTTATTTTAATAAACTTGATTCAACAAGGTACAATCTTGAAATTAACATTGAATTAAGGTGTGATTTTTCGGTCCAGTAGAGATTTTAATTATTGAAAAAAAGAGCTACTACTTTTTTTTAAAATAAACGAATTTACTTTTAAAAATGCACAAAACACTAATCTTAAAGAGAGAGGTAGGTGCAAAGTTAGTATTTCAAAGCTATTCTTAGCCATTAAAATACATTGTTTTTTCTTCTTTTAGATTTAGTTTAATATAGACATTTTTTCGGATGCCAAGTCAGGTTAGTGTGAAGTCATTAGTCTTATCCCAGGAAAGGAAAAATTTTGATCTTGATCTAGTCAAAGATTATTACGTTGATAAAGATGTTTACAATCATCGTTCAGTAAAATGTGAAAATTCCGTAAAGAGTTTACTTACTGTTTACTTACTGCTTGATCAAGACGATCAAGCTTGATCCAGTTTACTTACTGCTTGATCAAGGTGCAAAATTATTTGAGATTGTTATTAATTGTCACCCAAAATCATCTACAGTTCACCATTTAAAATGTTGTAAAAAAGGAAAATATGACAAAACTTTCCATGTTTCAAAACTTTATTCAAAAGCTTGTTAGAATTCAATATTTCCCAAGATTTCCCTCTGCGCTTTATAACACTTCCCAAAGATGAAAAAACGAAAATGTTTTAAAATCAAAGGAATTTACAATTACATTTCTTTTAAAAATTTGGTTCAGTAGTTCTAATTTGTTAAATATATATAAACACAGTAGTTATAATGTCTGTCCACCGAAACTTTAGACCAGGAATTGAATTGAGAGTGCCTACTGTGCACGGATTGGTTTGGTTTGTTTGTCGCCCAACGGTCATTTTTTGCAAACGAGGGTTAATTAGAACGGGACCTACGGTTTAAAGTGGATTCCGAATTACTACAAACATCCATGCCCAAGGTGTGATTCAAACCCACGAACTGTTTGATCGAAGGCAAGAGCGCTAACCATTCAGCTGCTGGGCACGGAATAAAATGAAAGTTATATCAGGATGTTTGTTTCCTGCTGACTGAAAATATAGTCTGTTTCTTTTCAAAATTTTGATTGCAGCGTTTGTAATTTGTTTAAATCATCAGCTTATTTGAGAGCACTGTGAAGCTGCTTATCCCACGAAGTTCACCTTTTTGTAACTCTGCTCGCTTCAAGAACGGACGCGCGTGATTCTTTCTATCATTTCTAAATTATTAGCCATGCGTAACTACTAGGAGAGGAGGAAAATATGTTTTTATCCCTTCTTTGCTTATCCCTCCTTTCTGCAATCATATCGAATAGTTTTTGAAAAAAAAATTTTTTGCAGTTTATTTCTCGTGAAAGTATTTTTTCTCACTGCAGCAAACGTAATTGCGGTTTTCAAAACACGTCACTGATTTAAAATTCATTAAAACGTAGTGTATTGAATCTGAAATCGATTGGAAAAGAATGATTTTAATAGTTTTGAAACTACAGGGAATTTCTTCATTCGATTTGTTTTTTATGTGATCTATAACGCAAGAACTTATTCCGTTGAAACATTTGTATCAAAACAGTATTTTGGCCAAAGACAAGTAAATAAAAATTATTTTTCCAAACTGATTTTTTTCCCAGAAATATTTTCTAATGGAAGCCACAATGAATGAAAACTTGTAGGCTAATAATCAATATTATAAAAGCAAAATTGCAACAGTAAACTTTGTAGGTTTTAAATAATTCATGCAATTTTCAAATCTATATTCCTGTCGCATAGAGCTTTCGAAAATTCCTAAACAAATATCTAAAAAAAAACATACCTTTCGATTTTGTTTTATATCTTTTTCATGAATGATATTGATAGATATTGATATGGATATATAAATTACAATTGCCCTATCTATTGAAGTATTCTGTAAGATATTGGATGATAAATTGTGCTTTTATTTCTTAAAACTAATTTTCACTAAATCTTGCAATTCTCTAAGCTGAATCCTAGGATTATATAAATATACAAAATTTCATCAGAATTGATAATTTCCTGTATTGGAATACGTGAAAATGTCTTCATTTCAAATTAAGAAAAGTAATTAAAATAAGCTTACGTAGTGAAACATTTTGAGCTACAAATAAACTTTATCTCAGTGTAAATTATATAACTGCTAACTCTTTCACCATAATTTTTCTCTTTTACACAAAATTTGTTTAAGCAAATATTCTTTCTGACCATATGAAACATGCAATTTGTCAATCTAAAAACAACGCAGTTCTCTCAGTAATGTAACATAAACTTTAGTTTTACTTGACATACTTCAAAATTATCTCCTTTTTGTAAAATAATATACAAAACTGTGCTGGTTTATTTTAGGAGAGCTTTAAGATTTAACAATCACATTTGTAATCACTTTAGTTAAACAGTTTTAATCTTGTCTTTATTTTTTTTATCGTAGTTTTATTTGCAAGCTTTTCAAGAATTTTTAAAGAATAAATTGATTTGGTATCTCTATGGAAAAACGAAAAAATAAACTATCTCACTAAAGTTTTCTAATGATGAGTAAAAACACACCTTCAACATCACAAAATGGCACTTGTTGCGCCATCAGTGGCCGCCACGGTCTTCTGGAGTCGGGATGGTGAAGATGAGACAGATAATGAGTTGACAACAATAAGGAATCCCGTGTCTTGCTTTTTGGAATGGGGTAAATGACATAATCACCTTCTGACGTGTGAATATCACCTGTCTTAAAAATAAAAACACATACTTTAATAACATATAAAAATTCAATCATATTCACACATAGAAAATTCAATATAAACAAATTTTAATACAAATCAAATTTCATACATAAGGCAAAACCATCACCAAAACGAGCACATCAATCACAGCTAAGTAAACCAATTACAGCTAAGTATAAATAATTACAGCTAAGTAATTACTTATTAGAAGTAATTACATTCATATTTAGAAGTATCTATTAAAACAATAATTTTTGTGAGATTTGTTTGAGGGTTTTGACATTCACGTCAGGAAGATCATGATAAAGAAATATTTGTTATGCAATGAGTTAAATATCTTACATTAAATAGGAAGATTTTACAGTCAGTTATCAAGTTTCGTAATAACTATTTTGACATATAACCGATTTTATTTTAATAACCATCCTATTTTCAATATGATGGTAATGAAAATTCTACGTAATAACAAAAGTTTTGATTACTTTGAATTTCTACAAAAATAATTGGCTATTATTATAAAAGACAATATTTTCTTTACAAAGTATAAATGGAATACCAATACTTAGCTTTTAAGAATTTTGAATTCTAATAATAATGTTTATTAAAAATGTGCATTATTATTATTTACATTAAGAAAATTTCTACAAAGCCTTAACTTGTGAATAGTAAGTAATTCACCATTATCTGATATATCATTTATAAATAAAATAAAAAAAGATTAAAAATTTAAATCTTTTTTATTGATTTATATGCTATAAAAGCTCTTTATTTTCACAAAGAACCTTAAAAAATACAAGCATACACTTATAAACTGCATACAAACAAATAAACTACTAAAAGTTTTTTTTAAGTAATTGTATGAATTTTAAAACTACTTACTACTATGCATTAAAACTAATCAACGTGGTTTTGTTTGTTACTAAAGTGATTTATTTTTCAACAAAGGGCAAATTAAACTGACTTACGGTTTTTGAATTTGATTCCGAACCATTATGAACATCCATCCGCAAGGTGGGTATCGAGTCTTCAAACCGGCAAATTGTTGAACGGAAGTGCATGAGATTACATTACATTATATATTATATATATATCATATAATATTTGTCATGATATATAGAACAAACCATCAAAAGATGCAATAAATTTCATTCATCTCTTTTTTTAAAAGATATTTTAACATATTTGCGCCCGATATGTGGCTGGCCTTTTAGCCAAAGGCTGTTGAAAAGTATTTCAAAATCCACCGACTTTGCTTTGGGAAAGAGTTTTCATAAATAGTGCGCCGTATTAAAGTGTCGCACATAAGGCTGGGTACCCAAAAAACTCCCAAACACCCATATCAACAAATATGTATGTGTGAATAAACGAAATACCCATTTCTTATTGTTCGACAAAGGTTAGAATCGAACTGAGAATCTCTTATACTTTGAAGAAGGCAATCCTACCGCGAGACCAATACGGGAGCTCCAATATAAAAAAAAACTCTAAAAGAATATATTGCGTTAAGATTACTCACATAACTCTGAAATATCATTTAGAGTAAAAATCATACAAGTACTTATCAATCATTATTATTGGCATGTTTGTATAATTCTAAGAATACCTAAATGGAATGTGCTGCTAATCAAACTGAATTGTGCGTAAAGAATAAGAATACTAGCAGTATTCATTATTGACAAATAAAAATATCAATAAAAATTACTTTAAAAAAACTAATTAAATGCACATTTTCATAGATCTGGCTTCATTGAAGTATAAGTACTTTTAATGAAAATTTAGGACACAGATACAATTATGAGAATAATCATAGATTTCCCATTAGAAATGTAAAACACGCTTTTAATATATTATATCAATTTTATCTGTATTGAAGGTTATATTAAAAATTTTCAGAAAGCGATATCCAAACAAAACAGGTTTCTGAGCAGTTGTTTAATAAGAACAAATAGAAAAAGTACATCATAATTAAATACGCAAAAAATATTTATAACTAGATTATTTATTGTAAATATGTCACGAACATAAAACTCGATTAGTCACAAAACTGTAGTGTTTTGTCCTTGTAAGTTCAAAACTTAGAGATGAAATTATTCGACACTTTTTCAGTTAAAACGACGTGTTCGAACAGCTCACCTTGATTAGTTTCACGACGTCTACCCACTTACATATCGGTCAAGGTCCTCAAAACGAAATTGACAAAAGAAAAGGAAACTTGAAAACAGCAATGCTTCCAGTTTTGTTTTGACTGGGAAAAAAAAAAGTAATCAGATCGATCCCCATAAACCCTTAAAAGGTTGTCTAGAACTCGGGGCCAATGAAGACTCCGAGAATGAAAGGTTTGACGACCTTTTCAATGGCAAAATGTCCTTCAGAATTCTGTTAGGTAGGTAAGGGAGTTACCATAATAATCATACAGGCACATATTAAAGGCTGTCCAACCTCAAGGCAATAAGTTCGAAGTTAATATTCAATTGCAGAGTAACATATGACAAATAACTGAAGACAGTCAACCGAAACCTACCTTCCTACATTCTGTTACGTAGCCCGGGGATTTTTTAAAGCAAATTAAGCGTTGAAAAATACCTGAGTAAGTGCAATTAATGTGGAATATAGCCACGCCTTCAGTCTGAATGTTTGCATAAACTCTTATTGTGCAGCTCGTAATATCATGAATATATTAGGAAAATTTCTGTTCTTAAAGTATATGTTCCTGTTTTACCGAAGTCAATAAAAATCTAATGCTACAGTTATTAAATTTACACAGACCAGAATTATTTTAAAACAGAATATTAGCAGCATGCTCAACTTGAGAAATTAAGTTTTAGTTTTCAATACGTTTTAGTAAGAAATCTCTCTAAAATACATAAAGTTTTTATTAAAAATTGCCTAAAAGTCAAGATTTAAATATTTGGAATCCTTTTTAAACAAATAAAGAAAGTTTAAATATGTAATCTTTCTTATTAACTTTATTTAATTTACATCTAGAGCTGACTATTATCAACCAGGATAATTATTCCGATGACTCAGAAATTATAATTTAAACTGCTGCATAAAATGATTTATCAAAGGTAAAAAAGAATGAAAATTATTACATTTTACCAAATAAGCAATCTTTACGATGAATTTAAAGAAAAATAACCAGTCGAGTAAAAATTTAACTAAATTGAACTTTTTCAATTATTAAAGTGATTAAATCTCTATTTGAAATATTTTTAATAGTAATTAAATTTTTTTATTATATTTAAAAAAATATTTGTTGAATAAACATTACCAATCTATCTTATAACTTTCAATGTTTTGTTCAACATAAGAGGCATACAAATATTTAACATCACAGAATGGATAGGCTAACAACCGCAAATTATAACGCATTCTAACATCTATTACGTTGACATTAACATTACCTTTCAGGGCTTTCAATTGACAGTGAGATGTATTACAATGGAGAAAACGAAAAAATCTCGCAAATGCTTACCTTAACAGACATATATGCAGAAAGCAAGCTTCTGATCCAATTGTTTAATTGTGCGTGAAGTCAAACTCAATATTTTTCCGCTAGGGGGCGGTTTAACATGAACCTCTGAGCCCAAATATTATTTTATGATAAGGAATTATATAATAATTAGCTTTTCATATGAATTTTTCCTTTTTATTTTTTTTAAAAAAGATTTCTATGCTTTAAGTGGTTTTTATCGATTTTAATTTTGCTAAAAAATTATTTATATATTTCCAAAATATTTTTGTACATTATCTTTACTTTACAGCCTACTATTTTAAATCAATTATTAAAATATCACTTTAATTTTTCTAAATACAAATTAATGAAGTTTACAAAATTATTTATTCTTTCGATTGGTTTAGAAAGGTTCATTAATAAGAACGATTGTTTTAGATTTAATCTGGAGTAAATAGTGTATTAGGATGTTTATCGATAACACTGAATTAGAGTTATTGGTGCATAAATAATCAAGTACCGGATTTTTTTAAAATTATATATAAGAAGTAATCTAAAACATAATTTACTGTTAAAATAACAATAAACGGATTAAATTGAACATTTTCTGATGACTCATTAAACTAAAAATGCATTACAATGGAAAGATCTTAGCATAAGTATTTATTTGGTTTTTAGAGAATATTAATAAATGAAGTCAAGAAAGTTGAAAGAAAGAAATTTTGCGAATTGCAAATGAATTTGAAGGAAAAAAGTTAAGCATTGTGTGAAATTTATAGAAAAGTATAAGCAACAAAATCATTTACACTGACCTTTATAAGGATTCGCTGCATTTTTTGTCTGTTAATATAAGTCAAATAATGTATAATTATTTGACTAATTTCTTGTTTTTCTCCCTTGCGACTCGGGGATACGGCCTACTATGAGTGAAAAATCCTATTGGTGGATACTAAGGTTCCTTACAACACAGATTGTCCCATAAGCAGTGTCAGCTGTTTACAGAAACTGCTACATAATAACACGATTCCTCTTTTCGGAGTGGAAAATACTGGGTTCGATACCAGCCGATTAACGATGGAAAGGTAGTTTCATTTTTGCTTTTTACATACACAGCTGTTGGAATACATGTGTGAGAGAGTCATTCACTTGTTGTAAAATATGTCTCAATATCTAAGAAAATTTCTTCAGGAAGGAAAAAAACGCGGAAAATGCTAAAATGTTTTTAGTTACCTAAGCTGGAAGTTCAAATGCTTTATTTTTAGCAGTTTCGCTCTTGATGCACAAATGCCTCATTATTTGGATGACTTCCGGTTTCTGAATTATCCATTCTGTGGTGCTAAGCTCTTCCGTTTGAAGTTTTTTTTTTTAATTCTAAAATTTTATAATTACAATATATTTTAACAGTTTTTCTCAAGCAGAATCAAACATTAAATAACTAACAGGAAATGAGAATTTCAATAAAAATTTTAAAAAAGTATGTACAAAAAATTACACATTGCACTCTTAATTAGATTAAACAGGTAAAAATACTGCAGTTGACTAATGAATACTATAGTAAGCAATGAAAAGAACTGGATATTCAGGTATACGCACGTATAAAAGTTTGTAAATCTAGAGAATACATTTTAATAACAGAAATTTTGCATTTCCTCTCAATAAATGATAATTTGATGGATGCAAATACAGCACATTTTTTGCAAAAATATTTTTTTACCTTCTCTACAAGAGTCTCTTAAGCTCGAAACCAGATAAAATAGATGAACGTAATATTACAACTTATTACACAACTAAATAGAAGCTTTCACTCACAATGTTGACATCAAAATAAACACCTCACTTTTAAGTTTCAGAAAGGGATAAAAGCAAAAATTTGAATAGAAGTGGGAATTCCTTGTTCTGCAGAACACACCACTCAAATTCAAGAGCTTTTAAATGCACATATTTTAAAGAAAAAAATCTTTCTCCTTTAGAGAAGAGCTCTTAGCGTTAGTTTCATAACTAGTGGTTTTTCTTTTTTAGAGATTATATAACGTATTTGAATACTGTTACACGGCTGCTCTGCTTTCGAGTAGTTAGGCATACACAAATAGTCTTATCATTTATAGTTTAAAGAAATGAATATAATTTTCATTCTCGACAGCTTAGTAGAATTTCTAAGAAGAATAAATGGAATTTTCGAGAGACCTGTGAGAACTAATGATTTCTACGAAATGAGTGTTTTAAATTCAAAACAGTTATATTTCACCTTATTAAGTAATATAAAAAACATCGAGCACATAGAATACATTTTTATAAAAAACGAAATCGAAAAAAAAGTGTATTTATAGCATTTACTTTTTTTGACTGCTATTAAGTAAATGACAAATATAATTTAAAAGTTCAAACTGACAAAACTTATATTCCTGGACATTGTATAAAAAGTAGTAATTCTGGGACTTGTTACATTTTCAACAGTTAGAACAAAGACTCTTCTGCAAAATACTCATTAAATGAATAATAGTTAAGTTTCAATTCTCAGTCAATAGTAATTTTAACTCTTATTTCAAGCAAATGGTTGAAAATACGATTCGTTTTAATTCAAAGTACTTAAGCTGTACAGGCTTCTAATTGAATTAGATTAGTGTGCAATATGACAATAGACCATACAACCAAAACAATTAGTTGCTGTTTAATTCTAGATAATCATTTGAGATAATTTAATATTAAAAGAAAAATATTTTTCGGGAATAGTTATTATTGTGACAGTATTAAATATAAAACATTTCTTTCACAGAAGAGTTTAATTGAACTATTATGACCGATACAAAATGTTTTATCTCAGTTTTTAAGAATTTTGATAAATAATTAGCTCAATTTAACTTACGCTTTGATGTTGTGAAATTAATAAAAATTAAGATAATTAATTAAATAGGTTGTTTCTTCCAGTAGTTAATTATCATCAAAAAGTATTTAAACCGTGCCATATTTGTAATGCATTAAATTATAAATAATTTTATTGAATGTGCAAATTCAAATACAAAATTTATTATGAGAACTTGTTGAAACCGTTTGAAATTTAAGCATATGTCTCGTTATTTTAAAAATACTTCCACAAAAATATTGGATTTTGCAACAGTTTCAATTATATTTGACATTGAACTAATTACGATAAAAATAATTCTAGTAAATGAAATTAACAATTTTAGTTTCATTCAGTGGAATGTAATCCATATTTGTTAAAAATTTTATATATAATAAATCATCGTATTTAGTGTTCTAAATTAGCATAAATTTTCTAATTAATTGATATTTTTTTTGTTTAAGCGGAAATCCCGACTATCAGATTTTGAAGGTAAAATACCAAAAACACAAATACAATCAATTAAGTCGCAAAACATGAACATAAATAAATTAAAAAAAAGAAATCTTATTTTGAAAAATGTTAGGGAAATAAAATCATTCTTAAATTCATTGCCAAAAACCAAATATTGTATCTTTGGAAAAAAAAAAAAATCACATCTAACCGCTTATTCAGGAATTAATTTTCGAACATTTCACTTAGCTGTCATGAAAACAAGAGAGAAAGGAAACGCGTTAAAAGCAACAGTTCATCAGAATTAAGTGATAGTTCAATGCCAGCTTCTACTGGCGAGTCACGTGAAGAACTAAGTGTTGAAGGGCAACGGGACCTGGTGTGTCAATTACCTCTAGAACGGCAATACATAGCTCAGGCAGCTGATTTTCTTTGATGTGCAGACGATGTGCAAAGAAAGAAAATGACGGAAATAACCTTCGACAGTAACGGAGACCGCGTTATTTCCCCACACACTGGGTCAACGGTAATAAGAGCCATTGCCTTTGAAAAAAAAATATTAAATAGAAACAACAGTAAATAAGGCTTTGTTTGGTCATGATCTCAACAGTGCTGCGAAAGTTTTTTTTATTTAATTTACATTTTAAAAAGAGTCGGAAAAATAGTCACAAAAGTTTAGTTGAGAAGAGAAGCTCATATGAAATCATTCGATATTTCTAAAGAAAAATACCAAATTTTAAACAAACGAAAATTATTTATTTACAAAATTTTAGACAAAATTAAAATTAGATTAAATATGCATAACCACTGACTAACAAATTAAATAATTTATATTAGATTTAATAAATACAATTCGTAATTTTTTTAAAAAAAAAAAAGATATTAAGCGATTAAAAGTCAATTTTTACTTTTAGACATTTTTCGCATACTTTAAAAATCAAAAATATTAAAAAAGTTCTTCAGAATTGAATAACCTCATACAAAATTATATCATATGGTAAAATTTAACGATGAAATTCGTGAACATATTTTATACCCCCCAATAATACATATAATTTATCCCTTTAGAAAGTGATAACTAGAAACAGATGTGTTTGTACACTTTTTTATAATTTTTTAATGCTATACAATCTCCTTTTATATTTATGTGCATTCTATCCATTGATTCATAGTATCATAATTGTAAATTTTATACAAATTTTAAAATGTATAAATGTGCAGGATAACTGCCATTGAATTTTTAACCATTAATTACTTATATTTTACTTGAAAATTGAAAAAAAAATATTGTATATAACTGGAATATTTTTTACATCTGATGATCACCGATTTCAAATCAGAAATTAGTTTTTTTAGGAAAAATGAAATCCTTAATTTACTAGGAATTAACTTATATTTATAGCAAACATGTTTAGACATTCGTTTGTAGTTTTAAAAACTTTTGAAAGTGTTTAATATTTCTCTAGGCACATAAATTACACTAGGAAAATATTGTCATTGAAAGATATACATAAATTAAAACTGCGAACAACTTAAGCATTCTTAAAGAAGCTATTTCATCTTCAAAGAAAAGCATTGGACTAATGCATTTTTTAGAAGCTTATTCGAAACGAATTATTTTAAATTTGTTTAATCTTAGATGAAATTTCACAGCAAATTCTTTTCAAAATTCCTCCATATTGCATTTTATACCTCTTTATATTCCATACACTTAAATTATCATTCATCTGATTGTATTCCAGAATTGGTTATAAAAGTTTAAAGAATTGCTTTCACTTATACGAACAATAAATTCAAAGCTTTTATTTACTTAATGCATGAAATTAATAGTTGAACGTTTTAGAAACATTTTCTGTCAGACAATCTCATTTTTTAACTGTATTTATACTTAATTTTATTTATTTCACAAAATCTGGTGTAACAGTATTTGTTACTGATAACAGTCACTAATGTATTCATTTCTAATTATTGGTTATTTATTTTTAGGTTTCTAGATAGTAAAAATACATTTGTGGATATATATATAGATCTTTACGATTTCAACCATATTGCTGTTTAATCTTTTAGATCTGTATGATTACGTGAGCATGAAAGTCACCATCTCTTCCTTTATAAATATAATTAAATTTTTTTCCGATTACAAAATTGAGCTTTTTTATTTTCTCTTCTTATAAATACACACTATATTTATTCAGTACAACAGAGATTCAAGTGTTAAAAAATTTGTAAGATAAATTTGCTTTCAATGGCTATATATATATATTCTAATCACTCTTATAAGAGGGAACAAACATTCTTGCATGAAATACACAGAAAATAATTGGTTTTTGAATTCTGAAAACCTCCAACTTTACTGGCTGTTATTATATGTAACATAATTACATATTTACCTATCAATACATGATTTTAGTAAAGTGGCTGTTGTTGTATTTGCTTCGGCAAATATTGTAATAGCCGCCAGCTATTCCTGTAAGTTAACAAATATTTTTTCTCGTAAGAAACGTAATATCGTATGAATAAAAGAAAAGAATTGTGTAAATGCTTTGCTTGTTTTGAAGTATTTCACTTATGCTCATTTAATGATTCACTGAATGTCATAAAATGAAATACCAAATGTTAGTCTCTTTATTATTATGTATTTCATAAAGTATAAATCATTTAAAACAATTTGTAGTTTAAGAGATTTGAAAATAAATTTCTCATCGAAATTTGGTGTCCATTTTGATCTAACCAAGATAATTTAAATTATGAAAATATAGGCAATAATTTGCACAAATTACGTTCCTAGGGGGTCTCTAAAGTGTATACATATAATATGTTCTGATAATATTTAATCAAAGTGTGATTTTTATGATAATTTGAATGTTACACAAATCAAAATCAATTTTCCTATGACAA
Source organism: Latrodectus elegans (assembly GCA_030067965.1). Taxonomy (NCBI): domain Eukaryota; kingdom Metazoa; phylum Arthropoda; class Arachnida; order Araneae; family Theridiidae; genus Latrodectus; species Latrodectus elegans. Next base: position 84,133,235 of record CM057809.1, read on the forward strand.
GTTTCTAAAATGCAATTGAAATATTACTAATTAACATAATTGTTACTTATTTCAAATACGTAAAATAATACATTCAGTAAAATTTGCCCTAAAATGTTTAGTTATTACAACACAATGAATTTACAATTCTCTAAATTTTTCTTTAGGGATTTCATGATTAAAAAACATTATTAGGCATATTTAATGACTGATGAGAGAGAGAAAAGCCATACAAACCGAATCACTTCAGCTGTCAACAATAAAGACACGAGCGAAAAGTATAAAATAGCTTTAAAATTTGTCGACAACTATTTAAAGCGCAAGTGCATCCAACAGACATGGTTTACGTCCAAAAAGTCTAAGTGACGCCCAATAGCCCCATTATTTAACGACTCGAATGGTTTTGCCTGGGATGTTGTGAATGTGCAATTTCCAACTGACTTGTCGAATAAGGTCTGAAAATTTGTTTTAAAATCTGTTTTTCAGAATTACTTATAATTACTCATTCATTGTGAAAACATGTATAATTTTCAAAATTTTAGAAAGAAAACCTTTTCTATGATCTAATTCATGTATTACAGAATTTATATAATCCATTCAGAAGGTTTCCAATGCTAATTGATTAAGTATACATAAATCATAGTCTTAAAGCTTGTTTTTTTTTTTTTTTTTTTTTTTTTTAGCTGTATTTTATTGATTTTTTAATAATCAGATAATTATTATGAATATATCTGACACGTTTTGAAAACAATCCGTTGATTACATAGAGTTGAATGAAATATATACATTAACAAAATGTTCTCATTTTTACCACCCGAATATTTATTTTAAAAAATTTAAAAAATACTTAAGTTGTGTGGCATTTTTGTTAGTAACTGCCTGATGAATAACATTTTTTGATTTCGTAAAAATTATCATAATAATTGAAAAGTATTTATCAATTCAAGCAGGCTTATAATAGCATGAAATCTGAAATTTTTAAAAACAGTACTTTTAATTGTACTTATGATAAGACTGATATTAAGTGGTCAAGTTCTTTGAAAAGTACATTTGTGAAATCCATGAAAATTAAGATCAAACTTTGAAATCAGTATATTTTATATGCATAACTTCATACACTCAACATACAAGATTAATATTAATAATAATCATATAATTAATAAAAATTAGGGTAAGTTATTAAGTTAAAAATACATTTTAATAGGCTTTTCTTTGATGATTCAAAAACATTTTTCGTTATAAAAATTTATACACCTCTAACTATTCAAAAATATAAATAAAATACCAATCTTTTTTACAGATGCAGGACAGACATAATTGGGATTGCAGATTGGGAAAAAGAAATCGTTTTCATAAAATCGTTAAGTTATAAAAATAATTAGCACTTAAAAGTCAGAGCTTTTGAGTGATTTAATTAAGAAATGATTCTTTTAAATCTTGAATTGGTATAAGTTAGTAAATAACTACATATAAATATCTTAATAACTATGCATATAAATGAATACTTAACTATGCATATAAATTTCATGTAGTTGAATATATTTGCAAAATATTACTAATGAAAAACATTGAATAAGTTTTTCTAATTTATAATCCTAAAATTTTACAAATAATTGTTCGTTTAAACAAAAAAAAATCTAATATTTTCATTCAAAAACAAGTACTTAAAATTTTTCACGTATGTTTTTATCATTATAATTTCAAAATAAATAAGTATACTTAGCTATGTTTCATAAATGAAGAAACAAATATTAGTTACCATCTATAGTTGCAGCAAACTAGCAGAATTTAATTAAAACGAAATATTTGCTAGAAAATGATTAAGATACTCCAATTGCAACGTGATGCTTATAACATAATAACTTTCGACTGCGTTTGTAGTGGCTTTGAATTCCATTAAACTCAAAGCCACTAGTAAATACTCAAGCGTGAAGAGAGTCGAACACATGGACTATTGAATTGAAGGCTAGAGTGCAATCATTAAGTTAAGTCTTATAGCAATATATTTTTCTTATCAATCGAAACTTGAACTTTTAATTTTATTATTTAGATGGTGTAAAATATATTAATCGCAATAACAACTTTGAAAATGCGTTACTGTAAATATAAAAATGTGATTCAATATTATATGAAATACAGTTTTTAGCTTAAAACAGCAACAAAAAGTAGGAATTGTAAGATCTGAGAGAAGCTTTTATAAAAATCAGTTTTCATACGAGAATAAAATTTGAAATCTAACAATTTATTGTTGAAAGTTGTAGTGACGCGGTGTAAAACGCTCAATAAAATTCCCGAGATCCTCTTGATCGCAAACCATGCAAAGAGATATTAAGCAAAAATGTAAAGTATACTAGTTAACATCCTATGCAGTTTCATAAGGTAACTTTGGATAAGATAAAAGACAATATTCAATATGTTGTTAGTATTTCTGTTACATTTTGTGAGTGAGGAAAAAATGTGCTTTTCTGGAAAATGGCTTCCATGAGTAATGCTACTTATGCTGCTATTCTTGGAAAGAGGATGCATTAATCTTAATTTCAAGCTATATTTTTTTTCTCGAATCATAGCAAAAAGTATAAAAAAAAGACAAATATTTTGAAAATATATGTGACAAATATTTCTTAGACGTTCTTGTTAATTTATAGAATATCTTACAATATTTAAATATAATATGACAAATTTTTCGCTTTATTTAAAAAATTTATTCATAATAATTTAAAAAGAACTATATCAATACTCAGAAAGGTTTTTAAAACTTTCTTCTTAATTTTAAAGCTCAACAATTTTTCTTGTAGACATCAATATTTTTAAAATGCATGCCTCCCACTTAAGAAAACCAAAAGGTGGAACAATTCAAAAATAAACCGAACATCTGTTTTACTGGGCTTCCTTTCAGTAACTAAGACTGAGCATAAATCTACACTTAAAAATACATTCCCACCCGTAAATAAATGAAAAAAAAAATTCTGCCTTGAAACGATTCCAAGTAATCACTTAAGTTTCCACGATTTTCATTGCCAAGATCAACATAAAAGAAAACGACAAGAACGTTGATCCCAAACATGACTCGATCACAGATAGGGAATTGAACAACTCAAGTCAGCAATAACCAGAAGGTCAATTGGGAAGAGAAGTCCCATGTCATCAAAATAAACCCGGACAGTAAGAATTACAAGAAATATCATCACAATTCTCTCAAGTGCTTGCACATTAAGTGCAGTGAAATGTGACTATTAATTAAGAAGTGTATTAAAGCTGGTAGTTTCAGAGAATAATTACTGCGTTACGTTTTAAATGTCAAATGTGCATATAATCATTAGCATTCCTTTTTTTGCCGTATCGGTTCAGTAAACTGTTTTAATGAGTCATTAAATGCTTATGAATACATTTGTTTTTTTTTTTATATATATATATATAAAACGGTTTCATTTATGGAAACATTCTTTGTTGCTTGGTAAATTCATTAGGCATTAAAGTTCTATTTAAAAAAAATTATAAATATTATGATATCTAATCTAAATACACTAAATGCTCAAATGCAGAGATGTATTCATGTGCTAAATCTGAAACTCTTTTTCAAATTCATTTTCCGAATTACTCATAAATCATGCAAGACTAAAATTGTGGGTGTGCAAACGTTTTTATACCGTAAAGTATTCTAGTATTTTTTTAGGCAATTTATATAATGAGAAAATTTTTATCATTTAGAATATTTATTGAAATATATTCAAAAGGTATTTTATGATGTAAGATAATTTTTAAACATATTGAAATATATAAAAATAAAACTATTTCAATTTTAGAACACAATTATTAAAATTGATCTAATTTATTAAAATTTGTATAATGGGAAACGTACTTATACTTTTTGTATATGTTTTTAAATAACGTTTATATATTTCAATATATTCACATATCAAAACTCTTTTCTGTATAAGAAGACTGTCAAATTAAAAAAAAAACGATTTTGTTTGTTTTACAATAATTTGAATTATGATAATGTATTTGCAAAATTATTTAGTCTGCCTTTCGAAATATTAACTCATGACAAAAAAGGGAGGTTTTAAAATAAAATATAAAACAAAGACCCTTCGCAAAACATTTCAGTTGTTTGGTAGTATTTGAATTATACAGAAGTTTTGTATTTTATTTTAGCAAGGAATATTTTTGGCAAATATAGTTTGTTTACTTTTTGCAAATTTTCAGTTTCTGAAGGAGATTTGGTTTTGCTGTTATATCGGGGAGTATTATACTCCGTTCAAATGTGAAATAATTCTGATTTAATTTTCTTTATATTGCATCGAACACACATATACATATTATATATACTACACTTAGAGCACATAAATATATCTTAAATTCTCTATTTAGAATTATTTAATAATTCAGTCAATGCAAACTGCTCTTTTGTGGCAAAAATAAATAAAGTCAAAGCATTACAGGCGTTTTGCAGAGATTTTTAACATTTCCTTTCCTGATAAAACAGGGCTTATTATCAGAATTCATTTATTTTATTTGCTCTGTTTACTTTAATAAAACATGTACAATTTAATATCTACAACACAATTTCCAGTAATAAATGATTTGATATAAAAAATAATATGCTGTGCGTGTATAAAAGAATTTTAAGAACACATTTATTTTATTTGAAATAGGCTATGAATACATTTAGAGAGTAAAATATTTAGTACCATTAGTATATTAGTACCATATTAGTATATTAGTACCATTTAACTTTATTGAGAAAATCAAATTACTTTTTTCTGTTTGTTGTTTCAATACAAGGATGTACCATTCTTTATCTTTATTTGTAGCAAATATTGAAGGAATAAAAAAAAAACACACACATTGACGTATAATTATTCTTAAATATAGCTTGACAAAAAAAAACAGACATATTACTTTGATGTGCTTATTTTTATTTTCCAAGCATATGTAGAATTAGTAATTTAAAAAAAAATATTTTTCATGTAGCATGTCGCGTTATATAATAAAGATAAGAGAAACATGGAATGTTGAGCAAGAAACGAAAACGGCGCAGACGTAGCAATCATAATTTTGCTTTCTTAGAGGCATTAGAATCCAACAGAGACCTCATTCAAAATATCACATTTTGTATGTTTATTATTAAGGATTATCTTTGCATTCTGATAAGAAACGTGAGGGGAAGACCACAAGAGGGGGCGAGGGAAGACTTCTGAGTGTTCGCGCTAAATATCTCAAGGTAAGGTTTCAGAGGTTATGTCAACCTTTCCCCGATGTTATGATGCGGTGGAGCAGAAAATTTGCGAAGGTGTAGGCCGACCTCATCCTAACCTTAAAGAGGCCCCGCCAGGTTCCGAATCTTTCATTACAACCACGGAAATCAGAGAGCTGAGGAGCCTAACTGACAGGCCACTTCGACAGGTGGAGGCAGAAATTGATTGTTGAACCTCAATTGCAGATAAAAAAAAAAAAAAAAAGTCGAAAGAGGGGGTGGGGGCTAAAGATTCTTCAGTTCTTTTTCTCTTTTTGCTTCGCCGCCTTCTTTTCTTGCAGACAAACGGCAGACGGAAAAGTATGCAAAGGTGTGTATCTTCCCAACCGTACCAGAGGAACTGAAATGGAAGACCAGGCAAGAACAAACAAAAGCTGTGCGGTATAAAAGCGACACAATTTATATTCCACGCAGTTCACCATTTACCCCATAAGCAAACATAGAAGTTGTTTCAACATAAAGACAGAAGCGATGAAAAATAAAACATTCCGGTTGGTTTGAAGTTTTTCCTCGAACGATCCCTGTCGGGTAACACTTTTGTTTAAAGGGAGGAAAATATCTCAAAATGCGGGAGAATTTTCATCCAAGGTAAATACAAGCCAGGAAAACTTGAATGTCGTATTCTTCTGTCGAAATTCCGTTCCGAATCTAATTATAGTGTGCGAGTTCGTCGCCGCCACATCGGCATCAAGTCGATACAAAAGTTCTGGGATAAAAACGAAGCTTGTTCAGATCTAGCAGAAAACGTTTACCCACACACACACACACATATACATATATATATATATAATTACTTCTTTTCTTAACTCAGTAGGTCATCGCAAGTGTAGCTTATGTGCTTATTTGTAAAAAATATTAGCAAGCTAATTCAATGTGTATAATATGATTAATAAATTACTGAACTAAATAGGTTTTTTGTTTAGGTTTTATTATCATATAATTTTGCATAAGTAAATAAAATTTCTCGTGTTATAATTAAAATAACTAAATTCTGACAAAATAAAAAAATCATGTACACCAGTAACTATTTGAATAAAAATTTATCAACTACAAATATCAATGACATATCAATCAAAGAAATATCAAATTAAATTAATCTGATTAATAAGTAAAATAAAAACAGAATTTATATAGAATAAAATAATTAAAAAAAAGGGATTTTGTGTGAGTAAGTGTGAGAGAGAATTGCAGATATTATTTACACAATATTTAGTTCATTGGCCTATAATATGTTTTAGGAAATATATTCTCAGTTTCCCATAAAACACTTTTAATTTTTATAATAGTAAGGTATGTTGCTTGATTATATTTCAGATTAAAAATGATCTCCGGTTTATTATAAAAAAATTCATAAAATTTAAAAGCACAACTCCGTAAAAACAGAAAAAAAAAAATCAGATTTAAATTTTGTAGAATTTTTACCAAATTAAAATCAGCTTTTTGTTTACTAAGAACTGTTATGTCATTAAATAGGAGTAAAACTCCCCTAATGTATATCTATATTTTGTCGAAAAAAATTTTCTTAACCAAATGAGTGAAACTTCTAACAATGAAAATAGTCATTTCAAATACTTGAAACCTTTTTTTTTTTTTTTTTTGTTACAACCTAATTTGCGATAAAAAGTTTTTATATTAATAAATAAAAATGTTAACGATTACATTAATAATCTATTCATTAATAAAATAAACTATTGAAATCATTTTATCTATCATTTTGTGTTTCATGACTAGTGAAAGTAAAATAGGAAGCGAACAAGTTAAGGGCATATAAAAAATATAAAAAATGTTTTTTAACCATTTTCTTATATTAATAGTGGGTTGAATGCTTACTTTAAATTTTTTTAGAATGGTTGACTTTCACTCGAAACAAAATATTAAGTTTTTGATTAAGATGGTATACTCTGAATTCTAAACAAGTTGATTTTCCTTAATTAAGACTATAAAAATTTTATTTTCTAACCTGATTTGAAACAGCATTTATGTCACACTATAAACATATCCATTTCAAAATATTCTTTAATACATAAGAAAAAATTGAATATTTGAACTACTTTGAGGAGTTTTATATATTATCTTTATTATATACTTTTATATATTATAATTAACTAATTTATCAGATAAATTAATGGAATAAGCAAAACTTTGGGTTAAAAATTATTTTCCACTGTAACGGGAATAATAGGATGTAAACATCTATAACTTTTATGCCTTTAGAAGTTTTTCTGATAATAGTTATGAAATTTGCTTTTTAAATGTTATTAAAATATTTTAAAATAATACATTACGTAATAATACATTTTAAAATAATACACATTAACGGCACTGGTTTTATTTTTTCCTGGATATACATACAATAATTAACAAAATTATTGCTCTGTAAAATTCAACAATGTCTTAATGGATGAATTGTTGTGAAATACCAAACAAATAATGAAATTTAAACAATGATATTGATGCACTCAAAGCGCAAAATATTACCAAACCATGAAGAAAGACAAACTTAATTATGTTTATCATGTTATGTGTAAATGATTGTCCCTTGCATGGGGAAAAAAGAAGATTCCACCCATTGTATAAGTTAAAACTGTTGTGTTGATAGCAACAATGCACATCCTTTTATAACTATGAAAATACTAAATAAAAAGATTAAATAATATTATGTGTAGCATTATTTGAAATGACATGAATTCATATTATAAAGTAACCTTAAAATTAAAGTGTTGAAAATTTATCCCAATAAAACGAATTTCTTTCATTGGGAAGAGACAAGATCATAAATAATAATTCGCCATTAATAAAAATGTATTTTGAGACTGTTAGTATACATCATAAGGAACATCATAACTGACAGAAGAGTTCATGTGTCAGTGATTCTATTATTTTACCATTAACATCCTTTAAAGAATGCGGAATATTTTGTATTAACAATGAGACACCTGCAGCAGTATTAGAAAAATCCCTAAATTTTAAAACGAACAGCGTTCTCTGTGGATGGAAAATTACTAGTTTTATTTTAACACTTTCTTCTTTCATTCGGCAGATGGGAAGAATTAGGGTCACAGTGAACCCTAATTCAACGCCTCTTCAGACTTTCGTGTAATTGGCACAAATTTCTGGCTCCAAAAATGTCACAACGTTAGATAATGTAGGTTACAACTTTCACGACAAAAATTTGTTTGATAAAACAAACAATTTCAAAAAAAGGACAAATATTGTCGTGGGAAAAGCGAATTCGAGAAACTGCGTTAATTACCTCAGGGTCTTCGTAAAATAACAGCAATTAAATCGTTAATTACACATTGATCTTATAATCTCATCCATCAAATTAATGATTGCGTACCAAAAGATAAAGAGTTTCTAATCGAAATGATTTCTGTTTAATAGGCTTCACTATCGTCTTGACAGGTTTCTTTTGGGAGGTGGGAGTGGTTGTTGCTCTTATTACATTGAAACCAACGCAGAATTGCGCAGTATAAAAAAATTGATAGCTTTATCAAGTATTTATAACCAAGGAAAACTTGGATTATCAGTAAACTGATCACTTTCTGACATCCTCCTCAAAATTTTGTTTAAAAAATAAAAAAGGCGCATTGCGAAGATATGCTCAACTCTAACACCAATTAATTTCGGTCGTTTCTCAAGGTGGAAACAACCAATATTCAGAAGGATAAAAGAATCTGTAAGAAAGAAATTCCACTAAATACATACGACTTTGGAATGATTTGTTATATCCAGAATTTCATTGATATTAAAAATGTATATACAATTAACAACCTAAGGCAGTTAGGCAATAGAGAAAGCAGTGTCAAATGCATCGTATAGAGAAAAATTCTACTTTGGAGAATGATGATAAAAAATGAAAATAAATATTAAATTGAGATATGTTGGATAAAGTATTTCCAATATTTTTAAAGTGGCCAGAAGTTAAGACATCAGAATTTAATTAATGTTCTTTAATTATCTGGTTACTGGAATTTTTTTTATTATTATTCAATTTAAACATATCTGTAAACATATCATCAACATACTTAATGAACAAGAGTGACATTTAAAAAAATAGCGAAATAATAATTGAAAAAATAGCGAATCTTTGGAATGAAATTCCCTGCCTCTGAAGGTATCTAATTTTTAATATAAAACAAATTAGTTATTACACATTTTTAATAAAAGTTTAAACCTGGAACTCACGATCATAAGTAAATAAAAGTAGATAAAACTATATTTATTCTTAAAATAATTTATGAAAGTAAATAGTTACCACAAGTGGAAATTAAAAGTATTTGTGAAGCACATACACGGTTGGTTGGTTGGTTTGGTTGAGTTTTATGGCGTTCAGACAAAGCAGGCGTCAGTAGCGACACCTACATTGTGTTTAAATGAGGAAATTGTTCAGCCGGTTCCTCATACACAAATTGCATTTGAATGTTGTTGCCTGGTGAAAAGTTGTCTTGATGCCTCGTGTAAGAAGGAGAAATGCGTACCAGCACGTTTCTGACTTTGATAAAGGTCGAATTGTAGCGTACCGGGATTGCGGTTTATCTTATCGCAGTATTGCTGCTCCCGTCAGTCGAGATCCAATGACTGTTAGCAGAATATGGAATCGATGATTTCATTACGGTAATACGGAACGCCATGCGGGATCTCAACGGCTACCTATAACTGGCAGCTGAGAAGACAGGCATATTAATGGATCGTGCATGGCCGTAATGGATCGTGCAACCACGTCACGAGCCGCGAGTCAAGAAACGGGGTCGTTTGGAAGACAAGTGTCTGCACGAACAGTTCGACAACGTTTGGAACAGCATGGACTCTCAACTCGGAGACCATGGCTGCGGCTTCCCTTGACGCTGCGTCATAGACAAGAGTACCTTCAATGGTGTGATCAACGACGAACCTGGGCGCACGAATGGCAAGACGTCATCTTTTCAGATGAATCCAAATTCTGTGTACAGCATCATGATGGTCGCATCCGTGTTTGGCGGCATCGTGGTGAACGCACACTGGCAGCGTGCATTCGTCATCGTCATACTGGCCCATCACCTGGCGTGATGGTATGGGGTGCCATTGGACACACGTCTAGGTCGCCTCTTGTTCGCATTGACGGTGCTTTGAACAGTGCACGTTACATTTCTGGTGTGTGCGACCCGTGGCTCTACCCTTTATTCGAGCCCTGCGAAACCCTACGTTTCAGCAGGATAATGCCCGACCGCATGTTGCCGGCATTATACGGACCTTCCTTGATACGGAACATGTTCGGCTGTTGCCCTGGCCAGCACGTTCTCCAGATCTTTCACCAATAGAAAACATCTGGTCAATGGTTGCCGAGCGACTGGCTCGTCACCAAACGCCAGTCACTACGGTTAATGAACTGTGGCATCGTGTTGAAGCTGCATGGGCATCTGTACCTGTACATGCAATCCAATCTCTGTTTGACTCAATGCCCTGGCGTATAACTGTTATTACTGCCACAGAGGTGGTTGATCTGGGTACTGATTTCTCAGGATCTATCCAGCCAAATTTTTTGAAAATTTAATCACTTGTTATTTCTAGTATAATATATTTGTCTAATAAATATCATTTTGTTATCTGCATTTCTTCCTGGTGTAGCAATTTTAATGGCCATTAGTGTATTTAGTTTGTAACTCAAACCTACTTGGAATATTATAGTTTATAAAAACAAGTCTAATTAATTCATTTATAAAATCCGTAGACTATTAAATGGGCATTAAAAAATTGAATTCTTATCTTCAGCGTTCTTAATTCATTAAGATTAAACTTTCAGTCAATCACTAGAGATTTGAAGCAATTTTTCTTTAGAAGAAAATTCAATAAATTTAGAAACTAAAAGGAATTTCTTTTTCCTTTTATATTTTGAATACAAAAGTTAAGTTTTCAAATTTTAAAAAAAAAATATATGAAATGTGTGATATTTAGTCCTTAAAAATTGAGACAAAATTAACTGTAAAAACATTTTTAATCAGACAAACAATATTGTCAAAAAATATTCAAATTTTAAGCTATTGATCATATATGTTCCTTAATACCAAAAATAAGCTGACCGATAAATGAGTGGTTAGCATTCCTGAGTCCTGAGCTGTGGGTCCCGGGTTCATATCGATGTTCGGGCATGAATCTTTCCCTGTTCTCTCTGCGTGTCTCTTTCCTTTCTTCTGTGACGATGTATGTATGTGGCCCACCCTATAAACGGGTTTGTGGTGGTATGGCGAGAGCAACGCTACTCGCCTCCGTGACTTGGATCACGGGTGCCCGCTTGGGTAACAACTGAGTAGCAGTTACATTGTGGCATAGGATTCTTCACCCAAGTGCTCGCCGTAGGGGAAAAAAATACCTAAACTATTTCAGACATATTGATTACATTATTTGTTCATCGGAAAACTACATATACTGCTCTCAAAACGGATGCAAATTTCATATTGCTTTAGGAGAACTACACAATCTCTCTCTTTTTTTTTATCGAATGCAATAAAGTTTGAAAACATTTCACTAGATAATTCAAAGTAAAACCGCAATTGTGTATTTTACATTGTTTAATGAAAAAAAAAACATTTATTTATTAAAAAACAAATGTTAAGCTCTTGGCTACTCATTTATTAAAAATGTATTGTGTTTTATTTTAATATTAAGTATTCTTCAACTGCAAAGAATATTTTCTCGCAAATTAAAATAATTATCCAAACAGCAAAGTTTAAAATAAGTTGAAACTGTTTCAATCTACATAAACCAAGATATAAGAACAAATTAAAAATCTATAATACTTGAAATAAGCTATTGTACATGTTTATAATATTTATATATTTAAAGGAATAATTTACAAGGAAAATGTTTCAAATACTTCTATGTAAAAGAAAAATGGAGAATTCTCATTAAGATAATAGAAAATTTATTTCTGACATATGTGCAGATAAAAACTTTTTTTCGACATTAATAATTTTGAATTTCAGAAAAAAAATTCGTCTCTGATGCTTGTTTATCCTATACATTTAGAAGTAAAGTTTTAGAGTTCGAAACATAAATTTGAATTAAAGAAAAAATCTTAAACAAGTCCTTCAATTTCGAGGATAATTTTATTTTTTCTCTCTCAACAATTTTAGCTGCTCCTGTTGCACGTGTAGGTTTTTCAGGTACATTAAGTTCACTTTAAAATTTGCTACTGACGTTGAAATTAAGAAAAATTTCTTTTTTTAAGCAAAATCTTTAATATGTTAATATTATTTGTCTTGAAAATCTGAATTTAAATTTCAACATTTAAGTAATATTTCAAAATTAAGTAATTATTAACATTAGTTGCGAAAACTATATAATTAAAATTGAAAAATAAGGTTACTGATCAACATCTAATTAGTATCACATGACTCGTAAAAGTTATTAAAAATTAATATTAAAAAAATTTACTTCACCTTGGAGCAATTTAGGACAAAATTTCTTTTCTGAAGAAAAAATTGCAACATCCAATTACAATAGATCTTTAACTAAATAAAATTATAAATTGTTGCAAATTGTTATCCTTAGATGCACATTCTTTTCAAGTCAGTATTAATTTTACGAATGAACTCGAGAATTCTGATACATACGTGACTTGCTTGAACAAGGAAAAAGAAACCAAGGACCCGATCCTACAGATATAAAGCAACCATTTTTTTTTTTCAAAATATATTTCAGACTGTCACATTAGCATCATATTGTAAAACGTTTTTTTATGGTCCAAAAAAAAGAAGAAAGAACTTATACTATTTCATAAGACAAATGCAGAACTTATAAATCCACATTAGTCGATTTCTCATCAAAAGGTACTCTAACTTTAATAAGACACTTAATATACTGCGGAGCACTTCTTCTTAGTTTATTATATCAATATTCCTGTACACTTGCTAAAACCGTTAATCATAGCATTACTTTGATTTGACTCTGTAATATGTCATATTTAGCGTCAACATTTATCTTAATATTCCAACTTATAGCTCTAAAATTGCAAAAAATTTATCTTTACATTTATGAGAATTTACAAAGAAATATAAATATTTCAACTTAATTATGAGTTTATTATATAGCTAAAGATTTATGTTTGTGTGTATCATTTTTTAAATGAATATGTCGGATATGGTGGCATTTATTACTATAAAATACGAGTTTAAATATTGTCGGAAGTCTTGTTGATTTATGATTAAGATAACTAAAATATATTATACTTAAAATTATTAAAATTTCATCTAGTTCTTTAGTGTGTGTTGTGTTTTAGGTTATACACAAATATATCCTAAAGATAGAATAAAAATATGTGGCATATATGATAATTAGTTAATATAAAGGAAAGAAAAAGGGCACTTAAAATTTAATTCGTCTCAATGTTATATTAATTCATTTCAAACTGCGTAATCACAATTTTTGCCCTTGAGTGATTAAATTTTAACGTGCAAGAATATTTATATTATGAAATCTAACTGAATTGTAATCACTAATTTACATTTGTTAAAAAGCTAAATAAAAACACTCGTCGCAAAAAAAATCATTGTTTTCTTAAAAAATATAAAAATCGTCTGAAAACAAAATATTTTTAATTTCATTCAATGTAATCTTCCTGGCCAAAAATTTAAAAATATTAATACCTTCTTAATTTTTATTGTTTAAAAGAAACGATAAATAAAATTTTATTGAAAAAATAATAAAACAGTCAAATTCATCTCTTAAAAAAACTTTTTGTCTTTGTTCCATAAAAACAGTAATATTTACATGATTGAGCATAAAATAATTATAAAACCGAATGCTTTATATCCTCTTAGAAATACTCAATAAGTTTTATTTATCGTTTTAAACTTTCGTTTTTTGCACACAAGAAGACTAATTTGCCCGATAACAACAGCTTAATTTGAATGCCGTTCCACATCCAAACAGAATGTGGAAGCCGAACTCATGAATTAATTAACTAAACAACAGAGCTCTAATCATTCGACTGCATAAATCTACTCAGGAGCATTCAACTACGAGTAATTCCTTATTCGATGTGAAATGAGAGTTATTTCCTCATATCCATATATCTTTTCTACAATTTTTCAATGACTTTTCACGATTGACAAAATATTATTCCTGGTATAATAAGTAAGAAATAGACGTTAAATCAGCCTGTCTACAATAGCACAATTTGTAGTACGTATTCTTAAGTTATCTTTATTCTTAAGCTTTTAATGCTTTATTCTTAAGTTATCTTTGAAGGTGATTATTTCTTTCAAATTCAATAGTATAATATTTGAAAAAGTACAATCAAAACTTTTTTCTATTATTAAGAAATAGCATATAGTACTTAATATAATTTTATAATATTTTTAAAACGATAAAAATCTTTTTATGAATTTTTTAATCTTATCACCTACTCTAAATTGATTCCACTTCTAGATTTAATTTAACTTCTTAACCTAACAAAAACATTCAAAACATTTAGCAATCTACTGGTTGTAGAATGAAACTATAAACTGTAATGTTTTCATTTATTGAATAACCATGTTAATGTTTAAAATATCAGTAAATATGGACGCACAATTTGTTCTGAAAAAACTTAAATTAAAAATTCTTTGGTGAAACTACAGGATCTATAAATTGTCTTATCCTTCCGTAAAGATAAGAAATGTGATAAATTGAAAACTGTGTCATAAAAGAACTAGTTTATAAAAGCATGGGATGATCTACAATTTTTTATGCAAGTACACTTGTTTTGAATTATAGATTGGGAATTACATTTTAAATATTAGATATCTTGTGTAGTTTAACATTTCATGAAACCAAGTAGCGTTAAAATGCATTATATATGAATAGCATTCGAAATATTTTTACGCCAGGGATTTCCAAAATTAATATATGAAATTATACGGAGAAATATCTATTCTTTATTACTTAAATAAAATATATTTATAAAAATATAACTAAAAATATTATGAGGTACAGAAAACTCAATTGCTAGCATCATTAGAAGCTTCATAAGAATAACACTTTAATTGTATGCAGATTTATGTTTATGCAGCTGGTAGTGTGACGGGAAGTTACAGAAGCTTGTATTTCAATAAAACAGATTTCATCTGACGGCAACTTTTCAAAGGTTCTGTCAGTTAATCGAGTATATACAGTTATGATAGTCGGTAAGATTAAACGACACACCACAAGTAACATAAAATAAATAAAATGCAACAAAATAAATTTGTGAAATTATTATCGCGAAAGAGCCATTTTATTTTTCATTGCCTTAAATTCTAATAATTAGAAATTTCTAGCAATGAGAAACCTTTTTCAAGAAACATGTTTTAGAATTATATTTAAAAACAAATTTCGAGAGAGCAAAAGCATAATTATTCTACATTTATCATGAAATATTAACGCTTATATCTCTTTCTATTATCATATACTATGACATAATCAAACGTATATTAAAAATGTAATATTTAAGTTATGAAATTTATACTGATAAGCATGTATTTAGTAGACTAACCAAAAATGTATATATTCTAATCATCAAGTCTTCAATTATTATTGTTGAATATAATCAAATATATCTATCTGGGAAATAAAATTACTATTCTAGAAAAAACCCATCTCAATCTCTAATTACAGAAAAAACTAACTGATAAGTGCAGGCATTATCTAAACGAATTAAAGAAATCAAGTTGTAACTAAACAGAAAGAATAAATGAAATCGCTTTATTCAATTGTTTCTCTGTCCTTAATTACGAATTAAGTACACTGAGTGAAGGCTGCTGGTGACCTCGTAATGGCACAAGGGATACAAATAGTATACAAAAAGAAGCTATCTCTTTAAGAGAATTCCTTTTTTTTTTTTTTTTTTTTTTTTTTTTTTTTTTGAGTTCTTATCATGTAAGACAATGAATTTATTACATTTTCAAATGAAATAAGGAAAAGACTTACTCCTGTGTTTATGGAAAATATTAAAAATAGTTTGAGCGATTCAGTATCTCCCACTAAAGAAACTGTATAAACATTTATTTCAATATCTTATTTTCAATTGGCTAACATTGAGAAATTTAAAGAAAAATAATTGTTTTCATTTATGTCAAATGACAGCCATATGTTTCTATTCATAAAATTTAAGAAATGCCAAAGTATACTTGGTTTGTAAATTTTACATTTAACTAAAGTAAAATATAAAATTAGTTTTGAATCTCATAGTTGAAATTATGGTATATCATTCTCAGTTAAAAATGCAAATCAGGAAGAAAACTATTTTTCTCTAAATAATTTCTTAAAAAATATTTGAAACTTCGAAGTTTAGAGTATAAGAAAAACAAAGTTTTCAAAGCATCAAAGCCTTTCGAAAATTAGATAAATGAATTTTTAGTTTCAAAATAAGTGTAAGTCACGGCTGATTGGAACATTGTTGTAAATTGAAAGTTCTATAAATATAATAATGGGTTGATTATTGAAAAAAGTAATAAACCTTGAGAATACATATATGAAATTGGTAATTACAAAACTTAATTTCATCTTAAACGAGCTATTTGGATTTATTCTTTTAAAAAATATATAGTTCATTTACATCGCTGCCGACATAAGACTTATGAGCTTGTTGTCATTGGTTTTGAAAGAATGTGACATAATTGATGTTTACAATTATTCGAAAAAATACAACCAACATCCGATGTTATTTGAAATTACATTATGAAATTCAGAGTTTTTCAAAACGAGAGCTTGGATTGGAAATTTGTCAATTATTTGTTTGTTGTATGCTTACTTATAAACATTTTGCTGAATACACAAATAAATAATTAGCCCTGTCTTTCCATTCAAGTTTGTGAATTCGCCCTTGGATGCAAATGGCTAAGAGTGACAAATAAAATTACGTATGTTTATCGTAAACGAAAAGCTCATTGCTTTCGAAATATAAACTACTTTAACTGTTCTATAATATGACAAATTTCATATAACTAGTAAAGAAATTTTAATTTAGGCCACATTTATTATAAATGCATTTTTATTCAGATTATTTTTATCATAAAATAATTTAAATAAAAATATTGCATTTTAGTTTGCAAGAATAATTTTCACAAACTATGTGAGAACATAATTTTATAAATTTCAATTTTTTTCAAAAGCATCAATTAACCTAGTTATGCAGTTAATAATTAAAATATACATATTTTTCACATTGACTAATTATATAATGTTAACATTAACCTGTAATATTACTTAAAAAATAATGAGTGGCCATTAGATGTAGATGGCAGTAGTCAATATGTCATGTTAAGACATATATACAGGTAATATAGCAGGGAGAGGGTGTGAAGGAGCTAGCTAAGAGATGTCTGTAAATAAATCTTTATATATTACTAAATTTAAGAACTTCTTTCTTCCCCATCTAAGCTACTCACTCGTCATCTGATAAACAAATATATATACACACCATTTTTAATTAAAATTTAAACATAACTTAATAAGAAGCAATTGAAAAGTTTCAATGTTTTTTTCCTTAAAAAATAATTAAATATTATCAGCATTTTTCGTGAAAATCATAAAACGCAGAAATTAAAAGTTTAAAATAGTTGTCATTTCCTCGATTGTAAAACTATAACCATATATAGCAAAAACTCATTTTCAGCGAGCAAAAGCATCAAATTTCTCACCTTAGGATAGCATTATAACTCCTTGGAGGATATTTTTAAGTCTTTTTCACAAGACCTATTTATAGTTTAGTAGAATAACAATAATTACTTAAAATCTATTTTGCATTCAGTACGACTTCAGTGTTAGTTAATTTTCTTAAAAAATTCTTACTGGTAAATTTTTGAGCTTAAAATATATCTCAAAAAATATTAAAGTATTACAAAATTATCAACTAAAATTTATAAGACTACTACTTTTTTACAAATGTAAGTGTAACATTTTCCATGCTCTATCACATTTTGCATTACGACATTCTGATTACGTATAGTGTAACAAATTTTAGGTTGCATAAACTATAAAACAAGTGTTAAGTATTGCACAAATTTGGAATTAAGTTTTGAATTATATATGGACTCTGCGGCATTAATGATTCATTTGCAAATTTATAAACTATCTAAAGAAATGCTTGAATTATTTTATAATCAAGTTTCGATTAAAAGGAGATGCCCTTTCTAGTACTTAAAAATACTTTCTAATTATTATTAATATATTTTAAATAATTAAAACATATTAGCAGTTATTTAAATGAAGTTTATCTTGAAAATTTACGTTTGTTTAAAAAATTTATTACAACTATAAGTCTTCTTCGTGTTCAACAATCATGTTCAATGCATTTAAAATTTTCTCGTCCATTAATTATATAATTACCCTTAAGGTCAGGAATAATATTTACTAATGCATATCATTATATCTTTTGAGTTTCATATTCTATTTTAATCTTTATTTGATATAATGAAACACATACGATCAAAGAAACAAAAAGGACATAAAAAAATTTCTTCTTTTTTTAATCCAAGAAATCTCCTTCAATCTATTTTTTAATTCTTCTTAAAGTTGACAGCATCTTATTCCACGCCGTCTCCGTCTGATAAGGGTGATTCCGGAGACGGCAAAAGAAAAGAAAAAATAGAAGAAAATCCCAAGTAAGTACAAGTCTAGCAAGAGATGGGGCAGGTACCGTCCGTCTGTGACTCACCAGAACCAAAAAGCCAACGTCCTTAACTCAGTTCCGATGTTGAAAAAAAAATTGCTTAGAATTACGCGTGGCATGATGCCACTGGCCAGCTGCCAGGGGATATCCATTAGACACACTTGAAGACTGAAGTTGCAGAGTTAATATTTACATAGATTTTAGATAATGTTTCGGGTTAATTAAGAGGTATTCAGGCCATTAAACTCAAGAACTATTAATTACAACATAAAATTAAAAAGATTGACAACTGAAAATTTTCGGTATTTATAAAATAAACGATGAAATATGATAATGATTTAAATTTAATTACTGAAATATTAAATAACTAATTCTTTTTCTCTATATCGTTTGACAAGATGTAAACGATTGTCTTTTCTTTACTTGCTCATTGGCAAATAAATGAATAGATTGTATCAAATAACTATAAAAGTTTATAAATTGTTAGTATAATAATTTAAATCAGTTTCAACAAGAAATAATGTATGCATGTTTTCTTTCTCTAAAATTTTATCAGAGCTCTTGGAAGAAAATTTCTCCTTACATGGGAATTTCATTAAGTTTTATGAAAAAAGAAGAGTAACGGTACATAGATAATATAGTTTGCTAAATGAGTTTCTTGAACTTGACTTTAATTAAATAAATTTTATAAGGTAGTAAATATTGTAAACAAAAAAAAATTGCTTTCGGATTCTAATTTTGTATGTTGAGGATTCAACAGAAGGCATAGAACATCAGCCATTCCTCGGATAAAAATAATAAATGGTCTATCGTTAAATAATTTTTTCTTTCTTTCTTTTTTGTAATTCAAAACGAAAAATCATGTATTTTAATTTATTAAATACTTCGTTTCCAGAGTTCTTAAAATAGAGTAGTTTCATAAAATACTTAAAATAAAATATTTCTAGAATTTTTAATTCTTGAAATTTTAGATAGTATAATATAAAAGCAAAATTGGAATGATGAAAAAATATTTTTATACGGTAATTAAATTATTCATCACACGAAAAGTTTTTTCAGTTAGTAATTACAATAACTTATTGAAAAAGAAGTTAAACTTTTCATATTTTCATAACCTTTTTCGAAAGTTGGGATTTTGGAAGCAATTACGTTTATAAAACTATATTAAAAGCATAAAATTATTCTTTTTAAAACTTAACTAATTTTTACTCACTTAGTATAAGAGTTTTCTTGAATCTGAGTCCTATGATATGCTAGAATTTCTATAAATATTCTTAAGAATCATAAGAATAGATATAACACCTAATATTAAACTTCTAAATATTAAAATAGAATTTTAAAAAACCATATAGAAAAATACTGAAATATCATTTCTCCAATTTTTTGTAATTTTTTATCGATCAAATTCATTAAAAGTGATATAGGAAATTTAAATACAGTATTGCAAATAGAATTCTTGTTTTATAAAAACAATACTTCTAGTTTAAAATATTGCAGGTATAAGGCGATTTTTTTCTCATTTAGTAATATTAAAACGATAACTAATGAGTTTTGAGATTTCTACTAAAGATTCGATACCAGTTTGTTACGAATTACACCAGATTCAAATATGATCTCTACCTGCATTTGGATGATGCTCAGCCAAAGGAAATGAAATTATTTAAGTCATAAAATGTACTTTTTTCAAAATGAGATTATATAAATGTATAATTTCTTAAAATTACTATCCCATCAGAAAATGTATGCTGTACATAAATGGTAATTTTGGAAGGGCCAGTAAATTAATTTTTTTTAAAATAATCATATATGTAAATTTTAAAATGACCAGTGATTTGAAAGTTACTATGGCAACTTTTCAAATCCAAGTCATAATTGAGCTTGAAACAACTTCTAGTTGGAATTGGTCTATTCTGTCAATTAAAAAAATTTCCCGAATAGAATTTTCAGTTAATATTTAACGTATGAACTGAAGAATGTGTATCCCAAGTTAGATATTGCTATATTATTGGAAATTTATATAATAACTACAGTTTGTTTGTTTGTATAATGTTAATCATTATCATGTCTCTAGAGCCGGTAATTCAATAGTTACTGTTCTAAATTTCATAGCTTGTGTGTTCTATTTTCACTTTGACCATGAATATACACATTTATTCAAAATCTACGTTAAACCATAAGACCTGATCACTATAGCCATTTCATTCAAAAATTCACTGAAAAGTGACAAGCAATCCAAGACAATAAGCAATATTGGTTCGTAAAAAGATTTTCCTTAGTTCATTCTAATGCAAGTTTATATTTTGAGAATACCTTCATTTACTTTGACTAAATTTCACAAGAGATTTTATCAATTGCCTTAAAAACGATGCACATAGTCAGCGCGTGTTAATGATTGTCTTTTGAAACCATAATCCTTAGTGAACATTCGGATATGATGTATAAAAATAATGGTCTCTCATATTAGGCATTATTAGTAACCTTTCTACGGTTTCGAATTTTGTAAACTTAATAAAATGGATTGAAGAATTTGGATCTTTAATCATTTGATATTTTGTAGGCAATAAATGAAACCAATGATCATCTTATCTTATTTATTTGAACAGATTTCTGGTGACATTATTAACTGGATCAAAGTATTTTAATCCTGTTAAATAAATGTTTATAAGGCATATTTGGCATTGAGGGTGGTTTACTTTCATATTTACTACCAAAAAACATTTCAGAAGCCAGCAAACTTTCTAAAAGGCAAAACTAAGAATTCAAATAAAACTAGTATAAATTCTTAGCATTACTTTATAGATGGTGAAAATACTGTATAGTTAGGAAAGTCATCGATAATTTCCCCATATTCAGAAACCATAGAAAGAAGGACAATAAGCAACTTTTTTCACAATATTCTTTTGTCGAAACTAGTTATAATACTTGGGAAGCTAAATTTATTGATAAGATCTCCATCTAATGTTAAATACAAGATGAGTGAATTTCTTTTTAGATACTAGGATATATATTTCCTATAATTAGATAAATATAACTATGAAAGTATCCATGGCTTATCAAAGCAAATTCTAACACTTACGTAGAAAGTGTTGTCAACATACTTGCAAATTTTGCAGTAAAGACAATTATTTTATTGTTCAATTACTGAATTCAACAGGTAAAATTATTCAGTGCCTATATCGAACTCTTTTGTTAACTAACTAGAAATTCATTAATTAGAAAAAAAAATTGCACAAACATATGCTGCAGTATCAAGTCTTTTTCACAAGTAATATATTCTACAAATTTGAATGTATCTAAAAATAAGTAAAACAAATACAATTGGTGTATAAAAGTATTGAAAGAAATGAAATATTTTTTCCATCTTTATTTAACATTTTATTCATTAAGTACCTAATCCTAAAATATCCGCTTCATTTTATAATGAATTATATTCACAACACAAAACATCTCAATTCAGACATACAAAATGGCATCATTAACAAAACAACTTAAAAAGAATAACTGGAGACAATTAAACTTTATTTATAAGGATAAACTTATCCATCATTATCTTTTGTCACGTGGAAAAATAAAAAACTTTATATTATTATTGAGAAGCTGAAATAATTTATGAAAGTATACAAGATCTTCTAGTAGACATACTAATACTTTGTGTAAAAAATAGTTGCAATCATGCTTAGTATGCCATTAATTATCTTTAATTATACGTTCCAAAATCACAGGTTTTTGACTTGGTATTAAGATTTTATTACTAAGTAAAGGTTATTAAACTCTCTCTTTTTCTTGTCGTTTATTATTTGATATAACCAATAAAGATTCGTGAAATCATAAAAATATCAGCCCGAATATTCATTTATAATGTTTTCGGAGAAAATAATTAAATTTATGGATCATAATTTTCTTCCAAAGTTTAATGTGAAGCTAGTAGATACTTGTAAAGATATAATTTTCTATAATATTTACAAATGCACATCAATATCTATAAGTCAGTAGTACATATAAAATACTCTTTGACAAAATCAATAAACAATGCAAATTTTAAACCTTCATTCATTTGTAAGAGATACGATTTAATTAAAAATATTAAATAAAAAAATGTCTTTACTTATTAATCTTCTTAAATATAATTGATGTCTCAGTTATTGAGATCATAATCAAAGTCGTACTTGTAGTGCTCATTCATATAAGTAATTCATATTCGTTTTGAGATGAAATACGTAATTACAAGGGATTGGTTGTTTTTTTGAGGGGGGAGGGTTGCGATGCAAGTTCCTAAAATAGACAAGATGCGCCAATAATTCATCAGGGGGGGAGGAGAAATAATTATACTTATTTTATAAACATTATTATTCAACTAAATTGGGTTAATGGACTTATGCAATAAAATGCAATAAATAAATGCAATAAAATGTTCTCCAAGATATGTATAGAAGCATTTAAAAATATTTAAACCATATGGTGAATTTATATTGTTACAAAAATAGTAAAAATATAAAATGCTGAGCAAAAACAGTAAATTTAAGAAATTTAAAGACTCAGAAAGATGTTGATAAAAACAAAACGTCACTAGATTCTACAAAATAATTTGTTTGCATGCATGCAAAAAAGAAACAATATGGAAACCAGTTCTAAGTACCAGTAATTTCCAGAAGTATTAATTAATTTCAAAATTTTCTATAGACCCAAGATGATTTCTATAGATCCAAATTTTCCAAGATGTTATTAAGTGAATATAAATTATTGATAAAATTTTTTACATACGAACTAAGGTAACCCTTTTGTCTTGGCCCTTGAATTTTGGTACCTAAAGCAACTACGGTATTTACCAATATCCCATAAAGGTTCTATAACCATAAAAATACGATCTGAAAAGACAGGGAAATTAAAAGCTCACTTTAAAAACACCATAAACCACCACATTGAATTTTTACAACATTAAGACAGATGTTATGGTCACAAATATTTAGCTTATGAAGTAGTAATGTGTGTGTGTAAAGTATCTTAAAAACCAGGTGTTCCTCATATCACTGTCAAGATGCTTCACAACATTCTGTGTTTCTATGCAAGATCCGACACATCTAACAGATGCTTGATATGGACATGACACAGCAGTTTACATTTAGAATTAATTTTCACAACAGAATGATTGTTGAACAACTATAAGCATGGAATATTCTGAGATTTCACTTAACTCCTTTCAGTTTGAATAGGACAGTAAACACTTAGACTAACGCATTTGACAAAAATTTATTGATATAAGTATACATATTTTTTAAACATTGGCTGTCAAAAGTTTACTATTTTTCTTTAAAAAATAATATTCAATAGTTCTTCTGTCACATTTTCCATTTCAAGTAATATGTATCATGAGAAGCTACAAATGTTTTGGGTACAACAGCTACAGAAAAGATAACTTACATCGATTTTATGAGAGTGCTTAGCCAATATGATGCCAAATAATTTGTTTCAATACTTCAATATGAGAACGTCAAGTACCATTCTAGATGTGGGTCAGTCGAAGAAAGTGGGTCTGTTGGGAAGTTTTTGATGTGTTTGTTGACTTAACTTTTTAATACAGCAAATAAATTTCGAAAAATTAAAATGAGCCTACAAAAAGTGCTTTACATAGTTTTAACAAAATGCCCACTGGATAATATTTGTATTCAGCGATTATAATAGTTTTTTAAGATTATATGGGTAGAGAGAGAGAACAAAATATTCAGAAATATATTAATGATTGGTTATAAGGAAACTAATTATTGAAAGCTCATATTCAAACAAAAACATTCCAGATTTTTGTGATTCCTCCAACTTTGTTTGACAAAGGACAAATCAATATTTTCATATTTACTGCCAATTTTTATCTTTTGCTAAAACCTATTTTGTCCGAGTTTTTCTAACAGCTCATCAAAATAACTTAATATTGCGAAGCACCCAGTTAGTTTTAATGTGTAGAAAATTTTAAAAGAAAACTGCTGTTAAATAAGTATTTTTATATACCATACCTGAATCTCTCTTTCTATAGATAAATAAATACTAAGATAAAGTATCCCGGTACCTAGTGAAAGAGAAAGGATAACTGATTGAAATCCTTCATTGTGGAACAACTACCTTATTTGTGTCGTTCAATTTGATAATGATAAACTTGTTATATATATATATATATATACATATATATATATATAGTCAGACAAAACTACCCTCACCATGAAAGTAGTTGGTAATGGTTACCAAGCTGGCAACATCGAAGGCAAATAAAGTAAAACTCATATCGATTCCATCGTGAGCGAAGTTTCGTTTCTATAAATACGACGCAAAGCAGAATGCAGGGCAAGGTAATTGCTGATCTTGATTGTGCTTTCAAAATAATCAGAAACATTAAGATATTTTAATTTGACCCTTGGATATGATATAACTCTTACCAACTCTGGTCAACTACTAATGAATTAAAATTGTAATTAATTTCGATTCATTATCAAATATTTAAAGCTGAACGAAGTAAAAATATATTCAACAGTTAAGTCAATAAAATTTTTAATATATTTTAGATATTATTAAGCAGAAGATAGTTCCTACAAGTAATCAATATATAATAATTCACTGAATTTTTAAAAAAATAATTTTTGAAAGATGATATTCACCAAATTACGATTTCTTTTAGAAGTAATAAATATAATATTCTGTTTCAATATTCATATTTTTAATTCTTCAAAAATTATACTTTTCTCATAGTGCTTCAAAAATTCTTTCTAAAAATAAGTTACTATTTTAAAATAAAATTCTGAAAGCAAAATGTATCAGATTTCTAGTCTAATCAGAGCCTTTTCCAACATGTAAAGATATTTAATGAAAAACTTTGAGGATTTCCAAAATAAATAAATACATTACGTTCTAAGATTTAATTAAAATATAAATTAACTTTGTCCTTGTAGAAAAAAAATATTTTTAAAACTGAAAAAAAATTGTACTTACATTCCTATTCAGAAAGCAGTGAAATGCAATGTGAACATAAGAAAAATCAATATTACTTTGGATAATGGATTTATTATTCATTTAATACAATTTAATTTTGTATAAATAGTTTACAGGGTCTATAATATATCGACGTGTTGTATATTTCTTGTTGCTAAATTACAGCCCCTGATTTTGAATGTGTGAAGCACGGATTAATATTTCTAAATTGTTGATGCGTAATGATGATCATATACGATAATGAATGCAAGTGCCATTTTATTCTCAGTCGGGAACAGTCTCATAAGCTGCACATAAAAAGCAATTCATTAGCTGAAAAATCAAGAGCAAAAAATACAAATACTGTCCAAGTGAAATGCTAATCTCCACATGGTACAGAGTACTAGCTTATCTCGATATGTCAGTATATTTATTTCAAATGTTTGGCCTGTTCTGCTACTGCTGTATCCTTTACAGAATAACTCACTTTTAAGAAAATAAATTATTTTTTGGAATTTTTATACTTTTTATTAAACAATTACTTTATTAAGGACGTATGAAAAACTATTCGTTTTTTAATTTCTTATATTTGATTCTTTCTGAGCATACCAAAGTTCTTCATAACGAAAGACAGAGAATATTTTTAATCTGTAAATTTAAAAAACTGTTCTAAAATAAAAAGTCATAAATTTTAATCAGTTTTGAAATTTTTAACTTCATCCAATAGGTTTTCATACATTTTTCTGGCAATGCTTGGAAGCAAATGATTTCCTCAATCAATCTGTCCTAATGATTGTTGATTTGGCTCTGTTTTTAGAATGTCCATCTGTTTATGGAGTTGATAAGGAGACTTAATTTTGTGTTCTTATCTTTATGGTTAATACGCTGTCTTCCGAATCTGTTAAATCTTTCTTTACTTGACTTTTAGTTTATACTTCCGCTATCTTACATTTTTTTAATTACACTATGTATTGTAGAACGTATTTGCTAAACTATTTTGCACTAATAATTTATTTTTTAAATTGCATAACCCGAAGAATTGAAAGAATTGCTACTTGTTCTTTGACGTGAAAAGGCAAATAAGTACAAAAAAGTTGGTTTTAATGTAAACAGTAAAATCACAAAGCACTTAAAATGCAGAGTATTTTGAAAACTGATTGAAGGCTTATGGTTCTAGTCAATGTCTGAAGACAAGGTCTAACTCAACAAGAAATAGGGCTTAAAATGGATTCAAAATCGTTAAAAAAAAAAAAAAAAAAAAAAAAACTGCGTTTGATGCAAGAATCGAAACAGTTTATTTTGAGTCTATTAATAATTTCATTTTTAATAGCAAAGAAAAATAATAAAAATAATTTTCCTTTGCTTTTCAATCATTATGCATCTAATTATTATTTTGTTTAATATAAATTCCATTTTGCTAAAGTTTATTACTTTTACTTTTCGAATTTTACATTGAAACCCGAAGATTTCTTTTACACATTGTACAATTGACTGGGATTTCATTCCAATTTAAATGTCTAAATGGTATTTTTTCAACAATTAAAAACAGCTAGTATATCGTGATAAATTATATTTCAAACCAATTTAGTGATTCAAAATATTTTCCTTTTGATAAGAATAACACATGTGAGTTAGATAGCTGCTTTTTGTAACTTATTAAAGAAGGCAGGAAATATGTACATATATATCCAACATTTTAATATGAATGAACAATTTCAATATTTAATTTGAGATAAAGTATAAAATGAATTTAATGTTTTATTTTTTAAAAGTAAATTGCTGACTCTTATCATGTTCACGAATCTTTTCCTTTTGAATATTAAAAGCATTTATTTAAATAAATACGTTTAATATTCAAAATCAAGATTTGATAATTTTGCTTCTTAAAAACAGAAATATTTCATAGATTTTAATATTTTATAATATACCTAATAAAGAGAACTTGCATAATAAAAACTAAATCGCAAACAATGATTACATTTCTAACAAACTCAAGAATTTTCCATTTAATTAACTAATTTAGTTCGCACAAAAATTCTGTTAATAATTTCAGAAATATTCGACAACTTCCCACAATTAGAATGGAAATACAGTGGGATACTCGAATAGAAAATTCAAAATACAAGACAGAGAAAACACATGAAAAGGACGTTTAGTGACTCAGTATATATTAGTTTCAAGTGAATATCTGGGAAATTAAAACTTATTGCGAGGCTAAAAGAGTAAGTTGCAGTTATATAAATAAAATAATGATTCATTTCCTGCTACTCAGTTATAGAAGAGAGTTTTCAGATAGTTGCTGCACGTTTACTTAACATTTTGAATTATATTAACTCTGCAATGTATATTTTTATAGCGAAATAAAGATCAAGAAAGACAGATTATGCACAACGTGCTTCATTACAATGGAGGGGGTACACTTATTGGGACGTTAAGGGGATTCGAGGGGAGAAAGTTGCAATAATTCTTCCATTAAAGTCCCAAAAGGTCCATGAGTTGCAAAAGTTAAATATTTTAAATAAATATGGAAGAATTAGATTGTAAAGCAATCTGTAATGCAAAATTTTAATAAGGCGCTGAAGTCAAATTTTCTATATACAAAGTCACGGAAAGAGATACGTTGTCAGTTGTAACGAAAGATTTATGTTTCCTTCATAGTATTGGCTGAAAATAAAACAGCATTCAACTAAAGAATTATGTACATTTTCATAATTTTAGAATAGTGATTTTTTTTTAATTTCATAAATGAAGAAAAATTAAAACAAAAAGCGTTTTTAAGTTTTAAAGAGCCAAACATCACTTCAAATCATGTTTTTTTTTTTTTTTTTTTTTTTTTTTAAATTATTTTATGACAAAGTCTTACATAAATCACATTTTAGTTACTATAATTTTATGATAATGAATAAAGTACAGGTATGAATATAGTATCGTTTTGTTTGAAACAGAAGAAAACTACAAAAAATTAATGCATCACTTTTTAAAGCACTTTTTCCAAACACAAAGACTAAATTTGATCAGGATCTATAGTTTAATGCCAATTCTGAACTATTATAAGCATCCACAACTGAGGCGGGACTCGAATCTAATAATTACTTATACTTAAAAAAGGTCAGGCATTACTCCTACAATCACATAGCTCGGCTCAAAATTAACGACTTATATTTAAAATATGTTTTATCACAAATATAAGAACATATTTTAAGCTACATCATTAATAAAAAATGTATTCAATAATGCCAATAAAAACTATAATATTAAATCCAACCACCATAATAAATGTATGTATTTATATAATATTATAAGTAATGTTTATGGAATTGAAACTTTTCACTTTAAAATTGTGGTCACTGTATATTCTTTATTTATTTCAATAAAGTGATTTAACATTTTTTAATATCTGTGGATAGCAAATGTATGATGTTATATAAAAATATATATAATACATGTTACCATCAGAAAAACACACTTGCAATGGTTTAGTTATTAAATGTCTCTCTCTCTCTCTAATTATAAAAGTACTGATTATGTTAGCGCGCAAAAAAAAAAAAAAAAAAAATTGTAATACTATTTATTAAATTTTGGAAGAAAGACAAACTTTAATGAATGAAAGACTTAGTGAGAGTTTCCTTGAAAATTTTCCTCTTTTTATTCTATAAATATTAAAAATGAGGAGAAATTATTTGAAAGAATTTTAAAATTGTAAAAACGCGTTTAGTTATAATAGTTTACTTCTCGTACAGACAGCGAAACACGCCAATATGAAAAAATAATTCGCGCAATTTCATATTAAAGTAAAATTTCTCCGTGAAAAATACTGACACATTATATTTGTATATCAGAATTTTAATTTCACATAAATTTGATTCATTGTTATGGTTGCAATATTTGCGTCAAAAATGTGATTTTATGAATTAATTATTTTTACAAGTTTTAGAATTAAGTCTATTTATTAAAAAAAACCTGTAACTTGTTTCATTTTAAATAATGATGCCATAAAAATAACGCTAAAATTTATATTAAATTCAGTTAATTTTAAGTGTAGAAAGTACTACTACAGGTGAAAGAAAAATTAACTTTACCTAAAAAGGATTCTTTCAAAACATAAAAAGTCGTGAAAATGAACTTTTAGTTTTAATAACAAAATAATAATTGTATAACTATAGTGAAATTATTGTGAGTTTTTTCCATTCGCATATTTCATTTATATATATATATATATATATATATATATATATATATATATATATATATATATATATATATATATATATATATATAAAATAAAAATAAAAAAACTTCTAGACACATTTCATAATGATACGCAGCTGCCAGTAAATTCTTTAGAAATTTGAGGCACATTTAGTAAAAACATATTTCATTTATAATTTTCAAAATAGTTACAACATTAATTCATAAATCCTATAAATTTAAAAAAATAAAAATTAGCTCTAGTTTATTAGATGAAATAAAATAAATATTTTGAGGAGTTTTGAATTATATATAAGTTTATATATATATAAATTTGTGCAGCAAGCATAATTTTATATATATATATATATATATATATATATATATATATATATATATATATATAAAATTATGCTTGCTGCACAAATTCTTATATAATCCCACTCTTGAAGACTTATTTTAACTCGTATATAAAGCTGCATCAATATTTTTGTCAATTTGATTGGAACTACTCCTGTGTTGATAACTTTTAATATTATTTTCGTACTTAATGTAAAACAATTATTCAGGTCTATGATCTATTTATCTAAACGAAGCATTTTTTTTTCAAAAAATGAATAAAGTTATAAAAAGGAGTTTAGTGGGACGCATATTTTTTATTAAGAGAACCATTTTTCACAAAGGAATTACAGTTACACTTCACTAAATCGTAACTCATGCAACTCATCACTCCATATAATCCGTTATTTTTCTTCCCTACCATCAGAAGAGTCATTCAAACTTGGCTAAGATGTCTAGCTCTAATCCTATTCCGAATTACTCGTCACTCTAAGATTGAGTGAGATAATAAAGTGAGAGTTTTCACGCTGACAGGCTTCTTTCTTCATTTACTAACTTTTAAAAATATAGCGAAAGTATTTTCAGTTGCCAACGTGAATTCCAAAAACTAGAGCTAATTTTTATTTTTTTAAATTTATAGGATTACGTTTATAAAACGAAAACGTTTATTACGATTTAAAAGTTACCTCAACATTCCTGCATTTATAAACAACATATAATTTATAATAAAACTACAAATACATACTAAAAATGGTAATTATTCGAATTAATATGAGAATCTGTGGTATAGTTTTTAAAAAAGAGTATCAAAGATAAGAAATTAGTTCAAGTTTTTTTTTATTTTTAAATTTTTAATATATTTTAATATACTCACGTAATAGTAGTTAGAGTTCTTAAGTATAAAAATATGTAGCTATGATAATCGTTAATAAGAAGCTAGAAGTAATAACTAAGGTTTCCTTGGAAAAAGAATCGGTTATTTTGCATAAACATTTCTTGGATGTAAGATGTCTATTGTCAATAATTGGTTTAGTGTGCTTTATAAATCAAGAACTGGCACAAACGTTTTGGTAAGTTCGAACTGTTTTTTGAGATACTTATAATTAAATTATTAGAAAATCACAGCAAATATATTATTTAATAAATAAAGATACACAATTCCAATAAGTAATAACTTAAGTTTCCTTCGAATAAGCTATTTAGCATAAAAGAAATTGGTTGGATGTAAGATGTCTACTATTAATAATTGGTCTAATACGCAATATACTTGGGACAAAAGTATTGTTAAACTCGAATTGTTCTGAGCCATTATAATTAAACCATTAGAAAACCACAGAAAGTGTTTTATTTACATAATAGTTAAACACAATTCGAGATTATAATTTTTATTTACATTATTTCTTATACGAGCAAACCGTTTGTCACAGTATCTACAATTTATATAAACAATAGTTTCTAAAAAAAATTTATTATATTTTTATATTTTATTGGATAATTTATTGGTACACTAATATTGTACAAAGGAAAAAATAGAATTTTTTTAAAAAAAAATCTTAATTTCTTCTAAAAGTAAAACTAAATTTTTAAGCGAGGGAGAAACAGTAAAACATTATAGATTTATGATGAACATTCATGAACATAATTTTGTAGAAAAACACTTGTTCAAACTATTGTTTACATTAATCACCATATAATGAAATTAACATACTATATTTTTTGCTTAAATCAAAAATTTTCTTGAGCATTTCTTTTTAAAAACAATGATAAAAATGTGTCAATTGAATATTAGTTTTTATAAACATTAAATTTTAGCCTTTTGAGATAACATAATGGAATTAAAAGCATTCAATTATTTTTGAAAAAGCAATTTTTAATACATAATTTTCATCTGGAATAAATGATGGCACAAATCCCAATTGTCAGTCCAATAATACTATCATTTATGACATAAAACTTGAAACTACTATTATTAATAAGTAGGCTATAAAGAATTTTCATGAAGACAAAAAGCATTAATTTTTTTTTTTAATCAAATTTGAAGCTTTCGTGACCAAATCCATTATATTTTCCTAGAGCGATTATTCTTTTTAAGTTTCCAACTGTATGTTCTGTATTTATAAGCCCCAGAAATTTCTTAAGTTTTCATAAATACTCTCTTTCCAAATATGAACTACATTTACAACTGCAGACTAAATTTTCCATAAGACTACAAAAATCCCCTGAAAAGTATGAATTCGTATAAATGAAACAGTTCATAATTAAATGTATTAAGTTAAAATTTTAATGCAGTAATATTATAATATCACATAAAATAGTAATTTTAAGTACCTCTTGTAAACTCACTGGAATTTAAAAATCTGATATTTTTTCCAAAATCATTTAACTGTTAAAGTTACGAATCCTCCGCCTTCAAAACTAACCCAAGCCTCTTTCTATGTAAATCAATTATTGAGCAATAAAAACGAACAGTTAAATGTTAATTGAATCATGATAAGCTCTAATATATTACCAAAAATGTATGTGAACATTTTTTGAAAGGAAAATTGATTGATTAGTAGTAATAAATCAGATTCTTAAAAATTCCATGTATATAGAAAAAAAACTCCATATAAAAAAAGAATTACGAAAAATATCACGTACAACAATTGAGGATTGAATCCTCGCGATTGAGCTATGATTTATTACTTGGGAAGACTGCCTTGAAACACAGACTAAGGTGCCCACGTTACTCACAACTTTTAGTGATTTGAATAATAAATATTTGAGAAATAGTGTCTGTAGCGAGAAATGATAATAAATTATTTGTAACTGATCCTCGTGGAAAGTAATTGCAAAATGTCTGGACAGACTAATTTTTCTCCAGATATGCTCATTCTCAAAATTTAATTATCAGGTGCATAGTGAAAATTCAAAAAGAAAAAAAGAAAAAAAATTAATTATGAGATATATGGTGAATATTCATACAATTGACCGTTAAAGTAATAACTATAAAAATTACCTCCTCGATTTAATCAATATAAAATAAATTACTCGACTTAAATTATAAAAAATGTACTGGCACAAATTTTATCCAATGCAAATCATTAAAATTATATATCTTCTGATAAATTTTAAATCGTATTGTTCCATTGTTTCTTAAAAATATTATTCTAATGACAGAAAACCCAGTAAAATATTCACATTTCTAAAATACTTTTTGCTAAAAAAAATTAAAAACATTGTACAAAAAAGAAAAAAATGTATATTTGTCAATGTGTTGCCCTTTATGATTGACAAGTATGGAATTCCGTCAAGTATTTTTTCCCACCAAGATAATATTCCGACAAGCCCACACACAAGCCTGTACTTTAAATACATACTCAAAAAATCTCATGGGGTTAATTTTTGGGTGCAACATGACCATACTATAGAAAAAATAACAAAGATATTTTTTTCTGAAAGACAAAAGTGTAATAGTTGCACTATCCATTAAACAATGAGCAATGGTACTCAATTTTACGTAAAATTTCATATTGTTTTTCTTTTTAATTTATGAAGCTGCAAAACAAAGAATCATAAAATCTCTTGGATTATTTATAATGCATTTTGTGGTCTGTTTGATAATTAATCCTAAAATTTGTTCGATGAACATTGCCAGGAAACCTCACTAATCAGTCAAATTTCATAAATGTATGGATCATTTTATAGCGATATTTGGATACCGAAATAGAGAATTTTCAGCACTAAAAACTGAGTTGAAAATCGACCTTACCTCTTAAATTCCCACGGCTAAGTAGCTTCAACTGTCCTTAAGAGTAAGAAATATCTGAATTGATTTTATAATCGACACTTTTAATATTGAGATTTTACTTTATGTAGGTTGAAGAACTTTGGTAAAAACTTTGATTGGGATCCTTTCTCAAAATTTTCTAAGCTTTTGAAGCATTTAAATTTCATTGTAATAAAACATCACGTGGATTGTTACCTCTAGCATAGGTTGTTTGTGTATTTCGAACTGCAATCGTGACATTTGTAACTGTTTATTTTGATATGGTCTTCAGATCTCTACTTGGTCGAAATATTAAAAATTTGTCCTTTTTTAAAAATTTTGGAAAAATGGTTTTCAATGTTTATTTGATAAAGTACTTATAAATAAGTGGTTTCGAATAATAAATGCAGAAAAACCATTCGTGCATTAAATACGTGAAGATAAAATAAACTTTACATAAATAGCAAGCGATAACAAAATGAACCGCATTTTAAATTCTACTAATAATAAAGTTAATTAAAAATTTTACCTATCTTAACAGTTTATTGTTACAAGATTAACATTTTAAGCAGCGATATTTTTCACTTTAAAAAATTATATACTCCATTTTCTCGTGTCGGTTACGTTTGTGAGAGTGAAACTGAATATTTAAATACAAATTATTTTTTCTTATGTTGATATTAGTTCCCAAAACAAATTTGGTGGTCGTTTAGTCAATCAAAGAAGCTGAAATGTCCTAAGCAAAGTAAACTTTAAAAAAATAATATAAAATAATTTTGTATACAATAAAGTATACTTTAACATCATAATAACGAGACACAGAAAATGTGCTACCGTTCATATCGTCAAAATTTTCAACTTAAAAAATTACCGAGGGGTGTGAGAAAAATATTTTTTAATAAAATTATTTTCAAGTAACTCATCTCCATATGTATGATTAAAAAATTGCAAAAACACAGAAATCTCGAACACAATGTTTGGAAAACTACATTAAAAATATCAGCTCCAGAAATTCATTTACAAAACTCTTTTCAAGAAATCATTTGTAAACATTACGTAAATTAAAAACTACCCAAATATCCAAAGTATGTAACTCTATTATTAAAAAAAAAACATTTATAAACTTTTCAAAACTAAGTAAACTATATCAATTATGAATTGATTTTTATAAATATAAAGTAACCAATGGTAAATTTGTTAGAAAATGCAAGCAAATTATAAGGTACATTTTCTAGCATATAAATCAAAACCACTTAGAACAATGTTTTATTATACAAAACTATGTCTCAGAATAATGCAAAATATCTTTTAAAACATGGAAAGCAATTGCAAAATTACCTTTAACATGCAAGATGTAAAATAGCTCTTCAGTAATAAGTAATAAAATATTAACAATATACTTTTTAAAACATGCAAATCAAATAAGTCTAAAAAGTTTTAAGTGATACGCAAGTTTTTTTTTTTTAATGGGACATGAAATTTCTCGTATTAGAGTTTATGACATAAAGTACAGGGCTTCGGTTTGGTTTGGTTTGGTTTGTCCAGCTATACGCAATGTTTATTCGACCAAGACAAACAATTTAAACTGAATTCCGAATCACTACAAACTTAGATGCAGAATAATGGAATCGATACTTATTACTTAGGTATCAGTTTGGCAATAAAGTATAGAAAAATGAGATTTTGATAACATGGCAGAGTATTGAATCATGTATCATTTCTCTTGGCAGGTGTGTTCTTTTTTTATTAAATAAAAAGACTTCTTCCAATAATTTTTAGTATAAACTTTCTTGTAACTTAGCAATTAAACTTTTTTTCTAACACTTAGAACAATATTCAAGTCTCACTATCCTTCTACACACTTTTAGAAATTTTTTTCATTAAAAACTAATCGAGTTGTATGCTCGTGGATTTTAAACTAACGTGTGGTGTTTGAATTCAGAGAAGAATTAAAATACATTGAAGTATTGGATTTTGAAAACATATAGAGAACTAAACTTAAATATTTAGTCACTAAATATGCATATCTATGAAATTAAATTCCAATAAGAGTACCAATCTCATTTCACCAGAACATTGAATATCAGTGAAATAGTATCCATCTTATTTCCCAATTTTTGTATACATTAGATTAAATCATTTATATTTTATTATCATTAAATCCTATCCTCCTTCTTTAGAAAGAAATACATGGGCAATCAGAACCTGAATTCTGATGGCGAGAAAAATGACATTGCTTCAACTGCATTAATCAAAATAATAGATTGCATTTTATTACATTTCCTTTTTATCACTGTACAGTTCCTATCATACATGAAACATAATTTTATCGGGGACTTACTGTTCAAAATTGATTCGAAATCCCTACAAGCCTTCACGCCCGAAGTTGGAATCGAATATAAACTATTAAGTTCTAGAGAACTTTCTATTAAGCTGCAAGCTTAGTAAAACGATGAATGCAAGGTAACATATTTTCAAAATAAAATTAATGTGAATAAATAATATCCTACAGCAATAATGAGAAAGTACCCTATTAGCGAATCTCATTAGAAATCTTTATTATGATTGTTATAATTAGCATTTCTTATTAGCATATTATTAGAAAATCTTTTCCAAAATAATAACTCTCAATAAAATTTTCAAAAGTTTTTTAAATTCCAAATGGATAGTCTTGTAATATTATGAATTATTTGAAATTCTTTGAATTATAATTGAATTATTTAAAATTTCTGTGTATAACTAAAGCATTTACTCTCTCCAGACACACACACACACACACTATATATATATATATATATATATATATATATATATTATATATATATATTTCCTTTTTATATTTTTATTATCTTTCCATTCATCGCAGATTACAATTAAAAGGTAAAAGTAATAACTGCAATTTTTTTTCGAAATTTTAAAATGTGCAAAAATTAACAGCTCTTATTCTTTTCAACTATGATAAAACACTTCATATGTGTGACTCAATGTAA
The DNA here is from genome assembly GCA_030067965.1 of Latrodectus elegans. Classification (NCBI taxonomy): domain Eukaryota; kingdom Metazoa; phylum Arthropoda; class Arachnida; order Araneae; family Theridiidae; genus Latrodectus; species Latrodectus elegans. The sequence goes on from CM057809.1 coordinate 84,170,296, forward strand.
AATCAAAATTTTTGAATTCTTTCAACCATTAATGATAGAAAATTATAACATGTTAATTTAAAATGATTGACATTATTGATGTGCTAAGAAATATTGCAATTGGTATATTTTCGTATAACTTGATTCTGTGCATTTTAATCACTGCAACGAGTATAAGTCAATCAACGCTGCAGGACCGCCCAAATTTATTCGACCAATGCCAACCTACTTTTCTGGGACCTATGTAACAGGCGTTTTCAAATTTGGTAGTTCTATTCCTTTCTAAATTCGAACTATTCACAGCGACATCCAGTACTTTAGCATATATCCATATATCAAAAATGAATTATTCTAAATAGTTACAGATTGCAGTAACTGTTTTATAAAATGTTACCTGTTGCGCCATTTAAATAAGCAATGTATAAAAATCCTTCATTTATCGTTAAATTATTTATACTATTTATGAAATTGCATCAGCATGCTAAGTTTTCTAGTTTTAGAGCAAATGTTGCAACTATGTCCATCTAGACAGAGTAATGTTCTCAAAAAAGTGGCACTGTAAGCCCCTGCTTATTTTATGCATTTAACCTTAGAAGCTTTACAAGATAATACTTCGATTATGTAGCATAATTGTTTGCATTAACAAGAAAAGTTCTACAAAGAAAGTATGACGTCACGCTGACGCAAGAAGGTACGAAAGAAAATATTTATGGTGCATGGCGAGAAACCATATGTTCAGCCAAACGTCGACACGGCAGCAGGAAAGAGAAGAGGCAATCTTAAAAACATTTTCGAAAGGGGAACACTCCCAGACAAGCAAACACTGTTTAGACGAGGCAAAATGTGTCTAGCAAGAAGTGAGATATGTGTTGATCAGCTAATTTAAAATAACTTGTTACATTGTTTCTCATTTTGTGTAAGAAAAAAACTGGTTGCAAAAAGCAGTTTGGTCGTTAAGGAAATTTATGATTTCTTTACGCTGCACTTATAAATGAAGCCGGCAATTCTTGATGTTGCAACAAACAAAAGATTTATTTTTTAGTTATAAAAAAAGCAGTAACACATCGCATACCTACCTTTTAGCAACATAGATATAATTAATTAGGAACTTCTTTAAAGTAATTTTATGTTTTATTTGATTAGCGTTTTTTATAATTTTTTAGGATAATTTCACTTTGTTATAAAGTTATTTAAACACAATTGAATTTCACTAATATTTGCAATTATTTAACACTAGTAAATTAAAAATATTCAATGAAATAAATACTTATTAATTCAATTTATTTACCTTTTCTCGTATTTTTTCTGTATTATGAACTATATTTAACTCATAAAGCATTCAGATAAATGTTAGAAAATGTGCTCATTTTTCATTAATAATTCTTTTTAGTTGCCAATATTCATTTATAAAATATTCAGTTTTGGCACAAAATTGAAAAAATTTGCTCCTACTATTTTCTGAGCTTTTGTTCAATACTTCTATTATAGTATTACTATAATGATAAAAACATATTTAATAACTTACAGAATTTATTTTATACTTTAACGTTTCCCACTTTTGAAAATGCATATCTATGAAGATTCACCAGTAGCAGAAAAAAAATAAGTTGATATACTAATTAAAACTAAAATATATGCTTCCTTTCTACGACACATATTTTTGTAGTAGAGTTTTATAAATATAACCCAGAAACAAAAATTAGCCCTAATAAAATATCAGATGATGCTCATGGGAAATTTACAATGTACGGTAGGGTTTAATAAAGTGCTGTGCTGTTCTTTAACGGAACTTCCATTGAAAAGTAATAATTTTATGCATTTGAGTTCAACAAAAAGTATAAATATAAGGTAAAGAATAAAATGTAATTATGGGAACACAAATTATGTGTTCAAGCTTAATACTGTTTATTTAATTTTTAGTATTTCATGTAAATGTGGTAAATATTACTAGTTTAAGCACAAATTTGTCATTTTCGATATAAAAAAGTTGGCAAAGATTAATAACTTTCTCATAATTAGCCAATCCAAGTTGTAAGGAAAAAACTGTATGTATAATATGATTGATAAATAGTGCATTTATGACGATACAACATTTGGAACGGACCATTAATTAGACAACTAATGCAAGTAGTTAATCAAATATTAACGCAATTATTAAGCAAGATTACAATTCTAGAAAAGTAGATGAAATATGTCCCGAGCAGCAAATTATTAAATGGTAATGTTATTGATTATAAAGGTCTGAAACTTAAATTGAGTCACATTACAAATTAGCTGCAAAAGCAACCCTTTAGGCAGTCTTACTTAATATTCACTATTTAATATTCAAGAAGTTTGAACTTGAGGATCAAGACCATAACTTAAGGGCCATAATTAAGAATATATAGAACCTGATATTAAGATATTAAAATGCCACTAACCTAATCCCTAAAGGAGAGTCTGGTTACGTTAAAGTGTGGGTGAAGGCTGATTTATTAAGCATCTGTTGTCAGAAATGTAAGTTGTCTATTCAAAACAGGTTCAAAAAATTAATTACATTAACACATAATATACATTCTTATTAACATAGAATGTTTTGAACAACTAATGAAGCGAATGTACAAATGATTTATTATTGATTTTTAAAATGAATATATGAAATTTCAAATGTTAATTTAGAAAGTTTATAATACGTATATCATTTTAATTTTCAGTAGACATCATTTGATTTTAGGACACCTAATGTAGATCCAAATTATATATCTCATTAAGCATTTTCAAAGGTTAATTTTAAAATTGTCCTTGCTTATAATCGAATGTGAATCGTTTTGTCAGAAAAATTATTAGTTAAGCAGTTTCTGTTGATAGTGAAGTAGAACCATTAAAAGTTAACTATTTCTAGAGATTAGCTATATAGAATCTAATTCAAACTAAACTTTCCTCATAGCTCAGTATTTAGTATTCCATGCCATACGATTTCGAAATATTTAACAGGAAAATTTCTTAACCACTAATGAATGTATAGAATTGCAAAACATTTTATGTCAGCAAATTATGATTGAAATAATACTCATGATATCTAAATCAAATGCAATTTTTAAGCGATATTAAAATTTATATTTTCTCTTTTTAACTTTATCAAACAAGTTTTAATTTTATAACCATTAAAATACAAATTTGTAAAAACAAATAATTTTCCTTTTATAATGCATAGACATTAATAAGACGCTGTAGGATAGGATATTTGGAGAAAGGAAGAGAATTTTTGGAAAAACATATTCTGTAGGATATTCGGAGAAACAATCGCACTAAAATGCGGATCCTAAAAGTAGTTTTTCATAAGAAAAACATGCAAAACAAACTTTTTTTATAGAAAATAGTGTTTCTTATTATTACTGAAATCAACTCACAGCTTCGTCTAATTTTCAAATAAATTGTTTGGACGAATAAAGTTGCAGCATAATCAAAAATATCATATTTGAAGAAAAAAATGAAAAATCCTCACACGAGCTATTGGAACGTTGAAATGAAATCTAACTACTGAAAATGCATGAAATAGATCCTATTGTCATTTCTCCCGTCGATTTCTGTGAAGGGAAATGAAATTTTATGAATGAAATAAAAGTGATTGTAATACTAATTTGATGTGAAGCTTTCGAAACAAATTACTAAATTTGATATTTTCTAATTGTCATTGTTACTCTTTTCTGTTTAGTTACGAGAAAAGTACTTGTGTTAAAATTATTCTTATGTGAACTCTGAAATTGAATTAGAATGTAATAATATAAGTGAATTAAAATAGTTTCAAGTTGTTAAAGAAACTCTTCCGCTGAAGTATTTGCAGGAAATGGTATGCAAAAGCTAGCTTTTAACCAAATACTATTAAATTGAATAATGTATTTTAACTTATTATGAATAAAATAACAATAATTATAACCTTAACTAAAATCTTCATTTTAAATACATTACAAATTATCATAAACAATCTTTTCATGTTAAGTTTATATTTTTATAAATTGTTTCGCTAAAAATATCATTTCATACAATTCTAGTAGTAATTTAAGCATAATTTAAATATTTCATTTCAAAGGTTGTGCAAAATCAAATTTGATTAATATTTTCTCCAAATAAAATAAAAATAACAGTAAAATCCTTGGCACAAAATTCATTGTTACTTTAATTTAGTTTCCATGTGATGTAGTTTATAATAATAAAATACTCGTTGAAAAAATTCATGAATCTATTAAGAAATTTTAAGTAGATGCCTGATTGTGGAAAGATGTCTTATTGATTTTTTAAATACTGTGAATGCATAATTTTAAATAAATTTAATTCTATACTGTTCATAAAGTATTTAATTCCGAAAATCTAATTTTAATAATACCTATTGACAACAGTAAATTCAAATAAATTATTAAACATTACTACTAAAATAAAACTCAAGTGGTAAAGAAATTATTTTACGGATTTAATTCAAATGAAATTGTTAAATTAAATTATTTAGTTCAAACATAAACATTTTAATTATATTTTCAAATAATTTAGAACATAAATTGAAAAATATAAAAAAAACATTATTTGGCTTCAAAGGTAACAAAATTAGATCATTTATGTATTAAAATTTAGGATAGCAAGAATCTCAAAATTATCTTGTATACACACACAAACTTCATCCTTCTTTATATGAATTTACACATAAAATGTAAAATATTATGCACATAGAAATTTTCGATGTAATAAACACTATTAATGTTGTTTTAAAATATTAATAAATAAATTTTTCAATAAAAAGTAACAGTTCTTATTGAAAACCCACTAAACCACGAAAATTAATATCAAGAAGAGTTCTATAACAACTAATCCTTTCTAAGCTGATGTCATTACAAATTAATTTTTACAAAAAAAAAATGTTCAAGAATTAAACATTCAGTAGTTGTTATTTTTTCAATATTTACCTTTAAAACTGATATATTTATGTTTTAAAAATTAATAAGCTAAATATCATTGTTCGGTTCAGCATTCCTCTTTATTTACAAGACTTAGTTCAATTGGTATTGACAACCTAACAATTCCGACGCCTCGAGAATGATTCATTCCAAATGTTGGGCTGAAGCCTACCAACTGTCGAAATGAATACCAGAGCACTAACTGTTTGGCTACCAACTCGGTATAAGCTTATAGGATGATTCCCCTTTCAAAATAACTCATTCTTAAATAAAAAAAAAGTTAAAATCAAATTTTTTAAATTCTTTTTGGAACCAAAAGGAGCGTTTGTAACTAAATCAACTTTAAATTACTAACCAAAAAAAAAAATCGAACTTTTTTTCTATGTCCCTTTATCCTCTGACAAGGAAGTAATCGAACTATAAAAAAATCGAGACATTTGACTTTAGAAAATTCCCCCGTAAGAGGTTTCATTGCAGAAGGAATGGGAGTAACCTAGATTGACCGCCAACGTATCAAAAGAAAATTATCAGATATGAAAAAGACTCAGAAGAAAAAAAAAGTTCCAAGAAATAAAAAAAAAACTTTCCTTTGATGGATTTCATAGAATAGAAACCCATGAAATGTGCGACAAAAGCTCTACTTTGAGTTGTAAAAGTACGCGACAATATTTATTATTTACGAGAAACTGCGCGATTCAAAGAGGAGATATGAAACTCGATTAGGACCTTCATAAATCTGATTGAAAAGCATTTTCATTATTCTCAGGGAACGTAACCGTCTTCGAAGAAGTAGTTTGTAAAGCGTGTCAGAATTTCAATCTTTATAACATGGGTGGTCTCCCGAAACAGCATCAGCATCAAAAGGCATCTTCATTTAACTATTAGCTGTCTAACAATAATGCTCACGTAACTAAAGGCCAGGAAATTTCGCCTACATAAAGTTAAAAGCTACTTTTGAAATAGTTTGCTTCTAAAATATGTTTTTAAGACAAGCAAGTCATAGTTATTTGCAAAACAATGAGTTTAAAGTTTTATCAAGTGTGTAAGTTAAAACTGCAGAAATTAGTTAAAAATGATTACTTTGTAGATAAGACAAAAATTTATGAGAAGTTGGATTGTTGAATTTTTCAAAAAATGTACAGTAGCATTAATAGTTAGTTTCAGAAAAAAACATTTTTTAAATTATATAAATTCAAATGAATGTATTTCGTTAATATTATATCAAACACAATCTATAGTTAGTGATAATATTTAAAACATATAAACGTTTGTGATAAAATATTTATTGTTAATTTATTAAGAAATGATGAAGAAAATTAATTTGTATTAAGAGATAAATTATTCCGGTTATTCCATAAAACGTTAAAAGTGACTAAATCCGAAATCGATGACACAGTAAAGTTTTAAACATATCAATATTAAATAATTTGAGTTAAAAACCTACTACTTAGTTTCCTTCGTAAGCAATATTCTTACACGATTCAAAACACCATTTTTAAGAGAAATTGGGTGTATATGTTTGAAAGTAGCTTTTTTTTATATTCCAAGCTATTATGTTCTATGTTTGAGCGCATTAAATAAAATTATTCTTATTACTGTATTTTCTCTTAGAGATCAATAATTATGTCTTTATTAAAGTAATGTAGAGTAAAAAGAAATACTTGTTCTAAAGCAACACTTATTAATTGCAATCCTATTATTTTCCGAAAAGGAAATATTCACGCGGAATATTAGTTGATAAATTTCCTGTCACTATTGCTAAATTTTACTTTCTTTCCTTTCATGGAATTATCAAAATTTAGGAAATATTTGATTTTACATTTTCCATGAACAGAATAAAGTAGTAAATGACCCGATTACTACATCCTTACACTGCACTGTACAAATTTAAGTTGCATGCAATATATTATTAAGTTTTCTCATCTTATTTCTTTTAGCTCAAATGTTTTCATAAAATACTAAAAACATTACTAAACTACAGGGTTGCTAAAATTTTAAATATACTTCAGAATTAGTTTTCATATGATTCAGAATAAGAATTATTCTGGGGGTTAGCAAGAGGGGTTTTCTCTTTGCCTTAAATCTCAACAATCACAGAAATTACCTCATCACATGTTGGATTGCTTTGTACTGAACTGAAAGGATATCCATATTGTGCATATCTTGTACAGAATTTCAATAAAGTCAGTGTTTTCATTGATCTGCTCTCATTTCGACAGACCAGATGGAAGATTAGAAACAGGAAATAACATCCAGACAGATTTAAAATAATATGAGCATCTTTTAATTATTTGCATCTTAACAATGAAAAGAAATTAAAATATGTCGATTTTAACAGATTTTTGCTTATGATGCAAATGAGAAAATTCATGAACAGATGCAAATGAGAAAATTCATGAACAGATGCAAATGAGAAAATTCATGAACAGATGCAAATGAGAAAATTCATGAGCTTAGAGTCATTAATACCGCGTCACATTTTTTAACAAAGTAAATCTTTTCGCTAATTTAAAGAACTTCTAATCACAACTGATGAGAAATATATATTGAACTAACTGATTTGTTAGTTAATCTGTTTCTCAATTATAAAGCAATGGTTAATATCTTTTAATAAGTAATCCAATGTTTTACATCAATTTTAGAAATATAAAAATAAATTTTAATTACTTTTTCATACAGAAAAATATTCATTACACAAGTAGAGAAATAAAAAATATAATAAATCTAACGAATTTAATTAAAGCATGCATACACTAAAAATATTATACAGATATTCATTTGAATACTTCAAGAACAATAACCATATCATTAAAAATTGAATAATGTTTTTGAATGTGAGAAAACATTCATATTCCTCACAAGTTTACGTGAAGAATTATACTAACATTGGAAATCAATGTTACATATAACTAATGTCTATTTTTCAAGACTATGGAATCTACATTTTTAATTTAAAATTTTACTTCTCTAACGATATTTTTTATCCATTAAAATCATTTCATTCATGTTTCTCCATACTAGGAAAAAACCTTGATTTCTTCACACACAATAGATGGCTGTTTTCATATTTCATGGAACTGTTGTCAATTAAAATATGTAAAAGAGGATAGTTTCTCAAGAAAATGAGAATTTTCTCTTTTTAAAGTTTCACAAGAAATAATAGGAAACTAATATTTGAATAGTTTATAAAACCTTATGTAAAATTTTCTGTACATAACGCACAAATTTAATCGACAATTTATGGATAATGGCGGAAAATGTTTATTCAAATAGGAATGTAATAAAAATTAGCGAGAATTAATTTTTCATTAACTTAGGAAAGTAATGTAACTTTAAAATGAACTATCTCTACAAATTTGCAGAGAAAATAAAAGTAACTTCTAGATGACTGAAGGTCTTGATCAATCTGAAATTTGTAAGTTTGTCCTTCGAAGATTGAATTATGATAAATTATCGATATATGTGTGCTAAAAAGGCATTCAACATTGAAAACGGTCCATGTACTTATACGATTATCAATGGAAGATAATCGCTCCAAATGATATGCGAGCAAAACTTGAAAATTTTTAATCAAATAGACAAGAAATATCTTTTAATAAAGGTGCATTTTTCTAGAAAACTTTATAAATAGATTTTTCATGCATAATATGATTTTAAGTGAAAAAAAACTTCAATTAAATAATTTTAAACATTTACTAATAATAGAACTGTTCAATATTTGGAAATCAGAATTAAAATCAAATTACATAATGAAACATTTGCAAGCTCATAAAATATAATATCGCAAAAGTAACAAATGTTTATATGCACGTCCTTCAGGAAATGAAAATTTAACTATTAATTTATTCTCTTAAATAATATTTTTTATGAGTATAAAAGGAACTGATTACTACACAGCTGGAGGTAATGGATAAAAAAATTGATATGGTTCCAAAGCCTTCGTATGGGTTTTGAAAAATTAGACAAGAAAGTGAAATTATAACTAGGATTAAAGATTCAATGTAAAAAAAACAGGAATTTCTTTTCAACAGTTAATTCTCATTGGCTAGTTATTTTATGGTCAATTCTTGATTTTAGTGACTAATATGATTAAATTGTTTTCATTAGATTCCGAATCCCTACAAGCATAAATATTCAAATCAATGAACTACAAAGCAGAAAATCACAGCATTACCATGCACTTCCACTTCATTGTGATGGATTCCCTGAATTGAAGAGTAGGTTATAACCATGATTATTTAGGTTAATTATATATACAAATGCTGAAGCTTAGAAATTCAGCAAAAATAAATGGATAATTTAAAACTTATAAATATATTATGGAAATGAATAAATATATAAAAATAATAATGGTACATATGATGTATCTGACTCACCAGCTATTCATCACAAGACACTCCTTAAAACGCTTACGATTATTTATATATGACTAAAGACTTAAAAATGATATTGAACAGCTACTATAGGGAAAACGAAAAAGTAACGCGAACTTAATACTGTAGAATAGTGGCGGATTTCTATAATTCCAGAGCATTCGTAACATGATTCCATTGAATCTCATAACTGTTGAATCATAATATTTATAAATTATTAATTCACCCGTTCCATAGTGAATCACACTTTAAAATAAAAGTAAGAAAACCCCACAGGCACCGTATATTTTACTCAACTATTAATGATTGCATTTCTAAGGTGGTATTTAACATTACAGAGCATTTGGCATTATGTTTGTTCCTCTACAGGACCGTTTTGCAAGTCAGGAAAAATTCAGCCGTGACTTTTAATTTTAAATGAATTTCGAGCCGCTATAAGCAACCATATGACTAAGGAGGCAATCGAACCAATGAGGAATTGAATTGCAAGCCAAGGAACAAATCATTCAATTGGCAGTGTATCCCAAGATAAATAAGACACCTCAGCATGATCAATTAATTAGTGTCGCAAGACAATAAATCAATGAAAGCAATCAACGATGACTCTTATCAATTAGGGAGTACAACCGATGCATTTGAGCTCTTTAAATACTTAATAAACGATATTTTTTTAATTATGTCATACCCATTGAATCCTAATCAGTATATTATTAACATTAGGCTTGAGAAAATGGGTGCGTGAAAACAATTTCAATAAATCAGTAATTCAATAATTCCAAAGTTCTGAGGTCACTTTAAAACACCTTAGAGCAGAATCTCGATTGAAAAACATGCTGACAAAATAAGAGCACGTTAAAAAAATGATTGTAGCATAATTCTTGTAGAAATGAAGTTTCTCTCTTCAAAGACGAAAATTGACGATAAGTTCCCCTTCATGGAGTCTTAGATATCTTTATGAAATGTGGTTCTGCATTTTTCTGAGGTCGCATGTAATTGATTTCTCTTAACTTAATGGTATGGAATGTTTGAAAACGATGAGACAAAGTAATGCTAATAAGTAAAATAATTTTTAGAGATTTCCGAAAATATTTAACTTAGTATTTTTAAGTATACTTTTTAAGACAGCTGAATTTTATTAAAATTAAGATCAATATATTATATCTAAAAATCTATAGAAAAGTTTGCTTATGAAATGGAATAGAGAAAACAAAAATCATTTATAAAAAAATTCTTTCTCTTCATTTTCAAAATCAAATCACTAAATAATATATTAAAGAAAAATGTTAAATGCAATCAGCTTAATATCAGAATAATATTTCATTAAAATTAGAAATATTTAATGAAACAATAGCCGAAATTATCTTAAGAATTCAAAATCTATTCATCACTAAACAAGATAAAAATCAACATATCTGATGAAGGGGTAGTTTTTCCAGGGTTTACCATAGCAACAATTTAATGCAAGCAATACTTTTAAAGGTATCTGCTTGAAAATTCCTGAAGGCTTAAGAAAATTTGTTATGTTAAATTAAAAATTTACGAAGAGAGAGTTTATCATGTAAATTATGTCAGCAATTTAACATTATATGAATTTTCTTTGGGATAGAAAAAATTCTTGATCAAACTTATTTTAGTTTTATAAACTGGAACAACCCTCATATTTTAAATAAGACTAAGTTCAACTGACTATTACATGTAACTATAACACTAATAACACCTCAGACTACTTTTATTTCTCATTTTAGAGAACTTAAGTATTGGTTTTAAAATTTTTGTTGATGCGTAAAAGGTATTTTTTGCTATATATTCTTCTTTCATGCATATGCAAAATGTATGGATAAAAAGAGTTATATAACTTATTTTATACTTATATTACAAATTGCAGAGTTTTAGAGCAAAAACAGTCATTTTATAAATTGTCTCTAATTGTAAACCAATAACATATTTGGCACATTTTCGTTTAACAGATCCCTTTCAATACTTTCTAAGACATCAATTTCTATATTTGTCAGTTTCCGCCTTAATGTTTATATCGGCAAGAACAATAGTGCAGTTAATTCACTTCAAAAATAGAAACCATTCTTTAGAAATTATCTTACCATTCCTTCACAAAGGCTGACTTTTACAGTAGATAGAATTTCGCCAACTATGTGACCTTTGTAGTAACATTGTGATTGAGACAGAAATTTTGGGCTGGTGAGGTTAAATTTCAGATGTGTGTGCTTGTGGTAAGGCTGTAGCTCGATGACCAAAGTGTGATTTAAACCTTCGAGTCTGTATCGCGTTCTACCAGGCCAGGTAGGCTGACCCTTTCGCCTAAATTGGAATTGAGTTGGAAACTCGTGGCCTTGGACGTCAATGCGATGAACAGATACAGTGTGTGGATAACTATCTTCAGTCCCTGTAAAATAAAATAAAAATGTAAGCAAATATTTTATATAAACAAGAAATCAGTTATTAAAATGGCAAAATCTAGTTTTAACATTAAATACTTTGTAATAAAGAAATTTCTTGTAATTTTAGTAAAAGAAAAATCTTTTTTTTTTTTTTTTTTTATCAAATTATAATCTAGGCAGAATTTCAGAAGCAAAACTTTCAACTTATAATTTATACCAAAAAATTTTTGTTTGGTTAATTTGGTACTCACGTTATATTTTACACACGAAGTCTGTTTAGACATAGAACCACCGTTTAAATTTGGCATAAAATCACAATAAACACCTTAGTCTGAGGTAGGAACTGCTGAACCAAAGTTTCGAAATCCAGAAAAATAATAAAAAATAGATAAATTATATCACAAAGGTATATCGGAGAGCCACTCATCTGCATACAAAGTATTCACTCTGCCAAGTTGTAAGGTCAAATTTCAAACATGATTTCTTTTAGATTACCAGTCACTTCAAATTATAATAATCACGATTACTCTTGAACAGTTTTCAGATAAATTATAGTACATGGGATGGAGAATAGAAACAGAGAACAGCCGAGAGCAATCCAATGGGATTTAACTCGAAGGAGTATGCCGATCACTCCATACACGCAATATTCTCATTCGTCAAGTACTTGTCGAATAATTTACAACTGTAAGAAATCTGTTAAGAAATCGTTTTATGCCTTACTGTCCATAAAACGAAAGTAGAAACAACTACAGCAACGCACAATTTTACAATGGGGTTTAAGACTTCCGAAAATGTAAACCATTATAGAAACTCTTCGGTAGACGAGCAGGTGTATTTGCTAAAATTTTGTTAGAGCTATTGCAATCTACGATTCTACAACTGCAAGTCATTGATTAAGTCCTTAGCAGATTATTTATTTATTTATTTTAGTTTTCAGACTTTTAGCAAATTTTGATCCATTTCTGAAGTTACGTGTGCTTTAATTTGATGCAGTTCAATTGGAATGCTCTTAATAGCACTTTTTTTAATTGGAAACATAGAAGTATCTAAATTGGTGGACCCAGGTAGTACAGTTCATTATTGTGAAGACCATGAGTAAGCGATGATACATATCATTGTATCAATGATATAAATATAGCTTGTATAGAAATCCCTCTTTGATCCCATTTAATTATTAGTTAACAACAATATGTTAATCTGGACACTGGTCTTTGGGTAATTGTTTGATTGCTTATTTCCTTAGTCGTGAGTTTCCTTGAAGAATTCTCCAACACATGTTTCAATGCGTATGCCTAGTGAAAATCATCGAAATACATTTACCTTACAAATGAATTATGTCAAAGCTGTTAATATCTTTTATACGCATTTTATATACTTTCACATTTGCGTTTGATGTTTATATATCGACACAATTATCATAGAATGAGAGACGATTTTCATATTTTCATCTCAATTTCTTCTATAATTTAATTCAAGATGGCTTCTGGAAACAATCATTGCTTTTGTATTTTTAGAGGAGAGTGCAATTTTCTAAGCAGTATATTGTTAAATGCTTTTCAAATCTTTGAATACGTGATTATGAATATTTAAGAGAGTTTATTTTAACGATATTAAGCAACATTGTTAATATTGATTTATAAAGATATTTATGAGTTCAGATAAACACATAAAAAACATAAAGCTCATCATTATTAAGCAAGCGAAATAAAATACCGTTTCACGTGAAATTTAAGCTTTGTTATATCAAAAATAAAAAAATTCATAAAAGTGGTAATTGTAATTTTGAAAAAAAAAATTTTGTTTTTGGTATCTCTTCCTAAAATGTCAGCTTTGTATTTCTATGATTAATTTCTCTTGAATTACTGCAAAGAGAATTATGAGAATCATAGAAGTTTCAAATAATCGATAGATTATCGCGAGGAAATAGGTAAAAGCAATTGAATCTTAGTACGAGTCATGTAATTTTCTTTACTGTATAACATTCACAAAAATGAACTCAATTATAAAATCCATGGAAAATGGGGAAAAATTGTCTATAAGTATAAAATCAAATAATGCACACAACTTCATTTAAGCTATTAAATTTCAAACAAATTTCGCCCAAATATTTCACAAGCGGAATATTTTATGCAATAAATATAACACAAACTTCACCGTAAATATTCAAAAATAGGTTACACACTATTGTCAAAAGATAAATTACTTGGAGTCACTTATTTTGAAATGATTGGAGAATCAAGATTTGTTTACTGATGAAACCACACTGGAGATAGACGTGCTATTGTCACAAAAAAAGAGACATGTGGAAAATTTTGCATGCTTTCTTGAAGGAGCTTATTACAAAATAGAATTAATATAAATTGGAATTTCTTTTATATATATATACATATATATATATATATATATATATATATATATATATAAGGATACCGATTTCTCTTATAATATTAATGTGACAAGCGAAATGTACAGAGAGGATACATTTAGACTTTAACGGGTAGCAATTATTGTTGATTATGTCTAATTTATAAAAAAAACAATGCCAAGCTTCTTCGCTCTAATCTTTTGTAGAATATTCTTGAAACGAAAAGAATTTAATAGAATATTCAGCAAGCTGTACTGAAATTAATCTGATTGAACTCAAATTGATACGTAGATGATATCATGCAGCAAAACTAATAACTTCATTCAAGTTTATCTGTTTTGAGGTTACATTAAATGTGAAGAATGGAGAACTAACCAAAAGCTCATCGATAACTTCATTGTTTTGACAGAAAACAGATGTTCAGTCATTTTATCTCTTAGAGAAGACCACACATGTCTAATTAAGAACCTTTTATCACCACCATTAAACTCTCCTTCGTCTTGTTTTAAAACATCTGCATTTATGAATTGGTATTCCTCCTTTAGCTCTATTCATTGTACTTAAAACATTAAATGTAGTTTTTATGAAATTTTCAGTACTGTGCATCAGTTCTTGTTTATATCTTTTTACGGTCATTAATAATTGCCCATTTTAGCACAAATTGTTCTAAAAAATTAATTATACACGCAACACACACGTAATTATTAATAAATTAATTACAAATAGACACGCGCATCAACTCTAAGTCACCAATGATTAAGCTTCTAAAATATATTATGTTTAAATTTTCAATTTATTTACAATGTACTGCTTTCGAATATTTACATTAAAGGAGAACTACACAATGAGTCAATAGAATAAAATTTCTCTTATCTAATTGGTAATATATATATTTCACCTAAGCAATATAATTTAAAAACAATCTTCTAAGAATTCTGGGGGAATTTATTAGTTTAATCTCATAATAATTGAAATTATCATAATAAATAGGCGCATAATTTATAAAGCTAGGAAATAGAAATTTTTACAATCCTCACACATTATGGGTAGGTTTCGTTGGTCGTTAAACGGTCATTTTTTTATATCTGAGTGCAAATTATACGGGGAGCTACAGTTAGAAGTGGAGTCCTAAGTACTACTACAAACCTCCAAAACCAAAGGAGAATCGAAAACAAGAGCCCAAACCATTCGGCTAGCAACTCCCCATATGGGTAGTTCCTTAGCAATTTGTGATCCTTTTAATTGCGATGGATCACTTTCTCGTTCATTCAGTAGATTCTAATTAAGAAACAGTATGATTTTTAAAAAGAATATAAATGATAATTTACAAAATGAATTTCCATTTTTTATTTGAAAAGATACCTTTCTTCATGATTTATGGAACTAATAATTTACATTATTGCAATTTACCTAAATGTGTACATAGTTAGAGTCAATTTTTTTGGATACGAGGAGTAAATCGGACCCACTTTTTTTGGATACGGGGAGTAAATCGGACCCACTTTTTTTGGATACGGGGATGAAATCGTACCACTGACATAGAACTGCGGTTCAAAGTGAACTCAGAACCAATATAAACATCCACCCCCAAAGTGGGAAATTAAGTAGTTAATAAGATTAACGTAATAATCTAAACTAAAATCCCTTACTATAATAATAGTTATACATACCTTATCTGATTATGTGTACATACGTCACTTGACATTAATTTTTTTAAATTTTTACAATTTTGTTTTTCGCTTAAAAAAACATTTTCCTCAAAAAATTATGACAAAAATTTCCAATTACTCAAATATGGAAATATTTCTAACAAAGTAATCTGGAGGCTGAAAAAAGAAGCGGATGACGTCCATCAATGGACTATAAAAATGTCCGTGGACCTATTTGGTTACTTGCCAAAATTAATGTCACAAGGTGTGTTCTAAAAACTATTTAAGATGTGAGTGATCATCGTTAACACACTTTTAGGAATGTACGTTTGGCACAAGTAGTACAGAATGACTTCACTTCACTTGGGTTACAAAACAAAGCCGTTTAACGCTTCTCATTTTAAAAAAAGTATGCGTCGAAGTTTCATTTAAGAAAAAAAACTTAAATTTCTTTTTTATTACTAAAATAATTAATTACTTAGTTAAGTAGAGCCGAAATTCTTCTTGATAACTCTTGCATTGAATGAAATATACTCTACTAAATCATGCAATTCGCTTCTTGCATACTAAACATGATTATGTGATTATTAAAGTTGCTTACTCCGCGATGCTATCAGAAAAACAGGTACACGAATGTTAGTGGTAGTAAAAACATGCACATATTTCCTTCTGGCAACATAAACACTATTAATATTACACGCATTGCATCTAAAAAATGCATTGAGTACTGATATCGCGAAAATTTTCAACTATAAATGTTCAATTTATAAAAAAATAAATCAAAAAAGATGTCCAATTTAAATTCTTCTGGTAGTTTAAATTAGCTCTCAAATTTCTATTATCATTTTGGAACTTCAGTAAAGTTAGCTACATAAAAGAATTCTAACGAATAAATTTAAAAAATGTGAATCATGCTGATTTCATTTTATTTAATTTCGATTAAAATTACATTTTTTATGTTGCATTTTGATATCATTTCGATCTAAACTTGTATTACATATACATGGAGTCAATAGCATTTTGTAAGTTCGGGTATTCTAAAAATTAAGATTATTATTATAGAGCATACTTGATTTTTGCATAAAACTTACATTTCATTTCCTTATGTCTATCATTATTTCACTTCGATTCTTTTCAAGGGCAGTTACAAAAATCATTTAATTACTATTATTTAGTTTTTTGTTTTGAAATTAAATGTTGAATTAAAATGTTTAATTTCAAAACAAATTCAATTCATTCATTCAATTACATCAGTTTAAAACTCATTTTTCATTTCAAAAATGAAAAAATAATTTTAAACTGATATTTTGAATTTCAATGCACTGTTTTTATCGATTTTTGTAGATACTTGAAATCCTGAATATGAATATTGCTTAAAAAGTTCATATCGGATAAAAACTTTTTTGAAAATCTAATACTTATCATAGGATGCTGAAAGTTTTCTTGCATAATTCATATTAATGTTTAAGAAATCAAAAAATTTAGAAGTTTCTTTGAAACTTGCATCTATTTACAAGAATAATGAGTCATCTATGTTTAATTCTAAATAAGAACTTGAAACATTTTTTTAAATATCTGTCACAGTTACGACTGAGAAATCAAACATTTGTTTCCTCACTTTCTCAAAGAAATGATTGTTTTTTCTATTTTTTTTTCATTCTTATAAAAAATGCTTATTGAAATCTATTTGAAAATTTGCTAGTTGATGAAATAATTTGTTTTCCAATACAATTCATCTCACATTAGTGATTGCTCACTGATTCTTCTACGATGTTACATCTTTAGTGTTGAACAATCAAAATAAATATTTAAATGCTTCTTGAGGGTTTTAAGAAATCGTATGAAACTTTCATTCTGGTTTATGAAGTAGATTTTTCTGAAAAGATTTAAGCCTAGCGATTTTAAACC
Organism: Latrodectus elegans; assembly: GCA_030067965.1. Lineage (NCBI taxonomy): Eukaryota > Metazoa > Arthropoda > Arachnida > Araneae > Theridiidae > Latrodectus > Latrodectus elegans. The sequence goes on from CM057809.1 coordinate 84,187,894, forward strand.
ATAGAAAACACTATGGTAGTGAAGTATAATTAGTCTACACGTAAAACATATTCACCCGCCTTTTTATGGAAAGTTCATGATAAATAACAATAAAGTATGACAGATAAATACACAAAAGTAATCTAATTATCAAATTCAAAATACTGTCAATTTTATGGGAGTGTTATCTAGGAATATGAAATAATCCCTTATTGATGAAAATTAAAATTAGTTTTAATCTCGGGTAGGAACCAAAGCAGCAAAGAATCACTTAATATATCTAGGTCAATTTCTTAAAAGTATTTTTATTGACTTGTACACACAATTTTGTGTGTATATATATATATATATATATATTTTCAATATTAAGCTTTGATTATTTCTTTAATTTTTATTTATCGAATTATGTTAAAAAAAGTCCAAAAGTCATTTTACTGAATAGATCATTTTTATATATTTAAAACAAGTATAGCAATAAAATATTAAAGAAGTATAATAAAACATTAAATACTTTAAATTTTTATATACAAGATGTTAGTCTTTAAAGATACAAATCAGATGTTGAAATTCTTTGAGACACTTACGATGAGAAGTGCTCTTTATATTTACTATTGTCTAAGTCATATGATATATTTTAGTAACACCTAAAAATTAAATATTTACAATTTAAGCAATGTGTGTGTGAATCTATACGGCCCAAATTAACTTTATTTGAAATCATGTTAATGTTTTATAAAAACTAAACTGGAAATACTTTCTTCATTCTTTAGCACACACTGAGATTAAATATAAGGAAAATGAAACACATCGGTTTTATTGTACACTTAATTCTTTCAATTCATTTTTAAAAGATTTTAGAATCTGTGTTTGTGGTAGCAAGAGTTGAATCCTAAGTTAATACGGTTCAATTTTCCAAAAGATCTAGATGCTTCGACCACTGTCATCCGTATTAAGAAATCGTAGGTTTTCATGGGTTGCGACAAAGTCTGTGAAACATGTCTCAAAAGAGTCACAGAAATTAATCACCGCCGCAAGTCATCATCAATGACAGTTATTAATTGGATTTGTGAGAAATTGACCTCTACAGAGGAAACTGGATTAGATGCTAGCGGGTGTTTTTGAAATAGAACTCCAACAGCATGTGACAGATGACTAAATACCCATTTCTAACATGTCAATCAATTATATTCCTTGAAACAAATAAAAAGAAATTGTCATTTTTGGAGACACTGGATGTCGCAAGTGTGTTTCAAGCAATTAAAAGATTTCAAAAAAAGAAAATACTATATATATATATATATATATATATATTTGGCAAAAGTAAATCATTTTCAGTAGCTAATGAAGCTTTAGTAACTGTAAACCAGGCTGAATCAGATTGTAAGATAATATATTTGCGTTTTTTTTTTTTTTTTTTGTGAAAAAGGCTTGTGATTACTATAAAATCTACTTCTTTCACACTAAAATATTTTACTCTTGGGAAATTACTTAAGTTATAGCTGAAGATAAACACTCCATCCGTGAAAAAGCACCAATGTAGCTTCAGTACAGATTTTGAAAAAAAGCTGTTGCATTGAACTTAGATTTTATAAATAGATATTGATAACTCCAGTTTTATTTTAGTTTTCCTTGTGATTATTTATAAATGAATAGGCTTCTAGAAACAGGCCCAAAATAAAGGAATTCTTCAAAAGCAAGTTATGTAATGGGTATGTAAGTTTATTTTTTTCATGTCGCACTTGAATTGTTAACATACTAATAAAATAATAATAGCCATTTCTAGAGTAGAATTGCACAAAATAGGGTATTACTTTGTTACTACATTTAAAATGCTAATTTTAAACTTTTGAATATTAGTAAGATTGCAATATACACTACAAACACATATTACTATTATTTAAGGGATATATCTATGACACTAAAACAACGTTTAACTCAAATAAATGTTTCTTTTTAAGATAGTGCCTTTAAGTTCCTAAAGAATTCTTCTTCTATTTCATTTTCGAGTCAATTTAAGACAAGCTTTGATCTTATAAAATAAAACTGAATAATCATCCTATATTACCTCAGATTCAGATTAATAGAAAAACAAATTTATAAGCTAACCATCTAAACTTTATGAAGCTTTTTTAGAAACACGAGATCTTGATCAAGCTGAAATTTAGAAAAGTATTAATATGCAATCTGTGTGTATTCTAAGAATGTGACTCATTAATACAAAAATATAGATAAATGGTTGAATAACTCCTTTTTAACATCTTAATTAAATTTATTATGATTTGTTTTATTTCTGCGAAAATGTTAAGTTTTTCACACATTTTTTTTTTAAAAAAAGCAGCATATAAGCAAGTAATATAGACACCAACCAAATTTTTAAGTAGTATATATGTATAAAAGGATTGAAAATCACTGAGAAAAATATTTGAACGCAAATTTTTAGATGTATAGAAAAATCCATTCTATATAAAATTTACCATTTTTAAAACTATGATCGAGTTCCCGTTAGTGTAATTGATAAAAGAAAATCACGGTAAAATGCACAGTTGATATTTTGAATATATATAGATATTATTAAATATCTATATAAATATTGCATTTCAAATTTAATATTAAATTAGAATGCATTTTACATTTAGCATCACATTAAAGCTAATGACATTTTTTCTTTCTTATAATATTCGATATCTTATTTTATATACAGCATTTATTGTCATAGCTGATATGTATTTCAGTGTTCTTTCAAAAAATGTTCAAATCTCTTCTCATATGTTCAGTAGGGTAAAGATTCCTTGCATTTCTATTTAGGTAAAAAGCTCATATGAATATTAATTGTGTATGCAAAGTTTTAAGGACAAATTTTTTTTCCAATGGCAGATTGTAGACAGTACGAATGCAACATAGTCAATTAATCTATTGTTCCCTGATACCCAAGGAACCGGCCAGAAACAGCGACCTCTTAGCCGCCGAGGCGTTGCCCCGGGTGCACCACAGGGGGTGGGCCACCATCGTACCCTCACACATGCCATAGGGACCCGTTTATAGGGTAGGCATCATCCATAATTCATTCACACACACAAGGAAAAGACAAAGACAGGTTAGAGAGAGAGAGAAAGTACATCCATGCCTGAACCGGGATTTAAACCCAGGACCTTCCTATCCGTAGTCAGGCACGCTGACCACTAGACAAGTTGTCGGCTCAAGGACAAATCTTTAAAACAAAATTTATTAGTTATGATAATTATCCTCTATGGTTTTCTAAAGAGTAAGAGAAAGGAATATATTATTTTCCCTTACATTTTTCTCATAACGTATTTCAAGTCAGATTTCAACATATTTGTTAGTGTACTAATTCTAATTTAAAAAAAATTCATCAAGATATTTTAATACAATTGCTTATTTAGAAAATATTTAGAATTTTACGCATAAATTTCTAAATAAAAAATGTAAAAATGATTAATTTATCTTTAATGTAGTTCGGGTATTTAAATTGAATAATTAAGCTAAAAAAATTATTAAAATTAACAACACAAGAATTAATGATTTTAATAATTATTTAATCTTAAATTATTAGAAATTTCAAAAAAAATTCTGTATTACTTTGAATTAATTAATATACATGTAAGTTTTAAAAGTCATATAATGCAAAAAAATTAATAATCAAGACAAATTCTGCATGCATTTAAATAATATTCTCTCTAAAGAAAGTTCATTATACTTAGTATCAACGCTTTGTTCCAGGATTCCGAAACAGAAATCTCTACATTTTTCGGATTTGTCGAAACAATTTTTTTTGTTCGCAAAAAGATAGTTTTTTTAATAATTTTTATCAACCAGCAAATGATAAATCTCATTTTTTATTTAATTTAAAGTAATCAAAGATTTTCATTACGATAAGTAAAAAAAAAACTGAATGCAAAGCCCTTCAATATAATATTTTTTTAAAATAAAATATGGAAATGTTTTTGAAGGCATATTTTTTTAAATAAAATCGCATTTTTTTTTTTTACAAGTACACATTTATAATTATTTGTTGCCATTATAATACGTTTATCTCATCTACATGAGTATTTTACCAACCTAATCTATCTTTAAATGTTTTAATGATCATTACATCTAATGACGAAAATGATTAGTTATTCAATGAAATTTAATTTCCATTACATTTATATATTATTTTTTATTATCAAAGATGGAAAGACAAAAGATATAATTTTTGCTTGCAGAAAACTCAATTTTATATAGTCAGAGTTTATATTATTAAATAATAGATAAGACAAAATTAGTAGGAACAGAGCTAATTATGCATATGAAAGAAATATATATTCCATAACATTATAAAGCGATTCATTGCCATTTAAACCAAATTCAGAAACAGGGCAATAAACCACATTTAACAGTATGCATATGTCATTGTAGCAGCTACTCTTGATTAATTTTGTTTAATTTCTTTTCAATTTTACTCTCTCTTTAATTTCTTTTCAATTTTACAATTACTACTCAATTTCTTTTCAATTTTACTAAATTTTAACGAACAACCTCAACATAGGAATCATTAACTGAATTTTGCACACCAATAAAGCAAATAATAATGGTTTGTTAAAGAGCAACGATGTTATTAGTGTATATTATTCTGTAGAAGTTACTTCAACAGTTTTTGCTTTGTATTCAATTCCGTCAGTGGTAAGAAGGGAATCATTGAATGTCACTTCTGTATAACCTTTCTTCCCAGACAAGCCTAGCTGAAGCGGCCAACAACTACTAATACTTTGCGTGCCTTACAGAATTATCTTCTCATGACGTTTTAATGGAAACAAAAGCCTTTCTATCGTATCGGGCAGCGAAAGCTAAATAAAACGGAAGAGCAGAATTTTCCATTTTTATAGATTTTTACTTGGTTGTTTTAACATGAAGAAGCAGAAGGTCACATGCAGCCGTTCATCAGGAGGCTCGATGACAGGAACCCGTAAGCCAAAAACGCGCCACACAGACATTTCGGCGCGCATTCTCAATTCTTATCTTGCCAAGTGGAAAGAGTTAACTTTGTTACTAGACTCTCCACTTCCTCTTTCAGATGCAGTTCTATCAGATATGAAGTCAAAAGAATTATCGAAATAATTGATGGGAAAGTTTCAGTAGGCCTTTTAAAAAGTGTCGAAATAAACGTTGCCAACAATTTTTCATAAATTATATATTAATCGTTTTATTTTTATTTATAAATCTACAAGAAAAATTATTTCGTTTCATCACTGAAATTAACTGCAAGAATAAGGGATATATTTTGAAATTATGTACCGGAAATGTTTATAAAATCACAATTAAAATTTCCAAATAAATTCATTATAAATTTCTATATATAAATTACACACTATACTTATAGTATAAACTACTGGTTCTCAGGAGTGATTGAGTTATATAGATGAGGTCCAAAGAACAATATGTAGATTAAATCTGATCTCTAAAATTATAATATATATTATATTACGAAAATACTAAATAAATATTAATATTTTGTATTTATTTGAGGCAGTATTTAAAACAAATTACTCGATGACTTGGGGTAAAACAAACCTTTTTGTGTGAACCTAGTTTTTACATTAGAGGTTTTAAGAACTTGTGTTTATTTTATGAATATAGAACTTGAGCCTATTTTATGAATCATGTGAAGAATGAGTCTCTTTCTCCAATCATTTTAATTTATGTTTTCCCATGATTAGTATGGAATCATCAGAAAAACTACTTAAAAAATTTTATGTTAACACATTCAGCGCGAAAGCAGATTAAAGAGAATTGCCAAATTGTAAATAAACGAAAATTCTTTCAAATTTAAACAAATGCTAGAAGAACAATAAAGCGAAAAGACAAGACTATATCAAGTAAGCAGAACATACAACCAATAGACAAAGAAAAATTAAAATAAGAAGTTGAAAATTTGATTTACAAAATAGACATACTGAATAAAAGGAAAATGGAAAAGCACAATGAATCAAATGAAATAGAGTACCAACATGGCCAGCTTCGTCAGGGGGGGGGGAGTTGGCTTTTCTGCAAAGGCCTGATTTAAAGTCAAAATAAAGCCATTAAGCCCCCCAATTCATTCCAAAAATTTTCGTTTGGAATTGAAGACAATAAGACGAGAATAAAGATAATGAATATATTCTTTATTGCCAGGTTAAAATATCAAGTTTATAGAACCAAAATGAAATATTAAATTTATAGTTGTTAAAATAAAATATCAAAATACACACAAATAGTAAACCAAATACATAAATTGAACAACTAAGTGCAAACACCACCGGCATTTCAAGCTTCGATGACCCTTCTGCAGTTTATAACTACTCCTTACTTCACTTTTATACGCAATGCTCTAATAGCCAAATATATATATATATATATAGTGTTTGATAAACCATTATTAATGACCATAGCCTAGTAAAATAGAAAGATGATTAGTAATCATTGATGAAGAAATATGTTTAATAATTATTTTGCAATCAGACAATTTCCTCCTAACTTCAATAAAAATTATTAATTTTGTTTTAAATTTTTAAATTCATTTTTCAGAATGTATTAGAACTTCTAAAGAGAAAAAAATTTCAAAATTCACATATTTTAAAAAAGAGAAGACATTTTTATGCTATTGAACATTAACTAAACACAGATTCAATCCGAAAAATATGCTGCCTATTTACGCTGGAAATCTCCCTTAAAATATATATAAAAATTCAAAAAATTCCTTTGTATTGAAATGGTTCTTTTAGGAAAATTATAAGTAGCCTCTAGAAAAAAATTTTTTTTTCTTGGTGTTTTTCGTGTGTACTTTTCCAAAATTACAAATCAAATTTTATAATTATGTTTAATATCAAAAATAAAACTGAATTATCTATGAAATTGCCTTTTTTCCTTTTATGTTTAAGTTGGATGTAATAAAAGTATAAGCACTTAGAGTTTAGCACTTTAATTTTCTGTAAACAAAAGCAACAATATAGCAGACGCTTCATGCAAATTATAAGTCATTATTCTTTAAGACACTCAAGATAGCCAATAGATTCTACTCTAGAAGACCTTCAACTTGGTAAAGAACGATTTAAGTAATTATAGTTCAAGGACCCTAAAATTGTGTGACGTAACTCTCGGGAAATATTTCCAACCACCCCAACACCGAGATTTAATCCACTCATTAATAGAATAGTGCTTCTTTAACAAGTAGTTATTTTCCATACATCCATTTTGTAATTAGAATTTTATCACTTCAATAAAATTTTTTCTACGATTTATGTGCCTATGATGACCCTAATATCCTGAATGAAGTCATTTTCTGAATTTTAATATTTTATTTGCTTGTTACATTACATATGAATCTCCATGATCAACTTTAAAAAAAAAAATAAATCAATGTTCGTTTATGTTTAAATCCTGAACTCAATCTCAATTTTTTTAATCCAATATCTTTAGTCAAAAACATTTCTTTATTGAAAATAATAATTGGAAATTTGATTTTTAATATAACTGAGTTCTTAAATATCATTCCCAAGTACTTTAAATTTTAGAACATAAAGGCAAAATCTTAGGTACATTACTCTCTCTTTTATAAATACACAATAGTTTAAAATGTAGAACAACATAATAATAATAGTTAGGATCCTAAAATAAACGCGTTATTTTATATCTCATCACATGTTGTATTCATAATACTGTTGATTGTCTACTTTGTCTACAAAATATGCATAAAGATTTTTATCATAGAATAAAAGAATCAGTACTTTTTAACATAGAATATATGACTGGCTGTATCTTATTTAAAGGATTTGATGCAAACTTGCCTGCATTTAGAACAAAAGAAACTACATAAAAATTATTTAAAAAAATTTATTAAACAATACTGAATAATTAAAAATTCAGCAACGCCGCAATCTTTTATAAAACATCGAATTTGAATTACTAATTCTGAAGAGTGGATTTTTTTAATTTCTGCCTTTTTCTGGTAAAGGTGGGTTGGATTGTTGCCCAACGATAATTTTTTGCATTAGAGAGATAATTAAACCAGAACATCAAGTTTAAAATAAATTGGGAACTACTAAATTCAACCAAGCCCGAGGAGGTGGAAATCAAACTTAAGAACTATTGAGACAAAGGTCAGAGAGTTAAACAATCGCTTGCAAGACTAGCTTCAGCTTTTTCTGCTTATTTTAAGCTTGTATATAAAAAATACAAAATCAGTTGTCTTGACTGGAAAGATTCTGAAGAAATAAATATACAAGAAACAGCTAAATTTCAATTCGACATTAAGGCTTATAATTTTCATTTCTCTCTTTACATGTGTTCCTATCTGCCTTATTCATTTTCTTTTAACAAAAGAGAATGCGTTACTACAACAGTTTAACTCGGAAAAAAGTGTCACTTTTAACTAAATGAGGCAGACTCGTCAGGAAGGAGTAACACTAGGTTTATTCCTATCAGAGCGCCCATCATTGTGATTGAATGATGTCATAATTCTCGCGTTTCGGGAAGTTGGCCTTTCGGCTGTATAAGTTCAAGACCGAAAATACTCAAGTATCAAGGTAAAAGCTTATCACTCTGGCCTTCGATATCGTTCTCTATGAGTGAAGATTTCATTCACAATTTTTCTTTCAATTTTTGAATCTCGTTAAAAGGTGCAGGAGGAACAGTATAGGAAGTATGCAAATGTAGAAATAGTGAACTCCAGCTTCTCACTTGTAATAATTTGTTCAATTAAACAGAAAAACCCACAAATTCACACTTGAAAAAATAATTATCATGAAGTTAGGGCAGTTTAATGAGCAGAGACCCAATTTCGTTACAAAATTTAAAAACGGCGACACAAAACAGAATGATAGAAAAATATATAAAATGTATTCTAATATGGTATTAGTCATAAAATTTCCTTTCTTTTCTCATATTTGAGTTTTTTCCAGTAATGGTGTTCAACTCTGACAGTCTTAGAAGCATGTTCTTTTTTTCTTTTTTTTTTTTTAAGCCACAAATCTATCACCATTTTCACAGTAAGTTGTTTCATAAAACCAGAAAAAAATTATACGCTTTCACTAAAAACAATTTTATAGTTACGAAAATATTTATTTAGGTAAATACTAAAAATCATTATTGAATTATTTTATAAAATGTTTGCAGTAAGCATTTCTGTAACAACTGATTAATAAAATTTCTCCTAGAGTATATAAGTGACACAAAAATGATTATTTAACATAATCAAAGGAGTTTACATATTTTTTGAATTTACATATTTTTTAAGTTATGGTGATTTGTACGGAAATTTTAAGAATATACTTTAATCCTTTAAATACTGATAACAGTTGAGTACTTATATTATAAGCAGGTCATTAAATTTGTGATTTTAAGCGCATATAAATTACAAAAGCAATTTCTAAGATTAGACTTTGGTTTCTTTACTGTAATTCATATTTGATAAAATTGATATTTTTAATTAGATGAAATTAAGTCTAACTATTATAATAAATATGCACAATCTATAACATGGGAAATAAAATTTTAATGATTTTCATTTTTCAAGAATATGCATTTGTTTTCTTAACATTCATAAAATACTGAAATGCAATATATGAAAAATATCTCTTATGCATATTAAAAATGAAACTGTAAACGTATATTTCGATAAGTCGAAACCAAAAATTCCAAAATCTTATAAAGCAAATGTTTACACTAAATGATGTTCTTACCGGAAAATTTTCGTTAAAAACACTTTTGTTTAACAGTTCACAAGTGAATCTGCTTTCTTCCTGTCATCTAGTCTGTTGTTAAAACAACCGAGCAAATTTTGCTTGTTTTCAGAAGAATTCTTGTCTTATCTCAACTATAAATTATTTTTGATTTTTAAGGCATAAAGAAACAAATATTTAAGTTAATGTTCGGTAAGAAATTTGGATTTATATAATGTCTGTTACTTAGAAAAATTAACTCTCTTCCAAAAAAAAAAAAAAAAAAAAACAGACACTCCATCGAACTGGTGATAAATAATTTTACAAATGATTTCTCATTTATTATGCATTTGATTTCTAAATACTGAACTTTGTAATTATATATAATTTAGCTTAATTTATCTTTATACAAACAAAAATTAAAATTGATTATTTGAAAATGATTACTCAGTTTTGGTTAACTTAAACCCCTTATACTTCGATTTTTGTTGATACATTTTGTTGCAGATGACGTTATACATATTTAGAAATTAAAATTGTTTTCAACTCAAATGTAAAAATCCATCATTTTGATTTTTTAATATTGCTTAGCAGGCTAATTTAATATTGTTTAATTTTTAAGTTAAAAATCACTGATATTAGAAATGTATTTCATATTGCTCCGAGTAAAAATATCCCAATTTAAAAAGAATATACAAATACTTTGGCACTCGAGAGAACTTCACTTATCAGCTCCAACAAAGATGATGAACAACATACATAAGTGTTTCAAAAATGGTTCCAATACCCTTGGAAAAGTTAGTTCATAAAAGCGCGCGTCGGCTAAAGCAAGAATAAGATCACCTCGATATCTTTACAAGCCGTGCCGGTTTGATTTTATCTTATTTAAGAGGATCGCTCTTATCAAAAGATAAGTTCTTTTTATCCCCCAACATGTTCCACACAGTTACTTTGCTATTTTAGTTATTTTAAAGTGACGTTATAAACTATAATTTAAAACTAAATGGAACTTAATAACTGAAGATTGGCTTTTTTTCTAGGTTAACTTGCATATTTTTTTTCTTGTTAAGCCTAAAGCTGTTAGTAAAATATGCTATTTTGTGATATAAGGGGTCCTGTTTAAAATACGCTGGGAAATTAGCAGACGAAATTGGAGTCTCGTCTGAATTTAAAACACCTTCAAAAGTAAACATATCAGCATTTTTATCAATGAATGAATTGGATAAAACTGTATACTTGCAACGTCAGTAAGATTACATTTCTAAACAATTTCGTACAATAGTATCGATTCATAAATTGCATTCATATTATTAATGGATTGTTATAACTTTTTAATACGCAGGGAAATATTTTACAAGAATGACTTTTAAAATTAAACTCACGAGTATGAATTTTATTTTTCCTTTTATATTAACGTTCATTAATCTGTGTGTGTGTGTGTGTGTGTGTGTGCGTGTGCGTGTGCGATTTTGGGATTAATATATTAATTCAATAAATTCCCGTAATTCATATCTTCCACTGAATGATTTTTATTTACAAACTTCATTTACTTAAAGAAAATTTTCAAAAATTAACTTTTCAAGACGTACCAATTTTAATTATCAAACACTATATTTTTTTTATATACGTTTCTCAAAATATCTATATTATTTTTTTATAGTTTAGTTGAAAAAAATGCTAAATGCATATTTCTTTTGAGCACGAGATAAATGAAATGTGAACGAAAAGATTGCGAAATTAAAAACATGAAGATATTTTGCGAAATTAAAGACGCAATTATTATTTACGTAATAGAAGTTACTTGAGATATAAAAAAACTTTTTTTACGAAGTTTGAAATATTTATGAAAATTCCATTGAAGACAATGCAATCGTTGATTTAATAATACCTAAATTAATGGTACACAATATTTAAATTAATATATTTCTGTAGGAGAATTCTTTACTTGTATTCTTCAACTTATTATAATGGTCTAAACAGGGAGGCTACAGAAATATTGATATAAGCAGATCTGATTAGGGTCAAACATTCTTCAAAAATTTCTTGACTCAACAAACTTACAAAAATGAGATGAGATAGATCTCTGAGAAACATCATTTTCAGTTTATAATTTAGACTCAGTGGATGATGCGATGAAAGGATTTCTAGTAAAATAAACCACCCAGTCGCAAGTTTATGGAAACAAACCTAAATTAGAAGATCTTCGTCTCCATTCGCACTCTCAGTTGCTGAAGCAAACTGTCTTGACTGTCCTGCAGATGGCAAAGGGGATCGACAATTTATATAAAGAAGAAATCGGTAGAGACGAACTATAAGCAAGATTCCAAAATTACCTACTGTTTACCCTTCGTGGCAGCACCTGTTGACCTAGGTCACAAGACATGCACTCTTCTTTTTGTGGAACAAAAGGGGAACAAGACAAAATCTTTCATTTTAAGTGTATATTTTCTCTCATAAATGTTTCTTTGAATGAAGCCTTTAGAATCTTTTATTGCATGCAATAAAAAGATGAATCACCGGAAGCAAAATCATGATAGATTATTAGTTTTCAAGTGAACGTGTTTAAATTCTTTTCTTAAGTTCATAAATAATATTTTAGTAAATTCAATAGTTTTTTCCTACATTTTATATAAGATTTACACAACATTAGCAAATAATGTTTAAAGACAAGACATGACATAGTAATCATTACATGAAATACCTAAAGTGCTTAGCTCGATTTCAGAATTTTACACACATTACTTGAAATTTTCTACACAATGCTCATTAAACATGAACAAAATATAATACTTTATTTCTAAGCATTTATATGTCAGCCATTTCACAATACTTTAAGAGTATTAAGTGAATTATATTAGTATTTGAAAATAACTATGTTTAATAAATGTAAAATATAAAAAGGTTTTTAAATAATTGGCAATTTTAAATAAATTTTAACACCATTTTTTTTACCTAAAATTACCAGACAATACTCTATCTGGGCTAAAAAATCTATCCAAGTTGTTTCAAATTTTAGATTCAAAATATTTAAGTGTCAAAAGACTTCTCGTTTCCTTGTATTTTCTCAACATTACATATAGCTCTCAACAGAAAAAATAATAATTAGAATGATAAATTTTAAAAACACAAAATCAAACAAATTTTTATAATTTTTGTTGGTCACAATTGTTAAATATTTTTAACATCAGTAATAATATGTTTATCAACAATAAAGAACTGCATAGGAATATTCGCGTACCAAAGAAAATAAAATGTGCTAGTAATAACTAACCAATTTTACATTATAAAATTTACATAAACGTACAAAATTTTCTGAATTAAATCACTTGTTAATATTTTGCACGTCCCTTTATAAGAGATCATATCATGAAAAATTTAGGGACATAAAAAGTAATTAAACTTTTATAATTCTATGTTAGAACATATATTACTTTTGACCATCGTCAATTTGTGTTTACTTAAATAATTGAACAAAATGACTCTCTAAAACAATCTTAAAATAATAGTCTTCGAGTAACTTAAGTTTTCTTTGGTTTGCTTGTCGCTCAACGGTAATTTTTTGCACACGAGGGCTAATTAGACCGGTACCTACAGTTTAAAGTGGATTCCAAACCACTACAAACATCCATGCCCAACGTGGGATTCGAACCCTGGAACTGTTGAACCGAAGGCAAGAGCGCTAACCATTCAGTGCCAGCTTGGCCCGAGTAACTTAAATAACATCTTTCTTTTTAATACTTTTATATTGCTCGCTCTGCAGATATAAGAATAGTATACTTATGTAAAATTATATACCAAAGCTATTTTACAGATAACTTTTCATTTGTGAATTTTCAATTCATAAATTCTTCAATATTATCAAAGTAATTTAATATCATTAATTGTATGAATTATAAAACTCTATCGTATTTTTCTTAAATTGTGTTATTTATATATTACAGTGTGATGAACTTTAGGTTTTAATATACTGATTTTTCTCTTGTAATATTTACACTATTTATGTTATTAAGTAAATAGTTTAAAAAACATTATATATACATACATATATATACATATATATATATAATTTTTTTAATAGCAAGTTACTTTATTACAGTCTGTTTCTGAATAAAAACAGTTTCATTAATAGCAAATGAAGTTGTCTCTTAATGAAGATTATTTTTATATATTGATAGTTAATTTTAAAATAAGCTTCATATTAATAGCAAAAATTATTATAGAATTTTAGCTTTGTTAGCTTTGCAGCGTTATTTATTTATCTGTTTTTTTTTATTTTTTTATCATTCCCGTACACATCTATAACCTGCAAATTGGTAAATAAAAAATTACTAACTTTTCTAGGGACCATCAGTCCATTAACAAGTATACTCATGTTATAAATTACCAATAACGTAATTTTTTGCAATACTTGCAATTTATATAAACACAGCACTGCGATTAAAATTTTCCTCAAAGCTAGGTAATACTGAAAACTCTTTCTCCGCCTATCTAATGTCAAGGCTTCAGTGCAAGTGGCATGTAATTATATGACTCAAGGGAGAAAATCCAAAAAACACCCATGCTTCCACCCTGAATTGACTACACATCTTTCCACTTCGGTTAGTTACCTCACAACCACAAAAAATGAAGTCTTTTTCAAAAAATTACTAGCGGTTTCTTTCCCCTGCCACACACATTTATCTGTCACGAATTTCAGGGTTTGGATTATTTCAATACTGTGGAGTAATGAAAAAAGTTAAAGTATATTTTTATTTATAACGGATTATAAAATATCGCTTGTACCTCATGCATGAGTCAGTACTTATATTTTAACTTCTCTCACTTCATAAATACTATCCTTATTTATAATAAAATTTTGTAAAACACATTCTCTCAGAAATGTTATATTTAAACTATAGAATATTCTATATTTTTTACCATTTATGTTTTATTAAACAATTTTCTTAAAAATTATTGAAACATCCTTACATTTTTTAAATGTTTTTTTTAAAATTTTTTATAGCATTTTTATTAAACTTTTATTTAGAGTGAAAAACATTTTTTAAAAATCATCTGAAAGGATTAATATTTGATTGTTTGTTTTCGATGGGAAAATTCTATTCCCAGCTAAAATAACATAATACTGCACTTTCAATTCAAGTTTCTATAGCTTTGTAGTTTGCATTCGCAAAAGAACAAAAAGCAAATTAATCGCAGAAATTTACAGTATGTGCCACCTGAATGATGGAATTTAACGCGTGTAAAGAATCAAAATTAATAATACTTCACAGTCAAGAAAAGTTATGTTAATTTAATTATAAAGCAATTAATTCAAAATTTTAATATAATTCATGTTAACAAATAATTAAAATACATTTTTATAATACGGATTTTAAATATTTTTTTGAGAAACTAATAAGGTTTTGCCCCTTGAAATGACATAAAGATCGAAATTCATGACGCTTATGTACCTCCCCCCCTCCCCAGGAGACGAGACGCGTGTACTAACTAGAATCCGAATATTATCACTACAGGTCAAAAGTTCATGAATGAAATATTCGTACCCCCATGCGAAGTCTTTCAGAACGATTGTTCTCTTATTTTTTATTCCGAATGATAATGCTCCTTCCCATTCAGGATTTTGCTTTATGATTAGCTCTTTGAAATGAGATGACATTGCGTGATAAAGCATCTTACTCAATTGCCTTTAGAATTTCGTCGTTGCATTATATTTTTAAAAAATAGCGTTTTAAAACTTTTAATATTTCTAGGAGTTTGCTTTGTGCATAAGAGTCCTTGGAGAAAAAAAAATGAAAAATATTCCTCAAATAATTCAGAAAAATTTTCCAGCAGGTTAAATATCATGCACTAACATTGTAATGTTTAGAAATAGGAATCTTGAAGACAGAGAAAATATGCCTATTTCAGTAACTTGAAATTTATCGAAATTTAACGTAGCTTTAAATTTTTCTATTCCTATTATCGATTTTCTTTTTTTTTCCAGTTTGTGTATACATTTACCTGTTTATTCTTACCTACCATCAAATTAAAATTCAACGAAGAAAAACTTCGTTTCAGACAATTAGTCTGAAGCACATATTTTCACGTAAACATTATTTTCATAGAAAATATCAACAATTAATATCTCAAAATTTATAAGGTTATTTTTTAAGAACAGGATATCTAATCTATGCTGTTAAAACATTTTACTTTTATTGATTAATTAAAAAATATATGAATGCTGTAAATATTTTTAATTTTTTTCACTGGAAAAATAATGGGTTTTTTCAACATTAAACAAATAACTCAACTTTTTGTTTAATATTGATTTGTTTACAATTTTTCAACGACTCTACAATGTTCTTAAATAAAACTTATAATATTAAAATTATTTTTTCGTCAGTATTTATAACCATCTTGTTAGATGTAATTCTCATAATTTTTAGAATCACATTAAAAACTTTATTCAATTTTAAAAACTTAAATTATTTGGACAAGTCTGAGTTTTCCGAACAATACGATACGTAGTTTAAAACTAAAATATCATTTTGCTAGAAAAATATTTCTACAAGAAATAATCCTATTTTCTAAAATAAAAACAGTTTGTGTTTTTAAAAATATGCTATATAAAATATGTTCAAATACTTTGAATCAAAAAATGACGATTCTATGAATTTGATATAGTTGAAAACTGTGTGTATGAAATACTTATCGCTTAAATATTTATAATAACGATAGGATATATTGTATATAAATGGTTCTCTCTGACTTAGAAGTCTGACGTTGAGATTGAAATCACACAAAGACCAATATTCTCACTTACATTAAATTGTAAAAAAAAAATTTAATTAACTTTTAGCATAATAGATGAAAAATTCTTCCGGTACTAATTATACGCATCGTTAATCATTAATAAAATTATTTTAATCTTAACAGACCCAATATTAAAGAAATAACATATTTAATTCTTTCAAAATCTAATGTAATATACACTAAAATGAAAAGTAGAAAAAATTAAATTATACATAAGAAACACTCTTAAGAAAATTTAAACTGTGGAAACATTTAAAAATATTATTTTTATTGTGATTTTTGTCACAATTCATGACTTAAAATAATTAATGTTACTTAAAATAATTAATTAATGAACCATATAATGTTTATAAAATAACTTAAGTTGAACCTTGTCTAATCTTTTTAATAGCACAAATGTTAGTAAGTTGGAGAATCTTGAGTAAATAATTATTTTAAATCTATTGTTTCAAGTTTTGATAATTTACGAATAATCTTTTAACATTCTTACAACTCATGTGCCAGAAAACACAAATTTCCCCAAAGGTAAGGAATCAAATCATAAACTTCCGTCGGTACCACAAACGAATATCAAACAAATATCTTCTTTCCGAGAATTATGCCGGCAAGCTCACACTAATTTTTATCTAAAAATAAATATTTAATTTGCCTCAATTTTTTTTACTGGAACAGAAGTATTCAAAAAGAATATTCTGAAGCAGCCATTTTAGAACCTCTGTTTATCTTATTTTATGTATGTTTGGCGGGTGAAAAATATTGTTTTATTCTTGGCTGGACATAATTCCAAGTGCTTCTCCGGGGTGTGAAGTCTGCCATATTTCATTCGAAAAGTAAACATGGGCTGTAGATAGTTTTAATTTTGTTTGTTTCTACTTTTGGCGGTCGAAATTTTCCCCGTCATGTTTCTTAAAAAGTTGCATTTTTCATAACTTCATAAGTGGAACTAATTTCAGTTTTGTTTTAGAATATTGTGAGGAAAGACCAACTGAAGTACATGACAGTCATATTGAAGCAAAATTCTATGGTTAAAAAAATACATTTGCTGCAAATACAATTATAATGATGATTATTGATAAATTAAAATTTTATAGATATTTGTTTTTGATCAAATGTTTAGATGTATTGATCACATGTTTAGATTATGATCACATGTTTAGATGATTTCGAACAAAATTCTGCAGTTCTTTCGGTGATATTTGTAAACACATAAAATGAAAATACTCACTTCTTGAAAAGTTCATTTAAATTTCCCTTTATGTACTTACATCACAGATGTTTCCGAATCTCAAGAGATTAGTATGGTGCTTCAAATGAATTCTATAAATGATTTGAATTTTACATCACAATTATTTTTTTAGAGTTAACTTTTTGATTTGAGAATTTTTTGAGAGTTACTGAAAATTCATTTGCACGCACTAGTCATTAATATTTTGAATTGGAGTTTTAGGACAACAAATTTCTGTATGATTTCACTTGTGAGTTTTTTAAGTTATTCGAACTAAAGTTATAAATTTTACAGATTTTTCAAATAAGGTTTATTTAAATGCAAATTTGCATTATTCAGTTATTCAAGTTCCTTTTTTTTCGAAAATCAAATTACATATATATCAGTAAATTTATTGATAGATATGTGTCAATAAATTCATTGAATTCGTAAATTCTATTAGATTAAGAGATTAATATTTCATACATCAGAGAAAGACAACACAATATTTGACCTTGATACGGTGAAATTAAACTTTTCTAATACTCATCCTAATTCTGCCAGATTAAATAATATAAAGTAAAAATACTTTCCTGTGATCAGCTAAAAGAACCTTAAAACTGAAGATAATTACATTTTTTAGAAATGTCTTATTTTGGTGATAAATAACAATCAGAAATTATAAACTATACTAATTATTGTGTGTATATGAAGCCCAAATGCAAACATAGCAGCAAGAATGGTTAAATACGTTAACATTCATATAAAACACAGCGTCAAAACTGTATAAGATATAAACGAGTTTAGTTTGTCGCTTTACAAGCACTTTTTGCATACGGCAGGTAATTCAACCGCGGTTAAAAGTGGATTTCAAACTCACTAGCTTTTGCACTGAAAGCCAGAGGGCTTTTAGCTACCAACGGAGCACTTATAAGCAGGATTCCATCATAATCTTTAATTAATTTACTACTCTGCGGCTAATTTTTGTACGCGACATTTAATTAAACTGGTACTTAACATTTAAAGTTGAACTTCAAGTTTCCACCAGAGCCATGCTCAAGGTATGAATCAAATCTTCCAACTATGGAATTGAAGACCAGACTGGTAACCGTTCAGATGCCAGCTTGACAATATCACTTTGGAGAGGTTTTCAAAATATTAATTTTATTCACTTTTTAATGACAGCAGTTATTCGCGAATTTGCATAATATAAAATTTCTACAAAATCAATTTTATGTTAACAGTACTAAAAATATAATTTTAGAAATATATCCAAAAAATGTAAATTCTTAATGACTAATTTAAGACAAGATTTTGTAGTGTGTAGATGTGATTATTCAATAACAAAAAATTATTGTGCTTATTTTATTGATTTGGAGAAATTAAATTCTCTCACGTGACGCATATTTATTTTTTACACAATTAAAAAAATGAATGAAATATACGAGTAAAACTAATTCTCTGATGACCTACAAAGCCTTTATCAATAAATATAATTGTACTGTGGTAACTTAGTACGTAAAGATTTAGTTCGAGCCGGGAAAGTTTCAGGTTCGATATTAAGATCAGTTAGAGAACGTGCTGATAAAGCTTGAATTATATTGTTATTTGGTGCCCTGGGAAGAGAAGAGTGCAAATTCAAGAGTTGACCTCACCACTTGACCATGATTCGCAACTTAAATGGGTGGCTGTGTTTAGAAATTTTGATCGGCAAAAATAGAGGAAGTGAATCGAAATGAAATCTATCTCAACATGCAAAACGCTATTTAAGCCTTTTTAAGAATTAATGTCTGTGCATTAAGAATAGAATTTTTAGGCATATCCGCACATCCAATGCATTTGGGATGAAAAGTTTGGAATTGTACAATGATCATTACAATATTAAAAATAATCCGATTGAAATGCAACATTTTCTTTGGAGAAAAATGTATCCTTTTTGGAGTATATTTACTATCTACTGCTATATATATCAATGCTTATTACACTGTAAGACATTTCTAGTGTTATCACAATTACAACACATTAAATCTACACAATCAGATATCGATAAATGATTTGGAATTCTTCATAAAGTGCATCCTGATATAATATCTCAAATTGCTAACAACTAAACACCTGAGAGATGACATCTATTTTTGACACTTTAATGACACAATATAATGGAAATTCAAACTAGAATTAATTATGGATTATGACCGGTCTTTTTTTTTTTCTATGTCTAGTTATTTATTTATTGTAACACACACACAGTGATGCTCTAACACTGTTCTACACTACCGCTAGAGCTAACAATATACTTGAATACAATATTTAGCAATTTTGAGCAATGGCGCAGTATTAGAAACAGCTGTGGTTTATATATTTACTGTTTAACTCCCCAATAGCACACATTAAAGTAGAACATAAAGTCACGATAAACTAACGAAGTGTGTCTGCCTAATGGTCTTTGACCGGTTACATATTGAATTTTACATAGTTTTATATACCAGTTAATAATAAAAGATTACTACGTAACATCTTAAAATCGTTTGGTATCATATATAACCCAAACAAAAGAGCTCACTAGGCTTAACAAAGTTGATTATATTTAAAACAAATTCTATACATAAGAAAATGTGTTAATTTCTTTCGAAAGCATTACTTATAGAAAATAAAAATCCAAATGTTCACATTTCCAAAAATACCCAAAATACAAAGCGAGTTGATCTTCATTTTCAAATACAATCCAACTATTCTGTATACCTGGAGCAAGAGAAAAGATGAACGAAAAGAACGAGACAAAATACATTTTTGCAACAAGTTTCATGATTTGTAAAAAAATACCCTCATGTCTCGAAGTTTTCTTTTTGAAGGCTTTCAATCAACAGTTTCTCTTTTTTACCCCCAAGATGTTTCCGCATGTCTCTTGAATTGTAGCCAAAAAGAGCACAGAACTCGCACCACTCAATTCAGACTAAATAATTTATGCAGTTTGTTATTCGTCGGCTAAAGGAGCCTAATTTATGCTACTTTTCCATTTAAAGAGCAATTAAAAACGAGACCGATCCAATTATTTAATGATAGCGTGATTTAAATTCGAGAATAAAAAATAAACATCCTTGCTTGACTTTAATTCACACTAAATGCACTGCAAAAAGAAACCTAAATGGGCATGTAAGGTTGGCACTGTCATCGCTGGCTAATAAAATTAGCATAAATATATTTGAAACAAAAAGTAATTCTTTGCAAACATTTGCAAAATAAAGAAAAACGGGACGGAATTAAGCAATACAAAACAAGGACAAACTTTGAAATTGAGATTTTTGTGCTAATTATAGTTAAATATTGATAAAACATGCATACACCCAGAAAAGGAGCCGTGATTATAGTATTAGAGATATGTACAATGTTTGTCTGAATTGGTTTTATCTAGTGAAGGCTAAAAAATCATTTTTTGCACACGATTTATTGTTTAAAGTGCAGAATTAAACACCTCAAACACCTAAGCTCACGGTGGGAATCGAACCAACGAGCTATTGATATGAAGATTAGATAGATGCTAGTCATTCAACTAATTGCTCGGATTGTTCGTCTAGATAAATAAATTATGACAGAATTAAAAAATAAGCTCTATAAAGAGTTGTAGCACCAAAAAGAAAAGTTAATTTGAGTAAGTTTTAGAATAACTTATGACAGCAATATAAACAGATATACGGTGATACATGATATCACTCTGTGGTAGACAAATCTTAGCAACTGATAAATATGGTAAAATGTGGTAGTTAAAAGCTAGAAATTGCCATAAACGTTAGCAAATGATCAACAATTTCGTTTCGATTCAGAGAGAGAGATACCGAAATTAGTTCCACAATATGTCTCTAACATGAAACATTTTAGCAAGATTTAGTGAATTGCCAGACTATGGAACAGATTTCATGATTGAACTATGAACTGAATTCTGAACTTGGAATGTTTTGGTTGTAACCGGAAAACTCTATTTGAATCATTGCTTCTAGAGAATGGGCCTACTCTAAAAAACTGCTGTCAAGACTGAGCAGTTACGATGTCACTTTGACCAATGTGCTGACTGATAAGTCTGCTTAACTAACTCGATACTGTGCGATCTGTTATTTGCAAAGTCACCGAGTATGTTTTGAAGACATACGTTTTTAAATCCCATATCATACAGATGGTTTAATTACCAGCGTATAATATTATATCCAGCGTATAGTATATCTCCACGATCTGATTCATGATCTCTTTACATGCAGTGCAATGTAAATACTCATTCTGAAGTTTTTATTGGTCACTGTTAATGAAAACTTAACCACATATAAGCATAATAAGCTTCAATAGCTCACTTTTTTCGTGGTATATATTTTTAAGCTGAATATTTATAGAATGAAAGCATACTTGACAGTTCGGCGTCACATTTTTTCCCAGCAATATCCATCAAAACTGGTAGAATTCTTGGGTTAGGTACAGGAATATTGCTGGTGTTTACAGTTTGAACCCTATAGTGGTATTATATAATAATACACCTATAAATATAATGTTGTTTAGACATTAAAGGGAACCAAATTTGATCGATCAAATTACAATAAAGATTTTTAAATTAGCTTTCGTAACCAAATGTACACCTAAAAGATCTACTGAAGATATCACCTTGGAATTTTAAACCATGATAAAATAAAGAAATTGTCATTTAAATTGTGTACTTGGCATTTACACATCACAATACAATTCAATGGACTACAGTAATGGTGTAGGATATAATTTTAAAGTTCGTTTATAGGTAATGTCTTAAAATTTGGAACCATATCAGAGCTTGATAAGATTTCATTAAAAATATATTTTAAAATTTGAAATTAGAAATCACTTCAGAAATTAGCCTGAAACTAAATAGATATTTATTAAAAATATGAATTTAAAAATTTTTATAAATTTTAAAAATTAAAATTTTTTAGCAATTTATTTTCTATTGGAACTGAGAAATGAACGCCTACTGCTTTCCTAAAAATATAAATTACTTTGAATTCCCAACGAGATACGAAGTGCTTAGAATAACCTTAATAATCTCTAGTTTGAATTAACGGTTACTGAAAAGCATTTTAATAATACTTTTGTTGCTTTACGATTGATAAAATTACACTTCATCAAACATTTGCTATACTTAATCGATCATAGCTTAACTCAAAGTATTAGATTAAAAATGTATTAGTACTCAAAGATTAGTAAGTATTAAAAGCTTGTGTTTGATTTTTGGACTTAAAAATGCGCCATATTTCTACAATAAATTCATGTAAAAATGTTACAGGACTACGAGGAATTTGCTCTCTCTTATCTTGATAATATTACAATTTTTTCAGAATCTTGGGAAGATCACATTAAAGGACTGTCCGGGGTTTTGGACAGAATACAGGGATCAAATCTGTGTCTCATACTTTCGCGGTGTAAATTTGCACAGAAACATGTGAAATATTGCAATCATGTAGTACGTCAAGGTCTAATATTACCTGATAAATTGACTCGCTTTACGAACTTTTAACTTTAAAATTCTTCACCACTAAGGGATTTTGTAAAAAAAATATAGATTTATTAAGTCGGTTACAATAATTTTTGTTACTTGTTCTTGTTAAAATTTTTTAGCATTTATTCGTAGTCAATATATTTCATTTCTAAGTTTAATATGTTTATTTGGTTAGTGTTAACTAAAGTTTGTGTTTCGGAGAGATTGGCAGAATCGTTCGGTATAGAAAATTTAACAAAATACATAAGGATACAAATTAATAAAGAGGATAGAACTTTTTCATTCTACCAAGGAAAGGTTAAGTTAACTACTTCGATTAGCGCCATCTAACGAACAACACATCTATCTAATGAATGTAAGTACTCCGTCTATATTATTTAAGATCCCTGTTTGTTTTTAAAAACACGTTCAGTTGATTTGTTCTGAGATGAAAAGACGATCAAGTGTAAGAAGCAGAGTCTTAGAATATAGCTGATGTTTAGTTTTTATGATATTTTTTTAATGCCACATTTTTTCTTGTGTTAAATAAAATTATTTGATTCAAATTCCTAGTATATCATTTCACACTTAACTGGAAGCACTCGAGAAGAAAATCGTGTAAGCGATTAGCAGATACAGCTCTAATTTCTTTTCCAGGTATTTTTATATATTTTTCTATTTATGAGATTAATTCATGATATAATTTTATGTTTAAAATTACAGTTTAATCAATACACCCTGTACTGTAGTTAATTTTTCGAGCATCATTGCTTTCTATAATTAGTAAAATTTGTGCTACAGTTAAAATTTCTTAGCATCATAGGTGTGTTAGTATAGTTAATACATCCTACACACACCATCAATAACAACGCGTTAGGAACATTAAATGGAATTCCGATTCAAGTGTTCAGGACTCTGGTGAAAGCACTAATATTGTCTGTCACAAATATATAAAACCAGAAATGTTTAGAGGTATGGGTAAAACAGCCTTAGGATCTGTCACCGATATGTTTATTATTGGCAAAAGTTGAATTGAAATGTAATCTTGGATATAAAATAACTAAAGATTATGTTATTAGAAACGATGACTAAGAAGGATATTCGTTGGACACACGTACAGTATACCTTCTGAAAAGAATAGAAAATGAGAAAGATATTCCCTTTGAAATCAAAGCTATAACAAGAGCACAAGTGATAGAAACAGGATGAGAAAACAAATAAAAAATGTCAAAAACGCAAAAAACGAATTCGGTCACGAGGAACCATCTGAAGAAGGAAATTAAGCTTGTGAGAAGTTAGAAGTTTCTAACACAGCAGAAGATACCTATGCTTTATAAAAGTCATGTAGAGAAGATGGCATTATAACTTTTTATTCAAAAGCCGC
Source organism: Latrodectus elegans (assembly GCA_030067965.1). Classification (NCBI taxonomy): domain Eukaryota; kingdom Metazoa; phylum Arthropoda; class Arachnida; order Araneae; family Theridiidae; genus Latrodectus; species Latrodectus elegans. The sequence continues at coordinate 84,212,433 of CM057809.1, forward strand.
AAATTGATAAAGAATTACCCTCTATTATGCAAAATGCTAAAGCTGAAAAATAAGTCTTCAGATTATAGCTTCTCTAATAAAGGTATTCTAATGAAGAAAAAGATCGTTGCAACTGAATATGAAAGGCTACTAACATTTGTTACTGAAAAAAAAAAAATTAAAGTCTCAGTTAAAGAAAATGTCATGAAAGCACGTCTGGACATTTAGGCGTGTAAAAAAAAAATCAAGGATCCTTAAGCAAGATATTTTTATTGCTCAATATTACCAGAAAATTGAGGTATTTGTGATTGCGATGATTGTCTCAATGAGCAGGAAAAGAAATTGATAAGAAAAGCTCCATTGACGCTAGTGCCTATAGCTTTTGAGATATTCTCAAAACTAAATATTAATGCTATTGGTCTGTTACCTACATTGAAAAGTGGAAAAAATATAACACTGCTTTGGGTATGAATTCAAAATATCGCAGAGCTAGCTTTAACAGACATATCTCCAACAGTGTAATAGAAGCAATTTTGCCAATATTTACTCCCATTGGTTTTTCTAAATGCATTCAAACTGATCAAGGAACTTCCTTTATTAATACTTTAACTGTAGAATTCTTAGGAAGATTTGGAATCAAGTTTGTGAGAAGCTCTGTTCACAATCCACACAACAATCCAATGGATTATTTCCAAAGAATTTTGAAAGGAATCCTTATAGTGTTGTGTGTACTGAAACTGCTTCAGAATCGGAAAATTTTCTATCGCCTACTCTGTTGGCTCTACGAACAGTTACACATGAAACTACAGGTTTCACTCCGGCAGAACTCGTATATGGCAAGAACCTGTGAACACTAGTTCCCATACTACATGAAAAAATGGCTAATACCTATGGAAAAAAACAATGCGATAGAATGTCTAATAATGAGTCGCATATAATTTCTCAAGAAATAGTTGTTGAGAATAGGAAAGTAGATCAACTTAAAAGAAAGACATGATAGAAATGCTGTTAAAAGAATTTTTTCCTGGAAATTTAGCATTAATTCTAATCACTAATGACCAGAATAAGCTTGCTATTCATTGGAAAGAATCAAGGAAAATTGAGTGGAAGATATCAAATACTAATTATCATTAGTTTTGAAGGCCAAAATAAACCAAGTCGTGTGTAACATGTAAACACGATTAAAAATATTGCGTGACAGCAGAAGAATTTGACGTGATTGTATAAGTTGAAGGAGATATGGAATTAGAAATGTCCCATATACCTTCAGATCCTAACATATTTAAATTTTCAAAAGTTTAGGAGAAAATAAGTTAGAGAAAAGATTGTCACAGAAACAAACTAGAGGATTTAAAAGGAATATTATGAAACTTTTCTGTTTTTATTCAACCCTGGAGAAACTAACTTAGTCAGGATATAGAGCCCAAAGACAAACCAATAATAATAAACTCATAAATTTTCTATAGTCAGACTGAAATTTTGAAGAAAGGAATTTCAGAAAATGCTTGATCTAAAAATAATAGAACCTGGTGAATCGGACTATATTTTACCAATGATTAACCCTGGAAAAGAGCCTCGTAGTTGTATAAATTATCGCAAGCTCATTACTGTAACTAATACAAAGTTAACTTTCACACAATATAGAAAACGGAGTAGAAATTGTGGCACACGCAAAATATTTTTCTCTTAGACATTATTCGAGGATATTGGCAAATACCATCAAAAAGAAGAGTTCAGCGATATGCAAAATTTGTAACTAGCTTTGAAAGCTTCCGACCGTAACGTTTGATTTTTGGACTTAACGCCATACTTCTTCAATAAATTTATGTCAAAAATGTTAATGGCTACCAGGAATATGTGCTCTCTTATTTTGATATTACAATTTTTTCCAAATCTTGGAAAGATAACATTAAAGGACTGTTCGAGATTTTGGACAGAATTCAGGGATCAAATTTGTGTCTCATGCCTTCGAAGTGTAAATTTCCATAGAAACATGTGAAATATTATGGTTATGTATTACGTTAAGGTCTAAGATTATCTGATAAATTAACTCGCTTTACTAACTTATAATTTTAAAATTCTTCATCACAAAGGAATTTTGTAAAAAAAAAAATGAAGATGTATTAAGTCGGTTACACACGCAATAATTGTTGTTACTTGTTCTTTTTAAAATTTTTTAGCATTCATTCTTAGTCAATATATTTCATTTCTAAGTTTAATATGTTTATTTAGTTAGTGTTAACTAAAGTTTGGGTTTCGGAGTGATTGGCAGAATCATTGGGTTGAAAATTTATTAATTTGTATCCTTATGTATTTTATTCAAGAGGATAAAACTTTCCCATCAGGAAAACGTTTCCTCTACCAAGAAGTTAACTACTTTAAATAGCACCATCTAACGAACGACACATCTGTATAATAAACGTAAGTATTCTATCTATATTATTTAAGATCTTGATTTTTGTTTTAAAAACATGCAATCAGTTGCCGATTTGTTACAGGATGAAAAATCAAGTGTAAACAGCAAGCTTTAGAATGTAGCTGATGTTCAGCTTTGGTGGTATCTTTTTAAAACAGCACTTTTTCTTGCGTTAAATAAAATTTCTTAATTCAAGTCTCTATTGTGTCACTATAGTTTTTATTGTGTCACTATAGGCCAATTTTAGAAACACCTATAGTTACTATTAATGATCTTTAGTGATTAGGTTATGGTCATTAACAATCAAATTGATGATATACTTTGGCTAATCAAAAAACTACAATTTTAATAGCACAAGCAGTAATTTGTAACCAAATATTCGAAAGAATTTTTAATTTGGTTAATTTGATTAGCTGCTTTTTATTCACGTTTGCACATGAAGATTCAAATTGTAAATACAGTTTAATATAGATTCCGAATCACTAAAAGAACGAAGTTCAACACAAGAGTTAGTCACGGATTTAATTGAAGTTTGAATACTAGACAATTCAGCAACTATCATAGCTTAATAAAAAATAAAAAGAGACAGTATGGTTAACAGTAGCAAAAACATTTTGCGGACATAAAACAAATTATCAACAGAGATAGTTTTATGTATCTAAATAGATATCTATGTCATCTACGAATGCGCTCTTGAAATATATTCTTCTGACTATTCAAAAACATAATATATCACAATTAAGCAAATATAAAAATATTATCAATTATTGGCTTTTTTAACTTACGACAGACAATTCTTTTATGTGCTCGATATTGAAAACCCTAGAATGGTTTGTCTATGATTACTTTTTGCACAAGGGGGTTATTTAAACAGACTTACAGTTTAAAGTGGGCACCGAACCATTAAAAGCATACAAGTTCGATCTGGGAATCGAATCCACAAACTGAAGCGTAGCCCATTTCTCTGTCACACAACTTGGTTTACATATAAATAATGTACTAATACATGCTCACACGCAGTTACAAGATCAGAAAATTTCCTTTTGGTTAGCACTTTTTACTGTAATTTTATGTTTAAATGAGTTTAGAACAACTTATTGAATTTTGGGGAGGAGGATGATCAAGTCTTAAGAACTCATAAGTAAGAGATTCTTGATGGCCATCGATATCTTACCTAAAGAGCAAAACCAGTTAATGCGGTTTATTTGGAAGTTAGTCATTTTTTCCATGGGGGCTAATTAGACCGAGACCTGCATTTTAAAGTGGATTTTAAACCACTAAAAACATCCAAGTTCCATTTGGGATTCGAAATGAACTGTTGAATCAAAGGTCAAAAAGCTGTCGTTCGATCACCGACTCGACCCAAGTTGGTGCGGATAAAAAAGGAAATATTCGATAGCGAGGAACGGTGAAAGCGAGATCATTATGGTCTTAGGAATGTTTTCCTGGCATTCTCTGAGTTTAGTCATCATTGTGGAAGACAAGATGAATCAATGAAAGTACGCATCTGTCCTTGCAGACCATATCTTCCCTATATGCGCATTGTTTTTTTTTTGTTTTTTTTTTAGGAAGATGGAATCAGCGATGAAGACAAGGATGGAGAAGGACAATGTGGGATATCATAACTGACAATATACATGTGCAGTTCGAAGAGACCAAGATGAGTTTACCGTTCTACCCTGGACAGCAAATTCACCCGACTTAAACCCAATAGAGAATCTGTGCGAACATCTCCATTGGGTTCTTCGCATCATGGATCCTCACCCGCGTAATTTAGAGCATCTGGCCACGGTACTGGAGTCGTCATGACTCAACAAACATTCCAGTGAACACCTTCAGGAACCTGACTCTCTTCTTGTACGTCTTTCAGCAGTCCGCTCTGCGAAAGATGGTTATTATAGTATTTGACATGGGTTCACATTAATTTAGTTGCACTGAGTATATTTTGCAAAAACTTCAGTAAAATATGTGCATTTACTTCTTACTGAAATTGTACAAACGGGTGTACTAAAACTTTTTAGAAATTTCTTTGAAAAATATTACTGAAATAAGGTAAACATTCGTGGTTTCTTAGAATCTAGAAATTCACTTTTAATTCCTGAGTCTATTGTCAGTTTTTATACATAAGTGTCAGTTTAACCAAGGCTTACATTTTAAATTTTACACAAACATTAAAAGCCACGTTCGAAATAGGATTTGAACCCATGAATTGGTGAAGGTGGAAGCCTTCATCAATTAATGACATTCAATCATTAACTTGGGCAGAATAATGCATAATTATTTTCAAACTTTTAAGGAAAATATTGCATTCGAATGAAAATTATAATGGTTATATTAGGGTATGTTCGTCGTCGTCAGAGAGAAAAACTCAAGGTTTAAGTTCGTTTGGACTCAAGGTTTAAGCTTGTAATGGATTTCGTTTAATTTGTAAATCTTTATCGAAAGGCCACTTTTTGAATACGAGTATTAGAATTCATTTGGATCGTACAATATAAAGTAGATCTCTACCGAGTGATGCCATACAGGTTTATACGGATGGCAGTAAAGATGAATTCAGTTGTACTGGCAGCGGAATTTACATCAAACAGCAATATAGTGTCTTATGGCTGAAAAACAGAAATCCTGATTATTCCTTGGTGTTCCGTAGTGAGCTTATTGCCAAAAGGAAAGCCCTGAATTCACTTCCACATGTAGTTGAGATTTGGATTTTATCTGATAGTAAAAGTGCAATACAGCATTTGGTCAGATGGCAACAAGTGAGGGACAGGACTGGGGTTTCAATACTTCAAATGTTAAAACATATGTCCGTATCGTATCATATTCACCTACAATGGATTCCTTCCCACGTGGATCTCGAAGGGAATGAGACTGCGGACACTTTGGTCAAAGCTGGTGTATCTCAGGACGATATGCCGTCGGCACCTCTCACATTTCAGGAGATTCATTCAAAGATTAAGCACGAAAATAAAACCACTTGGATTATCCCTCCTGGTCATTGGTACTGCTGCGCGCGTCCAGGTGCTTCCCTGGCTGCTAGTCTTAATAGACAAGAACAAACGGCTATTGCCCGTTTCAGAAGTGGCCATCTTGGTAACTTGAAATTCGTCGAGGGTACGAAGAAATTCGAAATTTGCTCTAAGTTCTTAAATGAACAGGGCTCTCCTGAACATATTCTTCAGTGCCTTGGTCTCTCCAGGAGAGATCTGATGGAGAATCCACTTATAGTACTGGACTTTTTTAAAGGCGTACGCGCTCATGGAACTGGTCTATAGCACTGCTGACCTCGGTGGCATACGACAACAGATCTCAAAAACACAATAGGGAACTCAGCTGTTTAAATGAAGGCTATTCCGCTATTGGGTTTGGTTTGTTGTTTATCAGTCATTTTTTGAACACGAGTGCTAATTTGACCTGTAAGTAGTTTAACATGGATTCCGAACTATGACCTACATCCCTGTACAAGGTGGGATTCGAATCCACAAACTGTTGAACCAAAGACCGGAGTGCTAACAGTTTGGTTGCCACCTCATCTATTGGTTGGGCCGCGGTGGCTTGGTTGAATAGGGCGTCGTTTTCCTTATCGGAAGGTAATGAGTTCGAATCCTGGTTTAACCAAAGATCCGTCGTGTTCACTAATGGTAGCTGGATCACGCTAAAACTGGAATGGAGCGCAATGTCTTCCAAGTGAAATGATACCTCTGGAAGTGGCAGGTCATAAGTTTTAGGTTCATCTGATTGGTCTTTGCTTCAAAATCACGGAGACTCACCCGGCTGCTTCTAACTAATTGGTAGAGCCCAGCTCAGGACTAGGTACAGAGAAGTATACTAGTGCAACAAAATCATCTATTGGGATAATATAATATATATTGGGAAAATATAATGTATATCTCCTAAGTGTTGCCCTATTTTTATGCACATCTTTTGGAGTAGTTTTATATTCCTGGTTTATTTTCTTGCATTTAATGCATATAGCATCTATGAAAGCTTTTCGAAAACACAACTTGGTAAAAATATCTAACAACTATTACAATACCTTTCAGTTTTTTTTTTTTTTTTTTTTTTTTTTTTTTATTCTTTTAACTTAAAGCGGTAATTTTTTTTATCCTCATTTATTTTGCTAAAGAATCTCTCACAAATTTATAAAAAATTTAAATAAAAATTTATCTGCCTTATCAGGATTATTATAATGCATATCAAATATATGCAGTATAATGATCTAGAATTCTACTTATATTGAAAACTAAATTTCAAAACAAAATATTTACAGTAATGTTTCTCTTTTTCATTTAAATCTTCAGGATTTTGTGAGTATAACAGAATTAGAAATCAATCTGTAATATTTAAAGTATATGATTTATGCATTAACTTAATACTTTAGATATGCTTCAAATGCAGCAGTGTTGTAAAACAATTTAAAAAATAATCATTTTTATAGAGTTTAAAATTCTTGCTTTTGATAAGAGGGTTCAAATTGATGCTACACGTTTTCCGATATATTATCTTTAATCAAGTAATTGGGATTTGTCATTCAGTGGTTACTTTTTGCACATGCAAGATAATTTAACTGGCTATATACACTTAGTCACAAAAGTAAGTATGCAGAGTGTATGTGATGATGTCCTATGAAAATAAAAGACCTACAATATTAGAGTTTTCAAATTAAAACAATTTATTTCGATTACAGCAAAATGGAGCTTAATTTCAAAATAAAAAAATACATATATAAAATACAAATATTTAACTAGCAAGATGAGCTTAACTTAAAATAGGATGTAATTTACATCATAAAAGTAGTATGCAAACATTAATATTCTAAGTTTTACAAATTTTGAAAAAAAATTAGTAATTTTTTGTATAGCCTTTGACTTATATAACAGCTCTCATTCTATGACACTGGTTTTAATAAATTTTGAGTGACAGAAGATGCTATTTTCTGCCACTCCTCCAAACGGACTTTTCTTAGATCATTCTTAGTTTTGATCAAGTGCTTTCTAATTTGGCGATCGAGATAATCCCACAAGTATTCAATGGGATTAAGATCAAGTGACTGCGGTGGGATTCTCAGCTGTTTTCGCACATTATATAGCAGCTATTCCCGAACAATTTGAGCAGAACGTTTGGGATCATTTTGTTGGAAAGTGAAGGATCCATCGAGTCCCAATTTAGAAGCACTTTGGCTTAGATTATTCTTTAAAACATTCAAATAGCTATATTGTGATTCATTACTCCGTGGATTATAACTAAATTTCTTACTCCAGTTGCTGCCAAGTAACCCCAAACCATTATCGAACCACTACCGTGTTTAACAGTTCCTCACCTGTTCTTTGGTTCTAGTGCTGCATTTGCTTTTCTCCAAACTTTTTAGTGCCCATCTGACCCGTGGATGTTAAATTTATTTTACTGTACTAAAAACCGTCTCATACTAAAAAATCACGGAATCCCCAAAATTTGTATCCTGCTTTACATTTTCTTATGCAAAATCTATTCTCTTTTTGCGATTCACTTTGCTGACAAATAGTTTTGTTCGCATATTTTGACCATGGTATCCTGCCTTCTGTAACACACGGCGAATTGTTTTAGGATTGCATGACTTCGCAAAATTGTTTTTCTTATCAGTTGTCAATTTTGGTGCGCTAATCTTAGAATTTTTTTCACATTTCCAACAATAATTCACCTTTCCCGATCCATGAAAATGGGCGATCGTCCTATTCTTGGCTTGCTTAGAGTATTTCTATCAGCCTGGAGCTTTTCAATGATTTTTTGCACTGTTGCAAGACTTTTGCCTATGATTTAACCTATTTTTTGTCTTTGAGACTTGCTTTCTTTATAGAGCTTTATTATTGCATCCTTTAGATCTTTTGACTTAGTTTGTAAGTGTTTTGACTTGACTTGTAAGTTTAAACTTACAAGCGTTGTAGCAGAACTTCTAAACTTATCACTGAAAAACGAAAAACCACTCGAATAGTTTTATTAAGCCTATTTAACAGTAAAATATTCAGGGCGCATACATACTTTTGTGATTTAAATTTCTACTGGTTGTTAATAAAATTACTCTTAAAGTTTTTTAAAAGTATAATGATGTGGTTTATTTTTCATTACTTTATGAATTGGATCAGAAGCTATAAATAACACTCTCCAAAATGATATTTTTCTTATATTTATTTGAGAACTAGATCTTTTTCACTTAAGCTACGAGTTGCATACTTACTTTTGTGAGCAAGTTTATACATACAATTTAAAGAGGAATCCACGAGCTATTGATTCAAAAGTTATTTACCAACTTGATATTTATAATGAATTGAAACACATAAGCGTAATTTAGAACTTGAGATTTGTTTCTCTTTTAAAAAACATTTGAAGTTTATTAATGAATGGTCGAAATTTTACGACGACTTGTAAATCTATTTCTAGTACATTTTATGTAAATGTTGAAATAACAAATCGTATTTTATGAGGAAGCAAGATCAGATTTCAACATCCAAGCGTTTCAGTTAAACACTATCCCTTATTCTAATAAAATTAACACAATACGATGTGGAAAGTAAGGATTCCCACCATTTAAAACATATTTTATATTAATTTCTCAGACAGCTTTGATTTCATTTAATTGAAATATCCAAAATATTATATTTTATGTAGGAAAATGAAAACGATATACTTGTTTTAGTATTTGGTATCAGTTATGAAATTTAAACCTCAATTTCTCAATGAAAATGTTGTCTCATTACTTAAGATTAAAAAGTTAATCGCTTGTAACTTTAACCAGAAAGTTAATTAGATAACTAACAGTATGCTTATCGCAAAAGAAATCTCATTTTCTAATTTTTGATCCTAGGTCAAGGGGATTCATTGAATAACAGAATGGCCTTAAGACTGCCGTCTCCGTTGTCAGAAATAAGTATATAACATAAAAAAATAATCTAAATTTATAAAGAAAAAATTTTTTTAAAGTCATTTCTTATTTAAAACAAAAACAAGCCTTTTTTTAATTGCTTTGCCAAAAGTGCCAAATTTTAAGTTTCGCGTTGACAAACATTAAAACATTTCAAACGAGACTACTTGAAAATTATAGTATTCTTCGTAGCATCGTATGTCTTATAATATACATAATATTTTTCTCAGAATGTGATGGTAAATTTCCAATATATGAATGCTCGAAAGAGTACCAATTACCAAATATCGCTAAATAGTAGAGAAGCGTACAGAGGGTAAAATGCGCCAAGAATGGGATAAAGTGCGCCAGACTGGTTTACCGGCTCGGATTACGTAGGTATGACGTCCTTTTCGTTTTACATGCGCGTTTTGTATGTAACCCTTGAAACTATTGCAGAATAATCTTGAAGCATTGAGTTTCGATATTCGAATTTTGGAGTTTTTGTGTTGCTTGCGAAAATTAATAAGTATGAATGAGGATATACTGACTTTACGTTTTCGAGGAGTACGTATGGAGAAAGAATCATCAGGAAAACATAATAGAAGATTTTTAGCTATATTAGAAGCTAAAAACCTTCTATTATATTAATATTTTAGCTGTATTAGAAGCTATAAAAACGGTATATTCGCCGAAAAGTAACGATTCGGAGATCGATGAAGATTAGGTGAATTATTTTGTTTTCTATTACAATTTTATATATTCATATTTAGAAATTAAAGTTTTTATAAAAATGAATGTTTCCATAAGTAAATGAATGTTTAAGTTGTGTGTATTGCGTTTTTCATGTTAGTGTTAGAATACGCCGCGTACTTAAATTTCTTTAATGTGGGCGTAACTACTCGTTATATTAAATTTCGAGTTTAAACAAAAAATGAAATTTGATAACGTGTGAAATTCAGCTTTATTGCTCTGTTGCCACTGTAGTAAGTAGCGCTACACTGATGTTTTTTTTTTAAGGTGGGCTCCATTGATATATTAAAAATTTTGTTTCTGTTTATTAGAATTTTGAAACGTCTACAGTATTTAGTTAAAATGAAACATTCAAATCTTTAATATTTAGAATTCGGAAAAACGCGCGATTTTAAAGCTGAAGTTCGAACGCAATCGTTATTGGTTGACGGCTATCGCGCGTAGTCACGTAATTTACGTTGGCGACAGAACTGTAGAGTGCTTGGCGTGAAAATTTGAAATCACGCCAATCCCGTACGGGTCTGTCGTCATTTACCAGAAATAAAGATCAATATCTCGGATAACAGAATTTTAAAAAACAATATATTTTAAAACAGAATTTTAAAAAACAATATATGAATGCTCGAAATAGTACCAAATATAGAACAAGTAAAAATCGATCAATGCTCGTTTTTTACTGTTCTAATCAAATCTTTGTATACGATTAAAATTGTTAAAAAGTCTAGTTATAAAAATATGTTCGTTTTGGGATTTGGAATAAATTTATGGGATAAAAACATTAAACTTTAATATTGACCTTTATTTCAGGCCTTAATTTTAAATTAGTCTTATTGAATTATGCAAAAAAATAAGTCAATATTTTTAGTATTACAAAATAAATATTTAATAAACATTAAGATAATATAAACGCATAATCACAAAGTTAATTACAAATGAAAATTAAACGATTTATCTTAAAATAATAATAAATCCACCAGAGTAATGAAATCATTTAAAGATCGAAAATATTTACTACTTAAAAAATTAAACATCTTTGAGAAAAAGCAGTAATTTAAAATATCCCCATCATTTATCTGTAATGGGAAGAGGTTGAACTCAATCTTTTAATGAAAATCACCAAACGTCGCCAAACAAATTCATCCGCGAAATTTGAATGCTGGAAATTATCTATAAGTGAAAAATAAAGTTTGTCATTTAAGAAAAAACCTGAAATTCCTTGATGATTATTTTAACAAAACAATTCTTTATAATTGAATTTTTACATTTCTTGTTCATTAATTGAACATATATCGGTAAAAGGATATTTAAAATAATTTAAATTTTTTTTCCAATATTTGTATTTTTTTTTTCTTTTTAAAACGACTATTAAAATCAGCTAGGTAAAAAATTAAGCAAATACTTCTGCTGCTGGAAGCATACTTTTAATGATAAATATTTTTAAGGCTCATTTGTGTAGAAAAGGGCTTGTATACATAAAAAAGAGCTCGTATTTTATAAATATAGAAGTTATTCTACAAATGTATAAAAACATAATAACCAATAAAATAATAAATCATCTTGGTACAGTGTTATGTCTTAAGGGGGGAGTTATAATCGTTATAAATACTTATTTCAATGAAAGCAAAACATCTTGAAAAATGACATTTAAAAATGCATGCATAAATATGTAATGAATGATTCAAAATTTAATAAAAAAATTTTTATCAAGATTCATTTTGAAAAATTAAGCATTTATCCATTGATTAATTTTTTAAATAATGAACCGATATATAATAATCACAATACTAATCTTTATATATAAAAATAAAATATGAACTTCAATCACAAGTACAGGAAACGGAATCTACCGAAAATGGTGAAATATAAATTAAAATTTATGTATAATCTAATCCAATAATAAAAAAATTGCTTTCGAATCATTAATGTGCTGAAAAACTCTTCATAATATTTAATTCCAAAATCAAAGTAAATGTTGAAATTATTCACCAAAAATATGCAATTATTAAAAATAAATATTTTAATAACTAATTATTCTCAGTTTTCATCGGAACGTTTTTTCAAAATAAAGAAAACCAAAATCTTCGTCAATCATTGAAACCCCTTAGAAGTAATATAATCATTTTGCAATTAAAAACTAAATGGAAATTAAAGATAAATTTTATACTAAGCAAAAATTTTAAATGCACTAACCTGTTGACCCATGGAAGAGCAAAACAAAAGATAAACAAAAAATAATCGAGTTAACTAGAATCCGCATGGCCAATTATATTTTTCTCAGTAAAAATGCAGATTTAACAGAACATATTCTTTAAAAAAATTTCTCTATTTAATTGACCCAGTTGCAATAAGAACTCAAGGACAGGCTATACATTCTACTATAACAGGCGAACTACAGCAAAAATTCTACAGCAGAACTGCCCGCTCCACTTTCACTGTTTCTTCCTAAGAGAGAGAATGATTTCCAACATCCTTCATTCTTTTAGTTTCGTGCATTTGGCGCCAAGTCTACACTCGAAGCCAGCCAACTCAGCCAATCGAATGTTGAGCGGGTAAAAAGAAACTGTCTTAACTGAGAGTTGATTTAAAAAAATTCTTACTTTCAAAAAGAGTGTTAATTTTCCATATATTTGCTATCATTGGGAGAAGTCTGTTCTTCAAGGTTAATCGAAAACACTAAATCGGGAAAATTTATTTTCTTTAATTTTGTTTCTTGGCGATTTATCGCTACTGTAATAGGAAGAGAAACTTTATGAATGAGATGATCTTTTTTTATTTCCTGCGTAAAAATGATCTCATTTAAGCTTCGGTTGAATGATCCGCGTGTAGGGTAAAAGCTGATGAACACTGAAGGCGGTTGAATATTAATGATTTTATTTGATAAATGAGGTACAATGTGACTATAAATGTGTTTTTTCAATAGATAGACTTAGACTTAAAGACACAATCCATATGACATATTTATTGTTGTTAGGTTATATATAACAAGCGTGTTGTAATGAATTTAGTAGTTCTTTTAACCCACAAAATATTACCTTACTGATTACTTTATGCGTGGAGAAAAATAGGAATATATTTTACACAAATTTATGACTTTTTTTTCAAATTCTAAAAATAGTATTAACCCTGCAATGATTTTGTAATTCATTTAAAAATATTTTCAGACATTTAATACATTTATAGCTCTATATTTTTTTGTATGTTTATATATGTCTTTTTCCTTGATAGATATTTTTTGATGAAATTCGCAAGAAAATTTTTTGAAGATCGATATCATAGGCTTTGTAAAAATGTTTCAAATGTCGGACAAATAAAGAAATTCTCTTGAAATAATTACTATACTTAAAATGCTATAATGAACCTTTTCTGAACCTCTTGAAACTTTTCTGAACAATTACTTGTTTGTACTTATAACTTATCAAAATTAAAAATTCATCTCGTTTTCAAGACTTTTTTTAGTATGAAAAGCAGCCTTCTCAAATACTAATGAACTACAACTCTTGCTAAAACGATTAAAATAACAAAAACTTGAGTTAAATGACAACATCGTAGCTTAAATATACATATACAGTTATTTCTTTCCCAGTACAGGAAACAATTTTTTGCATTTACCTTAAATTTTATTGCAATATCAAATAAGAGAGATATAAGTTTTACCACAATTAAGGAACATTTTACCATCCTGCTTTAATTTTTGAGCAATATGTCGTTTAAGCATTATGTGCCCAATTAAAACGAGTTTTTAATGAATAAAGCAGTTGTTTTATAATATAAGCTGATGTAATAGTCTGAACAAAGTCTTTAAGTTTGACAGGAATGTATCATATACAGGAAACTAAATATAAAAATCTTGTTATATTTTTGGCTATTCAATTTTATGGTTAATATTTTCCGCACGTTAATTTCATTCTTCTCTCTTTTTCCTTACAGAGATTTACATCATAATTGTAACTGCTTCAAAATTATAGTGAAAACCGGGTGATGAAAACAATCCATCACTACTCACACTTAGGATTCGATTCCATATCACGAAAACGCATAAAAGGAATTGCGCAAAGTTATACACATATGAGGAAAATAAGTATATTTCTGTCGCATCTAGAGACGAGCTGTTAGCAGATTGGTTTACGTACTTGAGTCCGTGAGATATCAAATCCCATTCTGAGCTTGGATGCTTATTGTTGTTCGTAGGTCTCGGTCTAATTAGCCTTCGTGCTTAAAAAATGATGGCTGAGTTACAAACTGTCATATCCATAAGAAAATTAAGCACTTATATTTTCTAATGCCCGGCTGCCCTTAGGATATACCTTCAGCGTATAATGGGCGAAGGTGATGGCAGCTGATACAGTGGGGCACCATCTTCGGAATGAAAATGAAAGGTAAAGAAAGAGAAAGAAACATCCATGCTCGAACCAGGATTCGAACCTGGGACTTACTGCTTCGAAGTTAGGGAAGCTAACCTTTCCACCATTAGACATATTGTATATCAAAAAATTCTGCGTAGCAAATTGTGGGTTCTCTTATTTATTTATTCAATGAGGTAGAAAATCTCACAACAATTAATTTATCGGTTTTTATTTTTTCCCAAAATAAATCATCAATTGCTTGCGTTTTTTTTTTTTTTTTTTTTTTTGTAATTCTACGATCATTAATTTTCACCGGGGATATATTTTAATTGGAATTAAGCGCTGGAACTTCATGCAATTAATTACGAAATAAGATGAGAATCGAACTTGTGAACTGTTAGGCTGAATATGCTTGAGCGCTAATCAGTTAAATATCAGTTTTATCTGAATGCAATCAAAGTAATTAATGTCTAAATGTGAATTATTTTCTCATACCGAAATGTGAAGCCTGCTTGGTTACTATTTTTTTAATTATGTTGATGTGTCAATTAAGCAAATAGTTTAAGAAAAACATGTCACTTAAATTCTGAGGAGCAATTTTTCCTAAAATCCAATTTCTTAGAGATGTAAATTACTTTTACACACTACTTTATTTAATCTAGTAATTCCATATATATGTATATTATTTATAATTATATTTTTTATAATAATTGCATTTAAAAAATTTTTTAAAATTTTTTTTACTATCAAAGTGATTTTTAATTGAAAAATGCATTTTTTGTTAAATTCCAATTTTCATTTTCATTGCTTTATAGAAAAAATAAAAATTTCATAGTATTCAAAAATTTTTCTCATTTTATTCAATAAAAATAAAATTTTATTTAATATACAAAAACCAAATTTTATGTAAATTAAATTATTTATTGCATCCCTAATTTTAATTAATGTTTACTGTTAAAAAAACAATTTGTGGATACAATGAATATACTAGTTACAATTTAGAAACCTGCCACACATAAATTATAATCAAAAATAAATTTCAAACTTCACTTTGACAATTCTGAACTTAAGAATATTTATTTGTTATATTCCGCTTGAAAATTAATGGCTAATTTTTTTTTTTTTTTTTTTTTTTTTAAGATAGTGAATACTTTTATTCAATATGCGTTGTGGTTTATTAATCACCATTGTCATTGATTAAAACAACAATTGTTTTGTTCTGTTTTCATAGTTGAACTTTTAGTTATTTTTTTAAATTTAATAAATTGTGTGCTGTAGGAAAGTTAAAGCTCTAAATGGGAATATTTAAATTCCTTAAAATTGCAAACTTGAAATTACAACGAGATTATTGTTTTCTTTCGAAAAACTCTCATTTTTAAATGTGAATGAAGTAAGAGAGTTAAAAATTTTCTTGATTGAGAGAGATAAAGAGTTTTTATTGACTCCTTCTGAACAAAAATTTAACTGTATTACAAAAAAAGAAATGTTAATATTTTTAATTTCTAATCACACATCAGTCTGACATTTCAAATTTTTTATTATTACTTAGTTTTGTAAATTTTTTATAGATTATTTTGCTAGCTCAAAGCAACTTTAATATAAAAGGAATCTTCAAACATGCGATATGCATCGTATAAATGCTCAGTATATTTAGTAGCGACACTCTGAGAATTATTATGTACTTCAGTATTGAGATTATATTTAAAAATGTGCTTTTGTAATCTCTATAAACATTTACAATGTTTTTTATACTGCAAAAATGGAATATATGTATATATATGATCCAATTCTGAATAGTATTGATTTCTTCAAAAAAATTAAGGACAAAAAGGCATAATAATAAAACAGATATTTTGGACATTCATTCCAAATATAGGATAAGAAAATTAGAAATAAGATATTTAATACACATTGCTTAGCAATTTTTTTCTCTTTTCGTTTACTATTATTTCTATCGCACAGAAATTGCATTGATATACATTAAATAATTATGACTGTGATGTGTCCTAATTTTTTTATGATTTCTAACGAATCAAAGCCGATTTGTACGAATTTGATAGTTTTTAACAAATTGATCAGGAAATTGATAAAATTTTATTAAAAAAAATATGGGTGTTAAGTGTTAACTTATAACGTATAATATCTTTATCTCTTTTGTTTACAATACATAATTTAATAATGAGCAAAATTAACTTTCATCAGTCTGAATCAAGAATTTAATTTTCTTGATTAAATTTATAAAAATTGATAATTTCCTTCTAAGCTAGCTTTCAAAATCCAAAAATAACATGATACAATCAAGAATTTGATTGATTTAATTAACGTAGCTAATTACTCTTTCTGTTCATGTGATATAAATAAAAATCCCATTTAACATCACTTAATTAGGTTGCTGTTTTTTTTCGTTAGGAATTTTTTACTTACATCTTTCTCTAAACATCGAATGGAGGTAAAAATTAATATACACTTCGCAAGAGGATTCTTGAATGGAGTCTTTCAATTAATAATTATCTACTGATGGATGAAGGAAAGGATTTTTGAAGAAATCTATTTTGCAAGCACGTTTATTGTCGCGAAAATTAATTTTTAATTTATTATTTATTAATGAATTTATTAATTTCTGATTTCATGGATGGATTTATGAAATTGATTGAATGGATTAGGACTTTACCTATGCTGTAAATGAATAATGCAATAAACTGTAAATCAATCCTTTCATGACTTTAAATGAATTTATAAATTTTAGCCTAAGTAATTTGCAATCAAAAAGCTGCTAAGAAGTAGATGTGTAAAATTATTTTTAATGTTTATTATTTATTAGCTAGGCTTATGAAAGCCCTCATAAATGAAGTATGAGGTAATTAAATTTACTAGTTAAATATTAAAAGCTTTCATTAAGTAACGTTTATAGGAAATGAGATAAAAAAAAAGTATGTTATTATTAATAACTAATAACTATAACCACATAATAAGCTTTATTAGATTGAATAATTGCTAATACTAAAGGTATATATGTGTGATCGAATCTCATAAGAATAAAGATCTCCAAACCACTATTCTAACAAATGAATAATATCATGAGAAATAAACTGAAGCACTGTCGATGATGCACCAAACAAAAACATAACCAAATTTAAAAAATAAATATAGATTCATCGATAATCTTTTAAATTTCACTGGACCTTTTTTCAAAATTCTGATGTTGTTATGTTTCTGTTAGATTCCATAATTAACGTAAAAATCTTGTTTTTTCATGGTGTGTGACAAACTATTTGTAGTTAAAGTATTGATTTCATGCATTTTATTTATAATTTGGATTTTTTTTTTATTTTGTTTATTGATGCATGTTACTTATTTGCTTGATTTATTTATTTGACGTATATTTTATGAATCGTAACATTGATTAGAGAGAAATTACAACTCTGTTCGTTTATTTTGTCCCTCATTCTTCTGATGATCTATTTTCTAAGAAGACAATATTGGCTGAACTCAGATAAGATACCAAAGGCAAGGAATGGAGATCTTGTCCTAACAAATTAGAAACTCAAATTGAGCCAAATATTTTGGAGATTAATTTGGTCATTATAAGTTGGAAATATTATATCTTTATTTTATCTAGATACCAATTTGTAGTTTGTTGTCATAAAGTACGAGTTACGTTATATTTATCAAGTCATAGTTATAAAGTCACAAAAGTTTAAAATGGGACACTATAATGCCACATATTCCATCCTGCATTTACATTGTATAATGTAATAAAATGTTCCAGAATCTCCATTCCATTTATGTGAGGAAATTCTTTTTCCAAGATAAAATAATTTTTATCTATAATTTTATAACTAATTACTTATTGTTATTTACTAATCTTTTATATTGGTGTCACCAACAATTACCAGAATTTTCATTCAATATTCTCATACTTATTAATATGATAAAATGTGTACTGAATAGTGCATTAAAATATTTATCAATAAAAGATATTCATATTAGTATAATAACTTAAAAATAATTAAATATATATTAAGTAAAAAAATGTAACGCATACGAAAATAATTTTTTTATGTTTAAATAAGTATCGAATAACAATTTATACAGATAATAAGTGTATTTGTAAGCTTCTTTTAGCGTAAGATATGATTTACGAAGTAAAACTAACTTACATGTAAAATTCATAGTTCTAAAAAATATTTCAGAAACTATTGTTTATCCCTTTATTTTTGTAGAAAATTGCATATACTTTTAGTGGCATCAATGGAAAAAAAACATGGTATCTGTGTGTGGTCATTTATATAAATTCCATCTGTTTTCTCTTTGAAGGATATAAAAATATTATCCTATGATATTTTCTATTTTAACAAGTTCACTTTAATTTTGTCATTGTGTAGAAGAAATATTGCCCTTTAAATCAAAGTTTTGGGTCATGAACTGTAAATATCAGAAGAGCTGAACTTCCATCATAATCAGCATCGTTACGATGTACAAATTAAAGTTTGATGAACGTGTTTGAACGTGTTCTTAGTAAAGTTTACTTAGTAATAAGTGGTTGCGAGATTCCTATATCAAATAAATGGTTTTCATTACTGTAAAATAAAGCTAACAATAAGTAAAAATAATAAATATGAGTTAAAATAAACTAAGTTATTTGGTGAAACTATTTCTTTTCTTTTGTGATTTTCATGCTTTAAAAAGAATTCGCAATTTCAATGTTTGTATAATGTAGAATAAATCTTGCTTTGTTTGGCTTTGTTTTTTGGAATTGACTGTAAAAAAATCGGACATAAAAGATTCTAATTATTTTTCAGAATTGTTGTTTTGAATGTTTTGCAAAGCTTTATATGATCTAGAAGCAATATATAATTGAACTTTTTTTTAAAACTATGTATTATTTAAAAATATGATGGTTGTTATCAAAGTAATATCGTTTCCTTTTATATGCTTTAACATTTTCGTTTACTTCACTAGTTACGCATTTAATATATTATAAAAATCTATTATTGAAATTGTAGTCCGCTGGTGATTTTTTTATAATTTATATTGAGGAATGTTTATGCAAAGGAATCTTGCAAAAGAAAATAATTTTAACGGAATGATTTCGACCATAAATAAAAACTCATAAGCAAATAAAGTTCGAAAAACTTTAATTATCTTTTTTCGGAAAGACTGGCATACTCTAATTGTTCTAAGATAGTTCTTCACAAACCTTTATATACCTATGTGTTGACTTAGAAATTCTATATTGATGGATGGCATGAAATGAGAAATATACTTCTCCTTCTTAAAAGATTGTGAGTAGTTGAGGTTATATTTTTAATCCAAGTGCATACACGTTTCAAAAGAACAATCTGAACCCTTAGTAAATCTCTGGTTTGTATAGGTTATATATGTTATATACCATCCTGTCACATTAAAAACAATTTTGAATACTAGAAACTAGACTGGGTATTTTTAAGATACCGTTGATTGATAAGAATCACGTACATCGTGGAAGTTCATTAACCATCTTTCATTATTCGAAATTCACTAATCTTTTTTCTATCCAATTATAAGTTCCTCCCAAAATGTTTGAAATCGATGAAATATAATAAATCAAAGGGCCTTTGTCGAGAGAACTTTTCGAATGTTGCACGCTCTCCTCTCTAAATACATAAATATTTAAGTGTCTGCCAATTAATGTTTAAACGATGAAATCTAGTTTCCTTATATTCCAGATGGCATATGACCCAGCTTATATAAACTTTTGTTTTAATGAGCATTTGCAACGAGTCTCCGTAGATTAAGCGTTGATAATACTTACACGAGGCACCAAAAATGAAAAATGGTCTTTTAAATTTACTCATTTTAAATAAATACTTTAGGCTTTATAATAATTTGTTTCATTTTTTTCTTATAAGGATAGTCTTATAAGTCAATGTCTATTGAAAACCGATTTAATTCTATAAATTCAGTGCATTTATTTGGTTAAAAAAACACTGGGTAAATAAACATATATGCACCCCTCAATCAATTTGATAGTATATTTAATAGAACATAGCCCCCAAACATAAACATTAAAAATTCATGAAAATTAAATTAATCTTAAGATAGACCTACATCTAATTAGATGTGCCGTAAAATATATTCTGTTATCAAGTTATAGAATATATTTTACAAAATATCGTATACAAATGGAACTTAATTGAGATTTAAACTTATCAAATAAAAATTTAAATAGAAATCTCAATAGGTTCGGATTCACAGAAAAGTAATTATTTTTTTTTTCGTTTCCGTCTCCTTATTAACTTAAGAATCTTTTCTTTTAATATATTTGAAAGTTTATGCTAACAATTGACTGGAGACTTAGACTGACATTTAAAATCACACTAGTCTAAGTTTCAAGTCAATTGATTTCCAAATGTATTAAAAAAATATTATAAAAGATAAAATAAAACACAAATTAACTTGACATTAATATCATTGTGCGAAACTAAATAAACATTAAATTTTAACGTAAAAGTTCTTTAAGAATAAATTATGCTTTGCTTAGTATTAAATAAAATGCCACAACATAATAGGCATTTGTATAATTAATAAAAACTTTATAAACTATGATTTCTGATCATATAAAAACAAATATTTGAGCATTATAAATATTTGCATCACACATTCAGACCTCTAGAAATAATAAATCACTGATGGCATGCAATAATATTATTACGTGACTAAAAAGCACTATTTAAAATAATTTCTTTTTCCTATCTGATAACATAATATTTTATGGTTACGTTGTAATCATTGTTACACTATTAAAGCAAAACAATATATTGGATATGTTAGTTATTATAAGACTGAATTTCAAAATTAATATGCAAACTAAAGCCGTTGGGTGTATAAAAATAATAAGTTTCTGTGAATTTAAGATCCTTAATACATATAAATACAGTCATTATAAAACATCAAATGAGTTAGATGATTTATTTTACATCTTTTTTGGATGCCTAATCATTTAACTTGGTCACGTTAAACCAGTTTAAATCTTAAGCGTGTGTTGAAAACTTCATTTTTTCATAAGAGATACTTCACATAAAACTTTTGAAATAGTATTTGTAATTATGTGAATACTTATCTTAATTTTTAAACTATTAAGAATTTTAAAAAAAACATTGAAATTTAACCAACAGTAATTTGTCTGAGCATATTAAAATAAGTGCTAGATTTCTATATATACAATTTTGTAAATGCTGTTTTCAATGTTAGTCAGATAAAGTTAAGTGCTTAAAAGTTTACTAGAATGAAGAATGAATTTTAAAAAACTTTCATACAGTTCCTTTATCGTTAAAAGTAATTTATCTTAAATAAATGCTATAAAGGGCATTCATTATAAATTACTTTCAAATATAAATTCACAGGAGTATAATAAAGCTAACAAATTTTAATTTTTTCAACTTTGAACCAAATTTTAACTAGACAAATATGTAGGTTTTCCTCCTATATTTTATAAAATAAAGAAAAAACAACAGATGTATGTAAATTAGCTTACAGATTCATGGAAAAGTATTAACAAAATAAATTCTTTAATACATTTAAGAAAATTAACTCTCCTGGGATACACCTGCATTATCATACCAAATCTAAAAAGTATTTTGACTGTTTTTAATTATTGTAATGATGTATTGCGAATATATATATTTATAGGATGGTAATAAATTTTAATATATGGTTAAAATATTTGCTCTCAAATTTTTTTTTTTCCTTATTCGTCAAAAATATGTTTATGTAGTAGGAAAAGATAATATCTATTGCTGCTGTGCACTTAAAATATATATGTATGTAAATATACATGCTTGAGTGTTATTTTCCTTATGTTTGCCTTATTTTAATTTATGTTAATTTTGCGACTCTTGTTCACTTTTTATACTCAAAGGCATTGGGAGTTGAGAGAACAATCTTGTATGTGTATTGTGTATTTCTAAGAATATTTACAGAAATAAGTTTGAAACTATCCACATGTAATCTGATGTCAAGGGACAAGTTCAAAGTCTTCAATGTGTTCTCTTAATTTTCCTGATGCTAAATTCAATTTTATTTTAATTTATTTTTCCCCTTTTATTTCCATTTCGATACCTTTTGATATTCGGAATCTAAATGATTATTCTTGTGCTTAATGAAGTTGTTTTATATTTAAATAGTTCTTCTTTTTGTACTATCTCTGGACTGCAACAAACCTACATACGAAATAGAAATTTGGGACAAAGTTCTTGTTAGAAAATGATGGGAAAATATCGAGTAATATCAACAGCGCACTGTCTTCGTGAGCAGATACACGTTGTCTACCATGATGAGAAAAACAAGCTTTTTCTGCATCCAGAGAGTTGCCGAAATGTATTTGATAATTGTGTGAAACACAGATTGTCAAGTATCCTAGTAATTCCTTTTTGAAATTTTTGCTTGAGTTACTGTGTTGATAATAAATATGATTGTTGAGTTGATAATAATGTTATTTTCCTTATTTATTCTTTTTTAAACTCATCTACGTATTTTTATGGGGTAATATATTCAGATTTATATTTAAAAATATCCTACATATAAATACTATTTCTTAGGAAACGTAAATATCAGTAAATATTCAGATAACTTTTTAATTATTTTTACAAATGGGTCACTTAAAGTTGTTTCGTGGAATATAAAGGGATTTTCATATGCAAGATTTCTGTTGTAATTCATACCAATAGCATTGCTTACCAAACATAGCTTGCCTATGAGAATGAAGATGGGGTGAACTTACTATATATGTATATCAGAGAAGATAAAATCAGCCAGAAATATATGTGATTGATTTTTATTATAACTTTAAGAAATTTTCTTTACAAAGGAACTACAAAGGATAAATAATACATTGTATATAGAAGCATTTTATTTTGAAATTGATTGCTGTGTCAAAACACTCCATCGAAAAATAACTTTGATTAAAAATGTGATGACTAATGTGTCCCATCAATTGAGATGTGTTAGTAAAGCAAAAAATTAAGCACCATAATATTCAGAATTGGCTAAGTTTATATGAAAACGAACAATCTTAAACTACAAAGGATAAATAATACATTGTATATAGAAGCATTTTATTTTGAAATTGATTGCTTTGTCAAAACACTCCATCGAAAAATAACTTTGATTAAAAATGTGATGACTAATGTGTCCCATCAATTGAGATGTGTTAGTAAAGCAAAAAATTAAGCACCATAATATTCAGAATTGGCTAAGTTTATATGAAAACGAACAATCTTTTAAATCCTTTACTTTTTGGCTTAGTGATCTTTGAAAAACTGTTTCTCAAATATTGATAAATATCATTCATTTTACTGGAAAGTTTGCAAAGGGTTTTAAGTTAATTGATAAATTTATGCACTTAAGACTAAGGAAGCTGGAATAATTCTTTGTTTTTAATCGTCAGGACTAGATATGTCACTATGTTTTCTTGAAAGTGAGAGAGATCATTTCAACTCAGTAATCAAAGGGTTCATTTTCATAATTAAAATGTAGTTAAAAGGTATGATAGTGATTCAGCTAAAGGTATTTGTACTGACAAGACATAAGCACGCTTCTAGTTTCTGTTAAAATGTTTAAAAAAAGTGGATGATAATTTAATTTTGTACACGATTCAAAAATAATAAGCCCTATTCTCTTAATACTTCTTGGAACATATCTAAATGATCATCTACTTTTCATATTCAGTTTAATGTCTACGTACAAATAAAAAAAAAATACTTAGTTAAATTTGTTGGAATGACTTTGCCTTGAAATATTTTAATGTACTGTGAGAGAACTTTGAACTTTGTATATATTAATTGTAAGATGATTTTGAAACTGGAAAGTTTCACGCTGAAATTATATTTTATAACTAAGAGTTTTCTATCAGTTTTTAAGAATATTTAACTTTATCATAATTTATTTGTAATAATTGTAATACTCCGTAATGTGGGTGTACTAAATTAAATCGCGCTTAAGATATACGGAATAATTTTATGTTAAAATTTGATTGATATTTAATGTTAAATAACTCTATATTCTTTAAGTATAGATCAGAATTAGGAATGAAAAGTTATAATATTAAATGTATACTATGATTACGTGGAGTTGCAGATGCATTATTATATTATTTAATCCATAGTGTTTTTTCCTTGTTCAGTTCATAAATAATTTAAACTTCCTTAACCAATCACAAGATCTTTCGAATGTATCTTTTTCAAGAAATAAATTTGTTTAAAATTAAAATTTCATTATTCTTAGATGACTTGAATAGTTCTTTCATCAGAAGAATTATAAAGTATGCATTTCTTGATTTTAATGCTTTAATAAGATTAAAATACAAACTATTTAATTGCAAAAATTTTTACATATGTTACATAAAAACATATTTTACTCTTAGAAATACAGATTATATAAGCTTAAGTAGGCTACCAGTTTCAGCTAAGAAATTTAAAGAAATGAATGCAAACTTAATTGTAAACGCTTGATCGTGATTCACAAATTATGAGCTATTGACATTTGATACTTCTTAAGATTTAATTTAACAGATTATCAATTGTTCACTGTCTATATGTATATATATTCAGAGTGAAATATACAAATAAAATGAATGCTTTATCTTTTTGGAATAATTTAATAACTCGAAATAAGTAATGGTATAAATTTCTTTTGCATATTTCATAACATTTTTAATCTATAACCATTCATTATTTTATTTTTAAGAATGCGGATCCGAAATCTTGTTCTTTCTTTTATGTATTCAAAATGGACCAAAATAACTTTTTAACTGTTTAAAAATAAAGTAAAATAGAAAAGCTTTTTGGAAAAATTGCATTGTTTTAGATTGATAAAATGACTTGAAAAAAATACCTAAAATCTAAAGAGAAACAGGAATCACACAAACTTAAATGAGAAAAGGAAATTGTGCCTGTTCGAAGTGAAGTATTAGAAAAATGTCTTCTTGAAAAAAATTAACAGGAAATACTAAACAAGAAAACATTCATGCGATTTGAATTTGTTAAAATAAATGATCTTTCTTTCGCTCTTATTTTCAAAACGATTAAACTCATCTCTCTATAATGAGATATAGGTTAAAAGAAAGAAGCTTCTTAAGAAGATTTTGAAAAATAAGCAGAGCTGCAAAAAAAAAATTTCATTTTCAAATAAGTTAAATAATTAATTTTCAAATAATAATTTCTCCTTTGGAGAAATGAAATTTATATTACATTAAAAAGAAAATGATATGTTCTATTTTACAAGATTCAGTTGCCAATTCACTGAGCAAAATTAATTCACCAGTAGTGTAAGTAAATAGTAATACCTGGTACAGAATAGTGATGATATTTTCTCATTATTGACAGCAGTAGTGATCATACTATTACCTGAATCAAATATAGGAGAGTAATATTTGTTTTGGGGATAAACGGTAAGAGTTTTATTTGTTGCCCCAAAGAGTATCACATTATTACATGAAATATTCACATTTCCTTAAGTGAAAGGAAAGAACGATGTTCTTAGTGGTATAGGTGCTTAAATAGGATTTAAAAACACGTTAAATAGCGTTATAGTACTCTGCATCTGTGTTAAATTAAGTTAATAAAAGGACAATGGTGCCTAACTTTTGACAATAACATTAATAAGAAGTTTTTAAGGGGGGAACGGGTGATTAGCGTGAAATTTTGGCTACCTATAAAAATAAGAAAGTAAACTGTAAGTAGTACAAGTTAAATACACCTGGCATAACAAAACTTCCCACGTTTTATTTCGAGAATTTAATAGCCCGTATCCAACTTAAATTTAAATTATTAAACTGTTACATACGACATGCCAAAAATTCAGCAAAATATAAAGTTAAATTATAAAATTTTGATTTAAAAATTTGTAAGATTATCGATTCTGTAGCGCAATGGGCTACAATGATTTTTTTAAAAGAGCTATCGAATTTGCTATTGAAGAGGAAGAAAGAAAATAAAAATTGTGGAAAATAAATATTTACTCATTCCCTAACGAAATTATTTTATTCAAAGACTCAATTATTTGGGCATATGTTATGTTTTGAGTAACCAAAGAGTAGACTTTGAATTCTTCAATCATATTATTCAATAATTTTTAAATATTAAATTGTTTTCTCGTTTTAAGATTAAGTCTTGTTTTAAAAAAACTAATTTTCTTGGCAACTGACTAAGATTGTTTTGCATTTCAAAAGTAAAAATATATTATTTAATAAAAAAGTTTTTTTTTTTAAAAAAAAAAAAAACAATTGTGATGATTATTTTTTTTAAAATAAACAAGTTATTTGTTTTAGACCTAATTGGTTTCAATTTCCTTTCTTAACAAAGTGATTATATAAAATTTGAAAAAACATTGAACTTTTTGAGCGTAATATGAATTAAGTCTTTAAAAACTTTAACTTATAAATTTTAATGTATGAAATGAAAACCAAATTGCATAATCAGAACAGTAGTTTGCACTCTTAAGTCAAATGAATTGCTGTTCTCGTGTTCCTGCTGCCAAATTGGGGTTCGCTGCTCCACTTTTCCAACAGAACCGTATTTGGTGTGGAGTCCGACTTCTTCAATACAACCACATGCCATAGGGACCCGTTTATAGGGTAGGCAACCATTCACATCTCATTCACACATAAGGAAAGGACAAAGACTTGATAGAGGGAGAGAGAGTAAATCCAACCCTGAACCGGGATTCGAACCGTAGTCAGGCAAGCTGACCACTAGACAAGTTGGCCGGCAGTCAAATGTGAATTAAAAGCCATATAATTAATAACTCCTAATTTTGTCCTATGGAAGTGTATGGTTTTTAAAAATTTAACGTAAATTTTTAAAAGACATAAAATTGTGCTCAATTTTTGCTAACTACCACATTATAATTTAATAAAATTTATCTCATACATGTTACTGAGAATAGTTGTAAAACATACGTGTACCAGCAGTTCTTGAATTGAAAAATGTGTCCAATTGATTCTCAAGTTTAATAGTTTTGAATGAAATGTGAGAAATTTAAAATCTACATGCATTTTTTATAATGCATTGAAAAGGGCTCATTTCTGTCTATATTTATAGAGAAATAATAAAATATTACATGCGTATCTTCTAAAACCCTGACATGTAGACGAATGATTAAAATTTTTGCTTGAAGAGTCTATGCATTTTATGCACTGGTTAATTAATTAGAGATAGGGAAAACCAAGCTCTTACATCAAAACATCAAAGAGATGAATATTGCCTCATTGAAATAGTCATTTTATATTTTAGAAGCTTTTAATGTTTTATGCATTGTTTATTGTTTATTTCTTTAATTAGTCCTCAACGATTTACTTAATATAAATTAACAATCATAATAAAATCTGTATTCACAATTTACTGTCAATCAATCAATCAGTCAGTATAAAAATCTAAATGAAGTTATTCACCTAAATATCGTAATGTTGGGAGGGGGGGGGACCCATGTATAGAGTATTTGTTCCATAAAATTAAAAATCTTTCCATGGAAGTAGTGTATCAAAGAGTATACCAACTCATGAGTCAGCCTCGTTACTTGAATATGATTCAAAATTGGTAGACGTTTTGATTTACTTAGTGATTTCAATCAGTAAAAATAGGCATTCGAATATATATCCTGTAAACCTAGCTTATCCATAATTTCATATGCTTTTGAAATTTCTTCTTGCTTCTCTAATACTGTCAACGAAGCTTTTTTCATCCAAAAATGTCATAGTTTACATTTTACAAGCATTCAATATATTCTGTATTTACAGAAAATGCTTATATTTAAACAATTAGATTATATTTCCTTAAGTAGCATTCATTATATTTCTGTAAATATTAAGATAGAACTTCTAGGGAAAATGAAAATTCTTATTTTTAAGAGAATTTTATGAAAAATTTTCTTAAGAAATATAAATATTAGTCAGAATTTTAAATATATTCTCTCTGTCTTATTATATGTCTTATATTCTTCTTTCGTAAGTGCTACTGAGTATATATTAAATCTGGAATATCATAAGATTACATTGTGTTAAACAGATTAATATAAAATTATAATAATGTTGAACACACATTTGATTTTTGAAATGTCTTAGATTTTTATGTCAGTATATATCATATATTTTTTATATTATTAAAATTATAAAAAATTGTATGAAAGAATAAATAACTTTTAGTCGTGAAGAATTGTATTCAAATTACATTTCTATGTATACCCTCAAATGGTATATAATAAATAATAACTTAAATAAGCTTAATATTATGAAAAACAACGAGTTTATATTATAATATATAATCAACTATGAGAATCGGGTCAAAATACACATAAAAAATCTATTTCTTTCATAATAATACTTCCTGAACTAAGTCTAGAAAGATGACTCATAAACTAGTTGTCACTCAGATAATTAAATGAGACAATGTTTCCCTTAAATATTTCAACTTATAAGAAGTGTGCCTTTAAAAATATTGTAAAATATATTTGTATTTTACATGCATGCATATTTATATTTTACATGCAGCTTTTGCACCCAAGCGTTGTATTGAGCAATTATTTATCAACGAAATACATTGAAAAAGTTACAATATAAGGGAATCCAATTTATTAAAATTAATATACACATATCCATAATACACGTATATCCATGATACACGTATATCCATGATACACGTATATCCATGATACACATAATGTACACACTAAAATATACGAAAACAAGTTTAAAAAATCAACAATATTCTCTTTGAAAAATCGAGATCTTTGCTGGATGATTAACTTAATTTATTAGTTCATGGTTTCGAATCATACTTTGGATGGGAATATCTACAGTGGTTCAAAATCCATTTAAAATTATAGACCCTGTTAAGTTTACCTCTATAAAACGAGTAAAAAATTAACTTTTTATCTCAAATTTCAACTCAATTTTGCTTAAATGTTCCTGCACAAAGTTAAGGTAAAAATAAGCTGTTTCATTCCTACTTGAGTTTTTTGCAGTGACATTACAAAATTTTCTACCTCAGTATTGTGTTTAATATTTACTTCAAGTAGGTTCCTAAAAGAACTCTGTTGTGAGACCCTTTCCCCAGTATACTTCCTAGACAATCCTATCCTAGACAATTGTTTTTATTTCTGCAACATAAGAGAGAATATCTGGAAAATATCAAGCAATATAAGATAAACTTATACAAAGCAGAAATTTATATATATATATATATAATCTTTTTTTTTAATTTTTTTAAAACTGAAACTTAAATTACCTTAATACTACCCTGTTTTATATGACAGAAGTGCTAAAATATTATATTCGGGCAGTTTTATCATATAATGTATATATTTATATTATAATATCTTATATTCATGTGTAATTATGTAAGTACGTAAATTATGTAAATAATCTTTCATAATATCAATTTATTTGGTGTATCTGACTTTGTGGTTTAATTGTGTTGATTAAAATATATTGAGTTAATAAAGCGATAGATAAATAGACAAAATCCTTTTATCAATGAAATGTTAACCTTATTATGAATGAAGAAAATAGTTTGCCTTTATTCGTCACGGTTATT
The DNA here is from genome assembly GCA_030067965.1 of Latrodectus elegans. Classification (NCBI taxonomy): domain Eukaryota; kingdom Metazoa; phylum Arthropoda; class Arachnida; order Araneae; family Theridiidae; genus Latrodectus; species Latrodectus elegans. The sequence continues at coordinate 84,242,364 of CM057809.1, forward strand.
CCGCCACTTGTTAAACCACTGTCCTAATGAAACGAATAAAAGCTCTCCAATGCAAATTATTCGCAGTGTAAACTGTAATAATCCCTGCATTCAACTATGCGGTTTCTAGCTTAAAGTACTCAGACAAAACATGTTGTGGTATATCCTAGAAAACTTTTGTAATTTTTCTAAGTAAAAAATGTACGCAAATTAATCAGAAAAATTCATTTATAATTCTTCGGTAATCTCAAACAGCTTTGTTTATTCAAGAAGGATTGCTACCGAAAACAGTTATGAATCATAGAAATTATAGAAGCAATCTATTTATCTTATAGCAGAATAGTGAGTAAAATAGATTTCATATTGTTTTATATTATGAATAAATTTGTGATAATCAAAAGTAGTTTTATTCATTTATTTTTTCGTAAACATTCAAATCAAATTTCTAAACTTAATTTACGTCTTTGTTGCTGAACAAAGAGGTAAATTAAGTTTGTTGCTGAAGAAAGAGATAAATTAAGATTATGATGCCAAGAGTAATGTAAAACATTTAAGTTTGCATCTAATTGTTTACTTATCATCTATTTGAATAAAAATAACTGTATAATTTCTATTATCTTTTCTTATGAAAAAACATACTAAGTTATTTTTTAATTATAAATGTATTTGCAACTATATTTCTAAATAAAATATCGAATAAGTTTTATTATACAGCAAAACATCCTTCTGTAAAAACCGTTTCAAGGTTCCTCCGTAAAGCGTAATTTTTTATTAGGAAACTTTTTTCACTTGAGTGTAATTTTTTTTTATCTGTATTTAAGTGTAACGTGAGCGGCACTTCTCTTGAAACAATTTAAAATGTAATCAAATCAGTAGCAATTAACCTAGATGTCGAGGATATTAGAAGTAAATGTGGGTTATGTATAAGTAGTCTTTTTATGACGAGTTGAGAAAAAATGTTTTTGTAGAATTTTAGTATGTAAGAATTATCTTCATTTACATTGTTTCCAAAACACAGCACTTTACATAGATTTGAGATTACTATTTATATATAAAAATTTTCATTTCAAAAATCTAGGATAATATCACAGATTTTATCCTAGAATTGAATTATAAAAAAATTAATAGCATAAAAAATATGTAACGATAAACGATACTCAGTTTGATCTCTGTCTAACTTTATATTTGTCCTGTTAACAGGCAATAAAATCGCTCACAAAAATAAAAAACGCTCACAACAACGAGGATATAACGATTCAATGTTATTGCGAAAGTTTTAAGTTCTTAAAAACTAAGAAATTTGTATTTAGCACACATTTCACTAATAAAATTTTTGTGCCAGAGGAAAAGCAATTTATTAAGAAAAAGTTATTTCAATTCTTATTTTTTTATTATATTCTTAAATAAAATTTAAATAATCCATCATCTCTAAAAATGATTACAAATTACATTTTTAAAATAATTTATAATCAGAATTGAAATAACTGAGTTTTTTTAGCAAATAGCTAATTTTTTCAGAAATTCACTATATCATTAAAAGTGATATTCGCAATGGAGTATTTTGATTAATTCAGTATTCCATAGTTCACCACTCATTTTATTTCACTTAAAACTTTAATTTTTTTATTTATTTACTTCAATTTCTTATTACTAATTAAGCTTAATATTAATGCCTGAAGATATTCATGGCTTATAATTCACACAAAATTGACTGATAAACCGAAAAGCAAGAGACTCATCTTTTATAAGTTAGCTACACTATAATGCATTAATACTGAAATGTAATTTGCTGTAAAATGAGCTATTCACTTATTGCGGTAAAAATTCTAAAATTTTATGGAAATATTATTTATACTTTCAACTTATAGAATAAATGCAATATATTTATTATTTTTTATTCCAATTATCCAAGTTAATTGAATACAGGATTCAATAAACTTATCACATAAAAATCCAACTTAAGTTGCTAACAAATTATTAATTTTACTGTAGATGATATAATTATACATTTTAAAATAATATAAAGTTCACGAAAATTTTCCCTTTCACAATTTGATACAAAATAAGCATGGTTTCCACGAAACGTTTCTTCTGATAGTAATGTAGAACAAAAAGATAGGAACGAGTATTTGATGAATATAAGATGATACCGGATTGATAACTATAATTCCCATCATTAAAATTGATTGATTCTGAAGGTTTGGACTCAAATCTCAACCGAAATACATTGATGTTGAGGGATATTTCTTTTAATCTAAAATGTTTTATTATTTCAGCATATTGAATTATCGTTTATAGACAATGATATTGATCTAATGTAAAGGTAACGCAAATGTACGATTAATGTGAGCAAACTTACTACAATACAAAATTTATAAAATTCAAATCATTTGTTTGAATGTATAGTTTCTGAAAGTGTTTTTATCTTCTTATAATATTTTAAAAAATAGTTCATAATCAAATTTTTACTAAAATAATGTGTTTTAATGTTCATTAAATATAAGAATAAATAATAAAAAAATAATGAATAACATTATACTTTTTTAATTTAAAAAAAGATTATCAATTTAGAACGCAAAAATTAATTATTATCATTTAACTGCACTATATTTTAGATAACCCTAATGAATAAATGATATTTTTCTAATGTTTTAATGAATTATGCTTCTTGGAAATAAGTTTTAAATGTATTCTCTATTTTTTCAAACATCTTAAATTCATATTTGAATTTTTCATTCTTGAAATTGATTTTTAAAATTTTTCTTAAAGTATTTTCGAAAATATTCAGGGTTACTTATTTTAACGGCAAACTTGTCTTCAGCATTACTTATGAAAAAACACTGAAAAAAATATTTTCCTATGTTATGAAGGTGTGTGAAATCTATCATCATTTTTTAATTATTAATTAATAATATTATTTATTTTCGTTTATTGTGTAGCATATACATTGATGGATAGATCCCAAAATGTGCATTGAAAATACATTATATATAAATAAATAATTAAATTTATTAAGCAAAATATACTTTTCTATTTATTTCTTATTTATTTTAAGGGAATATTTTCTAATATTGTATTTTCATGTTGGTACCATCTATTTTAAACATCAAATTTTTCAAAATCGTTCATGCTACAAAATACGAAAAGTTAAATAAAATTCATACAATGTAAACATATGTATAAATTTTTGATAATAATCAAATTAGATTTTACTAGTTTTCACTAGATTTTTTTCTTCCAAAAAGTACAGATCCAGCTAATCAAGTGCTAATAGGATGTTGTCAGTAATATCTACATGCGTAAGATCAATGTGCAGTACTGACGTCGTCTAGAAGAGATAAAAGATAAACGTTTTTATACAAAGAACAAGAATAAGCGGGAAAATGATTTAACTTAATGAGATTACGTAGACGTAATAAAACAATATAAGTGACTCAACGTAAATACAAAATTCTGTGAATTATAAGATACTCATCTTATCACCAGACAGAAAAACTGTATCCAACTTCTATTTTTATCAGTATTTTTATCACTCTTTTATATATGTATATATACATATTGCAGTCATTCACTAAACGATGTTCTTGGATCATTAGGTTCAAGATTGAGATTTCCGTAAGATTTCAGTAACTTTATTCACTAGTGTAAGATAGTTTTGTTTTCAATGAAATAGACACCGCTTTGAAAAAAAAAAATTCTTTAGGAAATTTTTTCATTTGTAAATATATTATTTCTTCCTGAAATTAATTATTTCTTGAGCAAAGGTAATAAAATATTATATCGTATTATTAATTTTAATGCAACTCATTTCATATGATTGCTCTGAATAGGGAAAGGTAAAATTTTGTATATTAATAGAAACTTAGGCCAAAGTTTTGATGCTAATAATAGTTTTAAGTCAAATGTCAATAATTAATATTCTTCTCTCCTCATGCTTAAATCTATCTCATGTATACTGGAGGTTATATTGCCGGTCATCTCGGCTAGGCAATTATAATTTGCATGTTCAGTGAGCTATAGGAAATGGTTTGGTGCATGGTGAACCATAAGTTAGGGTTAAAGCAATCAGGACATATGTCAAAGAGGTGGACATTTCATACGTTTGTGAAATATTAGCCCTTTTTAATTGAGAGCCCTCACAAAATTGTTTTTGTGGCCCATAAAACTTTTGAACAAACATGACTAGGGCGTCCAAATTTCCTATATAATTAGGGAAACTAATTGTCCTTCCAGAAATAATATGATTTTTAATTGAATTTCGCCTTTCTTAAATAAACCATATCTGAAGCTTCTTTTGTGGATATTCATTTCTTTTCTTTTTCTAAAGTCTTTATCAATAACTATTCATTGTATTGAGGATATTTACAAAAAAAAAAAAAAAAATAATAATTTGAGCAATGCTATATGCGTACATTTTGGTTGGCTGCAAGAAAAGTTGAGAAAATGTGGGAATTAAACTGATTGCAAAGTTTACAAAATAAACTATTTAAAACTAATTTAAATTATTTCTTATTTTTATATGGGTTTTCTTAAAATGTATGCATACTTAGATACTTTATAAATAAAACAGTTCTCGAACTTAATATATAAAAAATTACTACCTAGTAAAAGACTGCAATTTCCAGATGATTTAGGATAATTTTTAAATATCCCTTATGAAATATTCTGAAAGAGGCTTTACTAGAAAAGAAGAATGATATTTATGTATATTAAGACACAATTGGACGATAAGCCATTTAATAAATAGTTCAAGATATTCCTGCGTTAATCTTTTCTTCGGAATCTTAATTTCTTTGCAAAATTTCTCAACTAAAAATATAAAAAAAATTTAAAAATCCAAAGGAAAAAAAAATATCCTTTTGAAGAACCACTTTATAAAAAAATTTTATGTTGGTACAGATTTCCTTGAAACATTCATCACAGTAAAATATTTTACTGTATTTGTGATTCCTTTGATAAATTTCCCATAAATAAATATGTGTTAAATAACATACTTTATAATTTCATGTTATTGAAAAAAAATAACATTTGCCCTTGTAATTTATTTTATTTTAGTATTTATACCTCCACCTAAGTAAAATTTCTCTTCTAAAAGAATATAAGTTGCGATTAAAAATAACATTAATCAAATTACATTAAATGTGAAAATAAATTAAATGTGACAAACATTAAATGTGAATATAAATTTACCTATTTCTTTATTGCAAAAATGCAATTGATTTAAAATAAAATTTCAGATTTTAATTACTTCTATTTTTTTTTTAATTTTTAAGATGATCCAATAACATTTATCTTTTATATTTAAAACATTTATGAAATTTTAGAAAGTTTAGATACTCTTTCACTCATGACTGGACGAACAAATTTTAAATAATGAAATATAAAGAAATAAACGCATTTAACGATTCACTTGAGCAGCAAAGTATATGTAGAAATGAGGGAATTTAAAATTTCAGTAACCGTAAAAGCAAATAAGTTTTAATATATGTGAATGAAGTTTTACAGGCTAATTAATTAAAATTACGCATCTCTTTAGAAGGATAACTTATGCTAATTTCTTTTGAAGTGGAATTCGACACGGTGCAATGAACAGCCTAACGATCGAAGACTGCCTTAAAGCATTTGGACATCTAACACGTATTGAATTCCTGAAGGACTTCAATATATATTATACCACATTCGCTCATTTCCAGGGAGGAAACCCGGAAAACTCTCGGGTGTTCACTTCGATAAATGAGTATACAGGAAAAAGAAATTATCTCTCGTTATTCAGCAATGGCAGGGATTGATATCGTGATTATTCACTTTGGAGAGAGTGGTCCTAACACTAATCCTTGAATACCTTCAATTGAGTTTGCAAGGATTTTGAATTTGCTAAGTTGCAATGGGTAAGTTATGTGACTTCTATGAATGTTACTGATGAAACAGTGTATAGGAAATATTCCTTTTGCGAGATAAAAATATCAAGAGGTAAGGTTGAAATAAGAAATCACAAAACCTCAATTTTAAAAAAAAATGTTCAAAATTAGATTGTCAATCAATATTTAATCAATAAATATGTTAGTTAAAGAATAAAGGCCTATATAACATGTGTCATCTAAATATCTTACTTTGCTGGCAAATTATAATATGAAATAATATTTTAAAACACCAAAGAGATTTTTTTAATTTTCTTTTAGAGGAAAGGAAACTCGCAAGTCCATATATAAATTTTAACCTGATTTATTTAAGATAACTTATATTGAAATTTTATTATGTCAATATGTTAAAGTATTCATTATATAACTTCATAAAATTTCGCTAGAGTTAATAAATAAAATGAATTTGGACACTTTTATTTATTTGCTTATAATACCTGCCTAAATAAAACTAATGAATTTCTCTGTATAATTAAAAAGTAAGTCAATCAATCCTTTTTTAATTAATTTCTTAAAGCATACCTTTGTTTTTTCTATTTTATGGTTTTTGATTTCAATTTAAACTAAAATTTATAAGATTAAATTAGTGAAGGTTGTACCTTGCTTTTATTTTACTCATATAAGAAATTCAATAGTTTGGAGAATTTGTGTGTGTGTGCAGGACTTAAGATAACGTATGTTTGATACTGATGGAAAAAAATTAAGTATTGTTCTATTAAATAATCTGAATTTAAAACTGGTCCATTAAAAGAGGTATGTCAAATGTTTTACATGATCAATACTTAAACATATTTAAAAACTCTTACTGACTACCGAATAAGTTATATTTTAGATTTATTTTCCATCCCTTCATCTAACCATTTATTTTTTGTTTCATCTATGATATTAATATTTAAAATATCATTCATTAATTTTTTTTAATTTTACAGTCATTAACAATGTTGGTTTTTAGCAAATTTAACAACATTTAATTTATCACTAAAACTTTGAATTTTCAGTCTTCTACATTCTGTTAATTAATTTGTTTGATTAAAACTGTATTAATATAATAAGAAATTGCTTCTTTCACTTACATAAAAATTCGAGAAATAGAAATTCAACGTATCGTAATGTTTTGCATTGTTTGCAAGATGAATTTACGTTTCACTAAAAATTGTTCAAGTAATAAATAAAAACCTTTACTTTGAAGCTAGTTAATAATTTAATAAATTCCCCTTCCTAACAAGTATTTTTATTCAAAATAATAATGACATGAAAATCAATTCTTCAATTTCTTGAACATGCGAATAAAAAATTAAAATTATTGTTCAGTTTTTATGAAACTATGTGTTTATATTTGTTGTTTCCGTAAGGTGATATATTTCATAATAGAACCAAAATTTTTTACGTGATACTGAAAGTTTAAATAAATTTCACTTGAAGATAATGATGAAGGGCTTGAATAATATCGACTTCTTCATTGTGGTGCATTTTTAAGCGTCATTCAATACTGCAATCATTTTCTGAGCTGAAAACGCTATTTCTATATGTTTCTGATGCTCACACTAATATTTATTTCAAAGTCATGCCATATAGTTCTACGGGGCTTAATAAATATGCATTTCTAAAAGAAAACATCAGCTTGTAAAATTAAATAATTTTGTAATTTTTACGAAGGTTAAAAAAATTTAAATGGTAAAGAAATTAATATGGAAACTATAGTTTAAACTTCAGAGTTATAATTACATCTATGATTTTCAATTTTCCTCCCTTCCATCAAATTACTACCCTGGATCATTTTCCTAGTAATTTAAATTGAAACTAAGGTATTGGTATCGAATTTATAAGCGATAAGAACAAGCAGAAAAGCAAATAGCTGATAATATTCGAAAGTAAGAGAATTTTTTATAATTTAACATTACGTAAGAAAAATTACGTTATAACAGAAATTAAAAGTTACACAAAATTCCTCAGAAAACTCTAGGGAAAAGAATCAAAATGTTCAACCTTCATTAAGATTCGATTAGTGTCAGACAAAAATATTAAGTTAATATTATTTATGCAGCAATTTGAACACTTCACAAAAACATTTTGCAATTATAAGCTCTTGTCAAAGAAATTGCCCCTAAAATATTGTTGCATTAAGTTAAATTACATACGATGATAAATCCCAATGTTTTATTATAAGAGTTATTAGATTTTCTTTTAAGTGAAATAATGAGCTGAAAAGGAAATTGCTATTAGTTTGCAGGCATACATTTACATATTTATAGATTTATATTTACATATTTTTATAGATTATTTAAATTTACATTTTTTTAGATTATTTATAACAAAGTAAGGTGTTATCAAGTATATTTTTTGAGGTGAACTCATAAATAAATATGGTTCGTAAAGAAAATCAGTTCAATTATAGAGAGATGCTACATTTTGTAAGGTTTAGCTGTCTTGGTAACGTTGTTGAAAAAAAGTATTATACATACGCGCTCTTGTTTCCTGTTTAACAATTCATGTTTTGAAACCACCTTTTTAATGATTGTAGTAGTTCGAAATCTATCAACGAATCAATGATTGAATTATTTCAAAATCTACCAAAAAATCAATGATTGTAGTAGTTCGAATCTACCAACAAGTCAATGATTGTAGTGGTTCGAAACCTACCTACGAATCAATGGTTGTAGTAGTTTGAAATCTACCTAGGAGTACAATTATTCATCACGCTCAAATAATTTTGGTCGAGTTACACACCAGTATCTATACATTAATTTCATTCAAAATCCATTTAATTTCTTTATAACTATATTTTTGGATTTGATATTTAAATAATAAAAACAGTATGTTTAAGAAATGGTAAACAATTATATATTTTTGTTTCTGACTTTTATTAATTTTCAGTAAATACGTAAATAAATGTGAAATTTTCGCACGTACAAATTACTTTTTATTCCTTTTAAACTTTATATGTTGATCGTAAAATCTTGAATGATATTTTATTTTGTTATTTAAAATTTTTACCATTACACTCACAGAATAATTTTTCTCCGTTTCTTTAGGTTTTGAAAATAATTTAAAACTAAACATTTTCATTTATTTTCTTTATTAGTATGCTCTAATTGTTTCAATCAGTTTGCGCATTAAATGACAATTATGATTACTTATAGTTTACTTACACAGTTCTATTATTATTTTTCATAGTTTACTTACAGTTCTATTATTATTTTTTATAGTTTACTTACAGTTCTATTATTATTTTTTATAGTTTACCTACAGTTCTATTATTATTACTCATAGTTTCATTTCTTATAAATTTGAAATTTTAATAGTTCCATACAAATATTATTTCTAGTACCTATTTAGCGTTGCAAACCGAAATGAAAAGAATTTTAAAATCCATAAAAATAATAAGTCCAGTTTAAAGAACCATTAAAAAATTCAAGTTATTAAATGTCCATGGATGTCTTCATTACTTAGATCATTTCATTCAATTAAATATTTAATGATAAACATTCATTTTAAATGTTTAGCATTAAATATTTAATTTTTCTTATAAATAATGCCAAATTTAACTTTTTTCCTATTTCACAGACATTTCTTTACTATACACAATAAAAAAACTATTAAATTTTTTGTAAAATTTGTATTTTTTTTTTTTTTTTAAATAGTAGAGCCGTATCCCATTAACTGATTCTCAAATAATATTTAAGAAACTTAAATTACTTGAAAAGGAAATACAATATCGGAACAAATGCTACATTAGTAAACATTATGGGAAGTGAAAGAAATATTGATGAATGAATGTTGCATATCTTGGTAAATTTTGTACCTACTACTCCAATATTACTCAACTAACTACTCCCATCAGATTCAGGAATGTATATCGGAAACTATTATTTTTGCTATGTATTATGGTGTCGCCATCTCGTATCATAGAGTGTAAGCTTTTATTAATGAGGAAGTACTTAATATTTAATTTTTAATTGAGATTTTATTCCACCTCTTAATATTAAACTATAAATGTGGAAAAAATGTAAAAAAAATTCTTTTTTATTTACAATTGAATTACAAAACTTTTTTCAATTATAACAATGAATGAAAAAGACACTATTTCAATGCGGCGAGCAAAAATATATACAAACAAAAATCATAAGAAATCTTAAGTTGAAAATATTTGATGTTTTCCTCTTTCATCAATTACCATTTATTAGATGCATTTTTGTAAAAACTACTCATGAAATGGAGATCAAAGAGAGAAAAGGCAAAGAAGAACTTAAGCAACCTTTTTCAAAAATTTAATGGAGCATATCTTTCAATTTAAGACAGTATACTCAAAAATGCAGTATATCTTTTCAAAAACTTAATTTTAAATCACGATCAGGCATTTCAAAGTCCCCTCAGCATCATTTCAGCCAGTTCAGGTGATCCAAAATTAAACATAAAAAAGAAATAATTTTGTGGAATTTATCAGGTTTAATTTATCAGTAATGCTGTAATCACTTTTCTACACAAATTAGACGTATTCAAAACGTATTAATTTATAAATTCATGCACAACTTCATGAAATATTTTCGACTGATTAAATCTTTATTGCATTATGAGGAAAGTATAACACTCTTAATCACGTGACCATACACGAGATTGAAATTCTTCAAGAAACACATAGTGACAATCCAGAACACCACGAAACACAGACCCAAAATTGTTCATTGTATAGCAACGAAATTCACTCATTGTCTGTAAATTAATGAATGGTGAATAATCATGTGAATTACGAAATCATATAAAAATTAAATGGGTAAAAGAAAAGGAAAAAATAAATCGCGTATACTAATTTCCTTTTTTTTTTTTTTTTTTTTTTTTTTTTTTAATGTTTAAAAATTTAAATAATTTTCTTTTTTAAATAATCTTTAAAAGACTTACTAAATAAACTGATATGTATTTTCTAATATTTTTTATGAAGTCTGTCCTCAGTGTCCTTTAAAAAAATTAACTCTTGAAAAAATCTTTAGCTTTTAAAAATAAAAGATACTATCCTAATAGATGCATTTTAAGTAATTGTGCAAGAATAGCTAAAGTATTTCACTTAAGAAGCATTCATTTACAACCATTTTTAAATTAATGTATTATACTCAGGCAGAAAGAAGATAAGTGTAAATCTTGTGTAATTCAGGAAGTTTGTAGCCTGTGTTATTCAGAAATCAATACTCTTCCTTCCAAAATATTAAAACGTAGAAATACTCGTTTGAATATAATCGTCACACACACAATCTGGAGTTGAATAAAATAGTGCTGCTCTCTGTTGGCATTAAATGTATTCACTTAAAAATTAATTTTTAAGAAAAACTTGGAAGCGTGCTTTGTTTTGTGTTTTGATAACATTTCCTTATATGTATATAAAATGGACATGATTTATATATATATATATATATATATATATATATATATATATATATATATATATATATATATATATATATATATATATATATATATATATATATATATATATATATATATATAAACAAGTCCAATGTTGTTTTCCTATTAAACTTCAAAGCTCCACACTGGAAAATTTCCCTGGGTCCCCACCCCTTGTTCATTTGTTAAAAAAGTGGGAGGATGTCAGAGCAGTGGTCTTCGAATGGCACTGAAAAAAATTAAGCTCATATCAGTAGATAGAGATCTTTACAACAACAATGGTATTAATTACTTCAGGAAAGTCTTACTAAAAGAGAGAAAAGAAATCAACATTGCACATGTTTTCTATGCTCCATAAATAAAAAATTAAAAGGGCCGATTAATATGCAAGACTATAAGTATGTATTACTTTCTAAAATACTTACTAAGAAACTATACATTTTTTTTAAAATTTAATCTTTAGAATTTCCAGAACAAATTAATCGATTTTACAAATAAATAAATAAATAAAAAATGGTAAATTGGTGATCCTTTAAAGAACAATTCGGATAGCGAACATAGTCCTGTAAAGGATTATGTTCGTTAATCTATCAATCACCGAATAAGATTTTTTCAATTAAATTTATGATAATTGTGAAAGCAGCTACTGTTTATTGGTTGTACTTTGAAACATCATTGTAATAATTTACATAAGAGGTTCGTAACTTTGAATTCATTATTTTCTTTAGTGGTTGCAGGAGATAACACAAATGATTATATTTAAGCTGGAGTAAGGGATGCATCGTGTTTTTATGGACAGGTACTTCGATAAAACCGGCTACAAAATGTTGACCTCTTAGTGAAATACAGCGAGCACACAAAGAAGTGCTTAACGGATGCTTTATGTTCAAATCTCATTGTTTCAAGAAGCTTCCGCAACAAAAGTAAATAAATAATAAATATATAAATGAGACCTTTGAATTAGCTCTATCAAACTAGATTTTTCTACCGACCTTCAAAATGCTAAAATTCCTTGATTAGCATCTTTTTCATGTGCCAAGTCATTCAAAAAACAACCAGAAGTTCGTGAAATGACTTGCAAAATTTAAAATTCTAAATTTTTATAAATAAAATATATATATGAAATTTAACTATTTCCGTACTTTATTGATACTTTGTCTAAATTTAAGAATATAAATGTTTAAAATTTTCTAAATATTGCTTAAGCACCAAACTCAGACATTTAAGACAAACCGGAGGATAATTAATTTTTGATAATGTATATCAATAAGTAAACTTTATTCTGCTTCTTGGATGAAAAAATAACTAAAAATTGCTACCAGAAAGAAACTTCTGCAATTCTGTTGTTTAATTCACATATATCTTCTGCAGCATTTAAATCATACATTTTAAAATTGAATGAAGGTATAATTTGTGGATAAAATATTAATTTTAATTATTTATTTTTTGATCATCATAAAATTTAAAAATTGTATCGTTAAGAGTATTAATTATATATAAAGGATAATTTTGAAATATATATTTAGATTAAATTTTGACACTGATTTTTAAAAAGAAAGGGTGTATGTTATTAAAGTGAACTGAACTTAGCACAACAATGAAAAAAATTATATTTAAGTTTAACAATTACAAACATAATTCTCTCTGGTTATCTATTAAATTTAATTCATACCACAATCAATTAAATTTCTAATTTTTCTCTCAGTAAATCTTGGAATGAAAATATTTTAGCATGTTTTTAAATTACTCTGTGTTTTGTTTCACATTTAGAAAATACAAAAAATTATTTGTTTTGGGATTGCCAAATTTTGTAAAAATAAAATATATTGCATATTAATAGAATAAAATTTTGTAAAAAATATATTAACTCATTATTAAGATTCATAACCACTTTCATGTTCTTAATTTCTGAGGATTTTCTGTTTAGTAGATTTGTACTACATCAAGTTTTCTCCTCTTTTAAGGAATTTAAAATCGTGCGAACTGTGATCGACACTGATTGACAAATAAAAGATAAAAACATTTTCCATAAAAGTTTCAAATAAAATTCCTTATTATTATAAAGAAACTTAATATGAGTACTCAATTTTTAATTTGTTCAGTTATAACATACTGATAGTATTTCATTTTTGCACCTTAAATCACTGTTTTTTTTTATTATTATTATTATCTGTGTTTTTCGGTTTCTTAAATATACTCAGGCAATTTTGAACATGAGTAGCTCAAACTTTTGTGTATATAATTTAGTACAGTGGCTCAAAACCTAGCTTTTATGAACATAACTCAGTGGGACAGAAAGACCAGTTTGTGTATTTAAAGAAATATGAGGTCCTTTTTAAAATCACGCTTGTATGTAGCAATATTTGTACTGATTAACTGGAAAGTCATTATTAAATATAATCTTATATGAATTGTACTTAAGAAATATAAATAGAATAACAACTTTCACATGGAAAAAATCACAGAGTAACCTGCAGACACTTGAAGGCTTTGGACATAATCTCCTTTTTTGGCAGTTTTGAGTATCCTATTAATGTTTGTTATTTTTTCTGCTTAAGTAAAACTGAAATCAAAGGCATGTGATTCTTTTCTTTGGTCCCTGAAGATTATTTAATAATTTAATGATTTTACTAATTAATTTAGTTATGATTAATAACTATTAACTGAGGAATTATTCCGTATCTAGGCAATACAGAGAACCATTTAGTGACCAATTATCATGAGGTCGTTTTCCTCCAGAATAAGAACTCATTTACATATAAAATTATAAAATTATTTAGATGTAAAATACTGTGTGTGGATTTACCTGAAAATGTTATAAATTCTAATTAATTTTTTCCTTGCATTTTTTTAAAGAACTTGCAAAATATTACATAAATATGAAGGTTTTACACACATAAAAACAATCATTTGCAATATTTTCATACCAGAAATAATGAATTCACAAATCGGTTAAGCAAGGTAGTGATTATGAGCAATGTGGATAGCGCCATGACATCTTGAAACATGGATAAAAAGCCGAAAAGCTAGCGTGAAATTTTGATAAAAATTTCTAGAGTGGGAAAAATACTTTGATATTATTGTGTTATAATGGAATATTGTTGACATTGGTTAATATTTTTAACTTCAAAATATACAAACTATAGGAAACAAATTTATATGCAAAATTGCAGCTTATTATTTAATTTAAAGCATTCCGAAACCTGGGCATTCAAAGGTCTAGTTTGTATCCGCGTTCGAGAACATTTAAATATTTGAACTTTAAAGCATTTTAAGTCGTTTCGTTAAATAGCACCTCTTGTTGAAATAACTTATTAAAATGCGAATAATCAGTCATCGTCCCTTTTAATGCAGTTAATATTTGAAGGGTTGTCGATAAAACTTTGGAAAATCTCATCTTGTAAAAAGAAGTATTCTTAATTATTAAAAATTGCTTTTAATATAATCTGATAGATGGCAGCACCAAAACCTCACTCTGTTAAACTCACATTTCTATATTCTTTTAGTTTTTAGCGAAATTTACTCCCGTAATTCTAGATTAATTTTGAGAAACTGGACAAAAAAGAAAGATAAAGGTCAATTCTAATTTTCACCAAATACTGTTCTTAATTCCAAATTTGTTTTCCTAGCCTAACTGTATTCATTTCCATGAGAATAAAATGAACCATTTACAATATATAATGCTTAGAAATCATTTGTAAACAATAAGAATGGTTTTTAATTTCTTAGGTTTCTAAAAAATATGAATGCTAAAATTTTTCCTGATTAAATGAAACACTTATTGAGGAATTCGTGAAAAGGGAAGAGATCAATGTTATATATATATATATATATATATACATATATATATATATATATATATATATATATATATATATATATATATATATATATATATATATATATATATATATATATATATATATATATATATATATATATATATATATATATATATATATATATATATATATATATTCATGTTAATAAGTTAATTTCCTGAACTCAAATATTTCTTTAAAAATATACAGAAATGTTATAATTAATGAACTTAATCGCATTTATAATATTTGCAACAACCATGAATCTACTAAAAATCAAATTAAACGACTGATAAATCACTTAAAAAATAATAATATTCCAATTAATTTTATTTTAAAATATGTAGGAAGTAGGGAATCGCTTGTAAGATTGAAGTAATGCGTAGTTTTTATAACTACATAAGGGCCACCCAAGCATTGAAGTTATTACAAGAATCCTTAAAACACCTACATTTATATTTTAAATTTAAATTTAATCTAATTACAACTGGCAACACTTCTTTACTATAATTTTAAAATTACTTTTGGCAACTTTCATACTATTTTCATGTATAAATCCCATCTGATTTGCTGACTTTGGCTTTATGTATTTAAATTTTTACTGTATGTATGTTTCATTTATATGAGTATCTCTAATTGCATTTGTGTTTAATTTATAGGTATTTCTAATTTTCTGCATTTATATTTATTCAAATGTTTTAACCTAGGTTCTTTGAATACGAACACTCTTTGGGGAATTGCTCTGAAAGATCTTTAGACATTTGTCCTTCGAGCATGTCAGAAAAGAGTGTTCTTTCTTTTAGCATAGCTGGCCATCTCCCTCCTGATGAAGACGTGGCCCCTATGTATTCTTCTTTTCATCTGTTTCATGTATTTCAGTGCTTTTCCATATTTTTCATGTTTTATTTTATTTATATTTCACTGTTTTTCCAATTTCATATTTTTCATATTTTATCTTATATATATATATATATATATATATATATATATATATATATATGTATATATATATATATATATATATATATATATATATATATATATATATATATATATATATATATATATATATATATATATATATATATATATATATATATATATATATATATATATATATATATATATATATACATATATATATATATATACATATATATACATACATATATATATATATATATACATATATACATACATATATATATATATATATATATATATATATATATATATATATATATATATATATATATATATATATATATATATATATATATATATACATATATATATATATATATATATATATATATATATATATATGTGAGAATTCTTCATACGTTTCTTTTTGTTTGTTTTTCTTTTTATTTATGTTAAAATTTACAAATGCAAAATCAGTCTAATGGTTTTATCCTAGTAAAATGTAACCGTGTTTTATTTGAGATAATTTTGTGTGCTGTGAAAATGAAACATTGTCATTTCATATGCTTCATCAATAAACATTTTGTGGACTCAAAATAAAAAGAAAAATTCCCATATTTTGGCATTCAAAGTTTATTAGCATAACTTATGCTTCATTCAAAAGTTTATATTGAAAGTTTAGATTAATTTGAAAAAAAAAATATTTTCCATATTTTGATATATAAAGTATATTAAATACTTATGCTTCATTTAGAAGTTTACAGCACACACTGAAGACTTGGATAAAATTTGGTTAATTTTTCGTAAATAGGACTTTGTAAGTGATGTATTGTTGTCATATTTTTTGTAAATAAATTCTGTAATCATTATGCAAGCCTATTCCAATATAATAAGAAATTCGTATAGACTTATCTGAATAGCAGCTAAATAAATAACATTAAATGAACAAGCAACCAAGAACTTCAAATTGTGTCATAGATTCTTAATGTTTCCTGTCACTTCGAAAGTAATTTACATAAGCAAATATGTATACTCAGCTCTTTTCTGACTTAGATTTATAAATGCTAAAAATATTGTATCAAGGGTAAATAATAAATTTCCTTTAAATAATAGGTATATTTTATAGATAAAATTAATCGTAAAATATAGTGAAATTATGAAAACACACTGTTTAACTGATTAAAATAAAATGCATTTAACATTCTTTTCATTCAGAAAATGCAAATTGAAAATTTTAAAATTTTACGTTTTGGGAACTAAAATTTTATTAGGAAATGAGAAATGGTAAAAATTTATTTAGCAATATATTTATTCTTCATAATCAATCTGAATATTTTGCCTTTATACTTTTTGTATAGAATAGAATTTTATTATTTTACTGTGAGAGAGCATAAAATTTTTGACATAAGCATTTTCCCTTTCCAGATGAAGTTCTGGTGCCTACTAATCCTCTTAATATGCGCAAGTAAGATATATTTTTGAACTTATTTTAGTTTCAGTTGTAAATATTTGCTTTCAAAATTTAAAAAAAATTAAGTGTCAAAATGTGAACATCCCTTTCTTTATCACTTAATGAAAATTGTAAATATTGATTTCTTATTTAATTTTCTTATTGAAATATAAAATGACGAATTTTTTTGCAAATAATATATAGAATACATGAATATTAATGAATGGTCAAAAAATATCCAAAAAAAAGTGAAGTAAAAATGGTGTGAATGGTAAGACATCATATTTTTATATAATGTTTATATAATATTTTTTACATAATATAATAATTATTTGTCTATTGAAGTATTTTAAGATAAGTAATTAATAATGAAATATATTTTTAAAAAAGTGCGCCTTAAATTTCTAAAAATATTTCATTAATCCCTTAACATAATTTTTAAAATAACAGTGAGTACAGTTTCTTTTATCTCTTCTGAATCAACATTAAAATTTCATTAATATTTAGGAATCTTTTATTTTTTATGTATATATTTCTATATAAAGTTTAATTACTCTTTGGAAAAAATATTAAATTATAATATTGTAAAATATTAATATAATGTAAAATATTATTGGATTAAAGTATTGAAGAAATTTCACAAATTTATTTAAAGTCCTTCATAGTTTTATTTTGTACATAAATATCAAGGCAGTCGAAACATGAAAAGAGAGAGAACTTTAAAACCAATTTATCAAAAGGATTAGCATTATCTCTCGGTAAACTAGATCACAAAATTATACTAGAGGACTACGTATAACAACTACTCTTCCTATCAAAGGAGGGTGAATTGTAAATCATTAACAATGTAAAATACTAATTTTTTAAATTTATTTTTTCGTTTCATAAATTTCGGAAATTTTTTAAATCTTATGAATAAGGTATACTGCTTATATTCTGAGATAAAACTGAATTCATCCTTCAAATATTTAAACTAGAGTAACTTTCCCTGATGTCGTCTGCATTTTTTGAGTCGAATATTTTAAAAAGAATATTGATTTTAAAAAACATCAGATAAGTTTTTTTAAGGTAAAGTCTATAAAAATATAATTATTATAAATCAAGTGACTTCTTATAATATGTGGTCCGGAATGTTAATATCTTTACTAAGTTTTGTTGACATTTTTATTTCAAATAGGGTTTGTTATTATCAATTAATTTTAAAAAATATTTATCGCTAAGATTGTAACAGCAAAATCTAATTATACATAATCTAGTTTGAATTTCTAAATAAAACATTAAAATATACTAAAATCCCAATATCGATCGAATCTTATTGAGAGCAAACTTTTCAACACGTATTACTTTTGGATAGCAAATATTGAAAATATTTTTAAATGCTTCGTGGATTATAAACAGCCATTTTGAAGAAAATAAGGAAATATTTTTTGAATTGGGAATTAATTTCTTGAAGTTGAAATTTAGACTGTGAGTGTGAATCATTATAAAATTATTAGAACTAAACATTTTCATTTAAATAACAAAAATATTCTAATATTATTGAGCAATTTCAGTGTAAATAAGTAAAAAAATTTTAACATATTCTAAGTTAATAAACTAATTTCAAATTTAACCACTTTCATACGGTACCTTTACAATCTACGTAATATTTTACCCCGAAGCCACTTTTTGCTGCTTCGTAGAGGCAATATCCAATTATACTTATTTATGAAGCTGCACATAACATTCAAATGCATTGACAAAAAAGTCTGTACCATATAATTAAAGTTTTTGCTGAGTCAATTTTGTGAAAGTTCATTTTTTACACAATTTCTGCAGCTTTAATCTCTTGAATATTTATCAGAAATATTTTTCTCAAAACTCAACCATATATTTATTTCAAGAAGATTAAAATATTTTAAGAAAATTGACTTACGCATCAATGCCTGATTAATCAAAAAAGAGCAAAACTTTCCCTTTAACTATCTTTTGGATAATAATCATTTCCTCTTCATAATGACAAAAGAAATATAAATTATTGAGACAAAAATAGAAATTATTGGAAAAATAAGAATAATTTAGTACTAAAATAGGAAATATGGGGAAAAATTATCTGAGAAAGAGAAAAAACAAATAAAAAAATGTTTTTTTCTTAAAAATAAAAGTATTTAATACATTATTTTAATTGGTCACTTTCTTAATTTTCATTGGGCTCAAAAAATAATACTATAATTAATATAGATAATATAAAAATTTGTAATATTTATTAAAAATGCAGATTTTATATCAAATTTCGGTAGTATTAGTATGGTTAGTTGCTATCAGTTTGATTTTAAAAAATAAAAATTGCAAATTTTTAAATTAAATGTAAAACGCATTACTTGCTAGTTGTTAATGCAGATATTTCCTTACTTTACATTAATTTCATAAGACTGAGTCATTCTTTGAAAACTAATTCGAGAATAATTCATAAATAAGTAAGTTAGTTCGATTCATTTATGACTATCTATTTCTGTCGAGCAAAGAGCTAAGCTATTGTGATTAAAAACTAATTAATTTACTATGGTTAAAAATTACTACCTCATAATTATTAATCACAATCAAGAGGTGATCAATTAAACCTACACCCTCAACGGCTTTTGTATAAGTCAGAATTTCATGTTCAACCAAGCTTTTTAAAATAACAAGATAGTTTACCAAATAAATTTGCTCTAGTCATGTATCAGTTGAAAAAAATGCATTTGTCTATTATTTATATTTTAGTCTCTTTCTTTTGCAAAATTTAACGACTTTAGGATCAATTATGACGGAAATTGAATGTATTCTTAATTTAAGTATTAATTTTTTATCACTTTCTTTTTGCAACCTGTTCTTACTAACAGAAGCCGATAAAGACAGTCAAATGCATTGCAAATTTAAACCTCAGTCAATACGCCTCAGCACTTGAGATTGCTACTTCCTCTTTAAATATTCATAGACACCAACGGAAAGACATTAGATCCTATAAAATTTCCTTGAATAGGAGAGTAAATAGCAGTCTTCTTCTTGGTAAATTACCTTGATATTTCATTTTAGTTATCTGTAAATATTTCCAAATCAATCTCTTACCACAAAGTAAAACTAAAAGAATTATGTAAGAAACAAAAGGAGATTACGGAACTATTATCTCTAATTTCCATTTGTAAATCAATACTTTTTACCAATTTTTAGCGGTAATTTTTAAATAATGAACCTAAAATATATAGAGACATTAGTTGTAATGTCTCTCTCTCTCTCTTTTTAAACACATTCTGTGAATGTGTATATTTTTTATGAGACTAAATTTTCCCTGGTATTCATTTCTTGAAAATCTAGAATAACATGTTTACTAGAATTATCTTTCTTTTTTTGCAGGGTGATTATACAAACTTTCCTATTTACAACCAAAAGCTTAAGTTGTCCAAAAAAGTATTCAATACGCATACATGTTGAAATTTTTGCGCCTAGTAAATTTTATCCGTATCTTTGTCAAATATTGGATAGTATGGAAGATGTCTTACTTAGAGAATTAGTGATAAGGCACTTTTGATTAACTGTTCTTTTCTTATAGATTATCAGCCATTCTAAGGTGAATGACTAAAATAAATTTATCACTGCAGTAGATACGGTATTTTTTCAAGGAACATTTTAAGAAAAGTCTGAATTTACCTGTTTAGTCCAGTAATGAAATATATTTTTGACATAGAGACATTATATGATATATTATGTAACAACTGCAATGTCTCAAACTTAATATATTGTAATTTATTTTTTTGACTATTGTTTAAAGAGAGAATTAGCATAATTTATATATTAATTGCTGATAATGATAATTTAAGACTGCGTACCTTTATAAATTTCTTATCCTTTTGAAGTTTCTTAGTTATAAAATTTTTCCTAAATTTTGAGAAATTTTAAAAATAGTAAAGAAGAGAATTAGATTTTTATTCAAGATTTTCACAAATCTGTAATTTATAACTTTCAAAACATCGATTCGCGATCCATATTGACTCATTCTGCAGTATTTAAAATTTAATTAATAAAGGCTTTTATATAATTTACCCTTTTATTATGTATTATAATAATTGTTTGAAATAAGTAATTATATGAATTTATATTACATTTAACAATTATAAATTTACCTCATGTCATGGTTAATTTTCTAACGATAAATGAATTCATCAAAAATGTGGGATATTACTTTCACCGCAAATGCATGGGAAGTCAAAGAGATTTGAAATGAGAATTCAATTCTCTGAGAAGATTCATGAGTATCTTGAATCTTACACGAGAATTGAAAAACCATTTTTGATGCGTGAAGGATCAGTAAAGGTTCCTGTAAACCGATTCAGTTTTTCATTTTCAAAAGGGATTTCATTATAGTCCTCGAAATAAAAAAAAAATGGTCGAATAAATGTTGCGGAGGGCATTTTAATGAAAGTAATTTGATATGTGTTTTGTCTTAGCAGAACTTTATAAGAGAAGAATAGCCAGAGAACTCGAGAATAAGAGCACACACATTCCCGGCCATATATTAGATTATCATGCAGTATTAGAGAATATTGCAATTAGGAAAGCAGCCACATGTAAATCAACGGTGACATTACCCTCTATTCGATGTCATTTGTATGCATGTATATGCCTAGTGGTATTTAACCATACTATTTATATATGATTTAGATACGATAGGCTCAAATTGCCATTAACCTCTGAACACAAGCATTATTATCTGACTTGGTGTCGCTCTCTGTTATTCAGAACAGGATATATACATGCATAATATGTATGTAATTTAAAATTTACTTAAAAGGAAAATTAAAAATTGTCAGGACTATGCTTGTATCATAACAATTTTCGTTTATATTAGTAAATGATTTGCTTAAAAAATCCACGCTTTTTAAGACCAAATTAGTGTTATTTATTCAGTCTGATTAATAAAAAAAAGTCAATTTATCACCATCATATCATAACGCAATGATCTAGCTAATAGATGACTTGTACACTAGTGAATGTAAGGATTTGTTTGTATGACAAAATATCATTACAATAATCTTAAGAGGGGTGAATCAATTTAATAGTGGTAAGTATCTGTGCAAGCTGGAATGTAAAAGAAACGTAGTGACTATTATTGAACTCTATAATGCACTCTGGTGTGGTTCAGTTAGTGCAGTTTTGATAATAACATACACGCTCTCATCTCAATTTATATTATTTTTATACATTAAACACACTCCTTTATTAAATAGTGGGTATCAATTTCTTTAACTAGAGTATAAATATCATGTGTGTGTATATTTATTTATTCTATTTTGTTTATGGAATTTTGTCGACTACGTAAGATTAAGTTGCCTTAAGAATATAAAAAAAGTTGAATAGTTCTTTAAAATGAATGAGCATTCTTTCCGATTAGGTTTTTTTAATATATACAGATGTATATATAGATTGCTTTTAATAAGATTTTTATTTTATTCAGAATAATTATTCGATTTGTTGCTTTTATTTATTAATATGATTTTTATGGTTCTGATGATGATTAAAAACCCATTTTGACGATTTATAATAATTCTATATTTTACAAGAGAGGGAGAGAGAGAGAATATTTTTATATGATGTAAATAAACTAAATTTTAATTAAAACTTCACAATTTTTTAGAAAATCAATAATTCATCTGTAGAATATGATGATAATAACAAGAAGACCCAATCAAAATATAACAGATTAATCAGTGTATAGTTACAATATTTACAATGTACTCAATAACCGCCTGTATATTTACTACAGTTGATAATCACTGAAAATGAAAATCATGAACTTATTATATTATTAAATTTTCTGGTAAATTCTTTTAGAGACAATCGTATTGAGGATTTTATCGGTGTTACTATTTGATTTTATAAATCTGTAAAATGTCTAGTTCTACGCTGCCATGACTTTTCTATGCATCCATAATTATATTTTATTAGACCTTTTCTTTATAAAAGGGGGATACTTTGGGGAAAATTGATCAATTATATTTCGATGTATGAGCAAGTAATATTTATTTTTCTAAACCATTTTATATAAGGCTTAGAAAAGTGTATATAT
This sequence comes from Latrodectus elegans, assembly GCA_030067965.1. Taxonomy (NCBI): domain Eukaryota; kingdom Metazoa; phylum Arthropoda; class Arachnida; order Araneae; family Theridiidae; genus Latrodectus; species Latrodectus elegans. Next base: position 84,265,932 of record CM057809.1, read on the forward strand.
ATATAAAATGTCTTAAAAAAAAGTAAATATTACTTTCTCATCAGTATGAAATCAGATTGATCACTTTTCTCAAACGTATTCCTTTCTTGTAAAGGATTTAAATAGTAAAATATAATTAAAGATATTTAAAGGCAAAAAAAAAACTCATTTGCTTACATTCATTTGTCTACCTACAAGTGATGACGATACTTTTTTAAAACACAAATAAGAATTTCTAATTCTGGTCTAATATGTGTATGATCTAATGTGTAATATGTTATACATATATAGAGTATCAACTTTTCTTGGACAACTGAGCGTTATCATAGATTTTCTTTAGTCATTTTTTTTTATAATTTATATCTTCGAGAAGCTGTCTACAAAGAAACTTATCTGCTTTTAGGTGTTTTCCGACCATCTTGATGAAAAAATATCTAGTTATCTTGGTATAGTCCTCGACATGACTATTCAACTAATATTTGAAAAAAGCAAAAATTAATATGGATTAAGAAGCAAAAACTGTGGTATTAGATGATGACTCCAGTTCTGCCATTGAATTACAAATCTGGTGGTCACATGGTCGCTGTCCTTTATCGGATTTATACTCATATTATATAAAGTGAAATCGAAATGAAGTCAGCAAGCTATATGAATAAAGTGAATTGCTCGTTTTTTAATGTGATTTAAGTAATTTTAGTGTTTCTTATGAATAAATAAATTTCTTTAAATAATGGGAAAATATCCTTCTCAATTATGGATGACAAAAGTTATATGATTTGTAAAAAACTTGAGCAGTTTAACTTCACGCTAAATTAATACGCGCGAACATCATATTTTTTATCATATAAGACAGCTGTTGATGAAAATCCTCAGAAATGCTTTTCTACTAGTTTCTTCATTACAAAAACTAGTGTCCTTATCCAAATTTACATTCTGTGAAATCAACATAAACATGGCGTAACAACAATCTAGTTTAAAAAAATAAAATAACATCTTTTCTTATTTCAAAGTTTGCTAACTGAATTCTGAATCAACCAAAAATTATGCACAACAAGAAGTTCATGCAAATTAAAATTTCATAAAGATTAAAGTTGCTTTTCTGATGTGGTGTAGAAAATCAAATCAGCTCTCATAAATTTATTGAGGTACAACTACATAATTAAAAAGCTTTTCTCTGTGTATCAAGAAAATTGCAACCAGCAATTGCAATCTAATTAGCAAATTGCAATCTAAGCAAATTGCACCAGAAGAAATGGTAGATATTAAAATAAGTTCATTTAAACAAACAAAACAATATACAAAATATCCTTGAATGGGAATGCGGGAGTGTTTTACAAAACGTTTGGAAGCTCGATATCTCTAAACATGGGTACTATAATCAAACTGATATAATTTTTTCAGTTTGACAAAAATTCAATAACATCAAGAAATGTCATTGGAAGACAACTTAATAGTAATGAGATAAATTTATAATTTCTGTGTGAATAAATTAAGACCCACAAATCTCTTAATGTATATACATTGGTTACGCAGATTTTGCAATTTGGAACTCAACCAATTGAGAAAATACGATCACGTAATTTTTATCACTTGGCCATGATGAAACCTTTTGGGATGATTTGTAACAAACACATTTTGAATTGTTCAAAAAGGCAATCACTATTCTGCCACTATTCGCAAATATCTTTAGTCACAAAGGTTTTCTAACATTGCACTTACTCAAAAATATGGACAGCTTAAGTTCGGACTTGAGATTACATTTATTCTTTTTTTTCGGTCCAGATCATAAATTATTCAATGCTTCCAAACAGCTTTCAGCAAATTCATTCAATACTATACATGTTTTTCATGTATAGTATTGAATGTTTTTCATTCAATAATTTTGTACATGTTTTTTTACATGTAAACATTATTTGTACATAATTTTGTACATGTAAACAAAGGTATACATGTTTTTCATTCAATAAAATGCACATATTTACTAAATTATACCGTTTCTGCATAACCGGTAAAAAATGTCTTTTATAGTGCTGTTATTATGCTTATATATTAACGTGTTCGTAAAATAATGGTTGGGATTGGAGAGCGCCGAGCAATGATAATAAGTCAAAAGGTGCGCACGTTATAAAAACGTTGGAAAAAAAATCTAGCTTGATAGAACAGGCTGTTGCCTTTATTCATGAGGTATTCTGACGCCCCACAGTTAGGTCATTGACAGGGGATAATCCGCACACAAAGAAAACAGGTTTCTGCTTAAAAAAAACAATCTGCGGTATACGGTTAGTCTGTTCTTGGAGGGAAATAAAGAGAATTTCAAATAGACGCTAACTGCTGAACAACAAAAGAGTAGCCTTTACTATTCTTGAAAATAATTTAGTTCAATGTAGAGATTTCATTGCAAAAATCTGTTTCGCACAATAGCTAAAAAGGAGTCAATTTGAAAAATATTGATTTTGGAAAATGTCATCGCTTATTTAAAAATTTGAATAAAAAAATAAAAAAATTTTACATGCTTGAAAGTAAATTTAAACATATTTTGAAAATACATTGAGAAAGTAAGATTCAGTTTTGAAAAAACTTAGTAGATATCGCGTAAGCAGCAAATACTTCTTAAAATGAGATAGATCTTAAAAAAACAGGTAATAAAGGAGTAGTTTTCTTAAACATCAATTGTGAACTTTTTTGATAACCATAGATCCAACTATAGATGCTTTAAAATATGAAAATTATAAGTAGAGACATTCAGTATAAAGTATAAAGTATATATATATATATATATATATATATATATATATATATATATATATATATATATATATATTAAAAGGCATTTATTTACAAGAAGAAAAATGAAGTGCAAATTATATTCTTCAACATAGTTTTTTGTCAATCATTTTCTCAGTAAATCATTAAATTATTTTCACTGATCAAAGAAATAGATTTTGTTTGCAAACAATTGTGCGAGATATTTACTTCTTAATCATTTTTCTTTTGAATCGTTAATTTTCACAGCTTCATTCATTGACCCAAAGAGGTTGAAATCACAATACTATAATTATGAACTACATGGTCTTCAAGCAGCAACCATTTCATTTATTTCAATCGCGAACAAATAACAGATGTAAACAGGCATCTCTTTATTACAGAGCAAAATAACTTTTTATTTTTCAGTTCTTTGAAATATTAATGTGGCCTGTGAACAGGCAAAAAATCAAGGTACAAAAAGATGACCTTGTTTAAAAATGTACTCTCAATCAATTTTTCAATAATATTTGCATGTATGTGTTAACCATTCTCGTAACAATTTGCAGTTTTTATTTTCGACTACTTCACGAAGTATTCGCTGGAGGAAATATTCGATGATTTGACTACGATTGTTTGATCAAAAAGCTATAAAATCAATTTTAAAAGAAGTTCAAATATTGAGTAATTAACAAACTTACTGTCGTTGGTTGTTGTAATACATCTGAAAATCTTCAACATATAACCTTGTAGGAAATGCATGTAGTTATCAGTATCAACATCTTTCAAGAATTGAACATTTTGACTTTTTTTAAGCACTCATGAAATAGAATGTCAATATGCACAAAATAGGAGTTAATTTTCTCGGCCATCTAAGATTTAAGGTTTATCACAAACCGTGTGATCATCGATGTCGTTGGTGAATATTTGGGTATCGCCAGGGAAAATTTTGACTGTAATAAGAAATGAAGTGAAATGAGAATAAATGAAATGAAATTTAATGAAAAAAAAAAGGATTTGGAATTTTAAACAAATAGTAATATCTGGGGTACACTGAAGTTCAGCGTTAGGTTCATGCTCTTCAAGGAAAAAAAAAAAAAAAAAAAAATTAATGATCTTCTGTTCAATCCAAACTACAGCTAAACAAGGAGAAACGGCTGCTGATTTCCTGAAACACATTTATGGGAGTGGACACTCTGCAATTTGCTATGATTTTTCTCTATGAGCTTGAATTGAATTTACTATCTATGAAAAGTACATTTGGAAGATAATATGTGGTAGGTATTTAAAAAAAGCCCACTTCACTGTGTCAAATTTTTATATATATAGCAAGTTTCTAGGCGACAGAGCAAATTTATTTTTTCTTACTTTTTATTGAATATTGTTAAAATTTCCTTAGAATAATAATGGGATATTTTACGAAGATTTAATAATGTATACATTTATAAGGGCATTAAGATATTTTATTGGATTTCATGAATTTCTGACGCTTATTTGGTTTTCTCCAATAATTTTACTCATGAAAATTGTAAGAATAATAATAAAAAATTGTGTTCTGGTGCATTAAAAGGCTGTAATACGCAGATTATAAAATAAGGTGTCTTTTTATGAGATTGAATCTTATTTTCCACTTATTTAAATATTTTAAGGAAACATTGTAGTTAATGATTAACTGTAAAATACATCAAAAGTTTAATATATCTCCTATAAAGTTCAATGAATCGGTCAGTTTTGAGTTATTACGAAACCTAAAATACAATTTCAATAACATAAGCAAATTTTTATTTATTAAAAAATAACTTAGCGGCGAACATTTTTTAAGAAAAGGTAATGACAACGATTTTTTTCCGTGGTGATTTGCCAGTTTCCACTTTACCAACATCAGCGTCTGGCGACAGATATCTCATGGATTATCTTTTCTGAAGGAGAAATTTTCGCTGTCTAGTCACCCCCTCTGGTGAGCCTTTCTAAAGCTCATATTTTCAAAATACTATTTTAAGATAATAATGCTTGTCAGAGCACTTGCTATGGCGTGCCAACTGTGGAGCCAAGAAACTACTAAAGAATATATTCTTATATCATCCTTTTCGCTTTAGTTAAATCTTTCTCAAATGGAGTGTTTGATATCGTCAGACACCTTTGTGTCTAATGCTCGGAATTACGTTGTGATTCAAAAGATTGTTCGCACCAGAAATAAAAATTGATGATTTTGCGCATCTTTGCGAGCTCATAAAGGTTACAACTTTCCAACAACTATGGCGAGAAAGCCAATTAATTCCGTTTTCAAAACGGTACTCTCGTTTGAAACAGAAAAAGGTCATAAACATCAATGCTACATTTAATGAAAGATGTTTAACTGAAAGGAGGAGTTTAAGGCTATACTCGTTAGATTTATAATGCAATATTTTATCTGAAGAATAAAATTTGCCAAAATAACGTTTTCAAAACGGTACTCTCGTTTGAAACAGAAAAAGGTCATCAACATCAATGCTACATTTAATGAAAGATGTTTAACTGAAAGGAGGAGTTTAAGGCTATACTCGTTACATTTATAATGCAATATTTTATCTGAAGAATAAAATTTGATAAAAAAAAAAATCTCATCATATTTATATTATTATTTCATACTTAAGTACTTCGTATTATTCAATTCTATTCCGTCATTTTTTTATAATTCGCTAGATCAGACTCCTTGCCGGTGTTGTGAAATGTAAATATGAGTCTTGTACAAATTATTTAATTTATAAAAATATTTCAACAGTTAATTTTTGTATTGAACAACTATTATTAAAATAACCGCAGTAATTAACGAACAAAAATAGCTTTTGATTTCTAAATTTAAAATTTTTATTAAAATTTAATGTTTTCTGACTCGATAGTCAGTTATAATCATCTGCAAAAGAAATGTCTCTTTTCTTCTGAGGGGGAAAAAAAAAACAATTTGAAAATGCTTTTGCTAATCTTTTCAGTTTTGTATAGTTGTGTGTTTCTTTACAAAGTTTTGTTTTAAAAATGGTATAGTATTTTTTGTAGTTCGATATTGGTAACTAACAACTACTTAAAAAATGATGCACTATTAATTTCCATTTGTTTTATACAACGAAATTTTATTAGTTATTTATGAAATTCTGTGAATAATTTTATTTCTCAAAGTCGCCATTATTATTTTTACTATTAGATAATGCTGAAAATAATTGAATTCTAAATGTATAGGATTCAGTTAATAAATATGTTTGCATATTAAATTTGATATTTCTATAAGCAATCGTATTCTCAGAAGTATTTATCAAGCGCTTTGACTTAGATTTGCTACAGTTGTTAAGAATACTTTGAAGCCATAATGCAAGGGATAATGGTATCTCGAATATTATTCTCGAAGGGCGCCATACTGGAAGCCATTTTTGTATGACGAAGCTCCCTTTTTTAATGCACGTACTTTTAATATAATTTTTTGCCCATTAAAGGGTTCTATTCGGCATATTGTTAATTTTCTTCAAGGGATCGATCGATGAATAAAATTCTTCTGGGTTTATAAATTAGATTAGTCGTTAGTCATGGTACTTTAATCTGACATGGCACTTTATTCCGAACGAGCTCCTTGGACGATTCCATTAGTTTTCGTTGCTGTACGAGTTACGATTGACGAAGGTACGTGGTTGACACTCTTTTATAAGGACTGGTATTCCAACTAAATAAGTTTTTAACCAACCTGATACATAGCACTTTTTTCAACGGTAAAGCAAAAGTATCAAAAACTTTATGGATTACATAGTAATATAAGTTACTAACTAATTCAAATAATTATCTCCAGGCCAAAATTAAAAATATATATTTACTATTAAACAAATTTAATTTCATTCATGCATATTAATATAATTTTTTTTAATTCCTGCTTTGTAATGAATATAATAAAAATTTCAAAGGATAACAAAGTTCTTTACACAGTTCTTTAAAGCTAATTTTGTCACAAATGTGATCTTAGGTATGTATAGTTTACTAAAATTATTTAAAAGAAAAAATATATATGAATAATTTTCTGTTTAGATATAACTATAATTTTCTACTTTCATATTTATTTAGTGTTCAAAGAGTATGTAATAAATAATTAACTCGTAAAGCTATTTTTTTACCTCATGTAATTTCTTAGAAAAACCAAAATTATTTAGCTTGCCACTCAAAAGTATCGTGTTCTCAGAAGTGTTAAATGCGTCATTAATCAAAAAAATTAGCTACTGATAAGGAACTGCAAAATTTATTTAGATGCTTAATTTAATTTTATTTTATTCTTGCGCTTAACATAAGGCAAGATGTTCTTAATGGATAATTAATTTTAAATTAATTTCTATGCTGGAACAGAAATTGAGCATTAAAGTCAAAATATTGTCATTTTCATTTAAATATTTACTGTAATCGACTGTAATTTACTGAAATTATATTTTGTTTAATTATTTTAAATATGAATTTTTTAATTCATGCATTATTGTTTTTTAAAAATGCATTTCATATATTAATTTTTCTTTGAAATGCCGAATAGTTTAAAATTCTGTATAATATTTAATCAAAAATGTCCGATGGCGAATAAATGCCTTTAATGTTTTTTTGAGTTTTTTTAACATTATTCACATGAATTCATAAAATGTTTTTTTCCATTGCATGCCTTAATATATTACATTACCCAGTAATTTTATTCTTTTGAAATAATACGATCATGGATGAGAAAAATAAAAAGTTTGAAAAATTATTAAACCAATCATCGCAATAAATTGGCTTAATAATTTCTCAATTCATTCTGTTTTATTTCTATTACTGAAAATGGAACTTATAATGTTTCTTTCATGAAATAAAATTGTAGATCATGAGTAGAAATTTGAAGAAAAATTTGAAAATCTTGGAGGATCATAATTAGAAATTTGGTTGATATTTAACCAACATTTTTTGAGTCAAAGAGAGATCTAAGTATCTTCTGTTTAATTTCAGTCCCCTTCTATATCTGATTTCGAGGAAATAAATGGCAACCGCAGAATAAATAGAAATACTTTGTCTACTTTAGCTATCCTCTCGAAACCTCTATGTTGGGCTGTAAATTATTGCTTTGTTTTCATCTAACAAAATTTAAATCCTAATGTCTTTTTTATGGTTTACAAACAAAATTAGCTATCTTTTATGTGTAGTAACTCTATAGTGATGCAGATTTTGTTGTAAAGGAATATCCTAACACGGGTTTAGTTTGTTTCTTGCTCCACAGTCACATACTTTCTACTGCATACTTTCTACTGACGAGGAATAATTGAATTGGAACCTTTGGCTTAAAACGGATTCTGAACCGTTTCAAACAACCACATCGGAAATATAATTTCACCCAGTTAGATGTTATTCCTAAGATAACTGCTCAACATGACCGAGATGAAAGCCAAATATTCTAGTGGAGCAATCTTCTATCATGGGGAAAATGTTAGTCAAAATGCATGGAAAATAAGCAAGTACATAAAACTTATAAGTAAATATATTTTATAAAATTAAAGAGCATTCTAACGATAAATAATGAAATTGTAGTAAGCGGTGTGTATGTTAGCATGACGTGAATGATGTAATAAATTGTTAAGTAATAAGATTAAAAGGTTTCAAAAATGCAATATAAATCCAAAGGTTTACTTTACAGCATTTATATATATATAAATAAAACCCTTATTCTTTTTGTTCGCTGAAATGTTGAGAATTTTAGTATATGCCTCATTTATAAAGATAGGCTATCTATCGTTTCGAAATTTTGATTGCAGCGTTTGTAATTAGCGTAAAACGTACAAGGTGTACAAGAGTGTTTATCACGTTGACATTGAATAAAATGATAATAAGTATGCAAATTAATGTATGGCGTTGTTGAGACACCAGTCAGTCGAGAATAAGAATATCAGTCGTTGTAAAAGCAGGCCCACCGCGCACATTCATCGGTCGTAACTCGTATAGTAGCGTAGAGAAATGGACGTAGTAAAGGAGGTCGTTTGGTGGCGTTTGCTTTACAACTTCAAAAGGGGATTATCAGCTGTTGCATCAAGTTACCGAGTATGTCAAGCGTTTGGTTGTGAATGAACTTACAACAAGGCATTGGTTTCACAAATTTGGTTGAATAAATCATTAGAAATCAGATCGGAAGATTTGTCGCGCTCTGATGAAGTTCTCAGTGGATGACAACAGACCGTGGATGACGAAGCCCTGCAAGCAGCCGTTGAGGAAAACATTAGTTAAACGTGTGGTTAACTTGCCAAATAATTTAACGTTTCTGGTGAAACGGTTAGGTTTCATCTGTAATACTTAGGGAAAAAGACCTACGGGCTGAACAAATGGGCTCCTCATACGATGTTGGAAGTCCAAAAACAATAACGAGTGACATCCTGTATATCGTTGCTTTCTGGCCACCTTAGTGCATCTATATTCAATCGAGTGCTGACCAGTGACAAAACGTGAATCCCGAGGGATTGCACGTTCCCAAGGGATTGCACAACTGGAAACACATCGGCAAAAGATACTGGATGCCGATCGTGATTTCTCCGTGTACCAACAATAGGCTACGTAGGTCATGTTTTTTGGATCATTAAAAACTGCAAGAGCTTTTTTTTTACCTTGTAATTAAATCTGATTTAAAATCTTTGTAAAGTTTTTTATGCCCCGATACACACCTATCCAGAAATCTGCTCGCTTCAAAAACTAATAAACTTGGTTCTTTCCCCATTTTAAAACTGTCATTTATGCCTATCCACTGAAAGTGAAGAAATAATTGGTAAGACATTAGATTCTCATCCTACATTTGTTAGCGCACAAGCTGAGAAACTCGAAGAGCAACGCCCTCTTTGGAAGCGATTCATTCCGCCTCTTAGTACTGTGGAGAATGGAGCTTGCATCAAAAATTATTCTAGTTTTAGTTGTCAAAGTGAAGTTGTGTGGTTGAACTTTATTTAATTCATCAGTTACTATCCATCCGAATTTCGAGTTTTGTGAAAGTAAATTTTCGTTAATGTAATAATTCTTGGATAAAATAATTTTAAAGAATAAAGCTGTATTTATTAATGCATGTATTTTACCTGAACGATCTGCTAACTGTATAAATTCTGGAAATTCAATACCCAAAAAATTAGTAAAAGGTGTTAATCTGATTATATCTTTTACGATGAAAAATTTAGCTTCCTCTTCAAAAGAATTATAGTTGGAAATAGTAGTTTTCTACTTGTTTAGCTTCAAAATCCTTCGACGATATTTCTCAAAGTTCCAGAAATTTATCACGTAAAGTCTCCAGTTTATTTTGCACTGAGCTCATTAGTTTAAGTTTCCTTTCTACTTCGGTTTTCAAAAGATTATCTAATTTAAGTTCATTTTCTATTTGAGTAATCCTTGCTTTGAGAGAAGTTCTATGTCTTAACAATAAATCTAGAGGTCGCTGGATCAACTCCGGCTCGATGGGTCAAAAATTTATGTTAGTTCATAAATTCAAATGCTTGTGGTGGTGTTATAATGTGTATAACATATGATAGATATAGTATAGGTTTTTATTAATTTTATTTAATAATAATAACAGTTAAAAAGTAGTAAATAGTAAGCAAGTCTAAGTAATGAGGAGACGGTTTCCACAGTAGTAAGAGGCGAAATGAATCGTTTACAAACAAGACGCTGCTTTTCGAGTTTCTGAGCTAGTGCACCAAAATTTCCACAATGTTATTTAAAACGAACGATTCTTCTTTTGTCAATTTTTGAAAATGCGTTGTTTTTACCCTCTACAGAGAACGTGTTTTTGGTTTCCCCAATACGCAACCAATTAGAAATCCTTTGGATCACAAATTAATTGAACTACAATATATTATAACTTCATAACTAAATGGAATTTTCAAGCGTTCCGCATTTCATTTCATTTGTTTATAGTCGGTTTTTAAGTATAATATCATTTTGTGGTATAAGACAGAGTTTTGAGCAATGCTAAGTAAATGATAAATATTAATATTTTCTCAAATCACAATTTTCCTCGGAAAGACAGGTACACGTTTTCTATAGAAGCCAAGGCCCATGAAATTTGCCAATCCCACTAATTATTTGTAAGTCGCTTCAGAAAACATTATTTAAATAACCACTAATTAGCATTATCCAATCAATTCTTTTTTGTGGGTGAAAGTAATTGTCACGTAGAGAAAAGAAGATATAGTACCACTAAGTCAGTTTACCCATTTTAAAGATGATATTCGTTAGGTGCTAAAATAATTATACATGAAACTTTTCACTTTGTTGCATTACTAATTTTGCTTTCAAGCATTGCTTTTTCAGCTTTTAATAATTTGACAAAGACTTTGAAACTAAGTCGACACACAGTAGTTCTGTCTTCATTAAAAGTAAGCAAATAAAAGTCATAAAAAAATCTGTTGAAATTTGTAGAGCTTTATTAAATTTACAAAGAAATCCAAAGATTGATTTGACATTCAAAACAACATAAATATTTTGAAAATTAAACGAAAAATTTAAGAATCATATTGAATGATTAGCTATTTTTACTGTGCCACGTGCCGCAAGCAACCTGAGAATAAAATAGCTAAAATAATGTTGTTGAGCAGGAGTAAACATTTCGGCAAGGAATAGAAATCAATATCGTATGAATAACATTTTTAACAAACTCAAAAATTGCTACTAATTCTGTAATTTTTTGAAGCTGTTATTGATCATTTTCATATATATATATATATATATATAAAACTAAATTTGATTCATTCCCAATATGTTGCTGATTTTTTATTTTTTTCGGTGAAGAAAAATTGTTTGGTAAAAAATTTGCGCCAAATTTTAAGTGACATTAGTAAAAAGATAACTTTATATTACACATGTAAACTTAATATTTGTCATTTGTATAAAGTGAATCTAAAGTAATAGATATTCCCACCATTATATGATGCTATAAAAGTAAATCTTTCACGTAATTTAATTATAAAATATTAATAACATTTGAATTTATTATTAATTACGCTAGAGAATTGAAAGAGAAGACTTTTCCCATATCTCACGAAATTTTAAGTTTTTTATTCAGCATATGAAATTAAATATTTACTTCTCATACAAAATTAAAATTATACAATGATTGAAATTATATAGTTTTCTTTATTCGCGTACGTAAATTTTGTGTGCATTATTCTTTCTAATAAATCTTTAAGTAAGTAATTTAGTCATTAAAGAATTAAAGAATTTTGGTCTTAATGATGTAAATGCATATACTGAATATATTTGATGTATATCATTATCTAATAAAGTTGATAAGTATGGAAAATATTCTGAAATCATTATTACTACATTTATTAATATTAAGAAGGAATTATTAAGTTGCAATATTGTATACTTTATTATTGTTTCAGAATATATTAAAAATAGCTTTAATTAAGTAAGTAAATTAACTATGTTTTACAAATGCCTTAATTTAATACAAACAATTTTCATTTAAAATGATTTGACTATAACAACAATATGTCCCACTTTTTGGCATGATTAGCGGAACTGATGGCATCTTTTATTTTAATATACCTAATGGGTGTCCTACTTAAAACCCAGAATATAGATGGGTCCTGGTAATTTATTAGATAAGACTAAACAGAAGATCCTCCAGACTGAAATGACACATTTGGGCCTCTTACTTCCAGATTTGTCATCTCAGTTGCAGGAGATACCTATTTTACGTGGCCTAACCAACGAATTTTCGGCTGGGCCGGTATAGAGCATGAGTCAATTGTGAGAACAACGTTTATTCCTATCTAGCCTTCATGACCCTATGTTGTTTATAATAAATTAAATTATTATATTTAAAGATGTTTTTTGAAAAGTTTTTAATTAGGCTTAATGAATAAATAAGACATTTTCAAATTGGAAATTTTGCACATAGTGGAGGACTGATAATTGTGAATAATAAAAATTATAAATTTATCAAACTTTACATATTGTTATGATTTTAAAAAATAGCTCATGATATTCAACATATATAAGGTCATAAGTTGAAAGCCTTTTTCTAATTTTAGGTAAGCAAGCAACGACGTTTAGCCAAAATATGTGCTAACCCATTAATTTGCGAGAAGCTTGTTGTTTCAATTTACATTTTATACTATGCATATTTCTTTTATTTATGGATTTAAAAATTGAATTTAATTATGGCTGTAAAAATTGAAAATTCGTGTAGTCTTTTTAAATTTTTATTTCATGTTCTTTCTTATTTTTTATTTATTATTAGAAATATAAATAAAGTATCTTTAATAATTTTAGGAAAAACATTCCCCAGATAGATTCATTTTTCCTAATACCAATCGATTGTCATTCTTTCTGTAAGGTGTGATTTCAAATTCTACTACCAAGAATCAATCAAAATTTTTTTTGCTTATGTTACCTGGTTACATATTAATGGAACAGCCTTCAAATAAATTAACAAATACCACATGTTCCATTATATATTCCTAACATCAACCCTTTTACGCATATTCAAAAAATCAAATCAAATTTAATTAATAATTTGAAATTAATGGTAGCGGTGAATACTTATTTAATTCTAAGCAGCAAGCATAAATATTTCTGCTACAAATGGAATTTCGGGAATAATTTTCACAGAAAAAAATTTTTTGGCGATTCATTTTATAATATTTTCAAGTATTTTAATTTTTTCTTATGAAAATGTTTAGAAATATTTGACGCTCTAAATTGTATTAGAATATTTACAAATTTTATTTTCCTTTGAATGTTATAGTAGGCTCATCTTTATAAGAAACATAAGTACTTATGATTTTTTTAAATATTTTTTGTCTGACAACATTAAAAATTTGATAGATTTATTGAATAGTTGTTCTAAAAGAATATTTATTTTTATTTTTGTTTGACAGAATTCTAATCGTAAAGGAAATTAAATGAAAATTTGAAACTTAAAATATATTTTATATTTCAAACACTTTTAACTTTCGTCATCATTGAATTACACTCATTTTTGAAAGATATTTTCAATAATTTCTTTAATGCAATTTTCACTTTGCCTCATTTTAAGTGGAAAAAAATCATTATTTGCATAAATATTCATTTTTTTATGTACTGTTACATTAAAATAAACGTAAAGATTATAGTTATTAAGAGTTTTTTTGAAAATACTTAACTCAGTTAGAAAGATTAAATTCAGTTATATATCAATTATTTGTGATATTAATGATTTAAAATCAATTAAATCGTATTATTTTTAAGCCTTATGAGAGAATAATAACTAAGTTTTATTAATGAGACAAAGTTTTAGAATTTTTTGAGAAGATATCTTGATAAAAATGTAGTAAAGACATAATTCAAAAACATTAAGGAATAAGAAAATGAATCACTTCTTAATGGAAACTCCCTTAAATAGCACTTTACAGGGAAAATATCATATAACTGATTTCTTAAAATACGTTCCTTTTATGTTGATAAAACAATCTATACTTAAAATTTAGTTTCAAATAATTTTTATTATTTGAAATTATATTTCAAACATAGACAGTTTATTATTTGAAACTAAATTTTAAGTATAAATTTTTTTTACTTTATTTTCCTTGTAAGAAAAAAGTTAATTTAAAATAAATCTAAAAGTTAAAATATCTGATTGAACATGTTATATAGAAGACATTTTAATCATTACAAAATTGAATATTATAATAATAAGTTTGAGAGTTATAAAATCTCAAATTTATATTTCTCACTCGGTTTGCTTTGGAGCAAAAAATTGTCAGCATTGTAAAAAAATAAAACAAATTAAAATAGTGTAAAATGGTTAAAAGTAATATTAAAAGCAATAAAATAACTTTTCTCTGTCTAATTAAGAGGAGAAATAAGAAATGTTTTTACACATTTGTTGAAATACTCTTATAAAAGGTTTTAAATTAACAATCTATTGTGGCTTTATACTTGATACATTAATCGATACAGTTTTTTTTTCGAGGAAATCAAAGAAGCGGTTAAAAAAATTTTGTCTGTTATTAGTGGACACTATGCAGCATTCATTCAGAATGTCATCATACCATTACAAGACCGATACGCGCAGAACACAGTTCATTTCAGACAAGTGGAAGTAGTTGTCATTATGTCTGCGAAGACCTCAACATTCCTACCGCATAATCCAGATATCTCGATTTAACACGTTTTGGCAAATGTCAAATTTAATTGTTCTAGAGTCTAAAACACAGTGAAATACCGAGCTTAAAATTTGGTCAACCTTTTTGAAAAACATTTATTTTATTTCTTTACGTATTATGTCTAAGAAAACAGATAAGTAGAATTATAAAATATGGTGAATTGGTATCTATTACATATTTTTAAATAAATATATCTCATTATTTTTACATCAATAATCGTTTTTCATTCATTACGTAAAATATACAGTTATGGGACATTTTTTTCTTTACAAATATATGAGGGTAATTTCAATACAATCTGCTACAACATTATTTTTCAAATTGTTGATTTCTGAAAAGTGAATTAAGCTTCTTATGTTTAATTAAATATCTTAAAAAATCCTTAACGGTCTTGAAGGATGAAAAAGAAATTCCTGCCAATCTTTTTGGTCCTGAAGAACATATCAAATTCGAAGTTTATTTCTATATTACAATAACTTTCCAGAAACGTCTTTTATTATTTTCTAAAACGGTATCGTTGATGAAAACAATTTCCCTGTGTAGTTTCTGACTATCTTGAATCACTAAAAATATTCTGTTTACTCATCCAAGTCAATTCTTTATTTTTATCCAAACGTTTCATATAAAATCTTTCTTACAATTCACTTAGTTTACAATTCATACAATTCACTTATTATAAATTATTCCACAGAAATTCATAAGCAAACATGTTATTTTTCTGGTGAAAATTATTAGCTAAGAAAATGTGATTTCTTAATATGTATTAAATTTTTCATTTTTCTTAGTTAATTTATATATATATATATATATATATATATATATATATATATATATATATATATATATATATATATATATATATATATATATATATATATATATATATATATATATATATATATATATATATATATAATTTAATCATTTTAAAAAAAAGAGACTGATTTTTAAATAAAGTTTTTAGATTTATAAAAATCTTATTCAGTTTAAAATTCTATTTTTATTACATAGAAAATCTATTGATATTAAGACTCAAAATAGCCTTAATTTTAAAATGAAATGTTTATGTTGCTAGAAAACAATAGAATTGTAAAACATAAAGGATGCAGTTAATATATATATATATATATATATACATGAATGTTATTTTTTAATACGGAATTTTTAGATACATTTAAGTTTCTTTTCTTACTTTTCTTGACACAAGATTATCGATAGTTCAAGGCAAATTTGTATTACGTATTAAAACCGAAAATTTTGAAATATTTCTTTAAATCAAAATTGTCTTTTTCAACGTCTTTTTTATTTTAAATATCATATTTACAAGTTAAGATTTTAAAAATTGAATGTTTTCTTTTTTTTTTTTTAAACAAGTGATATAGTGGGTGGTCTTAAAGTAACAGTAAACAAAATTTGTTTATAGTAATGTCACCGAATATCGCATTTAAACTATGTTGATGTATTCAATAGTGTTTCTTTGATGAAATGCAGAAAGCATCAAATTTTCATATTTACGGGCACATCTGAGCATACGTTTAAGTTAATATTTATAATAACAGGAGTAATGAAAGATAAAACATTTCTATGGTTAACTATTCCGGTTTTGTTAGAAAAAATTCACTCATTTAAAAAAACTATGCTCGCAATTTGTAAATTAATACCATATGTTCACTTAAGAAGGATCCTGTATGCAATATGAGCCCCTAGATTAATATGTTGTGGACTTTAACCTAAGTTCACTAATTGTGATTTTCGGCTTCAGTGGTTCTTGAAATTAAAAGACCAATGGTCGATTGATAAAAAAATGCGGAGAAACTGTCAAGGTGAGAGTAAAAAATTATTGTTATTGCAATTTTTAATAACAAAAACTTTAATATCATTTAAATCCTTTACACTTATTAAAAAAATTTGTTACAGCAAGTGAAGGAATTATTAAATACTTAAAATGAACGCTCGGAAAAAATATATCAGAAATAACTATCCTGCATACGAACTCTTTCGGCACATTTTTAATCAGTAATTATTCCTGAAAATGTTAAGAAATAATTTCCACTAATTTGTGCTAAAACTAAATACTACATTCTAAATGAATGATACTTTTTATGACAGTGCATTAAATCCAAATAACTGATAAATATTTACTAATTGAAAAATCCTTTTTAGGAATGACAGGCAACCGAAATGTTGTAAAAAGCAATCCGCAGCACAATTAACTTTTACGACTAGTAAACGGAAAAATGTTTTAACATTCATATTTGTGAATTAGGGGTTTAATCCTTCATTACCGTAATGTGAAACGGGTATTCAAGATTAATACAGTGCGATCAGTGTATCTCCACCAAAATCACCGCAAGATGTTCTAACGTATAAGTTTCTGCAATAAAATTTACGTTAGAATATCTTGCGCTGCTACATTAATGATCTATATCTGTGATAACAAAAAATATGATTTCGCATATCTTCAATACCTTTACCATACGACTCTAGGAAATATAATATTTTCGAAGTTGATATAAAGAACATTTAATTTCAATGATTGTGATAACAATAATTATAAAACTCTATCCATGAACATTTTCCAAAAATATCTCTTGTCTAAAAGTAGATGGTAATATTCAATTTTCAGATGGTACCAGGGATGCTTGCATAACTTATAACAAGACGAAGGGGTGCTTTTATGTGAGATAAAGGGAGCTGTCAATGCAGAGTCAGAAGTGTTATCGGGAACAGATAAATAATGCATTCAAAATTTTACAGAAGTAAAATGTTAATGAAAATGAGGTTCTAATGACTTAATTTTTGTGGTATTTAATGTAAGCTCTATCACTAGTAAAAAATAAAATCGTGCTATATGTAAAATCATCATATGCACTGAAAATATTTTAAGAAAAACATTTTAAATAAGTTTACGTATTTTGACGTTCATGTACATAATGAATGCTTAAAGTTATAGATATCAATATATTTATCAGTTTTTAAGTACTCATAGTCTAAACCTGACGCTCATTGTTTGAAATGTAGCATTTGAATAGAATTAAAAATGTGTATGCCTCTGTTTCCAACATCGGGTAACAAATAAGACTACAATAAATTTAAGCGTATTGAAAGAGCAAACGCACCAAATTATAAGTATATCGTTATTTAATATCACACTTATTGAACGGGAATTGAAGAGTATTTAAGTTTTGTACTCTCTCCTACATAAGAAGATTTCACACAGTTAACGCAATAATTAATTTAATTAAGTTTTAAGGTGCCCACTGACTGAAATATAGATATGCCATCATTTTATCATAAATAATTATAGCCAAACAAGAAAGAGAGAGAGTTACCTAATTTACTTTTATTTTAAAAAGATTTTACCACTCATATTACATTTGATATTTTTCTTTGATTGATTCGGTATTAAGTAAGCTATTTTGAGAACGTGCTTATTTGATTGGGAAAGTCATGTTCATGACTGGCGACCGGAAGTATTGAACATTCTTTTCCACAGGTGTGATGGAGATAGGAGGGTAGGTCTCAAGGATCGATCTTGTTACTGGACTGGGGATGAAAATTACGAGGTTCTGGATTGAACTAAAGATTAAGCCGGAAATGTTATTGCAAACAAAATTTTTTTATAATTTTCATGAAAATTCTTCAGCTTCAAAATCGCTTTAGACTTAAGAGATGACTTAAGTCTAAAGCGATTTTGAAAAACTGCAGAGAAATTTTCTCTGCAGTTTTTTTTTTTTTTTTTTCACAATTTTCTGACTCTATGAAATAAATTTTCGATCTCAAAATTCAATCACAGTTTTGGAATTAAACTTATTTTTAAAAGCAACCAACATTATCTTCTTGTTTACTTTAATACAATAAAGATAAAATATATGCTTATAGATTAAGTCAATTTAATCTATAAACATATCTTTGCAAATATTTTGTATTTTCACTATTGTATTCAAAGATATTGTCTTCGGAGAATAAATAAGCATTGCCATAGGGAATTTTTTCACAGAAAGTTTTAATAAAACCATGATTACGAAGTTAATTTACTTTCAAAATAATATTTTTTTCATAGATTGGTCTATATACTAAGTAATTATTATTTTCAAACTTTTTATTTTAATCTTACTAAATATTCTGAAAACAATCAAAAGAAAATACTCGTAATCAATTTCATAGTTCTTTTTCATTATTTATAATTTCTAAAATAGTTCATTTTCTTAAAAATTACTGAATTTTCATTTGCATTTCAGAATTAATTTTGTCAAACTGTAGACGTTGAAATTACTTCTTAAAATAAAAAAAAATTACATTTTTCTTCAAAATATAATATTTAAGTCGGGAATATTTTAAACATGTGCCAAGTATTTTATGAAAGTTTTTATTAAATAAATCTAATCATTTAATATTTCATCTAAACATTTATTAAATGATAAAGAGAAAAAAATTAATTAATTAAAATCATAAAATGAAAAATATTTAGGGAAACAATTAGGTAACAAATCTCATATTTCTCGCACCGTTTGGTGTGATTCTTAATGTCCAGTTGTGAATATATATATATATATATATATATATATATATATATATATATATATATATATATATATATATATATATATATATATATATATATATATATATATATATAAAGGAAAGAAGTATCAAAAATTAATTACCCTAAACTGTATCTATTTTTGAAAACTAAAAAAGAGCTTTCTGAATTATTTCAGATAAAAAATATTGAAAATGAGGATGAAAATTTCTACTCATTAAAAGCTCAAATCCCCATATCTCAAAGATTTCTCCTTCAAAGAAATTGTCTTTTTTAAATAAAACGGAACGATTTATACGTGAATACGAGAGGGTATAGAAATAATGAGCTATCAAATAAGGATGAGTAATTCTTTTCAAAATAAAGTTATTGATTATACAAGTAGTTTTCACGAGGAACAGAGTATTGTGATTCTCGTTCAAGTAAAAACTTTAAATTTACATTTATAATGATTATTTTAATTTAATTAAAATATATTATTTCACGCGATAAATAAAATATTGAACTTTTATAGTTAAATATATTCTAAGTAAAAATACTAAGTACTTTTCAAAAAATGTTTATTACTTTATTTTTTGTTTTTATATATATATATATATATATATATATATATATATATATATATATATATATATTGCGGCATAAAATTTAAATTTTTTCTAAAATATTGTGAAGAGTTTGAACTTATTTTTATATAATTAACTAAAATAATAATTTAAAAATCTTTAATTAAATATTGATGATTTCTAAAATCACTTTGATTTTTATTAAAGGTATAAACTCAGCCTTTTATTAATCATTAAAAGAAACTCTTAGTCTGAATAGAAAATTTCTTTATAAGATACTAAAATTTAGTTATTTTATTTAGTCTATTAGTGTCTTCCATTGCGCGTCACTTGTTTTTATCCCTTTCTAAGCACAAGTGGTGAATATACACGACTCCTCAGAAGTTATTTTATCCAATATTATGTACATATGTATCCAATATTGCTGTGGGTGAACTCCAGTTTACCAGCGAGGTTAAGCTTCATGCTTTCTGAGCAAATCTCAAATCAGTTTCTTGAAAATTTATCCTAACAAATTTAAATCTGGATGGGATGTATTTGGCGATTTCTCATTTATCTCAAAATACTGTAGAACAGGCTAATTAATTTTGCTACTCTTACATTAAAATCAGTCTATCGTCGGCAGACATAAGTATTCAGTAGCAAATCAAATACCATCGTACATATATTACTAAAATAGAATTACAACGTGATGAAATTGATATCTTTTTTATTAATACAGAACTGTCAAACAGTTTTGTTTCCTAGTATATAATTATTTATTTTATGCAATCAAATGCAATCCACAGAATGAATTTCTCATTCTTAAGACTTAAAATATTTCTATCACAGAGCAATGGATAAATGAACCTGAAACTAACTTAAGATTATACATTAAGAAGCTGATATACTCATATAAAATTAACATATAACTTTAAATCGAACTATTTTTGGAACTTAATTCGGAATTAAGTACAAAATATTTTTCTAATTCTATAATTAATGATGCTCTGATAGTTCATAGATGCAAACTAATTGAAATTTTTAAAATTTTTAAAATATTAAAACTAAATTTTTAAAAAGGTATTTGCTGCTAATATAATGATATCAAAATAGATATTATATTTATATATTCTGACATATTGAAGATTCACAATGGACAATCAATGCACTATTGTATTCTTGCAATGTAATATATTTTTCATTACATTGAGATAATGCTATGTAATGATTTTCTGTCTGTAATTTCAGGATACATACACAACATATATATATCGTAATCTCATGTACTTGTTACGTTAAAGGAATTTTTTGACTCTTGAAAAATAACATCTTATTTGTATTCTTACTGAGAAGAAAAGCAATTTGTCAGGAATGGCCTACAAAGGTATTCGTAGGGAAAAGTTCACCTTTTTTTTTTATCAAATGTTAGACTTTAGTTGCTTGCAATATCACGTGATAAGACTGGGAAAATATACTTCCTTATCTCCTCCACTCAACCAAAAGCATTCGCTCTCCCCCAAGAGCAGGCCCCTTTCGTCTACAGATGCCCATGTAATAAATCGAAAATGCCTTGACAGGAGGGTTCATTTCTGCAACTCTCGTTTTATCTTCAGCATCATTACCTGAAGATATCCCTCCACTTGAAAGAAAAGTGCACCATTTGCACATTTTCTTCCGGCGATGAATAGATTTATCAATTGAACAAAACACAATTTTCATTTTATCTCAATGCTGTCTCATGTTAGAAGGTATAATGCACTACAATATATATTTGCAGGTGTGTCTAAGTTCAAGCACGTTTCAATGCATCCGGGTATCTAGGGAATAATAACTGTTGAGGCCCCTTGTTTCCCTCTTCAAAGTTCGAAAGGGAATTGACCTTTGTAGTGTCCTTGAGACAGCCTACTTCGGAGAAAATTTGCAGAAAGATAGAAAAACTAGAATCCTATTGAAAAGCGTTATAAGCTAAGAAATAACATTGTATTAGCTTGATATAATAAATGTTCTTATAATATTTTTAACATACTTGTTCTTGTTAAGTAGTATTACTATAAAATACGAAACACTTTTTTTACAACAGAAATTTTTTTTTAAAATAATGTTTCTGAAAGAAGATGAGTGAATAAATTCAAACTTAATATTTACCTTGAATAAGTTATTAAACTTAGATTATTTCCATACTTAAACTAAATGAAATATTTAAAAATATTTAGATATCTTGCTGCTTATAATATGCAAAATAAATTCTGAATATTTTTTATTAAAATAAATATAAAAAGTTAACATAAATTTATTATTTGTTTTTCTTGTATAATGCGTTAATATGATTTCTTGATAGTTTGAATCTTGGGATGTGTTTTCATTTCTTACTAGAAAAACGTAACTCATCATTTTTAAATTATGAATTTCGTGTATAGCTACTTTCTACTTATTATATTTTTTAAAGCAGATTTTTCTTCACTAAATAAAGCAAATCCTTTTTTAAATAATTGATTGATGTGTTTCCTTCTTATTGAATTTTCTAAAGTCAATTTGGAAGCCATATTCTGTTGATGAGGTGAAGGTTTAATGAAATATTGTTAAACAATAAAAATGTGCTGCATTGATATAAGTTTTCAAGAGAAAAATGTTCTATCGAAAGCATTTTGTTCAGCGATCATATTATGTAACCAATGACATAATTAGAAATTTCCTCTCCGGGGCAAACGTATGCAGTTTTTTTTTTTTTTTTTTTTTTTTTTTTTTTTAATGCAAAATTTATAATTGCGTGCTAAAAATTTCACACTTCCAGAAAAACAACCTCTCTTACCTTTCTTATTAAGTACCACTTAATCTGGAACACAGTGTACTGTGATTTTGCGAGTATTACTGATTGTAATTTGAACGAAACAGTTAAGTGGAATGAAAGATCATTTTTGGTAATTTGTTGTCGCATATGCAGTCTCAGCTTTGGCAATTTGTTGTCAAATTCCTTGACAAGATTATCGGTGGCTATTTTCTACCAAATTAATATCTAATTGCTATTCATAAGTGTACTAGGGGATACACTTGTTTGGCTGATTTAACGAAAAATGTGCTCCGTATATGGTAGAAAAATGGCTCAGGATTTTAATAAATTTTATATACTGTAACTGTAACATGTGATGTAATCTGCGTTTATTTTAAAAACAGAGTTATAAAATTGCTTTACCATTAATTCTTTCATGACTTTTTTGCAATAAGTTGTTTGTTCGAAGATAAATTTGGACCCATTACAAATATTAATGCAATCAAAACACATGCAAATCTTCATTCAGTGCTTATATACTCGTTATGTTATTACAGTCTAAATAGTGAGATGTTCTTATTTTTTTACTTGATAAAAATCTACTAAATAAACATTAATAAACTCTTCTAAAAATGTTGATTTGAAATTTTCAGAAAACTATAACATTTTAAGTTTTACATTAATGGATTAGTGTGATTACGATTTCTAATTAAGGTATTTTCACAAAGTTTATTAATATATTGCTTTGCATTATATAAAAAATTAATGTTCAATTGTTAACAACTTCATAGTAATGAGATTTCCATACCGCAAATGAAGTATAAAAAAAACGATGGAAATTTAGTTTTTTCCTTATTTATATGTATTGTGCCAAATTAGAAAATTTTCCAATATTTGCCTTTAAAAATTCCTATTTTGATAACAATTATAACAGATTCACTTAAATCACTATTTTCTGTTTGATGAAAAACATAAATAATAAATTTACTTGTATAATATCTCATAAATATGGGTTATTAAAATGTGATTTTTTCCTTATTTTTCGTGGCGGGTTTTAGTTAATGTAATGTAATTAAGCCCGGTAATTCAATGAATTTTATTTTTACACAAAATGCATTAAACAAAGTGTATTATTAAACAAAATGATCAGATACATTACTTAGCATATAAGATCAATATATCTAGGCACAAACGCGTTTCCTCAAACATTCCACTTTTTTCCTTCTTATATTTATCTTCCAATCCGATATTAAGAAAAAATTAAAGTTATCTGAAAAATTTATCATCCTTTGTCATACAATTTATTTTAATCATTTTAATAAGATTTCTTTTGCATAAGTCACTAAATTTTATTGTACAGATGATTTTATTTCTAAGTTCAGTTGTTATTTTATTATATAGAAATACGTGTGGGGTTTACAAAATAATGGAAAAACTTTAAGTTTATAAAGAATCCTTTGTTAGTATGGTGTATGATTACCGTAGCCATGTAATATAGGTTGGATTAGTTGAGAGATAAATTCTTGCAAGTGATGAATAGTATTATTCTACCATTCTTCATGGAGATATTTTAAAAGTTCTGGGACACAGACAATGGTGAAGGATATCGGTTCCGTGTTGAACTTTCTAAAATAAACCATAATGATTCAATTATGTTGAGATCTAGTGACAATGCTAGCAAATGTAGATTTTTCACATTATCCTAGTGTCTGACAAAAATTAGACTAGGTTTGCTGCATGAATAGGTGCATTATCATCCAGAAAAATTACATCTCCTGTAGATAAAAGAATTGTATCATAGGATGAACTTCTGAGGTCAGCTAAAATTACTCTATACTTCTTCCCAGGTCTCCTTTCTTTCAGGATATCTATTAATCCAGCAGAAAGCCACATCAGGGCTGCCCATATCATGACAGATCCACATCCATATTCTACAATCGGAAGGAAATAATCATATCATGCGGTTGTGCAGATGTCTTCTGAACGTGCACCTGTCAAGTTGTTGGGAAAAGTATGAAAGACGATTCGTCAGACTATATTTCCTTATCTCACTAATTAATCGGCTACGTTTTGTGAGTGTGACACCACTACAGACGGCGTTTGGCACAAACATCTGTGACTTGGCATTTTTTGTTCTGCTGTGCATGCTCTGTTTATAAAGGTGCGTTCTAATTTTAATCATTGATACTGGAGAATTCAGATGCTGATTGAGTTCTGCAGTCACTTTTGTTGCAATTGTTCGCTTTCTAGGCATTATAACCATGATATTTCCATTTAAATATGGATTGTAATGTGCCTACAAATCCTCTTGCCTCTGTGTATTCTCTTTCCATTTACTACTTCACTTTGCCGAGCATTTTTTATCACTCTATGTGTATGGTGTCAAGTCTTTAGATATCGTATCTCTTGTACATCTTAAAGTTATGAAGTTTCGGTTGCATTTGCTCTAGCAAAACAGGCTCCTAAAATTTGGCCTCTGAAAACCTGAAAGGTCCAAAATCTTATGCTTTTGAAAAAATCCAAGCTGTGACATAAAGCTTCATCAGATAGGCATTTCTATTTGTAAAAAAAAATGGTACTTAATATATTTTAATGCTTGAGAATTAAGAAATGTCACTTTTATTCACAGATGTTTCTATTATTTTGATAACCTTTTGTAATATAATATTTATTTTTTCTACGTAAATCCCTCGCTTTTAAATGTGTTTTGTTGTACTTCCTTAAACTTTTTATAGTGAAAAGTTAAGATAGTTAAATTTACCTCTCATAGTTAAAGGAATGCAATGGATTTTTCACATTTTCTAAGAATTAGGTTCGTAATAGTTGTTCTTCTTCTGCCGGCCAACATGTCTAGTGGTCAGCGTGCCTGTCTATAGATAGGGAGGTCCTGGGTTTGAATCCCGGTTCAGGCATGCATGTACTTTGTCTCTCGCTATCCTGTCTTTGTTCTTTTCTTGTTTGTGTGAATGAAGTATGAATGATGCCTACCCTATAAACGGGTCCCTATGGTATGTGTGAGGGTGCGATGGTGGCCCACCCCCTGTGGTGCAACCGGGACAACGCCCCGGTGGCTAAGAGTTTGCTGTGTCTGGCCGGTTCCTTAGTATCAGGGAACAACAGATTAATAGACTCTGTTGCAGCTGTAACTGTCTACAATCTGCCATTGGAAGAAAAAAAAAAGATTTTTTTCTTCTGTAAGATATATTTTGAAGCTTACTTTTATGTTAAAGATATTTTAAAACTGACTTTCTTGCTTTGGAAAGGGAAAGGAAAAACACATTTTCGAAAGAAAAATTTTTTTAATGAAAAGTAAAATGATAAAAAATTTTTTTAAATAAAAATAGATAAAATAATAAAAAAAAATTTAAATTAACAAATTTTAATGTATCTTTGTATAACTTGATTTTAGAAATCGTTTCTGAATTATAATATATAGCTGAATAAATTTTCTAGAATACTTTATATATATCAAAATTATAGATTTTTTGAATAGGCAATAAAATTAAATTAAAGGAGATCAAACATCAAAATAGAGTATTGTTCAAAATGTTCTCCTTTTTTTTTCCATTTCCCTACTCTTTTGTATTTCTCTGGAACATTTTTCTTATTGATGGTTCATGAATGATCTGTATGGATCAGTGTCTTTCCGCTGTCTAATGCGATGCAATAAAAAGAGAGTCAATATAAGTATCGAATTAATTACTTGTTTGAAGCTCAAATTTAAGAAATAAATAGTTGCATTTGGCAATTTTGATCCACAAAATCATTAAAGTTGGTTTCACAACAATTATTTCAGTAGATGATATTTAGTTCTGATCTTAGTCTAATGGTAAAACTGCTTTTTTGATGTCAAGGCTTCAGAGTTCAGTACCAGACATTGTTATTTAACGAGAAATGAATGTTATGCTTTTAATTTTTACACACACGTCCGTCGGGTGAATCTTGAGAGTATTCAGAGTTTTCTTCATTGCAACACATGAAATTGATCCAATATCGACGAAAAATCCTCCGGAACATTCAAATGCTTTTCAAATTTCTTCGAGTGTTGGGCTGCCAGTTATGCTGTGACAAAATACTTAACAATTGCCCTACAGGATTTCATTAAATTTCCCATTAATTAGTTATAATTAACAAACCACTGATATTTCTATTTAAGGCAGTGCAGATAATGCTTGTTGATGATAAATGGATGGAACAACAATAATGTATTTTAAAGCGAACTTGGTTCTGCTTATAAAATTTCGAGGGAAATATTTTTAGGAGAGTTGTAATTACACAGAAGTTGAAAGTACTAGTTGAAATCCATTAAAATTCAGAAATAAAGGGTACAAAATATTAAAATAAAAATTATAGAAATGAAAGATTCCATCAGTCTTTTAGCATTATGATTTAGATTCGCACAAACACTGCCTCTCTTCTACATGCATTTTTAATGAATTAATATCACGTGATGAGCTTTATAGGAATATATACGTTTATGTGTGTGTGCTGTGAAGAGCATCAACTTTTAACTCATGGCACTGCAATTCGTATTATATATATAAAAAATCTTTTACTAAAAAAAACTCTCTCTCTCTCTCTCTTTCTGTCATTCGAGAAAAGCTTGCGGGATTAATCGGCCATATTTCGCAGCTTGTGGTGTCTAGTAGAGAACACACACGTAGATTTCGGTTAAAATGTTTGGCTTCAAAAAATATCAATATATCTTAATTTTTCCTTATTATTTAATTAAAACTAAGCATATTTGATATCTGCTGACTGTATTCAAAACTCTGTTCTGCACCACAAAAGAAAGCTTTGTGGTAGATTAACTAAAAAGACAGGTTATCTGAAAACAAATCAAATGAGGTGTAGAACATTTGAGAATACATTCTCTTTCTTTATAAAATTAACTATTAAAGCTGGAACTTTTTCCATTCACATTCTAATTTATTTTTAATAGATGACATAATAAGAAAATCGAAAACATGTATGGGCAACAGCAATTCTTTTCCAAAATCAGAAAAAAGTAAATAATGTTAGTTTCGTTATTTCACTAATCCGAACAGTTTAGCGCAGATAATCATTATTAAAAAGAGGTAAGAATGACATTCTCTTTGACTCTGTAAAGATGTGTGCATTGCGGCATCAATAACTTCATCGTGAGTTCAAATAAGTGTCAATTACGGTTTAAATTATTATAAACGTTGTCAACAAATTTTTCGATATGAAGCACAACCGCTGTTTAAAAAGTTAGCTAGAAACCAATATTCTGATAAAAATTTTATTCCCTTCCGAGAGGTACCGTCTGTGAGGTATTATACATCCTCATTTGCGTCACAAACAAAAGTTCAGTGAACACACAAAATACGGATTTTCTTTAATAGATTTTTAAGGCTTCTGAAAAACCTCATGTTATTTCGAGTTTTTCAGTCAATTTTTATTTTTCTATGAATCTTTATTTCAGGATTCATTGACATTTTAAATTTAATTGGTTTTTCTAATTGTCATTTATGCATTTCTGATTAATATTTTGTTCAATGCAGTTTAATCTGATAAAAATAACTTGTTTACCTGATCATCATGATAT
The DNA here is from genome assembly GCA_030067965.1 of Latrodectus elegans. NCBI lineage: Eukaryota > Metazoa > Arthropoda > Arachnida > Araneae > Theridiidae > Latrodectus > Latrodectus elegans. The sequence continues at coordinate 84,294,226 of CM057809.1, forward strand.
TGGTCTCTGTCTCTCTCTCTCTCTCTCTCTCCCTCTCTCTCTCTCTTTCTTTATATGAAAATATATTTTGAGCTACTGAGATTTTTCCAAAAAGTAAAAGATATGTCATAAAATGAACTATTTTAAACCGATAATAATGATTTATTATTTTTAAGAAAAATATTACAAAATTATTAGTGCAAGTTATATATTGTATAGTATATATTTTAGGTTAATATTTTCAGAAAGAACGCAATCTCTCATTAAGAATATGCCAAATTTTGTCATAAAGTTTTCATACGTTCTGTTTTTATCTTTACAATATAAAGGTTCTAAAAATCATTTTATATTCTTTCCAATTTTTTTCCATTTTTCTGTTTTAAATACTGAGGAAGTATTTTTCCTTTAAACTAATTTCATTGTTTATTCAAAGATTGTAATTTAGTTAAATTTTAAGGTGATTTTTTTTGCAACTTTTCAAATGCTTATATCGAACACCTAACAAGTTCATTAGCTATATTTGTTCACTTTCTGAATAAAATCTTGATAAAAACCTTCATTTTAAAAGCCTTTTTAAAATGACATATTCGGCTCTCTCTCTTTCTCTCTCTCTATAGTAATTTTATTATACATCCTTTATTAAGTTTCTCACAGCTAAGCAGGCTGAAATAACTAGTACTGTAGTACAGAAATAAAAACTATATAATTTTAATAAACATTATTTAAACCCATTGATTATAAGTTTATTACATCGTACTCTTGAGACAGCAAAATTAATTTTATGAAGAATACTTTAAAATTAAAATCAGAATCTTGTTTAAAAAGATTTAATTCGAAAATTTTTCCTTCAATAATTCCAAGCATTTGTTCTGGAGCTTGAGACATCGGTAGTTCCAGAGAATACAAAAACCAATCTTATAATAGAATGTTGTGTCCTGTAAGTAAATATTTAACTTTAATATTTTAAATCAACTTTCGTCAAAATTCTCATTAACTTAATTTCTTCATTCTTTATAAGGACCTTCATTGAGAATTATACTAAGTAGTCTACAGAAAAATAGATCCATGTATAATTTGTCTTAAGAAATCAAATTCTGGAATAGGGAACAATGTTGTTTATATATTTATTTCAATACAAAATGTTATCAAACACAATCATTTCGCTAAATATTAATTTTTCAATTCATGATTGAGAAATAAATTAAGATAAAGCATATAAATACATATAGGCATAAGTATACAATAATAATTTTTAAAATATGTAAAAAAAATTGATCATGTAGACCACTGTTGTTGTCTTGTGCCACCTAGGCAGGCAGTATGAGGCGCGCTGCTCCTCTTTTCCAACTGAACCATATTTTGGCGCGGAGTAAGACTTTCTCAGCACACACATGCCATAGATATCCATTTATAGAGTAGGCAACCATTCATACAAAGAAAGGACAAAGACAGTATAGACTGAGAAAGTACATTCGTGCCTGCAGTGGGATTTGAGCTCAGGACCTCCCTATCTCCCAGTCAGGCATTCTGACCACTAGACAACGTGGGGGACACGCATACCACTAAAAGTTATTTTAGAAAGTTGCTAGAATATAAATCTTTTATACATCTAAAATAAATCTCTGTATTAGGGTTTATTTCTGTTATTAAAAATATCTTATGCGGAAGATACAAGATTTTCCAGGAGATTTAAATCCAGGAGAGGAAGCAAGAAAGCCAATCAAATTCTCTTATTCGTGAGTTAGCTATAGTTCTGTAAGGCATTTATATCTGCATTGTTTTGTTATAAGAGAAAGAGAATTATCCGAAATCTTTGCACTTAAGGCAAAATATTTGTACATTTTAATCGAATGTACTTTGACACCGCGAAGCTGCGTCCTAATCTCATTTAGAGAGTGACAATGGATTGAGTTTGAATAAAATATTGTTACATATTGATAATCACTAGATTTTGGATCACACACACGCATACTATCTCGCTGTTTCTCTCACTTTTTTCCTATACTTTTAATCCACTTTTCATAATATTTTTCATTCTGATAATTGAAAATTTTACAGTCTTATTTTAAAAGGAACCAATATCCCAAGATTTCAAGTACTCATATTTTAATGAAAGTTTTTCAGATTATAAAACAAGCTATAGACTTATTAATAAGTTTAAAATACTTTCTAGAATTTTTCACATATTTTTTTGCATTTTTTACTTATATTCTTTACGGGAATATTGAAATAGTTATATTTACATATTTTTATGGTTATAAGGATCTATCTTTGAGCTAAATAATATTTTATTTAGTTTAGTTATAACTAAATTTAGTTTCAGTCACACTACCGAACATTTTTGACTTTGCTATCCTAAATTAATAGCCAAAAACCGTTATGAAATTGTCATTATACGACCGTTTGTTGCATTCTATACTTTTCATTTATGTTCAGATCTTTAAATAAAATAAGTATGGAGAAAATCAAAGAAACTTAAGAAGGGAAACGTCAAGTGACCATTTGACAAATCTTTCCTGTCACAAATTTATGCTTTGTAAAATGCATATATTATGTAAAATTGTTAAATAATTTGGACTTATTAATATTTAGAAAACTCCTTTATATAGAATTAATTTAATGCACCCGCTTCACAATGCAGAAGAGTAATTGGAGGTGTACTACAGGTGTTATTTACTACAGATGTGAAATATTTATCTTTATATATATTGGAGACAAAGGTCTGAAAATATTAAGTCAACTTTTTCAAGATTTTTATCATAATATAAAATTTTATATTAGAATATGTCAACTATCTAAAGTCTCTGATTTTTAGAGAAAAAACTTACTCGAATGAATTTTTGTAGAAATATAGAAATTAATTCGCTTTTATTATAACGAAGTTATTGCTTATTATAACTTATACAGTTGAAAATTTCATAACAACTTCTGTGTTTTGGTAAAATTTCTCTTTATTATGATTGTTATAATTTCACTTCTTCATTATATGATTTGATATAATATTAAAAAAAATAGAAATTTCTATAAAGAATATGCTTTCTTTAGCCAAATCTAATATTATATCATTGATGCATAATTATTTTTAATTTTACACATTGTTTAATTACGATTTTTAATTATAGTAAAATATTTCGATAGGTTATTTTTAATGAAACTATGTTGGAGAAAAATATTTTGAATAATAAAATTTTGATAGCGTGTTTGTGAAATTATATCGTATTTACTTCGAGCAAAACATATTAGCTATTGTGAGAAAAATACATTGAGAGAGAATTTTTAATTTTTGTTTATTTTGCAAGTAATATTTGAAATTTAAGTATGTATTTACGCGTATTTTATTTTTTAATAGATGTTTTAATCTAAAATGATTATTTTCATATTTAACAATATTTTTGATAGATGCTATTAAACTTGAAAATGTATTTAATCCTTAACTTTATACGTGAATACTGTTTTTGACTGGGCTTTTATGCATTCACATTTTAAAATCTAATTTTTGGTAAGTTTGGATATTACTTTTTTTTAAAATGCATTACTTTGCAGACTTCAATCACTAACATTATTACAGTTTCTTAAAATAATATGCAATTTTTACCACCTATATTTAATTCCTTTTTATTAAAACTGAAAATGTGGCTTATTACCAAATATTTTCATAACTTTTTCGTTAATATATTTAAAATTTAGTTTCTCTGCCGATTATTTCATGCATAAGTATAAATAAATAGTTTAAGAAATAAGTTAATAAAAATTGCTTCATTAGTAAAAAGTTTCAAATTTATATTTTTACTACCAATATTTAACTCTAAACAAAAAGGTGAAAAAATATTTTTTTAAAAAAACTGAAACACGAAGTTAGGATAATGTCAGCATTTTACTTCCTTTAAAAACTTCAACAATCTCTGTTATGAAGAATTAAATTCCATTTCCGTAATCGAAGTGCCTTCACAAAGTAGAAGTTCAAGAATCGCGAACTGCAGTAAAGCAAAAAAAGTAAAATAAAACTTGCGCAAATCTATTACGACGACGTCACGAGAACCAGCCAATAGTATCGCTCTCCTCTTTTACCGCTAGGGATCGCTGCTGTCGTGTTTATGCTCAATTCATCCAGCTGTCTGCTCGAACGGAATGGCTCTCAGTGTAACATGGCTCGTATCGGGTGGTACAAACCCGGAAATATTTTGTTCGTTTGCATGTTTCTCGTGGTTTCTGCGTATACTGGACATTCAGGACACGCGCAGTCTCATCCGACGAAACCCACTACAATACTCGCTACTACTCATCATCTTAAACATGTAAACAAAACGAGAACTTCCAATATCCACTTGGAAGGAGTTGACCTACGTTCTAATACATTTTTAGCTTTCACTAGCGAACAGGGCACTACCGGCAGCTCATGCAACGAGAGTTATTTTGTTTTGAAAAATGTTCCGATCACGAGTATTGACGGCTCGTCGGGGGACATCGAAATCAACGCCGCACAACATGCGATACTCAGCGACTCATGGCATCTCTGCATGCGTCAACAAACATCAAATAGTAGTAGATGGATTCACATTGGGAAGTATGAGACTTACCCTGTTTCAGGGCTTGAAAAACGGGAAAAAGTGTGAGTATAACCATGAGGCATTTTGTTTTAATATTTCAGTGTCATTTCATTTTTTTAAAGATAATCATAAAATTACAAAATACAGTATATATTATTATATTCATAACTCATATTCTCAGTACACAAGATTTAAAATTTTGCATGCATATTAAGTTCATTTATAAACATCTAATTTACTCGTTTTTATAGATAAATTGTTATTGTAATATTATATAAATTAGTTAACTATCTTTCATTTCACTATTCTTGAATTTATATTTTTCTACAACAGATAAATAAAGATCACATGTTTGATTCCTTAAACTATGCTAGATTTTTCTATTTTACCTTAAAGAACAACTTAAAGCTGAAAATTTATATTAACAGTATTTATTTCTGAAATTTGAAAGACTTCTTTTATTATAAAACTTGATTACAATTATATTTCCCGGTCATATATTTTTATTACTATTATTTATTTTCATTACTATATGTATGTTCAAATGCAAGAGATTTTTCTGATTTTTTTTTTTTTTTTTTTTAGTTCCTTATAATATGAAAATATATGCTACAAGGTATTTGCTGAGTAATAGAATTTTTTTCTGGCTGAAAATTAGAATATAATCTTTTTTTAACTGTAGCATTTTATGTTGCATTGTTTTTAAACTATTTTGTTTAAGCAAAATTCAATTCTTATACATATATTTTGAAAAGTAATATATATTTTATGACAGTTTTCCATAGTTATTTTTTTCCCAGTTTTTATTTAACTTCCCACAAATCTTGATTTGAGTTTTAAAATATCATAATCATTTAATGCAAATCTGATCATGATGAAATGATTATCTCAGATTAAAATTTCAGATCTCCATGTTTCTTCAATTCATTAAAAAAAAAAGTTTAATTCAAATCGGCTGAAATAATGATTATGTATTCATTATACTAATTAATTATATAGATAATTTTCCAAGAAGGAATTATTACAATTAATAGTGTGTGTGTGTGCAAAGAGATGAGTTACTAAACAAAAACAGTAAAAAGTGTAGAAATTAAACAAGCTATTTTAATTAGTTTACTATATTATTCCGTTTTAGAAGTAGATTATTATTTTTTGACCAAAAAGCTAAGCTTAAGAACTTAGCTTTTTGGTCAAAAAATAATGTGTTTAAATCATTAAAATATTTTTTTAAGAAAAATAGTATAGTGCAATAGATTAATTGAGTATGAAGTTTATGGTATTTATTTGTCTTAAAGTGCTTATTGTAATTAAAACCTAAATGTGGAATTTTTGTTTTTAATTTATTTTTGTAATTATTTTGAATGTCATGTAATTTCGCATGTTTGTTATATGTCTATTTTTAAGCAAAGGTATATATTTATAAATTGGATTACGTTTTATATTTTATAAATTAAAACAATTTTAAATGTCTGAAATTAAAAAAATCTTAGGAATAATTTGTTGCATTTAATATTATAGTATTTAAAAATTTAAGTCACTTTCATTCATTAGAAATTTTCTATTCATCAATGTTTGTGTATATAATCTCTTCTTTCTCTCTTGTATGTTGACTATATTTGCATGATCTTAAATTTTTCAAACCAATGAACCTCTACTGTTAATTAGAATACAATTAATTCTTGGAAATTTATTCTTAAACATCTTGGGGGAAACATTTACATTGATACTATTTATGAATTTATTTTTTGTTAAAATTAATATATTTTCATGTGTTAAATATTTTTTACAAAAATAATTTTTCAATAAATATTCAATGAAAGAATTCATAGATATATTTTTACTCTAGTTTGCTTTTCCAAGTGGAATATTTTTAGATTTTTTTTAATTGATATCTTTATTCAAAATTTTTCTTATATTTCAGATTTTATTTAATTCAATACATTTTTGTTGAGCTAAATGTAACACAGTATTTAAAATTTATTATTTAAAAATTAAATTTGTTAGCATTATTTTATTTTTTCACTATGATCAGGACATATATTAAAGTAATAGTTTATATAATAAAAATTTTTTTTATTGCTAAGCCATTTTATATAAAATATAATTTTGACTTTATAAAGATTTTCTAATGTTAACTTGAAATATTAATCTTATATGTTAATAATTTTTCAATAAACAATCTAACTTAAAAAACTGATATTCCTATAACGATTTTTTAACTGGGAAGAATTTAATTTGCAACTTGTTTTACAATGAGAATCCATTAATATTACACTTTGATTGTTGTACAAAAGTTGGATTATAAAGAAACATGGAAATCTCATTTAGCCTAACTCATAAACATTCGATTTTTTTTTTTTTTTATCCAAGACATTATGTGTAAATATATGATAAAAACACCATGTAACAAAATAGCAGAGTAATTTGCAAAATGCTGAGTTTATTTTCATACTATGCCTTTAAACAATAGGATTATTTTTAGAATATTTGTGAAGTTTCAGTATGAGAAGATTTTGTTTTTAGATGTTTTTGCGAGTATCTGCGTATATTTATGGGATATTTTCTTTAAATAAAACTTCGCGGCGTTCAAATGATATACACAATATACGTTCGATGTTCTTAAAAGTGCCCAATTTTATTGAATTTATTTTGTGAAGCATGTAGGATTCTATATATTTGCAAAATGTCTATGTAATCTTATTGGTGTTTCTAAGGTGAGCTTACACCCCAATAGTTAGTGCTCAGACTCGATTTAACCGTTCACGAGTTCGATTTTCTCCTCGGTTATGAATGTTTGCAATTGTTCGGAATTCACTTTAAACTGTGGGTTCCGGTCTGATTAGATCTCAAAGGGAAATGACTGCTGAGCGACAAACCAAACCAATTAGGTAGCTCTAAAGCGACTTTTTTTATAGTTAAACTTTACAACTTACATTGGCAATAAATGTTACCGACATTTTTGCGCTTGGTTGCTTTTTATTTGAATACCAGGATAAAATTATTTCACTTCTGATTGTGTTCATATATTGATGAGTCAACCCGAATTGGTGCTCATTCATGTTAACATGTGCGCCGATCTTGCACTATGTTCTGCGAAACAAGAACAAACCAAAAGAGAGGGAAAAAATGTAGATACCTCTAATGCAATGCTCATATAAAAATTTTCTGAAGCCTAGAATTCGAATAATTTCTTTGTAACTTTGTGTTAACTTTCATATACTACCTAATTTTTCCTCTAAAGCGATTTCTCTGCTGATATTATGATGTTTGGAACGTAATGTTTATATAGAAACATTTTTCAAAATTAACAAAGTTATTTCGCTTATTTTTGAACCATCACGGAGTTTGCATTAATAAATTTAAATAAATGATTATGAACGTTCAGTACTAACAAATATATCACTTAAAAATATGTCTATGAACTTAATTTACGTTCAAATATTATCTATTAAGTTAATAAATATTTCTATGTTTATTTATAAAAGGGATAACTAAATTAATAAATAATTATCTTTCCGGTATTGAGTTCCTTTTAAAAATTTTATAAATAAATTTAATTTAAAATACATGGTATATTGATTCGCTTTTGCTACCTAAAGACCATTTACGTGGTCGAAAGTTATTTTGGAAAGTTTCTGTATAAAGCGAGAAGTTATTTTATGTGGTGTGAAAGAGGGTTATATTTATTTCTTAAACATGTTAAAAAGGACAAGGAAAAGAATGCTTGCCCGAACTTTCTACAGTCTTTCCTAAAGAGTTGCTGATCGAACTCGTTCACGTTTTCATTCCTCTTAGCATTAAGATTTTTTTTTCTTTTATAACTTTTGCGTGCTAGATAATTGTTTAATCTGGCAATCACTGAATTTTGACTCTGTCATACGATAATTAGAAATGTTTCATCAGTTTATTCAGAGTTAAATATTTGAAGTTTATCAATCATTTTTCTCTTAAAGAATTGTATGTGTATATGTAAAAAAAAGAAAAAAAGAATGCTGTTTTATACAAAATGTACTTCTTGCAAATCACTTTAGAAACTTTACAACCAATCTGTTATTTAATACAAATGTTAGTGAAAATTTAACACTAGGGAATTTATTAAAAAAAAGTATGCGTTACGTTAAGGTAACTGCTGCAATAAATAAGATATGCATTTTGGTATTTGTGTTTGCATTATCCTGAAAATAGATTTAATTTTTTATTTCTAGATTTATGTTAGAGATAAAGCAAATTATTCAAACTTCTTCCTTGATTTTTCTCTGGAGTATTGAATCAAGTTCTGACAGTCCATCATATATGCTATGAAAAAAATTTGTATATAATTGCACGTGCGCATTTTCTTTTGTAAAAATTGGGCATTTATTTCGAAATGAAGTTTAATGCATTTAATAGTTTATCGACAGAGATATGAATGAATGTCATTTTTAAAATATAAGCGTAGACTTTTAACATTAATGCACCACATATTAATTTCCGCTGTGATAAAAAATTTTGAAAATGAAAATTCGTTAATATTAATAGAATATGTAAATGAAATATTTTCCTTCAATCAAAATTCTATATTGATGGTATTGATTCCGTTGCCTTAGAAAATCTTGAGCATAATTTTCCTATAAAATTGTACAAAAGGGAATTATATAGTGAAAATTTATATTTGCATGTTTTTTATTGAGAGAAAACTTCATTTCCCTATGCATACTGGTAGACTGGTTGCTAAATGGTTTGTACTATAATATTTAGTTCATGAGTGCGAATCCAAATTCCTGAGAGGATTTCATTGTGGTTCGGACCTCACTGTTAATTATAAATCCCAATGAAATTAGCAGTTGTACGCAAAAAAATTATTGTCGAGTGACAAACCAAATTACTATATTCTATCGCGTTGAGGAAGTGATGCATAGAATTGCTCTCGTACACATAGAGCAAGCAACTAATCAATATGTATATCAATGGCATAAATTCAGCGTTTAATTCTCACTTTGGGTGTTTAAATTTATTGAGTTTGCAGTCCACTTTAAACTATATGTTCCGGACGAATTTTCGCCGAGCTGGCAGTCGAATGGTTACGCTCTTGCCTTCGGTTCAACAGTTCGTGTGTTCGAATCCCACCTTGGGCATGGATGTTTGTAGTGGTTCGGAATCCACTTTAAACTGTAGGTCCCGGTTTAAATAGCCCTCGTGTGCAAAAAATGACCTTGTGACAAACAAACCAAACCAAACCAAACCGGATGAATTTTCGGTGGTCATAAATGTGGTGTAAATCGTAAACGAACCTAAAATCAGAGTTTAAAATTTATAAATGTTAGCATGTGATATTTATCTGTTATTTTTTCTAACAACAAATAAAGTATTGATGAAGAAATCTGTTCATATTTGAGTAGATGACGCTTGACATACAGTGCTGATTGCGGTGAGAAAATATGGTGTTTTAAAACGTTTGGTTGTATTTACAGATGCAGTTTGGGAATTAAATAACATATTGTAGCAATTCTCACGAATGCGATGGATTGAATAGATTTTGTATAACTTCCAATATCTCCGATCGGTCTGTGTTAATATCAAAGCTGACAGTTGAAAGTTTAGCTCCATGGCATTTAGTAATTCGTGGACTCGATTCACACTTGACCATTAGCCTTTCAACCAAACCACTTGAAGCCCACTTATTGCGAGCTCTAGCTGAGGCCACATTCAAAGAGAAAGTTGAGTGACATTCACCAAACCCCTCGAATAGTATGGGAAATGTTCTCAAATTATAAGTGAAAATGTTTCTTGTATATTGCATGTTCCTTATTAAAAAAATTTGAATTGAAAAGCATTTTTTAAAAATCATTTAATATTCCTTATCAATAAAATGAGTTTCTGGTTTTAAATAACTTCAGATTTACTGTATTTTATTCGTATAATATTATAAATAGTCCTAGAATTTTTAATGGTTATTAGAAGTTTAAAAGCAAGCTTAATATTATTTGGAATAACGTTTCTCATTTATATATCATACTATATTAACTCTACGAAACAAATCAATTTTACAAAATTTGCGCTTTTCATGTATTAAAAGTTTTTTTTTTCTTTTATATAATCGTTATAAGTTGAATTTTAAAACCCTCATTAATATAGAAAGCAAGCAAATTGTTTCGTGTAAAATTTCTCAAAATTAATGTTTAGAATGCATTTTTTAAAAATGCAACTATTGAAGCCAATGTTTAAACTATTCATTCGGAGGGAAATAAATTGTCTGAGTAAATAAACAATTTGTTTCGTCAGAGCACTTTTAAAATTGCCATAAAGTGTCTTTGATGATTACTCGACCGCTTACATTCTGCCAATAAACTAATTTTATCGATCCTTAAAGATAAAAGTAGAAGCAGGTCGTTAGCTAATATCTGTCTAGTTTTACTTTCTCTTCCGCATAAATGAATTCTTCGACGTTTTGTTTAAATTTATGAGAATATTATCTTAATGACTATTTGTCCCTAAATCATAATTTTTGTTAATTTTTATTCGTTCAAAACTTGATTTAAAAAAAAAAAAAAAAAAAGCTTGTACATCAGGGCATGTCATATATTGACACTTTAGTATTAGTTTTAGTTTATACGAAAAGAAAAAAAAAATTTTAGAACTTACTCAAAAGCTAAGTTAATATTTAAAATACAGTGTTTATAATAGATTGTATAAGTCATTATTTAAGTATATTTAGAAGTAATCCTGTTTAGAGCTGTTTTAAGCCATAAAATGACTGTTAAACAATTCTGTGCACCATTGTTTCTATTTAAATTGTTTTATGAATTATCAGAATTATTTCTTGTTCTAGTTTTTTTTTATTCTGATTGCTTAGATGTGACAGTTTCTAAAATAACATAATATGTAAATTTCTATTTTGGTAATGGAATGATTTATAAACACGTTCTTCTAAAACTTCGAATTGTGCAACAAATGAAAAATTAATATTGATTTTCAAGTTATTTGTTAATTGGTATCAATTTTTTTTTAAAAAAAATCAATAATGTAGAACTACTATATCAAAATTTTTTTTCGAAATTTTTGTTAATATTTTAAAAATTTTACGATTAACCCATTGGTTTTATTTTGAGTGTTTTGTATTTAAATGATGCATGCGTACGATACAATCTTGAACTAAAAAGTGTTTGTATACTATATTTTTCTACAACAAATGTAAGCAGATTTATATAAATTTCATAGAAGCTGTATCTATCTACTTAATGATCTGAAAGGAATGGAAATTCTCAAACTGTTCATAATTTTCATTGTATTAAGTGAAATTTTATGTATTATTTATTATTCATTCAAGTGAAATTTTATGGTTATAATTTAAAATGCATTCTTTTTTAATGTAATTAAAACTTTGAAATAGAGAAATCAATAGAAATAGAAATCAATAAAAATAGAAAAATCAATAGAGGCTCAAAGAAGATAGAACACTTAACTTCTTGTGCTGCTGAATGATTAGCTCTTTGGCCTTCAATTTTAAAGGTTCGTTGGTCTGAATGTTTGCGGTGGTTCGAAATCTACTTTAAATGTTGATTCTCAGCGTTTTTAGTCCTCTTTTTTTTTTTTTTTTTTTTTTTTTTTTTTAAATTTAAAAATATACCCGCAGGCTAAGTCTGTCATCTCTTTGTTGAGTCAAATCTTTCAATGAAAAATGGGATGAAAATTACAATTTGGAAAATTACGATATCTACTATTTTTTAAGGATATTTACTAAGTTTAGTTCGAAACCCTATTTTATACCATGATAAGAGGACTCGACTCGTATGTAGGTGGGCTAAAAAACAAACTGAATGGGGATTTTTCGATTTGATAATGATGACTTTGAAACTTTTCCTTTGTTATGAAGTAATTAAATATTTTCTTCTGTTCTCAGTGATTGAGCATAGATGACACTTTTAAAAAGGAAAAGGCCGCACCTTAAGTTTTTGTAGCGAGCAATGACGCGTTTGCAATAAAACAACTGTAAAGTTTTATTTGTAGCTGTGCAGCTGATATCAATCCCTACAAAAATTCGTCATTCAAACAGAATATTTTTTATTTATAGATACAAAATTAAATTTAAGTATCTACATTGCATTTTAATAGAAATATTTGTTTCATTGCTTTAAAATTGTTTTCAAAGGTTTAATGTATTTATTTCAACATAAGTACTTTTGGTGCCTGCTTTATAAATCCACGCTAAATATATTCAGGGTATATTTTCGGTGTTTTTCTCTAGCAAGAATAATTAGACATTTGCTTCAGTCTGCTTTTTGCTTCTACTATACCCAATTAACATTCTTGCATTATATATTTAATTTTATATTGATCAAAAATGTGTTAGAAAATATTGAAACTATTTGACAATACTTCCACTGATCGCGCGCGATTTTATTAGCAGAGCATTTATTCCAGAAAGAAATGTTGGCCTCTATCGCGCGTCTTTAATAAGTTACAACACGCGAGAAAAATGTATTAAAAACACTAAAAATGCCAGCTGTATAAAGTTCTTATATTCTATTTTCATTTGTGCAAATACGTGAATGGAAGCCTTAGTTTTTATATGCATGTTGACCTACAAAATAAGTTACCAGAAAAGAGTAAATTGAAATTATATGAAAGGAAATTTTTAAAAACATTCTAAAAATTCCGCCCAATAAATTGTAAATGTGTGTTCTACTGTTTAGTGCACTTTAGACCCCTGTGTTGATGCAAAGAAATTGGAAACGATCAGAAAAATGAATCAATCTCAAATGCAGGTATTAGTTTTGAAGATCGGTAAATTTTTGTTTTGAAAATGATAGCTTTCACATTTAAAGACATTTGTTGTGTAGGTAATCAAATGATACGTTTTGAGTAAATAATGGTGCTATTGTGTGTCGATATATAGTGTATTGAGACCAAATCATATGGTTGTTATTAGTTAAGTTATTAATCCAGGTGAATTAAGGAATGTGTGTGGTGACCAACTACATTAAAAGAATATTAGTTTAATTCCAAATGTAAACAAAATGAAATCTATCAATTAGTGCAAAAATATTCTCGTTGGCTAATTTTGGAGAACTTGCTTGATTTTCATATTAACTGTTTCTGCCCACTTATAGTTCCCTGATTTAATTCTCTCTTCCGTTGTTAAGCCTAGCCGAGTTTATTGCTGAATCAAAGCCTCTAGCGTGCTGTTCAATAGTTCTTGAGTTTGATTCCGACTGAGATTACTTGTAGTGGTTCAGAATCCACTTTAAACCGTAGGCCACGAACCAAACATGGAGTTTCCAGTGAATTCCGAAGAACATTAAATATACCCATTCGAGAGTGGAATTGAACCATAGAACTGTTATTTGTATAAATATGTTAATGATACAACAAAATTTATTGAGTGAATGCATCGTTGCCTATCATTAGTGAAGAGGAATCTTTTGTTTACTTTATGATTTTATTTCAATACTTTTATTTTGTGAAGTACATTTTTCAGACTATTTAATATGATACTTTGATTATAGTTCATTATTGAGTTGTGTCTTGCTTTGTCATGAAAGCAGACTTATAGTGAGGTTTTCTTTACATTAATTCCAGCTTTAGAAGCCAAGGTCCCTACTTTGTAGATACACTGCCACGGATAGTACGCTGCCTTTCAGTGTACTATCCGTGGGTTTGATTCCTGTTTCTGATGTTGTTTATTTAATACAGAGAATCTACCTAATCTGACTTAGAATCTACTACTACTAATTTAAATTGTCAGTCCCTTTCGAATCAACCCTCCTATGTAAGAAAGTGATCGTACAACAGCGAGAGGATTATAAATGTTTTACGGACATGAAGTTCAAAATTTTCAGTTTTAAAATGTTTAAAAAAAATTCGAGATTTTCTTTATAAAATTATTCATGCACTTTCAGGTGTTGTGTTCATTCAAATTGAGCACGATTATACATTTTATTATAGCCGAGCTGGCAGCCAAATGGTTAGCGCTTTTGCCTTCGGTTCAACAGTTCGTGGGTTCGAATCCCAACCTTGAGTATGGCGTGTTCGGAATCCACTTTGAGCCATAGCTCCCGGTCTAATTTAGCCCTCAAACAACGATCGTTGAGCGTCAAATTCACTTTTTTACCATATTTTTTTCTCTTTCAAATATTTCTTTTCAATCTATTTATTTATTTTATTTATTTATTTTTTTGAAAAAATATTTTCGGAAGTTAAAATAATGTGAAACTTTTTTATTGTTTTTAATAAATATATCATAGTGATTAATTGATTATTGTATGATAACTAATTTTACTTCATACTTCTCAAAATGAAGTATGACTCTGTTAGGCTCATGTCATGTTCTTTCCAAATCTGCATTTTTCTTCAAGACGAAAATTTTGCTTTGATGAATTATCAAATATACTCCTACTCATTCGAGTGTTACGATGTGTACGTTTAGTTAAATGCAACCTAGATATTGATGACTAAATTATTCATTAACTATGAGTTAATTTAAGAATTCTCGTATGAAACAAAGGAGCTGCCAATTTTAAGACTCTTTAAATGACACATTTTTAACAAACTGAATTGTGATTCACTGAAGTATTTTACGTAAGAGCAGTAAAATCGAAACATTTCGAATTTATACTGAAAGTTAAGGCGATTTACATTAAAACGCAATATCTTGAGGAAATGACAAAAAATTAACTAAAAAAACATAAAAATTAACTTAAGTATTTAATCTCATTAAAAATTAGAGTGTTTTTGAGTAAATTAGTTTGTCGCTTTACAGTAAATTTATTATGTGTGTCTAAATAATCGTTACGAAAAGTATAAAAAAAAATAGTTCCGAATCTAGAAGGAAATGTTTCGTCCTCATCAGCCCTAGTTGTCGACTCTCAAACGATCATCGTGACCTTTAGGTGACTAGACAATGAGATGACATCCCTGACGCCGGTCAAAAATGTGTTTTATGCGTTCTCAAACCTTTTGAAAGATTTACTAACAAGTCCCAAAGAATCAATTCATTCATTCTAAAATTTTTCAAATCAATCGTAAGTAATGTGCCATCGGAAAAATAAACTTCGTTAGTATTGTGAGTGCATTATTCATCACCCACAGGACTATATAAAATTTTGCGGACTATTTTTTTCGGTTAAACGATACACACTTGTTTGTGGGGGTAATCCTAACTACAAAATTGGGATTTCTCATCTAAATCCGGTCAGAAGTATTTGAAGCTGAAAAAAATATGAAAATGAGACTCGGATGACGAACGGTTCATTTACTTCACACATGCTAAATTTTAATGGGATAAATATTCGAAGCTTAAGTTTAGATCACAAAAACACAATTTGTAATATAAAAATTTTATATATTACATATTTCAAGATTACCATTTTGAAAGTAAACTTAACATTATATTTAGACTCTTATGGTTTATGGCCCCTAATAATTGCACTTCGCTCTTTGGTGGGGAGAGCTGCCGGTTTGGCAGCAGCTCTCCCCACCAAAGAGCGAAGTGCAGTTATTAGGTTCAGTAATAATTGCACTTCCATTATTATTACTGCACCTAATTCAATTATTAGGTGCAGTACCAAAGAGCGAAGTGCAATTATAGGTGCAATTATTAGGTTAATTGGTCTTCGGTTCAGTAATGCACAGGTTCGATTTCCTCTTCACAAATGTGTGTTTGTATTGTAATTTACTCTGCACTGTTCCGAGCTGGCAGCCGAATCCACTCACAAAAACTTTTGCAACTTAATTTTCTCTTAGTCTTTGTTTACCAAAAAATAATTTGATCTACTCTAATGATAATCTAGATTGTAAATTGTTGGGACTTGAGTGTTAGTTTAAATGCTGAATTCAAGAGAGTTAATATATATATATCTTAATCGTAACAGTGATTTAATACTAATTAGATATTGTCATTGAATGTTGCGATTATTATTTGTGAGTCACATATCATTAAAATATTAATATGGAATTTTATTCTAAACAAATCGTAGTTTATATAACAGCTATAATTGATGAATTTATTCCTATAGCGACAGTTGCAAAAGAAAATATAGAATGAAAGATTTATTTTTTCAATAACCAAATTAAGCTATAAAAATCACTTTTCATTTTTACTCTGAGTGATAGTTTTTTGGCTTTTCGAATAATTATTAATTTTAAGAGAAATGTCTTAGGGTTTTTTTTTTTTTTTTTTTTTAAATCTTTGTATTTAGTTCACAATTTTGCTTTTTCCAAGAATTAACATTGGCAGAGAAATGGTTAATTTTCGGAAGCACGATTCCGAATTTTTGATTTTATTTTTTTTGTTAAATTTATTCTGTGGCTGACATTAAAACTAATTTTAATTAGACTAATCTAAAAGACGTGTCAGTATTTGTCAATTTTTTCAACATAGAAATTTTTATTAATTGCATTACAATTTTTTGCTTTCTGTCATAACTTACACCTGCATTTATCAATGAATCCCACTTAAATATTCCCTTATTACCTTTTATGTAATCGGAATTAATTCGTGATCTCTTTAATTTTTGTTAAATATATATTATTTTAAAAAAGTAATTGTTGCAAGATACATATTTTAAATTTTTATCTATATGAAAGTATCAGTTTTTAGAAAAAATTCTTACATAACTGAAAATGTTAAATTTTCGCTACCAAAAATAAATCTTTATATCTTTTTACACCAAACATTACATACCATAAACAGAAAATGTGTCAGTGAATGAAATGTTCTACTTAAATGTCTAAAGTTGCTGAAAGTGTCAACATAACAAATTGGTATATTCTATCGACAAATAGCCAAAGAAAGCTAAACATAATGAAATCGCTGTTACATCAAACACCAAAGATTGAACCCATACATATCAGTCTGTCAATATTAACCTCATTGATTTTATGTTTGAGCATCTCAATGAATCAAAGATATTTTCAAACAAAGGAAGATACAAACCTACGTCAAGAGACCAGGGCAAAATCTCGATTAGCATAGATAATCTAGTACAATCTATGGTCAGAAAAATAGAGCTGAATTTCAAAAGAAAGGAAACCAAATATTAATTCCTATCGATGGTTATCTTTTTTCATTATCACTTTACTTTCGTTTGATTTTTAAATGAAATTATGTTTAAAATTTATAGTTTTTTTTAATGTTTATAAAAGCTTTAATTTATATTATTAGTTCATTATATGCATCATTTTATTTGAAACTGAATTTACTTATAAGGCCTTATTCTTATACGAAATGTATGTTTTTTTTCCTGTTTCTTAATATATCCGCATAATATAAAGCAAAAGAATATTAAATCTCGTGGTCATACGTTCTAGAAATAAAATTAACTTTCAGGGTAGTCTTCTCTAAATTTCTTAAACATTGTAAAATTCTGCTTGGTTTCAAGTTTTTATACATTTTTGCATGATATAATATTACAAAAATAAAAATTTAAAGAACACGAATATTTGTCTTTTAGTGATACTGTTACAAATATGCCAGTGTGTCATACAATAATTTTGCGCTCCATTACTTTGTGAAAATTTTGTTTAATTTCATTTTTACATTTTTCATTTGTAGAAAATATTGAATTTTATTAAAAATATTTTTGTACGATTAAGATATTATTACAGTTAGAATGTTTAAATTGAATAAATCTGGAACTGTTTTACGATTCATTTATGCATAGAAAGAATCTTGTTTCAACAGTTTTCCGTGTCGGATTACGAAGAAATGAAATTATTTATTGCTAGCACGAGATAGCTTTTACAACTTCCGTTTTCAACAGAGTATACCTTCACGAGTGCCTTAATCTCATCCTAGTCAATTTCATTAAAATAAAATCCAGAGCATTTTATCTGATCTTCATTTATTACGATAAGCTATGTGATTAACTAGCTTGTTTTTCTTCGCACTTCTTTCAATCATTAATCATCATTTTCTTTTCGTGTGTGTATATATATATATGATCGTGGGCGGACATTTTTCGCATAATTCATAAACTTGGTAATATTTAAGGAAGAGATGTCCTAATTTTCTGTGGTAAATGTTATATTTACAACATTTTTTATAGCTTCATTTAGATATTCATTTAAATAACGTTTGGCTTTATGTGTTCAGGATGTAATCGTTCATACTTTGTTGGAAAATGAATTAATCATCAGGATGTAATCATTTGTGTGCAGTATTTAAAATCGAGTATATTCTAGCTTATTGACCTTCACAAACAATGTTGTCTTTATTTTTTCTTCATATGTAATAAATTATGTATTTCTTTTTAAAATAAATATTTTAATATCATGAAAAATATACATTTCATGATACACACACGTACAATCACGGTGTTCCCTGTTATTGTACGATTAAAGAGTGAGATACATTAGTGATTTTAGAGTAATTTAAGAGTGAGTTTATTGTACGATTAAAGAAAGTGATCCCTCGTCATTCTTAGTATGTTGCTACTCCAAGGAAGTATACTGTATATGTATATATATATATATATATATATTATATATATAAACACATATATATATAAATACAATGTAATTAATATTGAAATGCTTTCTTTATTGTAGCTTCAACCATTGCATATTTAGATTATGTGTAATAATTGCCAAAAAGTGCCATCTACTAAAAAACTTCTAGTGTATCTTTCATATCAGTGAAACAATTAAAAGTCGGTAACCTTTCTGTTGTCTTAGATATGAATTTTTATTAACTTCAGAGCGTAAGTCAGTATATGCGTATATTTTTAATATTTTTGCCACCGTGCAGCGGTAATATTTAAATTTTTTGTGGATTAATATAGATGAAAAAAGGAATAAATATGGCATGTACTTAATTTTATTGTGAACCATTTGGTTCATTCTGATTCAATACAGCAGGTGATGCACTGATTGACAACCCAATGGTTTGAACTCTGGTCTTCGGTGCAGTAGTTCGTGGGTTCGATTACCACCTCTGGCTGCAGAGCTGGCAGCCGAATGGTTAGCGCTCTTGCCTTCGGTTCAACAGTTCGTGTGTTCGAATCCTACCTAGGGCATGGATGTTTGTAGTGGTTCGGAATCCACTTTAAACCGTAGGTCCCGGTCTAATTAGCCCTCGTGTGCAAAAAATGACCATTGACCGACAAGCAAAACCAAACCTTTGACTTGGTTGTTTGTAGTGATTTGAAATCCACTTAAAACTATGTAATTAGCTTTTGTATGTAAAATTTACCGTTTAGCAGCAAACCAAAACAAACAAATCAAATGTCTAAGCAAATAAAGTGTCTTTAGACAGGTTATACAATTTCTTTACAAGGTGACCTCTTACATTTAAAGTATTCCTTTAAAGTGCTTTCTTATAGCATTCGTGCTAATTGTTTTACCTGATAAAATTAATATTACTTAAAATATTTTAAAATATTTAAAATAAATAAATAAATATATATATATATCTATATATATATATATATATATATATATATATATATATATATATAATATATATATATATATATAATATATATATATATATATAATATATATATATATATATAATATATATATATATATATAATATATATATATATATATAATATATATAATATATATATAATATATATAATATATATATATATATATAATATATATATATATATATATATATATATATATATATATAATCTGAATTTTTCTTTATTATTGAAGGCAAAATTAAAAAAGTAATCAGTTGTGTGTTCGGGATTCCCTTTAAATGTTAATCATTAATTTTTTGTGATCTAAATATTTATCTTTGATTTATTTTCGACCGTATTAGGACATTTTTTGACAATTTCGCCTCACTCAATAATTTTTTTTCTCACGTCTTGATAAATTAATTGTTCACTTGATGTATTTATTAAATTTTTCTCAAAACTCAATTCGGATAAAAATTTCTTGCATGAGATATCTTAATGAAGCACAGTGAAAGAATACATGTTAAATTAAGAGTCAAAATTTAAGTGTTCCTATTTTGACGACCCAAAAGACAGATTTTTACTACTGTTTTATATATTTTTGAGAATTCATTTACTGTACTGAGAATTGTTTCATTCTGTATCACTAGTTTAAATTGTACATTAAAAATGTAATGTTCCATGAATTATAATAAATTAGAGCGATATGTGTGTGTTAGAAGAGACTTAATTTGGCTTTCTCAGCGGTTAATTCGCCGAGCTGGCAACCGAATCGTTATCGCCCTAACCTTCAGTTCAATAGTTCATGGTTCGAATGCTACCTTGGCTTCGAATGTTAGTGATTCAAAATCCACTTAAAACTTTAGTTCTAGTCTAATCTGCCCTAGTATGCACAAAATGGCCATTGAGTGATTAAGAAAAGAAAAGAAAAGAAAACAATTGGTCATCATTCTTTTTTACAAAATGACCTTAAAGCGATAAGTCAACTAATTAACCAACCAGTAATGTTTGAATAAATTATTTTGTAACAGACGCTAATTATTCAACACTGTTAGTCTTTAAATATTTTTCTTTTAATAACGTAGATAATTTGTTTCAACAACAGCAAATTATTTTAATATTTTTTACTTAAATTGAGTTGTCCTTTTTTCCTCCCGAAAACTTTCCTGTCTTACCTTTCAAAACTATTCAATAAGTAGAAATGAACTTACGAATGTCATATTGTTTGTCTATTAAATAAATCACAAGATCCAAGTAATCTTTTCTCAATGAAAATATTATTGTATGTTAAAATTTATAAACTTCCGCTTTTTTTATTTTTCTTATAAATTTTAATATTGCTTAGACTTTGATAAAACTGAATCGTAGTTTACTTATTTAAATAGTTTCACAAATACATTTCTTTAGAAATTACTTTTCAAAATTTTTTGGAAAGAATAAAATTTATAAACCACCTTTAAAGAATTTTTTCTGCCTTTCCATGCTTTTACATGAGCATCAATTTATGGTTTAAACTTTTCTAAGATAACTGCACACGAAGTAACTTTATTTTTATATTTACGAAATTGTACATAATTTTTTATCTTTCGAGGTGAAATTATTATAGCTTAATTTTAATGTTTTTATACACTTATTTAATAAATGAATTTTGCATTAAATGAAAAAATAATGGAATTTTAATGTTAAAATAATATAAATTGAAAGATGCAATTATTTATATTAATGTTGCTCAATTACTTAATGAGAAAGATAAGGAATGGACGTAGGATTCTATTTTCTTATTGTTTTCATTGTGTACAAATGTATGATTATAATATTTTAATTTGTTCGAATTACAGTTAATTTGTAATTATCGATTTTATGATTTTTTCGAGTCAAAAATGAAATTCCGCTGAATTGTCATGTGAATGATTAATGCTATGTGCTTCAGTTTAGTAGATATGTTCGATTCCATCCTCGAGTGTATGTTTGAAATGACTTAGAACAAACTTAAAATTGTATATAGACTCCGATCTTAATTAGTCTTGGAGTGTAAAAAGTAAGCTTAGAGTGAATACCAAATCAACGTGAAATTCCATATTAAAAATAATTGCAATTTTTAAATAATGAACTATTCCCTTAAAATTTTTAAAGAAATAGCTTTGTATATTAATGGAATTTATCTAAAATTATTCATCTATTCTTTTTCTTGTAACATTTGTTTGCGATTCTTTTAACATAAAACTAAATTTTCGTTTATTTTTCGAAACGAAAAGCTACGAAAAAATTGACAAATTGCTTTGAATCATTTTATCTCCAGTGAAAAATCTAAAGAGCAGATGTCGAATCCTTGTACTTATTGCTTTGACGTGGTTTTGAGAAGAAAATCACGTCTTTAACTATTGGCTTTTTATAACAGCTGCCTTGTTCCGGTTATTTATAAGCAGTATCGTGTTATTTTTGCTTTATTTTGCTATCATCGGGATGTTTATTGAGGTTCAGAATCCACTTTAAACCCTAGGTCTCGATCGTGTAAGTTCTTGTATGCCTAAATCGGTTATAAAGTGATTAATTGAAATATATTCTGCTGTACATATTCATTTTTAAATACCTTTATCCTTCCTTAACGTAGCCGAGTTGGTTGCCGAATGTTTTGTGATTTAACAGTTCGTAGGATCGTATCCCATCTTGTTGGCGCAGCATGTCCGCTTGCGCCATAAGACCCAACCAACCAACCCATCTTAAGATTTTTTGTTTGTGTTTCAAATCCACTTTAAACCGTAAGTCTCTCTAATTTGCCCTCGTGTGTAAAAAAAGACAGCGGAGCAACAAACTAAAAAATTCATGCATTAGCGTGTTTAAAATAGTCGTTCATTTGAAAACTTATTTTCAAGTTCTGTCAATAAATTTATAAAATTAAAATTTAAAAATGTATACAAATTTTTTGAGACTGTTTTAGACTACGTTTGACAGAATGGGAGGGGGTCAACGCACTCTTAAGAAATACTAATTTAGTAACATTACTTTTTATATGTAAAACTAAAACTAGTAGACAAAATATCGATTTTATCTTAATTTCTTAAAAATTTCAAAAAAAAAAAAAAATGTATGAATTCACTTATTCAGGGGAGATTTTATTCACACATAAAGTGGCAATAAAAATACCTTTACTATCTCTAAATGAACATTGTTCTGTTTGTACGGCAATTTTTTGCTCAGAATTGAAGAGTGAGAATCTGTACGGAGGAAATGAAACATCAAGGTTATTGGTCTTAATTTAAAACACAGATTTTGTTTCATTTCAAAATTTTTATTACGATATTTGTAAATAGTTTAAATCCAAACTAACGCTGTCTTATTTGAACACATTGTAAAGTTGCTTATGACGTGACGTACACAGTCTTTACGGAACTATGCTTGCTTCAAGAACAAGTTTCCAGTTTTTTCCTCCATTAAAAATGCATCGCGCATGGATGTTTAAATGTTCGGAAAGTTATTTGAACTATGTTGTGTTCTAAATATGACCATTGAAGGGTTAGTAAACAATAAGTTCATTTCTTTTCCGATCAAGGAATGCATTGAAAATTTCATGTAAGAAGTGGGACTTCAGTACTTAATAGTTAGGTTTTTAACTTAATAGGTAAGAATTTTATCCAAATGCTATTCACATTTGATTTCTTAGCTGATCTACGCGAAAGATTTCATTTCATTTCGTGATTCAAAGCATAATTGAATTTGAACAAAAGGATAGTTAATATCTTTAAGAATATTAAAATTTTTCCAGAATTTTCCCTGAATATTAGGTATGTTTTCCACTGAAAGTTACGGCATGCAAAACCTGACTGGCTTTGCCTTCTCGTCTTCATTCAAATTTATTAACTTATTGCACACATGACTTTTATATAATATTCCATGGAATGTCTTTAAAGTGCTGTTGTGCAAGAGTGTGGTAGTTCGACTTAAATTGCTCTAGAAAATAATATGGTTGTTTATTTTTAAATTCTTGATTATTATAGAATAAATTGTAATTAAAAAAACTTTACTATTTCTTGTGGATTCTCTGTGTTGAAGCATATATCTCATTTATTCTATAAATGACCACTTTAAATTATTACACTCAGTACCAATAACTGTTCTTTACAAGCATAAGGTTTTGTAAAATTTTGTAAAATCTTGATTTATGTAATTTTTCGTGCACAATTTTCAAATTTCTCTTCAGTCCTACAGATTGCTTAATTCTCGTGGAATTTCCACAAGTTTAATGTGTAATCTTCGTTTGGACGCTTCGTTTTCTTTTCAGCTTATTTTATCTGCACTTAGTTGTATCGTGGTCACTGCTAACAGCTTTTATCATTTAGAATTTATGACTTTAAAATTAAGCAGAGAGATCTTTTGCCAGTTTTGTTTTACGAACTAAGTATTGAACCCCAGTAGAAAGAAGCCCAAGACTATTCCAAATAAAATTGCTTTCACTTAAACAGTTCTGAAAGTGTGTATATTTTCTCTTGCCATTTTCTTAAAACTAGAGATTTCTGCTGGACTCACGCCAAGTAGGCTGCCAAAACAACCCATTTATGAGGGCAATATTTTTCCCTTCTCTCCTTTGCCATTTTTTTTTCATTCTTCTCTAATGACTATCGATGTTCTTTTTCATTCCAGTAGATTTTTGTTCCGCTCTTGACACATCTCTTGTTTGTTTAGTCTGTATCGATTTCTTAGTACACGTGCGTGCGAGGATGCCAGCTGGATTTTAGTACAACTGGGATTGGAATGTATGCGAGCTGTTAAGATTCAATGAGTTCCAATTTTTAGTTTTCATATAATAACTAAGCAAAAGTCCAATTTGATGCCACTCACAAAATTCTAATCTCAGAATAGGCTGCCAATATACTTAATAGTTCGACGGTGTTTTGCCTCGCTTTTCTAGCGCTTATTTTTATATGTTGAGAATTTCAATGTTTGTAAAATGGTATGTTAACCATTAAGAAATTAGAAAATTCTGTACAGCACTAGATCCAGAACCAATTTAAAAATTTTTCTGCTATTTATTCCAACCTTCATTGGTTTTTACCCAAAATTATATTGTGATGCCTATCATTCTAAGCTTTACATAAAAATATAATAAAATGTGATGTTCTTAAATTAATATAGATTGAGTTTTATAATTCGGAAAAAGTAACATTTTCATTATAAATTAACTGTTGAACTAGCAGCTGAATGGTTAGCGTTCGTTCAGTTCGTGGGTTCGAATCCCACCTAGGGTATGATGTTTGTAGTGGTTAATAATTCACTTTAAAACGTAGGTCCTAGTCTAATGAGTCCTTGTGTGCAAAAAATTACAGTTGAGCGACAAACATTATAAATTAACTGCCTTCACCTAACCATCATCTCTTTCAAAGTCTGCTTTACATGTGTCGGCGTGAAAGAGTCTCTTTTATTTGCTAGTTATTAATGTTCCGTGTTTTCCTTTTCTCTACTATTAACTGTCCATTCAATTTGTACATAAAAAAATTTCTACATTTTATTGATCAATAATAATTCCACGAATTTTGAACATACAGTGAGTGTAAAAGCTATTCGTACAGTACGACAATGGACTTAAAAGAGATCCGTTCATAAAATTATAAACATAAATTCCATTTTATTTAATTATAAATACATAGTAGAACATATTTTCACTAGTTTTATGTGAAATTTATACAAAAAAAATTTTTTACATCAATAAATATTTACAAAACTGTAACAATCCAACGTCTTGTGGTGTAAAAAATATTCGTACACTAAAAGAAATGAAAATTTTTGTAAATTTATATTTTGTTACTGGTTTAGCCATTAAGATGTAGTTAATTGGCGTCATTTTGTAAGTTACTTAAGAGGTTCTTTAGTGGAAATTTTAATGTAGCGAGAAGCTAGAAATTCTGTAATGGGCCATCAAAAGTAGAAAGACAAGTATTTCCGAAAGAAAACCGATTTTAAAGCTTCGTAAAAATGGTAAATCGTACAAGATTTTTGATGTGGTTGGTAGACCCTGTTCAACTGTGTAGTCAATCATAAAAAGTTTGCTGCCACTGGAACGGTTCAAAACAGTTCTCGAACCGGGTGACCATGTCGATTGACATCATCTGACAGACGGTTTCTGGTACTTTCATTAAAGAATCCTAAAATAAGTGCTCTTACATTAACATTAGAACTGAAGAACATTGGAACAGCAGTCTCCGTAAGTACTGTTCGAAATGCATACAGAAATGAAGGTTTCCATGGTCGTGTTGCGAGACGAAAATTCTTTGTTAGTGAGAAGAATCAGAAGCTGCGATTATTTTTCGCCTAGCAATACGTTAATGAAAGTCCAGATTTCTGGGAAAAGATTATCTTTACAGACGAAAGTAAATACAACATATTTGGATCGGACGGGAGACGAATGGCATGGAGAAAGCTCAATACAGAAATGCATCCTATGAATTTGGAGTCAACAGTGAAACATGAAGGTTGAAGTCTGCTTGTTTGGGGGTGTATGAGTGCTTCGGGGATGGGCAAATTAAGTTTTATTAAAGGCATTATAAATCATCAACTTTACATCGACATTTTAAACAATGATTTAGCACTTAGTGCAACAAAAATAATCTTGAATGGTGATTACGTTTTCATGCATGATAACGACCCACACAGCCCTAAATACAAGGCTCTGGATACATTATAATACACCAAAGTTCATGAAATTTCCTCCTCAGTCGCCGGATCTTAACCTCATCTAGAATTTATAGGGCGTTCTTGTTAAAAATATCACATCCAGACATATTTCTAATGAAAATGATTTGGAATCAGCTCTTAATCAAGAATGGGACTCCATGTCTAGCTCAATAACAGCAAAATAGGTAGAATCGATGCCAAAGAGACTCAAGGCAGTTATGCGAGTTAAAGGATATCTTACAAGATTTATTAGCTAAAACATTATGATTTTATTGGCCAAAATATGCCTGATGTACCAATATATTTTACACCACAAGATGTTGGTTTGGTCCCGTTTTGTAAATATTTATTCATATATAAAATTATTTTTGTGTAAATTTCACATGAAACTAGTGAAAATATGTTCTCTTATATATATTTATAACTAATTAAAATTGAATGTATGTTTATAATATTTATGAACGGATTTCTTTTAAATCAATTGTCGTACTGTACGAATACTTTTTACACTCACTGTACAATGTGTTGCAGCAACAACGTGCGTATATTCTGTTTAATTATTTAGGTATTCATTTTTGATGATTTAGTTACATTAATCATTGTTATTTTTAGCTTTATTAAGCACATTTATTTTAATGTAATCAGATCTATTGTGAGTAATATAACATTTCATTAATCATGCAATATTAGTTACAGCTTTAAAGCATTTTAATTGTCAAGTTGCTCCCAACTTTTACTCTTTACTGTTTGCTTAATGTACATTTGTATTATAAATGAAACGAAATTGCTTATAATAATTTACTATTTTCCATTTCACCTACAAACTATTCTGAAACTATTAATTGCAATTAGTTTAGATTATAAGTAAGTTTCGAATAACTCTGATAGGAATTAAACATTTCGGAAAAATATTTCAAATCAAAGTTAAATTTTGCTTACAAGTTTTAAATCTTTAATTGGGCTGATTTTACAATTCTTTTACAAATAATTTTGGTTTTTAAATTATTTCTGTATTAGAAAACTAATCTTTTTCCAAACATCTTTCCATACTAAGAAAACTTGGAGTTCTTATCGATTTAAATAATTTAGTCGTTTCGCATAAAATGTGCTTCTATTTAATATCTCCTTCAATTAATTAATTCTTTGGCTGGTCTTCAATTTAATAGTTCGTATGTTCGATTCCAATACCCATCGTGGTTATTTGCGTGTTTCTGAATCTACTTTAAGCCCCGTCCCAGTAGTCCATGTTTAAAAAGTGTCCATAAATCGACAAATTCGTAAATACATGACTAGCCTTTTGTTCTTGAGTTCAGCAGTTTGTTGGTTCGATTTCCACCTTTTGCTTCGGTAAAAACTTGAAATAATTTCTAATTGAATTATCTATCATGTTTTTAAAGTGACCGCAGAATGACAAACCAAAATATGAACCGATATTTTTATATAAATTTATTGATATCTGGAATGATTTCTTTTTATGATAACATAAAATTTTAATTGTAAACTTGTCTTTTTCTCATTTTGACTAATCAAAACAGCTGAATAAATTATTTTTACAGATTAAATTTTCTGATTTGAGTTTTAAAATTGTTAAATAAAAAAAAAAGACAAAGTTCAGTTTTTAATCACTCAAAAATAAAACCACCATATATTAGATTTCTTCCCCAATTTTAAATTCTATGCAATAGTTCCCTCCCCAAGAATACACATTTATTTTCACAATAGCAAACATTGATTTATCTGCCAGATATGAACTCCTGATTTCATAAACCATATTTTTAAATTGTTTTATATTAAAAGAATTATTTTTCGTTTTCTTTTTGTTGAGTTTGAAATTGAATCAACTTACAGAGAATTCTTTGTATTTTTTTCGTTTACTTGATATGAAGTTCAAGCAACTAAAATAATTACGATTAATAACGTAAATATTTACAATTTTCCCATGTTTGTTCAACTAATCGCCTGCTTTTGACAAATTGCTGTGACCAAGTTTTAATTACCATTATTTTTTTTTCATTCAACTTAATGTCTCAAGTTTTATCTGTTTCTTCCTAAGCCATTAAAATTATCTCAACCATTGTTTTCGAAAAGTTCGCTTACCGAAAACTTTTCTAGCGACGTTGCAAGCCGTAATCTGTTTCTGTAATAAATCAATCAATAGGAAGTGGCGAGGTCACGGCCAAGAACATTTTCGGTTACCTTCCTAAGCGGAAATTGAAAACAAAGACGAGCTGCCTTATCTGATTTCTATTCCTAATTTTCCCCCAGCAATCTCTTTGTTTGAAATTTTGATGAATTGAAATTTCAGGTTGTTATTGCTGCTTGAGAGATAGGAAGCCTGAAAATGAGTTATATGAGAAATCTGCTCATTATAAAAAAGGAGCATATTCCTAACTTGATATAGATAATTCCTTATCTAAGCAAATGAATATTAATATGCTTTGTGATGAATACTTATACGCTTTTCTATAAATTTTATTAACGTGATTCTATTTTAGAACAATTATGTGAAAACACTTGTTTTTGAGACTTGTAAAATAATCTGCTTAAAACATTGTGATAAATTTATATTGTATAATGAGATTTTATTTAATTACAAAATATTTATTCTAAATAATAAATTTTGGTATAAATTTCGTTTTTGGTTTATAAGAAATGTCTGGAATTTAATAAATAAATGTGAAATGCATTTTGATGCATGTTAAAATTATATCCCCATATTGTGAAGATCACTTTATATAAATATAATTTTTTTTAAAGGAACCATCAAAAATTTTATACTAAATACCGCTTCAAAACGCATAAATAAAAGCAAGTATTACTATAACTTTAAAGATTTTTTTAATTTATCAGTATAACTTATAGAGCTCCTAAATTTTAAAAATTATGTCGAAATTTACAGAACAATTATAAAAAGTAAAAAACATGCATTATACTGAAAGTATGTCTGAAAAAGAAGTTCGAAAATTAATCTATAAAATCGACTTAAAATAATGCAGTTTTGCTGACTTAAGAAAATTAAGGAATTTATCTCAAATTTTTATGACTCATTATTACTTAATGATGTCAACTCATTCAATAAATTTCTGTACAAAATTTTTTTAGCAAAATGCTTCGATCTGGTACTTTTGATATAAGAAATTAATACAGTAATATTGCTGTTTGTATATTTGATATTAACATTTCTCTTCTACGCGCGTTTACGTCGATCTATAATTCTTTAAAAAAATTTATGGATTTCTTCGAATGTCATTTTTTATTTCCCTGTAATTTAAAAGACTTCATTAAATAATAGTGTAATCTACGATCGAAGAAATCGTTGAGAAATTTAAAATATCTTCCGCAAACACTACTATTAAAAGATTAGATTTTCTGAAAACAGAATCCTATTTATTTTAATATAACCGAATTTTTTACACGAATTGATTAAAGAATCTTGTCTGAAATTATGTCAAAGTATTTCAGGAATTACCACTTAATGAAAAATAAAATGTCAAGGGTTGTTTTATCTTTAACTCTTTGATGTAGTGTTTGTTGTGTGTAGTTTGGGATTGTAGGAAATTGCTTTTTAATAATTAATTAAATTACTAATAGCTTAAATAACCAAGGAAAAATGAAGTATTTTACTCGAAAGTTCAATTGAATCTTTTGGATTATTTTTAAGAGGCATTAGAAAAAAAATTTGAGTGAATTTTTTAAAGTGAAAGATTGACTGTGTATATGACTGTCCAAATTTACGGAAAATGCTCAGTTGATTCAATTAAGTAATCTTCAAGAAATTTAATGTGCAAATATGTAGTAAATTACACTTTAATTGAAGTTTTGAGAATTTTTCTGCCAATTTTAAGTATGCAGTGAGTAAAAAGTTTCCGTACGGTCACTAAATTTAAGAATAAATGAGCATAATTTGTAAAGTATATTTTTTTCTTTAAGTACTAACTATATGTGTTTAGCATTGTATAAAAAAGAGATTATTATAAATCTTATGGATTCGGTATAGATATCTGGATATTCTTAAACAAAATGTGTTATTCAACCCACAGGGAAACTGTCTCTTGGAACTGGATTTACTTTTCAGCAGGACAACGATCCTAAACGCACCTCTAAGATTTGCCAAGAAAGGTGCCTTTATAATGTTAAACAACAACTTCATAAATCGGGTGACTGGGGAGGCACAGTCCAGCTATAGCATAAAGGCACAGTCACCCGATTTAAACCCCATCGAAAATTTGTGGGAAGCAATTGGCCAACAACTTAAAAAATGACATATAAAAAACAAAGTTGAACTCATAAGTGTCATTATTAGCATTTGGCGTAATATTACTCTAGAAACAACAAAAAAAGCTTGTAGGGGTAATGTCACAACGTCTGAGAGATGTGATAAAGGCCAGAGGAGGGCCCACTAATCATTAAATGTATTTTGCATTTCTTAAACTTTTTTCGTGTGCTAGTACAGTGTGACAAACTTTTATTTGCATTCGTATCTGCGTACGGAGTAGGTAATGATTAATACACAGTTCACAAAATGTTTTTCCTTTCGTTGCTAGAAAGACTCAAAAGGTCTTTTATGCTATAGCTGGAATATCTTTTCATTTTTGTTTTTGGGAAGTTGCCAATTCTGGATGAGTGACTAAGAATTATTTTAAAATATGATCAGTCTTGATGAAACTAAGAACTGGTTTCTGAATATAAGAGATTGAAATAAAAATCTCTGTCATTCCATTCGGGGTGTTAATCTCATCCGATTCTTCAAAATCTCTGATTTATTTCTTAATTTTGGAATTTTTATATCAAACTAAAAAGAATAAAAATTCGTAAAAATTAATCTTTTTACGTTCAGTAAATTTGTAGTCTAAAATTTTGTAAAAAATATTTTTTTAACTATATTTATTTACCATTAAAATATAAGAACTGAATCTCGCATGCACGTGCTCGATAGATATTCTGAGTTATCACTTAATAACTAAAAGCTGTTGTTGTTCTGAACATATGCTACTTTACAGTAAGGCTTTATATAGATAATATGCCTTATTCATGTGTTGCACACGAGGTAAAATCCTGAAAAAATTGAAATCAATACTGTCAGATATGCTAATGTGAGGGCGTGGAATGTTGTAGCAGTAAAATTTTACTTTGAACTTCAAGTTTCAGTTGAATTAGCTCTATTGGGTAAAAATGTTCTTGAAGCAACAAACTGACAGATGTGCTTACAAAAAAACAAACGCGGAATCTATCTTTCGTTGTTCAACAATGACTGTTATCAACTTATTCAAGAGAAGATCACATTTTCTTAACTATGCACCACAATGCGCCTCACGTTTAATGTTGTAGCGATTTGTGAGTCACAATTCATGAAGTATTTTCATTAAGATTCGAAAACTCGACTTTAATGTCAGAAATCTGAATTCGAATCTTTGAAATTCTCTTTTAAAAATCAGTAAATGTATTAACACACATTTTTTGCAAAAATATTTCTTTTGACTTTCAAAGAAAACAAGATGGATTCACAAATTACGATTTTTATGTAAATATCAAAACAGTTTTGTTTCTTTCGTTAAACGGGGTCCAGTAGACAATTAAAAGAATGTTATATATAAACAGGGTTCTCGCACATAAAAAATTAATAAAATGAAAATATAATTTTAAATTTCGAAGCTGTTTTCCTTTATTGTATTTTTTAAATGTGCATTAATTGACAAATTGAATTTGCATGACATACTTTAATTATTTTTAATTATAACGATAAATTTTACATCTTGGTCTTTTTGTGGTAATGCAATGAAATGCAGCTATATTTGGCCGCTTCTTATTCTTCAGAAAATATCATTTGCCACAGATAATTTCCAGTCGGTTTGTACTACGATTAACTGTTATTACAGATTATTACTGATTTATTACAGACTATTTAATTCATTTCACTACAGTAATTAAAATGTGTTGCTACATTGTGTCTATCTTTCAATAAAAATTTCTGAATGAAACTTTCGAGCTGATTTGTGATTATTTACTATCAGTAAAGAAAACTTGATACAACATTGAACTAATGCACTTATAGCGAGATACTTTTTTTGTAGGAATGGAATAACTTGCAGCTATATTTATGTGATTCTAAATTTCATTTACTTTATTATCTTGCATTTTTTATATGAAGTGAGTTTTGAGTTTAATTTTATTCTTAACTTTTAAATGATTTATTTCTTTTCTTTTTTTATTTGGACTTAAACGATTTGAGTAAACAATTTAGAATTTGTGCCACTTACAAGCTCAATTCAAAAGGTAATCGTTGACTGCTGGAAAGTTGTTTCAGTTAATTGGATCATGAGTATCAAAATTTCACACCAAGCTATTATTCATTTAAAGTAAATTAA
The DNA here is from genome assembly GCA_030067965.1 of Latrodectus elegans. NCBI lineage: Eukaryota > Metazoa > Arthropoda > Arachnida > Araneae > Theridiidae > Latrodectus > Latrodectus elegans. The sequence continues at coordinate 84,327,172 of CM057809.1, forward strand.
CTATTTACTGAAATATTTAACCTTGAACTTAGACTCTCTTGTGAATAACCTTGACTTTCAACCATTTAAAGACTTCATAGTACGTGTGTACTGAAATTAATTTCTTAAATTTATTCCGTACGCGGTTTCCAATATGTCATTTTCTTCCGTTTTTATCTTTTAAAACTAATTTTGCAAGTCATGCTTTCTTATAATTTAGTTATATTGTGATATAATAGGAAACAAGAATTGCTTAACCTAAGGAAATATTTTTATTATTAAACATTTTAAATACATATTGCGTGTTACAATATTTTTGAAAAGATTTAAGTTTTTACTGTTTCTATAAAATCTTTATTCATTTAACAAGAATCATGTTCTGAGCTTTCCCAAGATTCTGAGCTGTATCTAGTGTTATGCATAAATTTCGTGAGGGCGTAGCAATGATATTTGAATTGCATGTTAAATTGAGGTCATGAACATTTTTTACAGCTCATATCTTTAGAGATTTTAAGAGTTGGATTAAGTTCTTGGGCGGATGAGTGGTTATCTTTATAACAAGTGGTGTTAAGAAAAAGAACATTGTTTTTCGTGATAGCGGAGTGATAAAATTGGCCTCCTTACTAAATAAATAGTAAAACAATTTTAAAACGACCTTATTTTAAGTCATAGGTACGTTACTTTCTCTTAAGAGTATTATTTTCTGAATTGCTGACTCTAAATTATTTCTTACATGATTACATATCATTTGTAGTTAATTTGTCGGATCATTTAATTTTCCAAGTTATGAATTGAAACACTCCTTCGATTTGCTATTGTTTTAGGTGAGCTTTTGAAACAGTATAATTAGTGGTGAGAAAAAATGTAAACTGGTCTCACACACACACACATACTTATTGCTTAAAAATGTTTGCCTACACACGATTTCCTTACCATAAAAATCAAATCGAATTGAAATTCTAATTTAAGAAACTAATTTAATATTACTATGATATATACATGTAACATTTTGTAATGGAAAATGCAAAGAAAAATTTTTGTTTTCATATATAACCTTTATACTCTTATTTGGATAGTTTTTGAGCATTGCTGAAACAGGCATTGATTGCTCTGAGAAGCTTCTGGTATATTTCAGGAATATAGCATCTTCTTACTTGTTTATTTTGGGATGTAATTAGGTAATTTTATTTCTTTTAAGACTGTCTTGTGAAATATTGCAAATGAAAAAGTAATTTATGTATGCAAACATTGATTTGAATAATTTAAATTGATTGAACTTTTTATTTTAAATTGTTTCCGCATTTAATGTAGATTCTTCTCACAAGTTCAGATTTGTTGTACTTATTTTTTATGCTAATATTTTATCAAAAGGTTTGATTTCTTAGAAAAGGAGCTAAACTTTATTATTTCTACAAAGGGGGCTTGCAGAAAAGAAAATTTGAAACACCTGCTTTTGCAGTTTCTGGTTTGCTTGAAAGAAGCTTATTGAAGAAAAGGCGTTATTCGTAGTTATGCTCAATGATTGGTAGCGTCATCTCGAGCTTATTGTGAAGTTTGGAGAATTGTACTCTATTTATTATTGAAGAACTAAGTATTTAATTAGCAGAGTACCTTAGATGGTAAATCTTATGTGTGTGGGTGAAGTATCGCATTACAATAATGCGAGTGATATAAGTTAATTACAACATAAATATTGTAGTGCTACGCGATAAGACATTCATTTTATTCACAAATAATTATCCAATGCAAATGAGAGTGCGGAAAAGGTGAAATCCTCAGGTGGGTGAATGTTGACAAATATCGGGGTTGACTGCTGAGCGATTGGTGTTAATTTCTCCCAATATCTTGTTTTGACCGTGTTTTGCAATACTTATCTTATTACAAGTTATTTTTCTCAGAACAGCTTAACAGTTTGTTGAAACAATTCCAGGCGATAAACAAGCTTTCTTAAATTCTTGGATAATATCTATTCTTAGTTATAAAATATTATAATTCATAAAATACATTTTCTGTATATTAGAATTGTTGAGCTTCTACTTGTTTTCCTTTACCTACGAAACTAAGTGTACTGGACCGATAAATATTTGAACCAAAATATAAATTTGATCTGTTTATGTTGAAACTATTTTAATGAACCCTGAAAAAATTTTGGATTAAAGTATGGATAGGATTCTCTAATTTGTTAAAAAAATAAATTTGCGTCAAATTTTTAAATCGAAATCTCAAAAGAATTGTCTCAAATTTAATTAGGTCCTTCTCAAACCAACTTTGATTAAATTGCTCCAGATATGTTTCGAAAAGTGATTTTTGTTGATGGAATGTGTTTGACAATAAAAAATATAAAATTTAAACGTTATTTTTAAATTATCGAGAAGTAATATTTCAAAATTTTTTAGTCAAAAATAGAATGCCTAGGTAATGTAGTTGATACAGGCGTCGTGACTAAATCATAGAATGTTTGATTATAATATAATCAAAGAATAGTCATACTAATAGCACTTGTATCTTCCTGCTGACGTCATATAAAAAGTAAAGATGTCAGAGTTCGATCATATCAATTGTCTTCATATTATTATTATTATTATGGGAGTAACTCCTGGTGCTTCTGAATACATGTCTGAGGCTGATCTTTTGCAGTTCATTTTTTCTTAGCTTTAAAAAGACAAGTAGAAACCCAGTTGCTTATCTGCAACTTTTTTTCGCTCATCGCTATCAGTATTCCTCGTACATTCCTGTTTTTATAAATTTTTCAATAAGTTAATTATGTTAGATGTGTAGTGCATATTTTGAAAACATCTGACAGTTACGACCTTAAAAATGTTTGTTCAATATATACTGCTGAAACTACATCAAAATTTATCATGCATTAAAGCTTTTATGTCACCACGAGCATCGCAAATTTACATATTTACATTTATGCTGATTACATGAGCGTCTTGGAAACATTACAAAAATATTAAAATACATTATAGTCCCATAATTTCTCAAATTTGTACCATTTTGGAAACTACGAAACCTAGATATTGAAACAATCTTTTGTTGGATACCTAGTCATAGGTATTAATGGGAATGATAAAACAGATGAAACAGCAAAAATACATGTCCACACTTGCAACAAGGTGTATTTCTGTCCGATATAAACAATTCCTGCAAAACATTTCTCCAATCCCAATGGCAGAAGCTATGTCATTTATAAACTATGAACAAATTACATTCCATCATTCCAAATATATTGTGGCATAAACAATTGAGGATACACCTTACTTGATAAATCCAACTTTCAATCGAAATAACACATTAACTAGAACTGCAAACGTAATCTTATTCTTAGACATAACAAAAGGTTTAATTAACAGTAAAAATAAAGAAAAATCAATGATTAAATTCTAAAAGAAAATTTTTCAAATGCATTTCAGATAAACATAAGCAGATCTCTTCCTCAAAAAATTTGAGGATACACCAATGAAATTTTTGTTTAACAACCACTAAAGTTTTATTCTGCTCGCTACTATAATAATCTAAGTTTGAGCAATGTTATCTTAAATTTCAACTGTTATTTTTGTCTTGAAGTTGGTTCTGTGAATTTAAAGTCGCAAATTTAAATGGAAAATGGCTCCTCGGAGACAGACCAGTATTGATGTAAGAAAATTTATATGTTAATGTTATTTAAGAAAGGAAAATCTTATCGTGAAATAGCTGAAATTACCGGTAGAAGCCACTCGTGTGTCCAAAAAGTCATTGGAAGATTTAAAAGCGATATATTAATTGAAAATAAAAGTGGAAGAGGAAAGAGAAGTAGTATTCTGAGTGATGTAGCCAAAAGGAAAATTTTGAAAGATACAAAGATTGATCCTAAACTAAGTGCAGTCAAACTAGCAACAGAAACTTTTCGAATAATGGGCAGAAGTGTAAGTGCTGAAACTGTGAGAAATGTGATTGGACATGCTGGCAATAACAGTCGAGTATCTCGAGAGAAACCATTTATAAGCTTACAAAATCAGGAAAAGCATTTAGAGTTTGCAAAAAACTCATCAATTGAAGACAAATAACTTTTGGAAGAAAGTTATATTTAGTGATGAAAGTAAATTCAACATTTTTAGAAGTGATGGTCGTCGAAGCGCTTGGAGAAAGCCGAACACCGCTTTGGATCCAAAAAATTTACGTCTTACAGTTAAACATGGTGGTTGCTCCGTCATGGTTTGGGGTTTTGTATGGCTTCAAATAGGGTAGGAAGCTCAGTTTTTATAGATGGCATAATGGATCATAAGCTTTATATAGGTATACTCCGCAACAATCTTAAAAAAAGTGCAAGAAAATTGGGTTTAGATGGAAATTTTATATTCCAGCACGACAACGACCCCTAACATACGGCACATAATGTCAAAATGTGGTGTCTTTTTCATTGTAAGCATCAGTTGTACACACCTACAGTCCCCTGATATCAATGTCATAGAAATTTTGTGGGCCACACTCGAAACAGCGGTCCAAAAACACCAAATTAGGAACAAATCCCATTTAAAGCAAGTGTTACAAGAAGAATGGGATAAAATATCTCCAGATACCACCAAAAGATTGGGCGAATCGGTACCAAGACGTTTGGAGGACATTATGAAAGCCAAAGGACATGCAACCAAATATTGACACTGTCTTTGTATGTGATATATCACAAAAATTTCATTGGTGTAGCCTCCATTTTTTTGAGGTAGAAATATGCTTATGTTTATTTGAAATGCCTCTGAAAATTTTTCTTCTAGAATTTTGTTGTTGATTTTTCTTTATTTTTACTGTTAATTAAACCTTTTGTTATGTCTAAATAGAATTACGTTTGCACTTCTAGTTAATGTGTTATTTCAATTGAAAATTCGATTTATCAAGTAAAAGTAAGGTGTATCCTCAATGTTTGTGCCACTGTAATTCCATTGTCAGTTTTGCCTCGAAAATCTGATGTAAAACTCACTCGTTTGCGTATCGGGCATACTCGTTTTACTCATAAACACTTGTTTTTAAGGGATCCTAAGCCCGATTGTGCTGCATACAATGAATCGTACACTTTTCAACATATTTTAATTGATTGTCCTGATTTTTTAATCACTATCGTATTGCATATTTTAACTCTACTTCTTAAACGTTACAAGATCTTATTGGAGAAACTCCTCACCATAACCTTGCCATTTTGGGTTCTATTAAATTTCTACATTGTATATAGTCATTTTTCTTTCGCCATTATTTATTTTATAAGATTTATATCGCATAAATATTTTTAATATTATATAATATATGCTTAGCGTAATTTGTCTTAAACAGGGCCTTTTGCCATTAAACTTCACACAATCAATCATTCAATTAATCCAGCAGTTCATTATGTGACTTATTAAATTCTTGTGCTAATCTGTATATCAAACTTACCTAATATTGATTTGCTTTGTTGTTTGTTTCACGGTAAGTTTTTTCTATACTTGTGTTTTACCAGAACTTGGTTTATTCCTAACAGATGTCAACATGAATTCCCAGAGAAAACTACCGAATGTTAAAGGGAAGATTTGGAGTAATGACTATTCAATGCTCTTCTATCATACTCATAATCGTCTTTTCCCTCATTATAAATAAGTTGTTCATAGAACAATAGTTTTAATATATTTCATGTTAAAGACTTTGTGTGTTATGTCTCCTAAAGTATCAAGTATAAAAATATACCCAATTAGTATGCAGCTTACACTTAAACATAAGTCTTGATAACAATATGTTAACGTAACGCTTCGTCAAATCTTAATTTTCTTGGATCATCTTTAGTGCTTTGTTTTGCGGATATTGAAGAATCGCTCGTTTTTCATTTTCTTCATCCATTGTTCCTTATTTCCGGCTTGGTATTGATTTTTATATCTAGGTGACCCCTTTTATTTCATTCTGTGTATACCCTATGCCCTCTATGTTAAAAACATTTTCATCAGTATCTTAATCTGTTTACTACCATAAGCTGTTCATTTAAACTATCCTTATCCTTCAAATATGAAGACTAAATTAACTTTTGAACAATTAAATGCATAATTTTTTTGTAACTTTTAAATCTTGATGTTAATTTTTTCAAAAAAAAAAAAAAAAAAAAAAAAAAAAAAAAGAGATATATTGTAAATTTATGTAATATTAACATTACTCATATTTTATGTTTGTTCTATGTAATAAAGAAAGTGGTCTTGAATAATGAAATGTCTCGATTGACAAATGTTCAAACCATGATTGACGACATAGATTTTCTTTTCATTATTTAACCAATCCACAGGCTTGAGTTCGCATTGGAAAACAGCTATATTCTTTTATTTCAATAATATTAAATGTCAAAAAACTTTTTTGGACTTCATATAAATGCACAATCTGTCAGTTATTTTCAAATCCAGGACTCCTTCCACGAAGAAAAATTTAGTCACTTATTGTTTTAATCAATAAATTTAGATAAACTATTTATGGAGACCTCTTTCTCATCCAAGAAATAGGATTGATATTCCAGTTTTAAAAGAAATGGATCGTAATTTTTTTATTTCATAATATTTCCACTTGCCAAATTCTTTTCCAACTTCCACTGCACATGAGAAAGAAGTTGAACCCTCTCAATTTTTTGACATGCAGCGGTAGCTTGTACATGACGTTTTCTAAAGTCATTTGTCAGGCATGCTAAATTCCAAGATAGGAATACCTTACCTACTGTGCTATTGCCGCATCTATTGTTGCTATTTTGGTCTTGCATGAGTTCTAAACAGCGATCCAAAATTATGCGTACTGATAACATGAACGTCTTAGAAGCATTAAAAGTATTAAAAAACATTGTAAAAAGTATTAACAAACATTTACCATTAAAAACTTCACAAAATCGAGATTATAAGGTATTTTGTTGGATACCCCAAGTCATATGGATATACATGGGAATAATGAAGCATATGTAGCAGCAAAACACATATGCCTGCATAAATAAGCAGTACCTCTGTGGTTGGAAAAACTCTTGTATCCATTCCTAATGGCAGAAGTTGTGGAATTTTCAAATTATATTAACAAATTACATTCCATCATTCCAAACATAACTCTATTGCCGATTTTACTATCACGCAGATCTGATGTAAAACTCACTCGTCTGCGTATCGGGCATACTCCTTTTGCTCATTAACATTTGTTATTAAGGGATCCTAAGCACTATTGTGCTTTATGCAATGAATCGTACACTGTTCAGCATATTTCGACTGTGCCCTGATTTTGATGACCATCGTACTGAATATTTTAATTCTATATTTTTAACATTGCAAAATCATACTGGAGAGATACTTCACCGTCATATCTTTTCTTATTTGCTATTAACATTATTTATTTAAGATCTTACATTGCATAAAAGTATTCTAAATTTTATTTAATATGTTGTGGTGGACGCAGTTTATCGTAGGACCTTGTGTCATTAAACTTCACTCAGTCAATCTTAAATAAACAGTTGATTTTTGCAAAGGAAATTTTATTGATACTGCTTAAGGGAAATTATCGATTACTTTCACTCTTTAACAAATTGGCTATATTCATAATTGAAGGAAAATTATTTTTTCTATCAACGATGCATTGTCTGATGTTGAAGTCGTTTCTGAAATTCGTAGGAAAACAATTTTACTATTGCAAAATGAAATAAAAAATAATCGCCAGAAAGGGAAGAAGAAAGTTTGATATTTGCTGTAAGATCATACACACACACAGTTTATATTTTTTAATTAGATTCTAATGAGATTATAGCGTACATAAGTAATTATTTTTTGCCCATTAATGAGATTTTTCAGTACAATATTTTCTTGTAGCGTCACCTATCGGCAACCTTTCTCATTAATCATACATTTCAGTCTACCTATTTCATTTGCACAAATGAATTCATTGATGGAATTTATATCTATAAGATAAATGTTTCTGTTTCTCTTATATGGTATAGTATTTTTTTAATTATCTTTTTATGTGGGGAAAGATGTTAAAGATGATCGGTTAAGTAATCTTTATTTTTCTGGTGCTTGCATTAAAATCTCTAAAATGATGTTGAAAATAGGAAATATAGCTATCTTCCATTCGGCATCATTCAGGAAATGTTTCTTTGTGAAAGCATAAAAATAATTGAATGGAAATATATATATAAAAGAATGATTAATTCCTGGAAAAGTGCGAGTGTCAGATATATGAAAATGGACACTTCTTATTTATATAATGGACACTTCTTATTTATATAATATATATATCTGAATAGATATATTATATAAATAATTCCTGGAAAAGTGCGAGTGTCAGATATATGAAAATGAACACTTCTTATTTATATAATGGACACTTCTTATTTATATAATATATATATCTGAATAGATATATTATATAAATAATTCCTGGAAAAGTGCGAGTGTCAGATATATGAAAATGAACACTTCTTATTTATATATTGGACACTTCTTATTTATATAATATATCTGAATAGATAAAATTACACCTTTTTTAAATATTGTATATGTTCTTTTAATCTATTTTTATTGTAAAAATAATAGAAAAGGAATCAATATTTCCTTCCTGAAGATGAGAATTTTATTTAAGTTCATGTACGCCATTTCATAATAGAGTTAAGTGTTGACAAATTGAGCTATTCTTGTGTTACAGATTTTAGACAATGCTATAAAAATCACATTGTTTTTCTTGACGAGAAAAGATGTGAATTTATTGTGTTTTGACAATGCTCGTAAAAGAATACCTGCACTGTCTCGTGTCGAAGAGATTTTAATCGCTATTTTTTCCCCAGATAAAATTATCGTCAATTCCTGGAAAAGTGCGAGTGTCAGATATATGAAAATGGAGAACGAGTTTGGTAAGACGATGAGAGAACTGATTTTAGCATTGCATCGCAATATGATTTAGCTTGCTACTAAAGAAAGGGGTTTTTGTTTTGGTTGTCAAGCAAAGGAAACTCGTGGAAAATTTTTATTCTTAATTTATGGCAGGTGCAAAAGAATAGATACAAAATTATTACTTGAAGATGTCAATTTATTTTTTACTGCTTATAATAAGGAAGTGAGTTTTCTTGGGCTATATAAACATTTTTTCATCTGTTTACATTCAATTCTTTCTGTTTTGTCGTTGACTGCTCCCATGTGTATGTTATTTTAGTGAGATCCATTGCTCGCTTGCAAGTAAATTCTTTCCAATAACTTTACGCTGTGATTTGTCTTTTTTTTAAGTCTTCCAGCCCACTCATAATTTATTAATTGATCGAATTACATACAATTTTGCGTTAACTTAAATAAAATTGAAATTATCTGATTGTTTTCTAATGTTAGGTGATGCTTGTGTTTGCATCTTAAAATGGACACTTGTAAAACGTGTTCTATATGTTAGGTAATGAGATACAAATTTCCAAAATATAAAGATACAGTACATATTTTTTTAGATTATTTAAAGTTAATAAAATTTTCAAACACAGTTTTATAAATGACGTAATGATTGTAAATAGTATTAGGTGTCAGTTATGTTAGCTTTCATAAAATTTACCTTTGAGGAAACTGATGTGCCGTTACTTTTAGAGTATGCAAAACTATAATTTTAGCTTGAAATCCTAATAGTTTTTACAATTTTTTTTTATAGTTTGGAGTAATTATTACGCAGGAGCAACACTTTCAGTTCTGTTGCCTTACCTGAAGACCAATGTTCAAGCAATTTCAATTCATTTGATTTGAAATACATCATTTTTGTTATTTAGGTTTAAAGAAAAATATAATGCAGAGTTTTTGTGCTTTCTTGGATATTTGTTGTTGCTTATCTCCAAGGGTCTGATGAAGTCAGACCAAATCTAGGAATCCGTTGACTGAGAGGAAATCGGTGACAAGGAGGGGAGAAGTGTAGATTTCGTCTCATAGTATATTCATACAATTCAGGATATGCTCAGGAGAAGCTTGGTGTCCATGGCATTTATGTCAGAGAGGGAAGGTCTTGTTACCTTCTACAAAAATGAGACATTTCAGGTGGCCAGAGGCGAGACGTGCAAGGCAAATGCAGGATTTCCTATCACAGGAAAGAACCAAAGAAAGTCCCGGCTTTCTACCCTTGTAGAAGTGGTGAGTCACACAAAGGTACCTGCCAATCGGTTTTATCTGGGCTTTTCTCAGGGAAAAGAGTTCAAGGTAGGTAAGTCCGGAAGAAGGAGCAGGATAACCTGAGCCCTCCTTTGCTAAAGTGTCTGCTATTTCATTGCCTAAAATATCCGCGTGAGACGGGATCCATTGAAAAATATTATGCCGAAGGGAGACAATTTTAATCTTGTGTAGAATAGAAAGGCTTGTTTGGTCTCCCAAGTAGGTCCAATTTTGCAGATGTTGAATTGAACTACGGCTATCAGTTAATATCCAGACATCACTATAATTTGTTTCACTCACGATAGATTCCAATCCGATGTTGATGGCTATTATTTCGCTACAAAAGACCTAACAGAAGTCGGGATTACGTTGACTAAGATAGTTTGTCATGAGGAGTCTCGATGTAAATTCCGCTGCCAGTTTGGTGACTTATTTTGCTGCCATCAGTGTAGATTTTTATGCCATTTGGTGGTATATTAATGATTTCCAAGGCTAGTTTTAGCAATTCAGGTAAACACTCCCTCTTGATGACTGCTGTAGAAAGATCGTAATTGAAGTGAACATTGGAAAGAGCCTCAGCATCTTGGATATTTTACCCTATCAATCGTGTAATAATCATTTATTTACATTTAGTTGCTCATATTCCAAGTTATATGGGAAAAAAATTTTCTTGCAGTTATTTAAATAACGAAAAATTCGTACTTTAGTTCAGGATATCAGTAAATATATTTTCTATAACTACTTTTCTCTTTAGTCTCTTAAAATCTCTTTCACTGTTTCGAAGAACGAGATGAGAGAGAAATATACATTCTGCGCTTTAATTATCACTATATGATGAAAAATAAGTTTTAGTTTTTAATATTAAGCCATGCACATAGTAAAGATTCGTAAGCTAAATTTTATCAGTATTGCATTCCAAAAAATGTTATTGTTTGGAGTAAAACTAGTCCTATACATATTACTGTCAAATCAGCTGAATAATTGTAAATAACAGCAACTGACGTGCTATTTTTGTGTTCGTTTTTACATTATTATTTTTTGAAGCTTAAATATTCTTTCGTAATAACTACAAGTGACACATTATTTAACGTCGGTTTTTTTTCAATGATCTTGAGCTATACTTAGGCGAATATTTTAATATATAAGTTGGTCTTTTTACTTACCTTTTTCAAATATCATAAATACAAAACTCCTCCATTAATATTGTAATTTTTTTAATCAGTATTAATGCATGAAGTTATTTCTTTTTTCTTTATGTAGATGTAGGTTTAATAATTTATCTATTAGGATGAAAATAAATATTTTAACGAATTATTTATTATATTCTAATTTTTTAGATAAGCGCTAATTACAAGTAATTATTTTTGGATAATTTTTCTCAAGATAACTAGTTTATATTTTTTTTTCGTGATACGCATTTCAGTGCTTAAATTACGCATGACTTTAATATTAAAGTAATGTAGCATGTAAGACTCCCTCCCTACAATACAACTTTGAAATAGTTTGCATTACATGAAGTACTTTATTAATATCTCAGAATTTTAAAGATTGATTTAAGTAATAATATTAAGTGGTGTTACAAAATAAAAGCTAAAACTATCTTAAGTTTGCATTTTACACGAGACCATTATTCAATTGGGGTTCAAATGATTGTGTAAGACAAAGTGACTCATTATATCGCAATCAACATAATATGCATATCAATGCTATAATTGAAATCCACTACTAAAGTCTCTATAAAATTATCATTCTAATAATTTGTACGTTGTCGAAAATATTTCAATGAATGAGTTACATTTCTTAATCTATAAATTAAAATGTATTTCGAAATATATTTTGTATTTATTTTAAGGCCATTGCGCGCTAATTGTAAACATTTCCTGATACTTGTGAGAGATTAAATTGTAACTCATTTTAATTAGTTGCAAAAATAGATAATTTCTTGCATCTGTGTAATTCTACATTATTTTTTTACTTTAAATTTAATGTTTTGTAATAAAAATGAATATGAGCGAAAATTTAAAGCATTTGCTGTAAACCTAACGCATTAAATTCGCTTTTAAAATTTCACTAAAAGTACACTTAAAGGGAATTCATTAATTATATTTAAGCTATTAATAAAATTGTCTTCGAGCTGGTAGCCGAGTCGTTAGCACTCTGGCCTATATTTCAACAACAGTTCGTGGGTTCGAATCCCAATTTTGGCTTAAATCTTCGTAAGGGTTCAGAATCATCTTTCAACAGTATATCTCGGTTTATTTAACTTTGGCCCAGCTGGCAGCCGAATGGTTAGCGCACTTGCCTTCGGTTCAACAGTTCGTGGATTCGAATCCCACCTTGGGCATGAATGTTTGTAGTGGTTCGGAATCCACTTTAAACCGTAAGCCCGGTCTAATTAGCCTGCCCTCGTGTGCAAAAAACAGACCGTAGAGCGACAAATAAACCAAACCAAACCAAACCTTAATTAACTTTGTGTGCAAAAAATGACATTTGAGAGAGAAAAAATTAAATTTGTCATGCTAAATATGTTGTTTTTTCGAAATACTTTATTAATAACAATTCAAGGTCACACTGAATTGGTTTCTCTAAGTTTCCTTTATAATTTGTATATTAATTTAATATCCAGAAAAATAATTCATTCTATGTCGTAACTTAATATTTATAAACGTCTTTGACCAAACAATGCGGAGAAAATTAAATGAGACTTACGACTGCCATATATGATGTCATAGCTCCTCAATGGATCATTTCATGTGTAAGGTGTTATCATTGTTTGCCCTTAAATAGTGGCATTTCTGTGTATCGGGGATATTTTAGCGTCCTTTCATATTTCTAATATCAGCATTAATTGACAGTTTTTTATCAGCATTAATTGACAGTTTTTCTCAAATGTCATTTTTTGCACACAAAGTTTTTTCGCGTTATCAGTCGTTCTCAGGATTTATTCAACTATATGATTTTATTATGCTTACGTGAAATTGTTGGTGGATGCTGTTTTATACGTTTGTATATAGGAATGTAGTTATCCTGGACATATCGCATCTCTGGTATAAATGCGTAATTGAATCATTTTTTAACCATGCTCCCTTTTTCTTCGAAACGTAGCTGATCTAGCTGCCGAATGTTTGCGCTCTGGTCTTCCGTCCATCAGTTCGTAGGATTCAAATTCCACCTCAGGCTTGGTTTTTCGCTGTGGTATCGGATGCACCTTAACTGTAGATCTCGGTTTAATTATCTTTTGTATTCAAAAAATGAGTTGGATTCTTTTTAATCTTACTAAAATGTGATTTTTTAATCACACGCACAGAGTTTTACCAAATAAATATTGTCTTTTCCATGAGAAGGGGGGGAGATTTGCTAAATGGAGCCAAAAACTTTGATGACAATTTTTGCCAGGTTTGGAGTTTGAACATTGCAAAGGATGTCCTGTAGAAGTGAGCATATAAGCGAAAACAAATCCAGATGTCTTCATTCATTTGAAGTGATCAGTACTAGGTGTTGCTCTTGCTGACGAAGGGTCCCTGGGGACATTCAGTTCCAAGGTTAGTGGTTTTTTAAAATTTTTAACAAAGTTTCTACTTTAAAATCTCATTTGCATCTTCAAATGTAACAGTGGAACTCTGGTTCAGCTGTCGAGTTTATTTCGTTAGTTTATCGACGCACTAACGTTTCCCTGAATGCCCACATAAGCAGAGATCCTCTGGAAAATGCAAGGTTTTAATTTGATTAAGAATGATTTTTTTCCTCGAATTACTTATTTTGATAATTTAAAGAAGTCATCAGAAACATGTTGCAGGTTTTATTGGGATCTCGAGAAGCGCCCTTTTCAAAGTACAGCTTATATTCCGATAAACAAGGTCTTTCGTATTTTATCGATCCAATTTAGCTCACTTATTCTACTACTAATCAAAATAAAAATTACTCAAGCTCATAGTACAAGTGGTTCAGTTTTAGCAAAAGCTAGAAGGGTAGTTTTGCGAAGGTAACATTTATGTGCTCATGTGTTTTGCAGTGAGAGTTCAAAAAGATTCTCTAACTAGAGCTCGGTGAAAGGTGACTGGTAATCTCAATGTTTATTGAATGTCAAAAATCAGTCTGGAAATTGATATAAGTAAGCAAAGTAATTGTTCTTTTGTCAAAGTTCTCGCTATTGCCAAGAAAGATAAATTTTTCTAGAATAAGCAATAGTAGACATAGGTGTTCAGAAAAATATGCAAAAGTCTATCTTATTGAACAGTTATAATGGTGAGTTAATATTTTATGCTACAATCATTGTAGATTCCCTCATTTTTATTTTAGTTATATATCGGGACTTAATTATTCTTGAGCACATGTAAAGAAATTTTTCGAATTAAACGATGCATTTGTCGGATAATCACCATTCTTTGATTTGAGTCTATTAAATGGAGAACATACCAAACTGCCTGCGGAATGGTTAGCGCTCTGGTCTTCGGTTTAATAGCTCGTGGATTTGATTCCCTTGCGGTTCCGAATTCATTTTAAACTCTGTCACTCCGAAGAAATAAATAATCGTATAAAACAAATGACCGGTTCACATTAAACCAAACCACTATATGGTAGATAGACCTAAGATTTATTACAATTAAACTTCGTAAATGTTACTTTAATTCGAATATCAAGTGTTCAAAGTTTGTGTAAAGTAATCGATCAACAAAAGGTCAGAATATGTCATTCTTAAAAATAATTTTATTATTTCTCGTCATTGAAAAATGTATGTTATAATTTTATTTGAAATACGAAGACAGGATGCATTCTTATGTATCCTACACCATTTTAATAAAATGTTTTTTTTTTTTTTCATTTAAAAGTATTTATATTTATGCATCGAAAAATGTAAGAATGTTTTATTATATTAGGTTGTAAACTATTAATTTTTCGTTTTGTAGTTTTGTATAGTATATCTTTCCAGGATTACTTCCTTTATATATGATCATAAAATGTTTCACACATTATTTGTTCAAATAATTTTTTAGCAGTTTTGTTTGAATAGCCTTAAATATTGGAAAAGACGTGAAATTTTGCTTTTTAATCAAAACACAATATGCAATGTTTTATCAATTAATAAAACATTAGGTTACGTGCAATAAAACTAGTCTGTTTATTTTTCATGTAACGAAGAGCAAATACTATACAAAAATCATGTTCTATTTTTTGTGTTAAAATTTTGGCTGAAAAATGCTCATTTTCTTTTTATATGCATGAAATACACTTAAAATATGTGGTAAAAAAAAAAAAAAAAAAAAAAAAACTACTTTTAAAATGTGCATAATTAGGTGTTTTCCCCCTATCATGTGGGATCAACACCTTTTCGCATAATACATTTAATTGAGCTTCAATTTTTTTTTCTGAATCCCACTAAACTGCTGACAGGTGGAATACCGAAGTTTTAATATGAATTGCTTTTCCGTCAAAATATAAAAGCCATTTTTTTTATGAACACGTCGAGAATTTTTATGAAAAGAATGAATGGGGTTGGGCATGCTCAAACTTTTTCATTAATCTGCCAAAGTTTGAAATATGTACAGAATAGTTTAGAATGATCGATTGTGGATTAGGGATTATTAAAATCGTTGTTTTGTGAATTTGTTCTCTACACTTTCATATTTCTATAAGTATCGTAAGTAATTATCGGTTAAATTTGTTACTTTTGAAACGAAATATGACATTGTTAAATTGATAAGAATTTCACAAGCATTTTAAACATTGTTTAAATGTACGTCATATAAATTAAAGCTCTTGATTATAACTAATCTTCATACGATGTTTTAAATTTTATATATCATGGATCATTTTAAAATGGTTATACTTTTCTATTAAAAATATTAAAGAATAACTAATGGTTAAACGAAATTCTAAGAAAAAATGTTGAGAGCAATCATTAAAATGATAATATCGAAAAGGAATGAGCACATAAAATTGAATTTTTAGTGGTTTATGGATCTTGTGCCTTTATTACATAAACAAGTGATCAAAAATAAGAAATTAAGTATTTATATCAACTATATTTATTTGAAAGTATGTTTGCCATGAGCGGAAGTATAAGCACGTGCATATCTTGACATACTGTTGTTTAATAATCATTGTCGAAGGATGGGTTGTTTGTCGCTCAACGGTAATTTTTTTGCACACGAGGGCTAATTAGACCGGGACCTATAGCTTAAAGTGGAACCACTACAAATATCCATGCCCTAGGTGGGATTCGAAACCAAGAACTGTTGAACCTAAGGCAAGGCGCTAACTATTCGGCTGCCAGCTCGGCCATTGTCGAAGGAATATTTTCTCACGCTACAAATCAATGCTATGGTTTTCAGTGGGAACGCTTGTTGATTTGGCTCTCGCCTGTGAGTAGGACTGTTTCTAGTGATTCATAATCCATTTTATAGCTAAAGGTGGATTACATTTAGATTAACCCCTTTTGTATTACTTTACTAGATCACGTATCAAGCATTTAATAGTTATTCGTCTAGATTAGTCCCTGCACCTTCTTTAGCGAATTCTAAAATGATACTCCAACTACACTCGATGCAAGGTCAGCGATGCTGTTCACATTATAGAATGAGAATTTTATGTGGACATTTCATGATACTTTGAGTAGCAGCCACTTTGAAATACAGTTCCAGAAAGACAGTGAGAGAATCCCCATACAATAGGCTGCATGATCCTATTAATACAATGTCGAGCTTTTAGTGTAACAAATACAAAAACTAAAAGGGACTACCTACTATGTAATTTTAGGTGACCAATACATTCATTTTAGGTATTAGAGCTGTATAGCATTCTCTTGAAGGCTACCTTAAACTGTAGGTCAAGTCCGTGTCCAAAAAATGACCGTTGAGTGGAACACCAAATCGAAGAGATCTCCCGTTAAGGCATATTGATGGTGTTTGAGTGCAAGATAAATGAAACTAGTCTCGCTGAAGAGCTAAATTTTCCATTACCACCTATATTACACATAATTGTCTTTTTAGCATCTGATTTTGCTGAAGCACTTGGGCACTGGATGTTTGACTCGTTCCTCAAAATTAGGTGAATGCTGTTAGTAAATAAATAATCCCAATTTTTATTTAACACAAGCATAGCATTTATTCCATTCATATTCCTACAAATCAAGTAGTACTCGGCGAATAGACACAAAGTGGAATCAAGAAAAGACTCAAAATGGAAGTCCGAACATTTTTTGTCTTACAAAACGCGACAAATAATTCAATTTAAATCTCGTTCCATGAACTACTCATATTTTCGATAGCATTTCTCCTTGCTGCGAGATGTCCTACTAGCAATTTTGGCATAAAATAATTAGCCTGCTATATTTCATTTCAACGATTCATGGTTTCAATCCTCCCTTTACCATCGTTCTTACATTGTTATAGCTTTTTTCAATACAAATGTTTTTCTGGGGAAATGTTTTGAGTTTCTATTAACTATTAAAACTGATTCCCAGAGATTATTTTTGTTAAAACGATTCGAAAAAATAAATTTTTTAAATAAATCGCATTAATTCGTGACATCTTTTGGCAAATCTAGAACATCTACTCTTTCATAGTGTTCGATAATTTAGTGTTAAGAATTCTATTGCTTTGTTTTTAGAAAAATATTTCTCCTACTTCTCATCGTAACGTACTTCTTCTTACCATTGAATCAAACTATTTCATCTTCGAATTCTGCAATTATAATTAAATTTCCTTGTTTATACTGTATTATATTTTGACTCTTGAGTGAGGAATTTTGGTCAATTGAGCAATATGTCTTTTTGATGCATTCATTTTTAAGATATTGACTATTTTCTTTCAACCTAGATTAAATTCTTGCAATTTTAGATTTTTGTCAATATGAAATGTCCAGTAAGTTACAGATTTTGTGTGGGGTTTGATACCTTTATGACAAGTGATTATGAGTATTTGCTCGTCGAAATAAACGCGTCCTTACGGAACTCAGATACTTGTATACATTAGGATTTACAAATTCTTGTGTTTTATCTACGGAGATGATTTTTACATGTAGTAGAACAGATATTTACAAAATGCTTTATTCTGATTTATTTCATTTTTCAACACTGATAGACTTAAAATCATGTGAAATTTTAAATAAAAAACATCAATAAATATTCTTTTTGTATATACCTGAATGTGTCGCCAGACAGAATGTAATAATTTCCTTGATCAACTATGGTCTGGCAATCCTATGTCTTTACGTTTGCTGTAAATTTCACTCTTTAATGTTGATTCTTTTTTGCCTGCATATATATATATATATATATATATATATATATATATATATATATATATATATATATATATATATAAATATATATATATATATATATATACATATACTGTAAAGGTATTGTTTAAAGTCTTCGTTTTTGACACGTGACGCTAAAACAAACTTTTAAGGACTTCTTATCGTTAACTGAAACTGTCTGTTCTTGAAGCATAAGCACCGGTGATACTCTCCTGAAATTGTTTTCTCTTAGCGTCCTGGCGCAGCATGTCCAACATTGGACCTTGCGCCATAAAACCCAACCAACCAACTAATCTCTTAGAGTCCGCCATTTGCATGATATTTTTAAATCAGTTATTATTAAAATATTCTATTAATGGTCTACTGACACTTGTTTGAAAACAAATAACTTGCAGATTATTGAATAGAAACTTGTGCTAATCAATTGTACAGTTTTTTGTATTCAAATGTATCCAACGATACTGCTTCTATTTTTTGCAGAAAACAATAAAATTGATAAGTAGTTTGACCTTGAAAGTACAGTTCTATTTGTTTAGTTTACGCTTGCTAAATATTTTTATTATTTTTAATTTAAGGTTTTTTCAGAACCAATTATAAAATCCAAATTATTCTAAAGTTTTTAAAAATTTCCTTTGAATATTACAATAGTGTGACTAGTTGAAATATTTTTAAAACATAATTTTTTATCTCAATTTGGAGAATTTTAACTACGCATACATATAATATCAAAAAAAAAAATCATAGCTTCAAATAAAGATTTATTCTACAAGCGAAATAAGTTTTACAAATATTTTGATTAAGAAGTTTATGATATATCTATTTAATATCACGTACGTATTTCATGTAATATGAAAGCTAAAAATGAACTCTTTTTCTCAATTTGATTCTAAAATACGTTGACAGTTTTAAAAAATGAAAAATTTAAGTCCTACGCGTGCACGCGCGTGAAGTTACATTCGTAAGACTTAAATTTAATAAAATCCTCTAGATACAAAGATAATATTTTTTTTACTGCTGATATCTATTGTCAATACAAATCCATCTGAAATAATTCTCTAATTTAAAGTTTCTTATTTTTTTCTGTTGTAAGCTGTTTCAAGCTAACTTCAGATCAAGCGCAACTTTACCCAAAATGTTTCATTTTTCAAAACTTTGGAGATCACAAATTTATTGACTTTTCTTACATCATTTTTTCGTTTTATCATATTTTATGTCATGAACTGTAGATTTTTACTTGGTTGTTTGATTAGAGTTGAGACTGTTTCAAACTGTACGAACTTTGAGCAACGCCGATAAAGCTTGTATGACATCACACTCTCGTGTCTATCTATTGTGATAAGATGGGCATTTCTCCTGCCAAAACGTGACATAAAAATAGCATTGTTTGCTGATAAGGTCTCATTTGTTTATATGGTTAACACACTAAATGTAAAGGCAACTCCTAATAGTGTTTAGTTTTGGTTGATTACAAGAAATATCTTATGGTAATAAGTTTTTCCAAAAAAACACATTGAATCTTCTGATCGGTATTCTTTGTTCAATTCAGAAGAACATTTTTATAAATTTTGGTATATAAAATACAAGTTTATTGCTTTCTTGTTGCTTGGACTTATTTCATATCACACACTCAAACCAATTTAAAAATAATCGGTTTCTAAAAAAAACATTGACAGTATACATTTATTATAAAATAATTACTAAAAATAATGAAAAGCTTTGATTCCGAGGTAACATCAGATTTTTTTAAAAATTCTAATCGCAAATAAATAGTTGGAGAAGGCATAGAAATTATGTTTTTTAAGATTATGTTATATATTCTACTAATTAGAGTCCTGAAATATAAATGTTAAATTACAATTTCTGAAACCGCTCATTGTTGAAAATAGTTAGTCTATTGTTTTCCTTATTCAGTCTATTTTAGTAGCTTGAAACATCATGTGTATTTTTTTTGCAGCAATCAGGCGCAAGTTAAAAATGAAAATTGCGAGAGAATCCTGATGTGAGATTTTTCCTGAAACAAAGTGTAAGATAGATCTCAGTTAAGATAGTTCTAAGGTAGTTCGTTGTCGCTACCCCAAATTTACTATTCGGCAAAATAGTTAAAGCTGAAATTTTAGTTTAAGCAATTACCTGCGCAAAATCTTACAATTTAATGTAATGTTGTTGGTTTTTTGATAATGTGTTCTAAAGACATTTTTGTGCATTATGTGCGAATATCAATGAAATGTGCTTTAAAATTAAATTGTTTCATTTAAACTTTTCAGCAGTGCTTCGTACTCTGTTGAGATTGCCATTGACTTTTAACCAACATCTTAAATTTCATAACTTTCTTTAAAATGAGCGTTCGTATAATGGTCTAAAATATTTTTGGAGTACATTCATGAGTAACGCATTTCCTTTCGCTATGAGAAAACGAAATGTTTATATAATTCTTGGTGTCTTCAATCAGCCATGCTTCAGCGTTTGATAATTTTCATTTTAAATTACATAAGACTCACCTTGTTTTTTTTTTCCTTTTCACCTTTAATTTGGCATATAAAAGTTATCTTTTGTTTCTGCGATATCTTTGCAATTTGTTTGATTCCAGATAAAGTACTGTCCGTTTCACATAAGTGTATTAGAAAAGTACAATTTATATATTTTCTATTTATGAAATACGTATACTCCATGAGCATATTTTTAAATATACATTTGAAAACAGCACACTTTAACTTAACTCGAGTTAAGAGTATATATTACTGTTTTCTGTGAAACATTTAATGAGTATAAATAAATTTTCTTATTAAAATGGAGGGAGTTTTAAAGAGGTGCGAATAACAATGAAAATCCAGCATTGATTCTCATTCTACTGGATTTCGCTGCAATAGTAATTATCTTAACTACCACTATATTTTAGTAATATGAATGATTTAAGATTGAATCAATGTGCGATTGTACTCTATTGTTGTTTTCAAAATGTATTGACGTTGGCTTGTTGTTTCTTACATTTCTCTTATTGATGTCGGATTGCTCGCGTGTTCCATTAGGGCATAAATGTTTGGAAATGTTAAGTAATTTTGAATGAGACGATATTTGTTTTATACTCATGCAGCTCAGAGTTTATGAACAATATATTTTCCATGTATGAAATTAATTTTGAAACAATGTAGTTTTTTATTTTAAATACATTAATAAAGAGCATATGGAATTTTGCATCACATTAATAGCTTATTTTGAAAATTAATGTCTTTGTTAAGAAAAAGTGTGTAATATTTCTAAATATTGTTCTGCTGTAAATGTTTTTATTATAGTTCTGTAACTCTTAAAAGTACACTTATCCGTAGCATTGTGAGGATTTTTTGAGATGTCGAATGAAAGATTTCAGAATGAATAAATTTAATATGCTTATCAGATACATTTATTTATACTTTTGTATATGCCAAAAGTAGATTATTTATACTTTTTTTATTTCTCAGAAAAGAAAAATGTATCGAGATAAAAAAATAAGTCTATAATTTTTAACTATAATGATTCAGCTAATTGAAACATTTTTAAAGTGAACATTTTCTATTTTAATTTTTGTTCCCTATTTTATTTACGTTTTAATTTAATGTTTAGTAGTATACCTGATCAAATAGTACCGGTTCAATATTTAGTAAATTTCATTGTATTCTTGCGTTTATCATTAATTAACATGGTTATAATTATATAAGTGTGTATAAACTACAAACATTGTAATAAATATACATTCTGTTAAAACAGAATTATTGGGAAAAGTTACTTTTTCAAATTATTATAATGAATAATTGTATGAAAAATAGAAAATTATTTCAATTATTTTTCCCAAAACTGTTTTCCTACAGGAAATATTCATTAAATCACACTAATATTTCTTATTAACAAATCTAAAAGGCGAATATTTCAGTTCTGTTATGAAAAAGTGATCGACTTACATGCTATTAGTAAATTAGAATATTTTCGCTGTATCAGAAGCAACACGTGCTATTATTAAATCTATTTTAGTTCTGAGCAATAAGAAAATTTTAAGTAGAAAAAATTCTTTTATCCCTTAAAACATGTTAATTCAAGCAAAAGTGTTAAGAAATGTAATTCAAGTAAAATTATTAAATTAAAAACTTAATCTTGAATAACAGCAGTCCCATATAAAGAAAATTATATGATCTTTAATTACATTCATTTTTATCGCGTGTTTTTTGTGAAAAAATTAAATATTGCCTCTGAAATTGTGATTTTCAGCAATTAAAATACAATTAGAGTATGTAGGGATTATGCATGCCTTTTTTAATATAAAATCTGCTTATGAAGTATATGAAGGAAATGTATTTGAATCTATTTTTTGGACTACTTTCTCAAATCAAAGTCTTATAAATGATGAAAAAAAAATACATCTTCTTACATTTATTTGGCAAAATACATTTGTTAACATCTCTTATGCTCATTTGTGGCCTATATTTTACAGAACCGTTAAAACCTTTACGAAGAAAAGCCTTTCACTCTGGTAAATACATAAATTAATTATTAGCAATATTTATTGGAATTCAAGTTCAACATTAAGTAAATATACATAACTGTTATTATACAAAGCAGAAAATACAGCTTTCTATATATTTTTATCAAATAATAAACCTGCATTACTTGCTTTAAAATCCATTGGATTAGATATATTTTATTTCTGTCTTTCGTTAGTATGATTATTCCTTAAATTATCTCAACTTAGCAAGATTTAGGAAATTGCTACTAATAGGCTATGGAATAAGCGGAATACAAAACTAATTTAAATTGCTTGACAAGAATTTGATACCTCGCAAAAACAGAATGAATTGCCTATTTTATCCGTTTAGAATTAGTTTAAAGTAACTAATTCACTTAACTTTTTTATACTAGTTGTGTTTCCTCGAAACTAAATGAATACCATGCATTATTTCTTTAGAATGGAATACGCTCTCATTTGTAAATCAAGTTAATATTTAGTGAGGCAAATCATAATGATTCATCACACACATATCACTATTCTTTTTACAGTTACAAATACGGATATTTTTCATTTGACTTAAACATCCTCCATTGCTTTTTGAGATATTTTAAACTTATTTTCTCTTCAATGTTATATATTCGTCAGATTAGATAGAAATGTGCAAGAAAAAGCTAAAGGTCTTAAGTATTAGTTATGAAAAGTTTACGTGTTTCATTCATAAAAGTTGTACTAATAATCTATATTCATTTATTGCAATCGAAATACAATATATGAAAAATTGCTACTTTTCACTTTTTGTGAAGTACTTTTTTAAAAAAAAATTTTTAATTGACCGATGTTGTGTTTTAAGATACGTGATATTTTATTTTTTCTGAAGTGAGTCTTCTAAGAATTTAGGATAGCTGTCTAAAATATATCTAGTTTAATATAAATGGAAAAACTATATTGTTAGAAAAATAGAATCTAAAGAACAGTTGCTCTGGAAAATTATGGTTAGTTTAATTATATGGTATTCTTAAAAAGTCAGGAACATTTTTAGATCCTCAAAAATTCATATAAGGAATTTATAACGGAACCAATACAACTTATGTTTAAAATAATTGATTTCTCTTAAATTATGAACTTTTTTTTATAGATTTCCTTTTCCCATTTCAATATAATTTTGGTTTTATAAATATTGTTAGTTAATTATATAGAATATCTAATATTTTATTCTTTATCGTCTGCACATGTTATTAATTGTAGATATGTGTGTGTGTTTTTTAAGCAACAACTATTAGAATGCCATGTAATGTTTGCTTTCAATGTTACTTTAACGTTTCATTCTGTGATGTTTTATTTGATCGACTGTCATCCAGTGCATAAAGTACATTAAATAATGTCCAATGAAGTGACAATATAACTAGATATTATTCTGATTTGACAAAACAAAATAAATAATGCATTTAGAGGATATTCAGAAGAATATATCCGTAGCATTTTATGTTGGGAAGCAGTATAATTTAGTGAGAAAAGTAAGTTTCTGGAAACTTATATAAAGTGTGTAATAAAAAGATTCCCTGATATTCCTCTTCAAGTGATGTTGAACGTGTCCGAGAAATATTTTTATTCAGTCCTATTAGTATCTGCAATCAGCGCCACAACTACTAAATGAACATGCACCATCCGATTGCGTACAAGGTTCTTAGAAAAATAAAATTTTATTTGTAATAAATTCAAATTGCTGTAATGTTGATGCTAAAGCATTTACGTATGAGAATGAAGTTCGCTACAAATTACTAAGAACGGTAGACAAGGGTGTTGAAATTTCTTAATAGCATAATATTTAACGATGAAACTTATCTTTTTGGCATCGTATAAATTACCATACTATGCGTATAAAAGTATCTGTGGAAATCTATTAATACCATGATGTTCAAAGGGACTTCCCAAAGGTTAATGTGTGTTATGGACTTAACTATGACTTCGCGCCAATGACAATAGATATAAAAGTTTTTATGTGAAACTTTTATATCTATCATTTATTTCACATTTTCATGTTTCCAAAATTAGTAGGACTTCAGCATTTTGTGTAGAAGATTATACACTCTCTCATTAGAATACCATTATATGTAGTTCTGTAAGGAATAATTTCACAGGTAGTTAGACTGGAAAAGTGCCCTAATTCCTCTTCGCCACCCAGATAACTCGTTATAATGCCACTAGTTTTTTTCTTCTGGGAATTTGCGAAGAATATTGATAATCTAAAGACCTGGAGCTAAACACAGCAATACCCACTTTGGGTGTCTACATGCCTTCTCGCAATTGGTCTTAATTCGACAATCTTGAATTTTCAGTACAACGAACGGCGCTTATGAGGAAATTCATTGGCATGGCCCGTCAACTGTTTGAATCTTTGTCACCTTTATTGTTATTAATTTAAGTCTATCTTGATTACTTAATGAATTATTAACAATGAGTCACATTGCTTACTGTCACCCATCATATACAGTTACTTATCAGCTGGATTGAAATGACATTCTTGTCTACACCATTGTTAATAATTCGTTAAGTAATCAAGATAGACTTAAATTAATAACAATAAAGGTGACAAAGATTCAAACAGTTGACGGGCCATGCCAATGAATTTCCTCATAAGCGTCGTTCGTTGTACTGAAAATTTTCGAAAATCGGATGATGCATGTTCATTTAGTAGTTGTGGCGCTGATTGCAGATACTAATAAGACTGAATAAAAATATTTCTCGGACACGTTCAACATCACTTGAAGAGGAATATCAGGGAATCTTTTTATTACACACTTTAAGTTTCCAGAAACTTACTTTTCTCACTAAATTATACTGCTTCCCAATATAAAATGCTACGGATATATTCTTCTGAATATCCTCTAAATGCATTATTTATTTTGTTTTGTCAAATCAGAATAATATCTAGTTATATTGTCACTTCATTGGACATTATTTAATGGACTTTATGCACTGGATGGCAGTCGATCAAATAAAACATCACAGAATGAAACGTTAAAGTAACATTGAAAGCAAACATTACATGGCATTCTAATAGTTGTTGCTTAAAAAACACACACACATATCTACAATTAATAACATGTGCAGACGATAAAGAATAAAATATTAGATATTCTATATAATTAACTAACAATATTTATAAAAGCAAAATTATATTGAAATGGGAAAAGGAAATCTATAAAAAAAAAAAAGTTCATAATTTAAGAGAAATCAATTATTTTAAACATAAGTTGTATTGGTTCCGTTATAAATTCCTTATTATATGAATTTTTGAGGATCTAAAAAAAATAAAAAAAAAACAAAAAATGTTCCTGACTTTTTAAGAATACCATATAATTAAACTAACCATAATTTTCCAGCGCAACTGTTCTTTAGATTCTAGTTTTCTAACAATATAGTATTTTTCTTACAATATAGTTTCTAACAATATATTTCAGTTCACTTTCTAATCTCATTCAAGGTTTTAATATTTTTTCCTAATAAAAAATAATTACAAGTAACTGCGAAAAAAAAAGATAAACCACAAACTGTGAATTTAAAATCACTTAAAAAAAATTCCTGTTATTTAAATATGTTTAACGGTAAAGAATTTTTTCATGGAAATTACATATTTTACTGTAAAAAAAAGGGGAATTTGATTAATTAAATTTATCACTGTTTAGAAAGTTACTGAAATTTGTATGCAAGATTTTAGAGAAAAATGAATTAATCGTACGAGAAATAAGTTTTAATTAACACATAATTAAAGTAGTGTTTTAAAGTAATTTTTTTCAACTATAAAAAAGTTTAAATTAAATTTTTGATTTCAAAAATACTAATTCGTACTAAAATTTTTCTTTTATAAAAAAAATGCAAAAAATGAAACCACATCAAGCTTTCTTGAACGGCTATGAAATAATTTTCAGCGCCTTTTGAACTGAAACATTTCATACCCAGAATTTTGAGTATCTATTCATTTTGTCTTCGCGGAGTTTCCTTTTCCGATTATTTCTCTTAATTTAACAATTCTCATAATTTGTATTTGTTTTGTAACTATTCACACAAGCTGTGTGTATCTAACATTTAGAGATCATGTCTGAAAATAGCTTTTGAATATTTGCGCCGGATTTCAAACTCAGGTTTTCACCAATAGTCTAATTAAAGCTAGTCTTCTGCATTCATTTAAAAATTAGCAGTTTTTAATATTAAAAATATGATATCTATACAAAATTCAGAATAGAAAAAAACGTATATAAGCAACACACTATGGGCCGTTGATGCTAATGGCTGAAGGCTATTTAGATTTATTACTATTGATGGGTGTCGTAAGAATCCAGATGTCTGCGTTTAAATTTATTCGGCTATTTCAATACTGATTAGTCAACAAACGCACAACTCAAGATTTGTACCACCAGTTGAATTGAATCCTCGTGTTGGAAATATTTTTATTTTCTATGTAATTGATCGGCTTCAAAACTTCAAATTAACACGTATATGTGCTGTACTTATGTGTTAAATATTTGCATGTTATCGCAGCTGGCAAATTTTTTGATTTTATGTGAATTACGCCACGTCTTTTTCTAACGAGCGGTCGTAATGTTAGCCGAACTGGCAGCTGAATGGTTACCGCTCTTGCCTTCTATCCAACAGTTCGTGGGTTCGAATCCCACCCCGGGAATGGATGTTTGTAGGGATTCGGAATCCACTT
This sequence comes from Latrodectus elegans, assembly GCA_030067965.1. Lineage (NCBI taxonomy): Eukaryota > Metazoa > Arthropoda > Arachnida > Araneae > Theridiidae > Latrodectus > Latrodectus elegans. Next base: position 84,354,716 of record CM057809.1, read on the forward strand.
TAAACCGTAGATTCCAATTTAATTAGCCCTCGTGAGCAAAAAATGACCGTTGAGCGACAAACAAACTAAACCAAAACGGCCATAATGTAAGTGATTTCGAATAGTTGAAAGTTTAGTTCATTGATTATGTATAAGTAGATTTTTAACGTTGCGTTTCTCATGTCAACAAAATTACTTTAAAGTATGTAACTTAATATTTCATATAACAATTTATTTTTCATAATGTCTTAATTGTATTTCAATATATTTTCATAATGCATTATATTTTCACTTACTGTATATTTAAGTAAATATTAGATAAATCTGAAATCGTAGTTAAATTCATAAAACTGTATAATGTTAAAATGCTATCAGTTGACTTTAAAAATTACTTCCTTTCAATTTTATTATATGAAAATATAGTTTTTTTTTTTTTGATTATTATTTAGTTTTCCTGAAGAGATTTCTGTATGTTTTTATCTGAAAATATCAATCATTTGTTGTTTTTTGTGATTTTGGTATTTATTAATTAAAATTTAGGATAGCAAAAAAATGTATCGACTTTATTGCAATATGTGCATGTATGTATATTAAAACTGCGTTGTGAATGTGTTTGTGAGAGTGGGTGAATGAGAGAGTGAGTAAATTTTCATTGTTAAGTTTCTATGTTTGCAAATAAATCCATGTGTACTTAAATTTGCTTTGTTTTGCATTGTTTAATTGCATGTTAATTTCAGAATTTAAAAATCTTTATATGCTCGTTTAATTATTTTGTGTTTTTATTGAATGCTAAGCAATTAATTGTGTGTATATTTGTGTGTTCTCTCAGCTTACTAATGTTTTGATGTTACTTTTTCTCTTTATATATGTGTTGTGTGCATGTCTTTCCTACAGTTTGCCTTCGCAAATCCATCGCCGAAAAGTTGCCCCCACAAATGCCTTAATGTCGTGAGTTTTCTTATTGTTATATTTATCTCTGCATGCTAAGAAACACTGGCATAGACAACAACACTAAAGGGATATATTCTGATATAATCACATTACAAAATTTTAAAGAATGCTTTCCTTGTCTACATGATTTTTGGAAATGTAATTGCTTTAACATAATTGCAAATTTTTAAAAGAACTTCATTCATTAAAAACAGTTACCAAGAAGTCAGCGGCACAAAAATTTAAATTTTTAGTTGCAGGCACTATTGTTTACTTATTAGTATCACTAAATAAATTTAAAAATGTCAATTGCTATTTTTTTATTAATGTTGACTTAGCCTCAAAAGTAAAATGTTGAACATTATACCACTCTTTTACGGGAATGCTGATTATCCTGCCTATATATTATCCTCAAGTTCAGTTTGAACAAATTTGATTCGTCGAACTATAACACTAACAGGTAAAAAAATAGCCACTTTATTTATGTACTATTTATAAATAAATGCTGGATTCATTTTATTCGCAATGCATTCATTTTATTAGCAATTATAGATCCTTATTGAATTAGATCCCCCTTCCAAAATTAGGACTGAAAGCACGAGCCAACTAACAATAATTTACTTGAATTTAATGTATTTTGTTTATAAATGAAATAAAATACTAATACAAGCCAAGCTTTTAAAAACAATTCAATTGGGAAAATCCAGCTTCAGTTGTACTAAAGACAAAACTTAGTAAAAATAAAGAAATTCATGTCGATGAGAAATAAAATTCTTCGTTACGTAATAAAGAAACTGAACTGAACAGAAACTGAAAACACCATGGACATTGACTGCAACATTAAGTAAGGCTTGATAAAATTTAAAGCTAAAATTTCGCATAAAATTGATTCTGGATCTCTTTTACGCCTTTCCTCATAAAAAATGCAGGATGTAGTTCATGCTGTAGTGACAACACATAACATTTAAAATTCAACACCATTCAAATCTCAAACCATACAAAGGGACGTCTTATTTTCCATTATGGCTGAATCTGAGGACAGTGCTGGTCAAGCTTTCCCAACTAGTGTAAGTCGCATGAAAATCCTTCTGAACGCATATAAACATTGCTGTGTTGTAAAATGACTCTTCAGAGCAGTGAAAACACGGTTCAGTTATGCGACCATTCTAGTCGTACTGCTAAGTTGTGTTTTCTTTTGAATCGAGAAAAATTATTGAAAATCAAAATTAACCATGTTCCAGACCAATGTCTTAATATATGAAGCAGTATTTCGTACTACTACAAAGCAGGACTGAAGGGAAGTGGTATTCATAGAGAAGTTTCCGAACTTAAATATAGCAATTGTAATTTGGACATTGGCTTCCTAGATATCAGTTCGTCCGCGATGCGATGACTTCAAATTATTTATTATGCTGACGACAGTTGTGTTTGAAAACCCTAGAATTAACGTTTTTGTCTTGCATTTTCCGTGCCATGATGCCATTCATCTATTGAACATTTTTTCTTTTGTTATTCGATCACTTGTAGTTTTAATTCTAGGATACCTGCCTCAAAGTTGTATGAATAGAACATCCTGAAGTCACCTGTGTTGACTTTTATCGCACAACTCGCAGAAAATGTTTGAAAAGACCATGATTAGACATTCTCAGCAAGAATCATTAGTACAGCTCTGACAAAATGAAACATTTCTTTGAACAGAATGATTATTAGAAATCTGATACTAAATTAGACATTCGTTGTATATATGTATTATTTAAAGTTCTTGCTTTTACTTTTGTGGTCAAAAATGCATTAAAATTTTTGTGAACACTTATTATTAGAGTATTTAATACTTTCTGCTTTTGTGTCAGAGGTGCGTAAAACTGTTCCAGTACCACGATTTTATGTATGAATCTTTCAATTTTTCTGAAATTTTTAAATGTTTATCTTTGTAGATAATACCAGTACATTTATGAATTTTCACTTAATTCTTACGACTTATTGCTGTTTCAGTTTTATTATTGAATGTTGTACCATCTCTTCTGGCTGAATTGTAATAGTTCTAAGTTACTTAAATGTACTATTTTTAGGTAAAAACTATATCTTTTATTCTATGGATTTAATTTAAGCTGAAAATTTTCCTTTTCTTTAAACCTTCATAAAATGTATTAAATGCTCTAATAAATCCTTTTCTTAAATCCAGCTCTCAACGAAACAAGGTGGTTTTTTTTTTTTTTTTTTTTTTTTTTTTAACTTACAGAATCTTTTATGATTAGAGCTATGCTGTTTGTGTCCCACAAGCTACCCATTAAGAATGGAAAGAAACATAAGGGACAGTAATAAGAAACTTGTTTCTTTTCTCCAGAAAAGAAAGGTGGGAAAGGAGTTCCGAAATTATTCATGTAAATATCTGAAAGATGTTGGAAACAAATCGTTTAAGTTTTCCCAGTCATCAATCAAAATAGAAAAAAAAAATTTGCAAAATACTTGAATCGAAATGGAGAAAATGAAATGTTAGCAGAAGACCTCAACGTGATTAGAGTGGAAAAGAAAAGTATATTGTAATAAATTATAGAAAATGAAAACAATTACATTAAAAAAGATTATGAATAGATTAAAAGTAATTAATGTATGAAAAAGGAACTGAGTGTTAAGAGTGAGAAAAACCATGAGAAGATAGACAAAGTTTGATTTTACAATCGAGACATTAAATAATAGAAAATTATTAATAAGAATATGTTTTTTGAGTTTGTGTGTACAACTCTTAATATTTAAATGCAAACTTTTTAGAAAAGTCTTAAAATGAATCGATGTTTTCTTTTTGATAACACTTTAAGTATCTCTTCAAATTAGATGGAATGTCTACTCCATTTGGAGTTTCAGTACCAAGATGGCAGTCAAATGATTAGAGAATTCTGGAGTTCGGTTCTGAATTTTGTTAATTCGAATCTTATTCTGGCTTGAATATTTTTAGTGGTTCGAAATCCACTTTAAATTAGGTCCACACTATGGTTTCATTTGATTCTATACTGGTAAAGTGGAGAGTTTGAAAAAGCAGAAAACAGTCTAATTAGCATTTGTGTACCGCTGAGAGATGAACCAAACCGTATGCACCAAAAGTATCATTTACAAAGGTATTAAATAGTAAGTTCTGTATACTTTAAGGACTTCTTTTATTATAATCAACACAAGTATCTTTTATCTCATACAAAAATATTTTTATATTTGCTTATTTTCCTTTATCCATATACTAACATTAGGGCCTTATTCCAGCATCCGTTAATTTTAGTGTCCCTGTTTATATTGCGATTTTGCAAAAAAATGTAATATGTTGAGAAAAATTAATTCAACTAGGTGTCTGTAATTATCTCAGTGTTAATGTATTTAAGCAACATATTCTTAACGACAGAAACTTTTTTGTATGTAGATTTGGATCAGTTAGTGAATCGACATTTTGTAAATCTTCTTTTATTAGAAAGTAGCTAATTTCTTTATAAGAAAAACGCTTTACCTTAAATTTATTCGATTTGTTTATTATTAATGCCATTATTTCATCTAAAAAATATTAGAGTCAAACACTTTTTATAATTATTAGTTTAAATAATTTTAAACGCGCACAATATACCTTCAATTCTATTTTAAATATTTCAGCAAAATGTTTTACTTTTAATTTTTAACCTTTACTTCGTATTTCTGCTTCAGCTTTGTTTCCAAGCTTTCCTTTATAAATAAATTTAAATATCATTATGCACCTGTGTCATCCCTGGTTTTGTTGTCTATGCTTTTCCATGTTTATTCATTTTAATGTAAATTAAAATATGTTAAATTTTTTATATAAATACTTTCATTTCTTACCGTTTCCTATGATTAAAAATATTAAAATCGTGTTTTCAATTTCAAATTTCAACGAATTTGTTTGTCTAGCCTAGCTTAGTCTATATTAAATATTTATTTGGCATGCTTTTGTTATAAAATTTCACTTTATTCATGTCTGTTTATATTTACCCCTTTAGGTACGAAAATGATATAAGTGGAACAAAAGTATTTGGACTGCGAGCAGAAGGTGATCGCGCGTATATAACTGAAGAAGGGTTCACAAAAATTCCAGCTAATGTAAACATCACTCTGCGGTTGTTTGGGATACGTTTTTCTAACCATACTGAAGTTGCTTTCACTCCAACTAGCCAACATCCCAATACACGTTGTGAAAATGTAGCGAAAGTGGTTAAAATGACTAACAAAAATGTCATATCGGAAAATGTTTTGGAGATCGAAGTGTCTCTTCCTTTAACTGAAGATAGTGATAGTTTCTACATGTGCGTTAAAGAGACTTTCGAAAACGGGAATGTTGTTCGGTGGGCTCATCAAGGCAATGATCCATGGCTGAGAATAGAACCATTTGGACGTTTGTTGCCCATGTGGCTTCAGATATTAATAATTTGCTCCCTCTTGGTTTTGTCTGGATTATTCAGTGGTTTGAATCTCGGATTAATGGCCTTGGATCGAACTGAATTACAAGTAATTGAAAATTGTGGAACAGAGACGGAAAAGAAGTATGCCCGCGTCATATCACCGTTACGAAAGAGGGGCAACTATTTGTTATGTTCGCTTCTTTTAGGTAACGTCTTAGTTAATAGTTCACTTACCATTCTCTTAGATGATCTTACATCAGGTATCATAGCAATAGTTGGATCAACAATCAGCATTGTTATATTTGGCGAAATAATTCCTCAAGCTATTTGCTCTCGCCATGGTTTAGCAATTGGCGCGGAGACGGTATATGTTACCAAGTTCTTCATGCTTGCTACATTTCCCTTGTCTTTCCCAATCAGCAAAATTTTAGACTGTGTCCTCGGGGAAGAGATAGGAAACGTTTATGACCGTGAGAGACTAATGGAATTTATTCGGGTAACGAAAGACTATAATAAGTTAGAAAATGAAGAAGTAAATATAATTTCTGGAGCTTTGGAGTTGAAAAAGAAAACTGTTGCAGATGTTATGACTCAAATAGATGATGTTTTCATGGTTCCCTATGATGCGATATTAAATTTTGAAACCATGTCAGAAATCATGAAACAAGGTTACTCAAGGATACCTGTTTACGAAGGTGATCGCAATAACGTTGTTGCTTTGCTCAATATCAAAGACTTGGCTTTTGTTGATCCTGATGATAACTCCCCTCTGAAAACCCTCACAGAATTTTACAATCATCCAATCAATTATGTTTTTGAAGATGAAACTCTAGATGTAATGCTGAATGAATTTAAAAAAGGTATTTGAAATTATTTATATTTAATGCGCTAATATATTTTTAATGTTTTATATTATAATAATCTAAATTTCTTTAAATTTTTACTTTCTGTATGCTTTTCTCTTATTTGCCTCTTACTTGAAATTAAAAAAAAACTGCATTAATTTAATGAAGGTTTGATAAAAAGTAAAATAAGTAAATAGATACATTAATTAAAATTTTTAAAGGTGTAATATTTTAGTTATTAATTATATCTACAGTTTTTAAAGTTATATATATATATATATATATATATATATATATATATATATATATATATATATATATATATATATATATATATAACGATTAAAGTTCGATTTCCAAGACATTTAATTGATCTTTAAGTCATTTCATTTCAAACTATCCAAATAAAATAATAGTAATAAAAGAAAACATGAATTCAATAACCTCTGATCTATAACAGTATTTTAAAAATAAAATTATTTTAAATTTCTATATCTTTGTAAAACCATTTTTAATTTTTTTTAAAACTGAAGATGTGTTGATCATACATCGGAACAAATCATTGAATACGTTTTTAAAATCTATTAAACAGTGGTTGGATTGTTTAATAGACATTGGATTGACCATTAAGATCTATTACACTTGGAACATATTGTAAGATAAAATGCATTGAACACTTTTTTTTTTTTTTTGCAACATTTAAAGTTTTTTTTTTTTTACAAAGAAGTAGTTTAGATTCTTGAAGCTAATGACGAGATCGGTTTGGTTCTTCATAGAAAATTTCAACACTGAGTAAATGTCCGAAAACTCAGCTCTAGAAAATCGATCGTTGGAAGAAGAGGCTGTTATTATAGAAGTAGTCGAAAAGAACTTGGCGACCGCGACCATCTCAGAAGATGTTAAACATGTTTTAAAGAGAATACTTTTTAGGTTGACCGCCAAAAGGAATGTAGATTTGAAATTATAAGAACTGTGCAGAAAGGAAGGAAAACTAATTTTTGAATTTAGATTACTACGAGAGTTTCTTTAAATTTCTTTATTTAAATAAAACTTTTGCAACATCAGCATTTCACTAAACGAGCCCAGTCTCGCTATAACGATGCGCCTTTTCATATTTCTCTTGTAAACAAAGATTTGACGAAAATATCACGTTGTAATTTTATCTACGTAAGTATTAATTACAACGTTTACACGGCATTTTAATTTTTAAATAATTGTAAATTTTATTTCTTTAAAAAAAGTATTGATCACAAGATTTTTTCATCGAAAATGCAATGAAATGTATTGCTCTGATAATCATTCTATTTTACATTGTGAAGCAACCATTCTTAATTATGTTTGACTTTTTCATATTATGAATAAAAATTAATAATTTAGAAAATTATATTCAAATAGACACTTTTTCAGAATCAAACTCAACAATAAATGCAAATTTATAAATAATGATTATTATTAATTTATAATTAATCATTTTACAGTAATTTGCTCTGTGATATGTTAAATTTAACCTAACACAGCCATGTGGATTGATTACTTCTTATATCTGGTGCTTTCACTTTTATCTAAAGATTCTTGAAATACCGTTTGTTTACCATAAAAATTCCTTGAAATACCATAATTTTGTAGAAGACTTTAAATCATTACAAAACCAACCATAAAATTCCAAGATTTTATTGATGAGAAATTTGATCCTATTGGATAGAATAGATATTTTTTAATTTTGACTTAATCTCAAAAAATTGTTCTCGCTTATGGAAAATTTTTACTACTCTCTCATGGTCAAGCATTTGTTGAACGTGGTTTTTCTGTGAACAAAAATTTGCTTGTAGAAAGTTTTAATAATCAATCACAACTGTGGGTAAGAGTATCGCTGACGATCATTTCCGAAACGTTGGTGTAAATAATATAATATTTAACAAAGACCTTCTTAATTCTGCTGCTTGTGCCAGGCAAAGATATAAATTATATTTAGATGAATCAAAAGAGCAAAAGAAACTGCCGATAACAGGGAAAGTGAGAAACACTTCTTAAAGAAATTGACTTGAAAATCAAAAAGAAGCGTTTAGAAGATGACGTAGACTTTTCAAGTTCATTTATAATAGAGTATGTTGAGAAAGCTGAAAGAACAAGTAAATTAGCATTAATTGCCAAATCGAACACATGTCGTCGGGGTGCTTCAGTGAAACAACGATTATTCAGTATTAATAATGAATTGAAAGCGAAAGCTTTAGAATTGGAAAAAAATACCATTTTCTAATTGCAATATTTTGTATTTATAAATAATAAAGAAGTAGAATCAATAGATAGTAAAGTCTAGAATATGGATGGGAAATTGTAAAGATTTAAGCGTTTGAGAAATGGTAGGAAATTTTACAACTGGCTTTATTTTGTTGTGAATAAGTATATTTATTTTAAAACAAGGTGGTTGTACACAACTTGAACTGCTCAATAAATTGATAGATAGGATTTTAATGAGCATGTTTATAAAAACTCTTTCCCTAAAACTAACCATTATTTTATATCGTTCAGTAATGTAAAGAATATTGATTACTTAAATAAAAAAAATTTTGTTACAGCTAAGAGCTGAAGAAATATCTCTATAAAAATAAAGCTTGATACTCCAGCTACGCTTCCACCAAGCTGGCACTTAATGATTAGCCTTCGGTATTCAGTTCGACAATTCGTGAGTTTCACGTCTACCTCCGATGTGAATCAATGTAATGTTTTGGAGTTCAGTTTAAAGTTTAAGACCGTGTCGAATTAGCCTTCGTGTGCTAAAGAAAATGGTAATAATCATAATGATGAACAACAATCCAAATCAGACTACACGCTTGTTTTCTGGATTTGTTAAAATGCTTCATTACTCTATTGTAAATTGTGTATTATACTTTATTGAACTTGTTTTGTGATAAAGCCATCACGTTATTTGGATCATAAGGCTTTATATCGTATGAAATCCCATCTGGTTATTCCGAATACTTTTAATATAATTCGTATTTTTTTTTTTTTTTTTGTCATCAAATTTAAAAATTTTTAGATTGTTTAGAAAATTAATTATTTTTAAGACTTTCTCTAAATTTATTTTACGAATTCCACTTATAAAGCCGATTTCAAAAAAGATCAAACTCGCGAAAGCCCTCTAAAACAGTTTAAAATTTTAAACATGCTTACAATCAAAAATGTTTTGAACTGAATATTACTATTACTTTCATCATGCAATGTAATATAAAAATACCTTAAAAATTGGAATCGCATAAAGAAACAGTTTGCGATTGATGAAGAAATACGTAAGAAAGATCTTGAAGGAAAATTAAAGGCTTAGTCCATTATAGTATGATTAGTCACACGTATTGTATTTTGTAAATTGTAAGGAATAATTAAGTTTATGCAAAAGTATGGACTTTATATAACTAACAGCCAGGCATTCTGAAAGATGAAAAAAACTGTAAAAATTATGCGATTTTATTTTCTTTGTTCTCTTTAATGAAATACTCCTTGAAATAATATCGAATAAGATGTTTTATAAGCTGCTAATTAATGTATTCCAGTGAAAAAATATGAACGTGCGCATGCTTATAAATCCATTGTATACGACTTTTCTGTCAAAATTCAAATATAGTTTTCTGTCAAAACTTTACATACCAAATTATATGCTATATTATTACGTATTCTGGATTTGGATCCTTTAATAAAAACTGCTAAAAAGTTTCATAAAAATTAATTTTTCATATTTTTATAGTAATTTTTTGTGATTTTGCCTTACAACTAAGAAAATGTTTTATTGATATTGTTACAAAAACAGTTTTTATGACGCTGGATCTACGTTTCTGGTTATCTTCTACTGGCACTAAGTTTTATAAGTTTGTCTATCATCCGTTTCTTGTGATTGGGTCGACAGTTTTAACCAGATATCTCATTTCTGATAGATATCCTTCAGGCAAGTTAAGTATAGCTCTTTAAGTTTATATTAGCTATGTTATCTCACATTTTGCTGATTAGCACAGTTTTATAACTTCTCCAGGCTTCCTAGTTCATCACAATATTGATTTTGTGTCGATTAAAAAAAAACCTCTTGTAATTTTTACGACAGTTATTTTTATGAATATATAGAAAAGAATTCAATAAGATTAATAGATTCTTTGTGTGCATTTATGCATGCAAATTGCTGCAATTAAATCACTAACTTCCCCGTACATTAAAATGGTAACATGAATAATTTTAAAATTGCAAAAGCCAAATATCATTATATTTGTTACGTTAAATCTTAACGTAATTTCCTTTCGTAACATTGATGTCCAAATTTTAAAAATTCTGATCACTCATCAGAATACTTAATTTTGTCCGAGAATTTTTGACTCGTAAAATTGTAACTTCGTTGGTTGTATATAACCTCGCCGATCTAATAATTGACTGTGCTCTAGATTTCAGCTCAGCAGTTCGTGGGATTGACTACCATGTTCGTAAATCAATTTCTAGTCATGAATCTCGGTTTTGTAATTATCTTCGTTTGAAACAGGATCATAAATGTACAAAGTAAAACTTTTTGAAACTAGTCGGAATCTAAAACTAAATATATCTTTTATTGCATTGATTTCAATCCTTTTCTATTCGTAAAATGTTTCATTGATCATAACAATTGAAAATGCATTAAAAAAATGAAGAGAAGGTGGCTAAAGTTACTCAGTTAATAGCTTTTTTTATTTTAAGTTATTTGTTAGAGAATAATCTACCAAAATATATCTTTTGATAAAGTATTGCAAGGAGTTCCTATTATAATGTTTGTGTTTTTTTTTTTACTCTCAGAATTTTCTTAAAAGTATCGAACTCTTATCACGCATTATAGCAGTTCTAGACTACTAGGTTTGTAACGATCTTAATGCACTAACGTTCATAGAGCTTAATTAATGTCGCACTGATATTCAGTTCAGTCTTTCTGCTTCAGATTGATATTGTTTATTCATCAGTTCGTGCTTCAGTTCAAGAAAATATGGTTCGACTTCCATTTCGAATATTTATGTCTGAATTATTTGGTGTCTAATATATAAAATGTAGCCTCTTTTAAACTTTAATTAAACATGACCCCGATGATGCCCAGAGTTAATAGTGAATCCTAACAAAAAATGGACAGATCAATAAACGAAATCCCTCCATTCGATCCTTCATTCAAGTACTTAATCAGAATCAGCTTTAATCTTTCCACTGAGTCGCTCAATTTCTCTTGCTTTAAAAAAATTCAATAACATTATTTTTTTTCAAAATTTTAAAGTTTTTTTTTAAAAAAACTTATCGCAATTGTTCATTTATTTCTCTTGTAAATATCTTAAAATACAAACTTAATCGTAGACCTAATGAGGCTCAAATTGGCCTTTAAAAGTAATTTTTATTTACGAAATGAACTTGTTGGTGAGACTACGAAAGTTATCTAATAAATGAACTGAAACACGCCACGGAAAAACAATGTCAAAATGGCCGTATATTTGAAAAATTTCAGAATCTATATTATATATATAAGAAAAGCTGCATTTTTGTTTTTAATATTTTCAATAAATTTTACTATAAGCAAACTTGCTGTCCTCGTTACCCAATTTCAGTGAATAGTATGCTGTACGAGTCATATCAATGATTAGTCGATCAAAAAAACGTATTCTGTTTTGAAATATTTTAGTAGTTCAATAAATGTTTAAAAAAAATGCATTTATAACTATTTCTCGTATTCATATTTTATAATAGCAAAACATATATTTTCTAGTATATATTTAAAATATTAGCTTCAAACAAATTATAAATCTATTAATTAAATAAAATTTTCAGATTTTGAAAAATTATGAAGTTAAGAAAAATTACTGGAAATTCAATAATACTAATTGGTTTATCTGAATTTACAGATCAAAAATCATTTATTTTAATTGCTTTCTCTTACATTTTATGACAAATGGTTAACTTGCAATTTAATTCCAATTAAATTGTTTTCCCGTTCTCTTGAATTTAAAACGTAATAGCTTTTAGGTATTTCTTACGTCATAGAATCCGCGTCGAAGTGGAAATAATTGATCAGAAAACTCCTTATCATAAGATGCTCCAAACGACAGAGCACTGATCTATCATTGGAGACCTCATTTTATGTTTTAGAATTTTACTTGAACTAGATACTACTCTATAAACTGTTTATCAGTTACTTAACCCCTTTTAATCGCACCTTCAACATTGTCGTCAATGAAATCAATCAATTCTAATCGTCTAGTAAAGATAGAGCTGAATCGATCGTATCTTATATAGATATCTTTTGTTTACTCGAAATATTGTCGAGTACTTTCAACACCTTTGCTTCCAGGTAAACATTTTCCGGAATTTGATAAAAAAAATAAAAACCTTAGTCTCTTCGGTTACAAGCTAAGCAATTTTCTCTCAATAAAACTCAATTGTTATCTAGGAGAAAAACGCCATCTTGTTTTTTTTTTTTTTTTTTTTTTTTTTGTATGGAAATATACAAAATTTTTTTTTTTTTTTTTTTTTTTTTTATTTATTTTTTTTACCGCAAAGCATATAAAAATACTCTAGTTTTTGCTAATGAAAAAACTACTATATAAATATAAATAACATAAAATTTATTTTATTTAATTCACTTCGTTTAACTATTAAAAATTTTTGTATGTTTTTATCTTTATAGTCCCGTTTATTACTAATATTATTGGCTTTTATATTAAAATATACATGTTAATATTATATTTAATGAGACTGAAAGTCAGAAAAAATCATATTACATTAAATGTATGCATTAACCTTAAGGAAATCAGACTACCTTATTTATACTGTACAGTGAGTAAAAATAATTTGAAATTGCCTTCGTTTAGTCAAATTAATAAACCGATAAAGTAAAAAAATTTAATGAAATAAAAAGAATAAAAAAAAACTTTAAAATATATTAATGTATACGCTTTATGCAAATGAATAATGAAGAAAAAATTCACCCTAAAATACTGGTTAAATCTTTAAACTCTTAATGCAGAAATTTGCTACTCCAGGCTCATATAAACGTTCAGATTTATGTGACCGCTTAAAATTTTTAGTGTTACTTGTATTAAGGCTTACAAATGCTTAATGCCTAATTTGTTTCCTTTAATTTTTACATTCATATACAGTTTAACATTTTATGGTTGCTAGTCTGAGAAATTGCAATAATAAAAATCTCAAGAAAAGTCACGGATTACACGCCACATAAATGTTAATTGATTTGCAATACCATCTTTTGTTAGACAAAAATGACTATAAAATCTGTAATGAATATCGCATCAGTTGGTAAAACCACTACTATTAGTTCTATTATTGATAAATTGAGGAAAGTTTTTTGTAATGTTTGGGAATGATAGCCCATGCTACCTATACACTTAGTCGATCTAGTGTACCAGCGAGTATTTTATTCTAGGAGTCGTTATGAAATTATTGACTAGATGCATTTCATAAGAAATTGGTGTGAGAAACATGCAAAAGTTAGTATTCATTCAAATAATTGAAAGTAAAAATCTTAAGATTACGTTCACTGTGTGAACTCGTATTGTCCTGCTGAAATATTCCTACAGACAAAGCCTAATTGTAAAGGAGAACCAGCTGAAGAATCTCATTGTAGTGCTGACTGGTCAATGTTCCAATAATGCATACTTAGAGATTCTAGAGTGGAATCAAATATTATCCTAAATTCTTATGCTGCATGTTAATAAGTAAATAATCTGTTTTCTTGCATCGTATAGCATTGAATCTAGTAGGTTATGGACGCTGTTATGCATTTAAACATCCAATCCGTTTTGTTTACCAAGAGGAAATCGTAGACATGAGTCGAATTAATGTGTCTCAAAGTAGGAAACCTAGAAAACTATCAAGCATCTATCCTTAACACATGCACGCTACCTAACACAACACATGCGTCCACCTCCCCATGTTTAACTGGCTAAGGAGTGTCTTAGTATTTAATAATGACGAACATTTAGGACATAGTGTTGCTGGTATAAAGCCTCATTTACGGAAAAACATTAGTCAATTAATTCAGAGGCCCAACTACATCTTTCATTATACTATTACAAATGTCTTGTTTAGAGTCACAGATAATCGAAACGAAGGTCACCTTGAAGATATTTTTCTTTTCTGCAGTTCAGTGCTTTCAATGAACCAATATTGTGTTATAAACTAATTATTCAGGTAAGGTATCGAATCTGGTAGAGAGCGATCTCCATCAATAACATTCAAAAACTCGTCAGTAACAACACACAATATTTCTACCGCGTGTGTAGTTGTTCGAAACGCTACTACCGGTCAGTCAGTTTCTACTACATTTCTCTGATGGATAATTCGTAATATTTGGATAAATATTCTTTGTACGAACTCGAGAACAAGTTTCTTGTAATTCTGTTCACAAATTCAAAGTTTTATATCAGGAGGCATGAAGCTGTACTCACTAAAAATCGGACAGGTCTAAAAATTCAAGGTCTTCAATGTGGCAAATTTTCTTCATTTTATGTACATCTTGTGTCAGTGGTTCATGGCTTGTGAATAGCCTGACGTATCAATTACTTGCATAAAATGAACATTAAAATAAATTTTATTAATAAAATTTAATTTATAAAAATATTAAATATAATTTAAATTTTTCATGCAAGAAAAAATATCCGAAATTTGTATAAAATTCTTCAAAGTAACAAGATTACAAAAACTGGAACTCGAGGTTTACAGAGACGAGGAATTTAAAAATTTTCCTATATAAATATTTTGTATATGTCCAACTATACAATTCCCCAGTTGATATTAAAATGAAATCGGATTAAATACACGTTGCTTAAAAGCGAAACGATATTGTTCTATTTTTTTTTTAAATATTTCCCTCCGAAAAGTTTTTAACATTTTAAAGTTAGAAATGCAGCTTTCGTAAAAATATCAAATAAGTGAACAAATCTTACCATGGATAAATATGTTTTTCAATCTCGGACTATTTTGCTATCAAAATTTTGCTAAAAATATCTGAAACAGTTTTTTAATTTCATGTCATAGCAAAAAACTAGTTTATCGTGTTGTTTCCTTGTTGGGATGTACCTAGGATTCACATAATTCATAAAAGTAATTGAATATTGTATTCTTAAAGGTATAGCTTAAATTTTTATTAATATTGTTATAAATGGTTTTTGTTTTGTTTTTTTATTGAAAGGGGTTTTTTATCCTTTGAAGCGATAGTCAGTTTTACTTAAGAGGAAAATCAAACGACTATTCTGAAAAGTATACCTTTCGAAAAAGTTCAAAATGTGTGTTTTTTTAAATTGTGGTGTGAGGGGTGTATATACCAGATCAGATCCACACACAAATTTTGTGACTCGAATAGACTTAGAGATCTTGGCAAGAATTTGATTTTAAAGTAAATATTTTCAGTAATGATGAGAATAAATATCAAAAACCAGATAACAATATTTACCAAGAAAATGATTCCAAAAATAAGAGCACAATATATAGGCGTATAACAAAATACTTTTAGTCAATCATAACGCGCAGTTTTGCAATTGTTATCTGGCACTTCCTTAGTGGATATTAATGCAATTATTGCATTTCTTCTCCAAATATAAAATTAATGCATTTTTAAAGTCATCAGGGGATCTGTGTGAAACAAATATGTGAGAGTCGTATATTCGTACACCAAAGTCTTTCTATAAACTAGTCTGTAAACTTTCTGTTGAAACAAAAAAAGGTTATACCATAGTGTTAAAAGTTGTCACTTATCCTCAGTAAGTTATATTGGAAAGCAAGTATTTGCAATCTCAAATATGTATAAAAGTCATCTCGGACTTGGATGTCTAGTAGTTCGGAAAGACTTTAAAGAAAGAGAGCTTAGGCCTTCGTGTTCAAAAAATACTAAAATGAATATTATATTTAGTGCTAAATTATATATACAAACACAGTTCAATATTTTCTGATTTATACATTTTTTTTCTATCCAATGACTTTTTTTTTATAAGGAACATTATTTGTTATTTTTTAACATTTTAAAAACTATGTAGTGACATGTATTTTAAATTTATCCTTTATGTGTTAAAAAAATAACATAGATATTAATGACTTTATGGTAAAACATTAAAATGCAATATTGTATCTGCTTCTCGAGCTTTGTTTTTTTGAATTGTTATTGATGTTTCTGAAAACAAGCTTTGACCATTTATCCTTTATGTGTTAAAAAAAATAACATAGATATTAATGACTTTATGGTAAAACATTAAAATGCAATATTGTATCTGCTTCTCGAGCTTTGTTTTTTTGAATTGTTATTGATGTTTCTGAAAACAAGCTTTGACCATTTATCCTTTATGTGTTAAAAAAATAACATAGATATTAATGACTTTATGGTAAAACATTAAAATGCAATATTGTATCTGCTTCTCGAGCTTTGTTTTTTTGAATTGTTATTGATGTTTCTGAAAACAAGCTTTGACCATTTATCCTTTATGTGTTAAAATAACATAGATATTAATGACTTTATGGTAAAACATTAAAATGCAATATTGTATCTGCTTCTCGAGCTTTGTTTTTTTGAATTGTTATTGATGTTTCTGAAAACAAGCTTTGACCATTCGCCTTTTAAAATATTCTACTCTGAATCAAATACATCCCATTACTTTATCAAAAAATCATACTTATGTAGTAAAACAAGTTGCGCTATTTATTGCAAAAAAAGTAGTTTTCATAATTTTTTAAAAAATAATTGTTCTTAATAGTCCCAACTCTAAATTTAAGTCATCGTTTTTACAGATTTTTGTGTTCCGCGAATTGAGTTCTGTTAACTAATTAGTCTCTCTTGAGATTATTCCACTATTACTTTACGGAGCTAGAATTGAATGAATAGTGCTCTGAAACATAATCATTGCGATGATTAGTGAATTCAACTTCCTATCATAAGCATAGATGTTTTTCATAATTCGAAATTTTCTTTAAACTTAGATCCTGATTGAATTTAGCCTTAAACATAGTTTGACTCAATGGAAATTGGATTCAAATGTATACTTATTAAATTTTATTGTAATTATTGAATAAAATTGGTGTTCCTTTTATTCGTAATTGGTATCATCAGACAACTGCAAATCTCTACAATAATGTATTAGACATATTTTTCATACTGAAATAGAAAGTTTGTTTCTAAAAACTAGGATGAGTCATTATCTAAGTGATAACAGTGATAGTACAAATCAATTTAATACTGTAATATTTTTATATTGTTCAAAGCCATGAATAAATTCTTCACATTCTGAAATCAGTTTATGGACTATTATCCAATGCAAATTGAAAGGGTTGCAGTATTCAACTCTTGATCAGTTGAGATAGAAACTTAAAGAAAGGAAGTTTTGAATAAAGCAATAAATTGAATACTGCCAATGACGTCTTAATCATGTGACAATTTCTGATGCCCTCATTTCTGCCTGAATAGCTGGTTATGCGATTTACAGCTGTATTTGCTTTTAAAATAAACTTGGTCTGTCTTGCATCAAAGAGATTGAACACTATTTATATGCCCCACTCTCTATTTGTTTTAATTAATTGAACTTTGTTGCATTTTTCTTAATGCATAATATTCACCCTTCAAGTATTAACTGTGTGAATAGTGTTTGTTCTTAAAAAAAGCACCCTTTTGACACTCCATTTCTAATATGGTGATACATTATCAACTTATTGGATGATTCAGTAAGATATTGTTTAAAGACATTAGTTTTTTTTTTTTTTTTTTTTTTTTTTTTTTTTTTTTAATGACCTCTACAGTTGTGAGAATATTGTAAACAAAACTAGCAAAGTCGCTGGAGCGTTTCAATGAACATTGATTTTGCCGATTTATTTAGATTTTCTGCAATGATGCCTAAAAACTAAATTTTTGCATAATACGAAAAGATCGAAAGGTGCAAAAGGAAGAATTATTCTTTCATTTATATTTTATTGGGTGGGTGGATGGACGGACGGAACTACAGTAGTTAGTTCAGCTTTTATTTTAAAAAAAATTAGCTTTTTAATAAAATTTTCATAGCTGACTAATCAATAAGTTCATAGTTTATACCTGATTTACCGCGTTTTACTTAATTTAGATTTTACCAGTTGAAAGCTTGCATGCATCTACATTTCTGGAATTCCACCTTCTTGGATAGTGTCTTGTCTTTAAAAAATTATTTTTTTTAATCTTTTTCTTTATAAAATATCTAAATAAACAAATTTAAATAATTAAAATCACTACTGAAATTTTGGTTTAAACTTGAAAACAATTTCTATAGTTTAACACATAAAATTACGTAAATTACAAAACATATTTTAAGTTCTAATTCCGTTATGAACTGGAAAAAAGCATTGAATTAATGCGATTATAACAGAATTTTAGCTTTCTTCTTTGACATTCCGAAATAAATAAAAACAATGTTTTTTAAAAATTCACTTCTAATTTAACACATAAACTGTTAGTATTACAAAATAGTTTAACAGCATTTCAGAATGCTTTGCATCTCGAAATGTTGTCTCATATAACATAACTGAAAGTAAATCGAATGACGTAACTAAAGAGGTAATTTCGTAATAAAGAGAATACTGAAAAATTCCCTTTAGTTACGAAATTGTTAAATATTAAAATCGAGCTTTTTTTGTCATATTCCAATGCATTTCTGGCTGGCAACGTATTGTGAAAGAAGAAATAGCATTCTCTGTAGAAGGCAAAAGTAATTTTTTTTTTTTTTTTTTTTTTTTTTTTTTTTTTCAAAAATCGGAAAAAGGTAATATGTCGTTACTTAAGAAAAGTTACTGGGAATGTAGAAAAAAAGTGAGATCCAAGCCTCTTCAGTAATTTCTCTCTACTTCCAGCATTATGCATAAGACAATTTAAAAGGAGAAAAACTTTCAATTTTTTCTTGAAACGATAAGAGTTCTGGAGCTGAGTGTTATTTCGCTTAAATTACACAGCATCCTAAGCAATTTTACAGGGAATTCATGTCTGTTGTAATCATAATTTCGAAGTGAAATATTTTTATTTTAAGTCAGCTCTCTCTAAAGACTAACTCCCTGTTATCAATTTCACTTTAAAGTCATTCTTAATTCAAATCTGAACAAAAATCGCGCCAACTAATGGAATAAGTAATTAATTTATATAGATTTCAATCAATTATTTTTATAACTTTAAGTAATATTTTGGATTAAAATAATTATACATCCAGTACATGAAGTTGATGTACAATTTTTTTTCTTCAAATCTTTCGATTCTATGGTTAATATATCTTAAAATATGTGATTAACATAATATTACATAAAACTATTAACTTAGAATTATTAAAATTATATAATTTATTTTTATTATAAAACACAACAGTGTTATAAAAATTTATAGCTTTCAATATGTTATTAATGTATGTAAAGTAATTTCTGTATGTTAACGTATAAAAATTTATAAACTTTCTATGTAATTTCCTCTTGTGTTAGTAATTTTTGCCATTAATTATCCGTAAATTTTCCTGACATCTTTATTTCGCCTGTAAAAAATTGGTGAAAGGAGATAATTATCCTTGTTCTAAAGCGTAACTTATTATAAAAGGATAAGTGAAGTTAATATTCGGGAATGTAATTTTACTGTTCTTTTTATATGTGTCCTGTGGCGTATTAAGATTACTACATCAAGAATGAAATACGCTTCGTATGGGAAATTGACCCATTTTCCTCTTGGAAAATGCTGCGATTTTCAGATGGTCTGTAGTATTGCTGTTCGTCAGTCGACACTCCATATACTGCGCAGAAAATGGAATCATTGGGCTCAGGACGGTCTTACAAAATGTGTGCTGAATTTCTGGTATACCGCTATAATAACAGAAGAAAAACCTTTAATCCCCCACATCGCTTTAATGAACAGTTCACCTACGTCACAAATCCTGTGTCAAGAAATTGAGTTATTTAAAAGACAACGAATGTATGACTAAACAGTTTGAGGTTTTTAACTGCGTTGACTTAGCAATTCAATGAGTAAACAAGCAAACCTGACACTATGTTATTGACAGTAGTAACTTCAGTGTTAAGATCAACGACGGATTTTAAGGCAGGAAATACGTGACGCTGTGTTTTCAGACTGATTCTGGATCTGTTTGCAGTATCTCTGATAGGATCCATATTTGGGGGCATCGGAGAAACTGCACCTGGCCAGTCTGCTGTATATGTCATCAGTGTGGTCCAATACCTGAAGTGACGTTATGGGATTTTCCTGGATACACATCTCGGTTACCTGTTATTCGCATTGACCATACTTTGAACGTGGCAGTTACATATCTCTTGTATGATGGCTTCTGACTCTGCCTTTTATTCGAGCCTTGTGAACGCTACTTTTCAATATTGGCGCAGCATGTCCAATTTCGGACCTTGCCGCATAAAACCCAACCAACCAAGCTGATTTTCAATATGATGATGAACGAACTCTTGTCGCCGGTATTGCACGGTAGTTCCTTGATACACAAATTCCATAGCTTTTTCAGATCTCTCTTCAATAAAAAATGTCTGGTCAATGATTACCAAAAGAAAATATTGTCACCATACTTTAGTTACTATTGATGAATACTAGTGTCGCGATGAAGCTGCCTGCACTGCTTTACGTGGGCATTATGCAAAATATTGTATACATGTACAAGTGCTGTTTTTTTTTTTTTTTTTTTTTTTTTTGCTTCATGTTGTTCTGGGTAATGATTTATTGGGATGCGTTTCCAAATTTCTTGAAATATTATCTCGCTTGTTACAAGGTAAGCAGGAAGGCTCTTGCCGTTTTTAATGCCACAAAAGAACATGACTTACAAAAAGTGTAACCTACTATTGCCAAAATCACCATGGGCATTCAGCATCATCTGGCTACATGTCTCCAGTTGTGCTAAACCTCCTGCGCTTTGGCCGTAAAGATGTCTGTGAGTGCTTGGCGCAAGCTTGCTTCATTGGTGAAGAATATTCCTCTAAAACGATTGTCCAGGAAATGGAAAATGTGCTAATCTCTGGTGCAAGGTCAGGTGAGTAAGAAGGATGGCAGAAAGTATCCCAGCCAAGTCACTATATGGTATTTCTGCCCACCAACGCGACATGCGGCCAGCCTGCCGAGCTGGCAGCCAAATGGTTAGCGCTCTTGCCTTCGGTTCAACAGTTCGTGGGTTTGAATCCCACCTTGGGCATGGATGTTTGTAGTGGTTCGGAATCCACTTTAAACCATAGGTCCCGGTCTAATTAGCCCTAGTGTGCAAAAAATGACCGTTGAGAGACAAACAAACTAAACCAAGCGACATGTGAACTCGCGTTATTGGACATCAACAGTTCATCCTTGTGATTAACCAGTGTAATCTTTCTGTGACAATGCCTGTTGCACACGTTCCAGTTGCTGAGAGACACAGGGACACAGTGACCGTTTGGGCTTTTGGTAGGAACTCATATTGAACCACTTGACGACTTGTCTACCAGACATTAGCTTCATCACAGAGGGACAAATCTCCCAACCTGAATTTGTGAAATTAATTCCTTGCGTACGTTCATTCACAGCACTTTCCCCAAATGTTTGACATATTCGGCGGTTATATGCTGACGAATCCACTTTGAAGTCGTAAAGCAGTCAACACCGAGCGAACAATTTCGACACGTTCATTTCTCTTCGCTACTGTACTAGTTACGATTGATGAATGTACGTGGCGGACCTGCTTTTATAACGACTGATATTCCTTCTCCCGACTGACTGATGTTTCAACCATATCATACATTAATTTGTATACCTATTCTCATTTCATTCAATAGCAACGCGAAAAGGGCAAGAACGTTTTGGCTTACTTTATATTTCAAGTATATCTGTCCAATTTACTAATTGTTTTTCTTCCTATTTTAGCTATATTAATGACCAGTAAAATGTTTTTTTATCCATTTGCTATTGTTTTTAAATGATTATAATTAAAAAGTTACTAAGTTAGAAAAAGAACTTCTTGATTTTATTCCTTCAGATCGCTAAAGCATCAAAGTTAATGACATTAAATTGCTATACCAAAAATATGTATTTTATAGCTTTAAAGTTTTATAATTATCTTCTAATCGAACATACTTTATATTGACTGGCAGTGTTCTTAATTCAAGTGCTTAAAACTAGGGATATCAATTGAAGCAATTAATAGGTGTATTATAGTTGGTTTCTAAATCTAATTGAAACCACACACATGTTCCATCACTGGGAAGTTTGTTAAAGTTTATGAGGAAATTTAAATGCATTATTAGATGCAAATATTTATTTTTCTCAAATATTTTTTAAATGTAATAAAACTTTTATAAATAATATAAGAAATTTAAGAAAAATATGTTTTGCATTATGTAAAGAGATCCCATGATCTTGCATGTTGTTTAAGAAATGACAAAAAGGATCTTGTTTTATTTAATTATTGTAGTTTTTTGTATCTCAAAAGCAAAAATTACCTCTTACTCAAGCTATAAAATCTTTAACTCTACTTTGAGTAGTCTAATAAATATTGAGAGATCTTATTTACTATCAAACAGACTAAAAGTTTTTATTTCATTTCCACAAATACTAACAATTTTTAAAAAAAAAAAAATGTTATTCTTTGAATTTGTTCACATTTTGTTAAGAGTAATTCATATCCTTAATCTTAAAATATTTTTAGAAAGCAATTATCACTTATAATTGTAGTAAAAAGTATATTTTTAACTGGGAAATCCAATATTAAAAGAAAAATTTTTAAGAAAAACCACCTTTTTGTGAAAGAACATTTTTATGAAAGAAACCTAAAATTGTATTTTTATTACAATATACACACAGCAATATCAAATCATGTATTTTAAATAAAAATTTTTTAATTTTTTATTATTTAAAAATGTTTAAAATATAAAAATTACTTTTGTGAAAGCTATTGTATGGTTTATAACTCCTTAATATTCTGTACAATGCAAAATATTTTAAAAAATCTAATTTTTAAATTTAAACTTTTATGTTATAAGTGTACTAAAATAGACTAAAGTGATACAACTAACGATAAAATATTACTAATAGATGTAACTTCATTTCTTAAATGTTACAAAAATATAATTTAATATTTATTTAAAGTTACATAAACTAAAATATGCAACAAAATAAAACAATTTGACAAATTCCTGAATTATATTTTCAACATCTAACGAGTGCAAAATTTAAGGTTGGCTGTAGGATGTTTCTTGTAATATTGAACTGTATTAAAAATGTCAATTTATTATAAAATATTTGTATGAGTAATTTTTTTAAAGATTACATTGACAGTTGTAAATTGCTTAGTTGCAGCTGACAATTTTCTATCCAATTTCAGGTCGTTCACATATGGCTTTTGTTCGACATGTTAATAATGAGGGAGATGGAGATCCATTCTATGAAATAATTGGTGTTGTAACTTTAGAAGATGTTATTGAAGAAATTCTTCAATCAGAAATAATTGATGAAACTGATGTCTTAAGTATGATACTTTAATCTTTCTCTATTTAATTATATGCATTAGATGTGCTTCATATATATATTCCAAAAATAATTTTTGATGTAACAAAACTGCTGTTAATATATTTTATTTACAAATCATCACCATTCTTTTAACTGAATATTTGAAAGAATTGTTATTTTTAAGAAAAAAGTTTATATTAATAAGCATTTTAACATACTGAATATGAGTTTTCCTTTTTGTGGGATTAAAGAAATTTGGATTTTTACTATTTAAAATTCATTTGTCTTAGTTTTTTATTTAACATATTTAAAAAACATTAAGTAAATGATTTCTTTTGGTTTTGTTTTTATGTTTCATTCTACCTCTGATAGTTCCATATCAGTTATAAAGAATTTTACACATCTATCTGTGCCTTATTCACATAAAATACTAATATGAGAACTATAAAATTCAAAATTTGGAACTACTTAGAAATTAGTTTGTGGTTTATCTAGTCAAATTTTATTACTAGTCAAGAAAATTGCTACCAAAGAAGTTGATACTCTATATACATGATATTAGCATGAATATAAGATAATGATAATACACAAATGATTAACATTTCTGCTTATTCATGTAGAATAGGCAAAGCTTGAAATCTCTGTTTGAAACATAAAAATATAATAAATTTCTCAAGTACGAATTAACTGAAAAGTTGCTTTCAGCAGCCGAGAAAACAGACATTATCTGCATGGACTTTAATGGATCATACAACCATGTCATAAACTCTGAGTCATAATTTTGTGTCTTTTATGTAATAAGTGCCTATACAAATAGTTTAGTGATATTTATAACAGCACAAACTGTCGGTTTGGAAAGTCTGGTTCCTGCTACCCTTGAGGCTATATCACAGAAGTCCGAACAGGCAGCTGAATGGTTAGCACTCTTGTCTTCGGTTCAACAATTCATAGGAATAAATCCCTCAGTGATACCAAATACAGGACCAAAATGGTGATGCATAAGTACAAGTGTTCAAATGTTACACCACAATATCTCTAGACTTCTTTCCAACCATTGTAATGTCTATGGTTTTCAGTCAAATATTAAAGAAACAATGGGTACCTTTCAAACATTCCTCTCAGCTACAGATAACATTGAATGGTACTAGCAGACACTGAATGAGCTATAGCACAAAAGACTGCATATGTTGTGCTATGGTTCATGATGTAGCTAAGTGATCTATCATAGTCATACACACAATATGCCTGTCACATGTGCAGTGATGTAGACGTTTGTTCCATTGGTGTTGTCTACCCACTGTTCCATCCAGCATCAAGCAATTACAGATTCATATCATGGTTGCTGATTTCATCAATATATTACTAATTTCTCTAAAAGGTAATCTGCATTCATTATAGGCTACTATTATTTCTCAACCAAAATCATACTTGCTTTAATGTCACTCAATGTCTTAAGCATAGTTAAACAGCTTATGTTAAAAATATGTAGAAAGGCAATTGCCATTCTTCAAATCAGTAATCTCTTCATCCTTTGTATTGTCCTTGCAGATGACACTCTTGTTACTTTTAATGTATGTGCTGCAATGCATGATTTGCATTTCATTGCCACGAACACATGATGTAAATTTTACTGGTTTGCCTGATTTCTTTTGGGTGCTAGATTTTGGATGACCACAACAGTGTATGTTAGTGACAAATTTTCAATTCAGCAAAATATATTCTCACTTTCAGGATTAAGGAAATTATTTTATTGTTCGTTAAAAAAATGACTATTAATGTAGATATTGATTTATAAATATTTAATTAAATTGTATGAAATTAAAGTTGTAAGAGAAAATGAATGTATAATCTTGTGCACTACATAATTTAAAACATTAATTCTGCTGAAAGTCATTTAAAATCAAATATCTCTCATAGAATTGTGTATGAAGTTTTTCAATTATTCAATAATTTCAAACTTACAAATTTATAATCATATCAAATGTATCCATGAATACCATGTTTATTGCTATATTAATTAATTTCGTGAAATTTCTCTCCTTTGTGCAATTCAAATATGCTATTAAATTTTATTTTAGTTTATATCATGTATTTGTTTTTAAATTCTAACACAACGCCTTTGTGAAATTGAGGCCTCATTTTTTTAATTGTATTGCTTTGCCAGTATTCTGTTTGAAATCTCTATGTTAAATTTTGACTATGTTGATTCTTCTTAATATAAAATTGAATATTTGAAATCCCTGTGAAAAAATAAGTATTAGGAAATCTGAATAAAGCAAAAAGCACCGATAAAATTTGAAATTCACAAGTAATTTTTTGTTATTTCCACACGATTTTTTATATATATTTGGTGTAAATTTATACTTCAATATGCAATAATTATTTCAAATTAATGTAATTATCGATATTTTATATTTTTCAGCTGATAATCGAAAGAAACAACGCAGGAAAGAAGCACAAATTAAGCAAGATTTTTCAGATTTTGCTAAACTTGGAGGAGGACAGCAGGGGGCAACAATAATATCACCGCAATTAGCTCTGGCTACATATCAGTTTCTTTCAACTTGTAAGAAATCCTTAATATTCATTTCTATATTTTGCATTTCTAAGTCAAAATGACAACTGTGTAGTTTTTTTTTCTTTAATATATATATATATATATATATATTTATTATTATTCTCATATGTTTAAATGAAATTATTTTTGACCATTTATATAATTTTAATTATCAATTACTTTTAATCCTTTTTTAATTAAAAATATTGCTTTTATATTTGATTTCAACTGTTTTTAAAAGGATAATCATTGAAAATGTATTGCTTATACACATACCAGCAAAAAATATGAAGTTGTTGTTGCATGTCCCTGAGGTCAACAGTGCTAGATCAGGTCCATGAGCACATACATCTTCAAAAAGTCCAGTACCATAAGTGAATTTTCCATCAGATCTCTCCCAATGAGACCAAAGCATTGAAGAATATGTTCAGGAGAGGCCTGTTCATTTAAACATTTGGAGCAAATTTCAAATTTCTTCATACTCTCAACGAATTTCATGTCACTAAGATGGGCATTTCTGAAATTAGTAATAGTCGATTGTTCTTGTCTGTTAAGACCAGTATCCAGGGAAGCACCTGGATGGGTGCAGCAGTACCAATGATGCTCAGGAGGGACAATCCAAATTGTTTTATTCTCGTGTTTAATCTTTGAGTGAATCTCCTGAAACATGAGGTGTTGACTGCACACCATCCTAAGCCACACCAACTTTGGCCAAAATGTAGCAATCTCATTCCCCTCGAGATCCACATGAAAATATGAAGTACAAATACCAAGAAATAACTTATAGATAAAAGAAAATGTAAGTGTTAATAATGTCTAATGCTATGTTGCGTACACCCTATCTACCAAGAACTATTGAAAAGTATTTGGAGATGTGTCGTGGCTTACCTTTGAAAGGAATTTTCTTAGTAAGTTGGAAAACAAAGAACACAAGTGCAACTTCCATTTCCAAATCTTCAACAGTATTTAACATCGTTGGATTGAACTTTCAGTTAAGCAGTTCATTGGAATGATTTCCACTCAAGATTTAATGCGTGTAGTGGTTCACAGTTCCCTTTAAATTGTAAGTCTCACGTACAAGAAATTACCATTAAGTGACAAACCAAACCAAAAAATTTTCTTTAGCTAAGATACTGAACTGGTCAAAAATAAATTTTTACTCTAGAACTTTTTTTATGCCATCTACCCAGAATGCAGAACATCATAGATGCTACAATGATATCGTAGAACCTATTGAAATATTACTAAGCTGACAACTGGACATTCTGTTTAGATTAGAAACGTTTTATAGATTTGAACTTACAGTGGCATGAAATCTGATAAATTTATTAAATTATTTTGAAAAGTGATTAGATATTAATATAATGCAAAATTAGACGTAAATGAAATTTGTGGCTTACAGGAATGTGTTTCAGAAATATAAATCTTTAGGACTTAAGAAGGCAGTGAAAAGCTTCACATTCTAAAAGTGATTTAAATTTGCAAATGTGCTATATAATTATGAAATCTTAAGAATTTAGAAGCATTGTGTATTAATCAACTAACACAAATACTTTTCTTGAATAAGCTACAATTTATTTTCCTATTTGACCTGTAATGAAATTAATTTGTTCGTACTTTTTATATGAAATTACTAAATATTAATTTTTAAACTTAAATTTCCATCAAATTTCAATGCAGTTACATAAAATTCTTGGAAATGCATAAGAACTTGAAGGTAAATTAAGAGGAAAATAGGGAGAATTTTGTGTTCACAACACTTCAGTCAGGCAGAAATTGATAATTTTATCCTCACTTTATCAGTTTGCATTTCATTAGAAGCATACAACTTTAATCTGGCATGTTAAAATTATGCATTTTTGGTAGCTATTGAAACTATTTAGTAGTGATAAGTTATTTTAGTTTCAAGACTAAATATCCTAATGTGTAAAAGCTATATTTATCAATGCATTTTTTAAATATTGCATATCATACATTGCTTATTTTTAGTGACATAAAATTTATTCAATTTAATTATTCATATAAACATATGTAAAATTGTCAAATGTGATAATTTAAATTAGATAAGGTTGGATTGAATCAGAATGAAAATGCTTAGAATCATTTGCCTAAAATTTCATTGTAATATAAATTTATACCACATATTTCTCGGTTGTAAATTTCCATTTATTTAACTATAGTGACTTGAATTTAATCTAATTATGAATAATTTATTTTCAAAATCGATTGATATTTAAGAAAAAAACACTGTTCTTTCTTAATCTCCTGACCCCTTGTAAGCATGTCTAATTTTTAAACACACTAGACCTATTATTTAATTATTTTATCTAAAATATTTTTTTGTTTGAACTGTTCTGGGAAAATGTCTTCCAAATTTTGTACTAATTTTACTAAATTGTATGAATTGTTTCTTCCTTGATATAGTATGTATCACTTAAAAAATTTATTGTGATATTCTATGAATTTTAAGTAATTTGTTTATAAAAATAATTTAATTTCACTTTAAAAATTTCTGAAAAATATTGGTTTTTTTTATAGCTGTGGAGCCATTCAAGAATATTTATCTTTCGGAAACAGTGCTTAAAAGATTGATGACTCAGAATATATTTTTTAAATCAAAGCAAAACAAAGATGGATACAATTCACAAAACAATGTTTTATATCAAGCAGGAAAACCAGCAGATTATTTTGTGCTTATTTTAGAAGGTCGCTGTCGTGTAACTGTTTGCAAAGAAAACCTTATTTTTGAAACAGGGCCGTTTAGTTATTTTGGTATACCAGCAATTACTGTAACACTTAATCCAGGT
The DNA here is from genome assembly GCA_030067965.1 of Latrodectus elegans. Lineage (NCBI taxonomy): Eukaryota > Metazoa > Arthropoda > Arachnida > Araneae > Theridiidae > Latrodectus > Latrodectus elegans. The sequence goes on from CM057809.1 coordinate 84,383,686, forward strand.
ATATCAATTTATCTTATAACTACTGTATAAAATTCTATATAATTATACATATTTATTTATATACATTATCCTTTATTAAATGTTTTGATTAAATATACATTGCAATCACTTCTATCTGCTATGAATCCAGATTTTGAGCTTATTTCAATTATTTTTAAATGAGACTTTTTATGTAGTTTTTCATACAAACATTGATTATTTTAGCATTTATTGTGATAGGATTTCTGATTGCTTAAATTATAAATAACTCATTGCAATATATTTAATGTGTTTTGTTTCTTTTATATTCATTAGTAATTAATAACTGTAAAATCGCACCTATAAGAAATTTAAGATTTTAGAAAATGTTTTTTTATCAATCACTAAATGCACTCTTTAATTTAATATAAAAAATTTAGATTATATTTTGCATCAATTTTATTTAATAAATTCTCTGAAACTTGGATATTATTGATTATATAATGCTAAAATAAAATTCCATTTAAGTGATTTTTAAAAATAATTTACTTCAACAAATTTTTGTTTTGTATTGATTACTCCAAGGGAAGGAGTATTTTAATTTTTGTTACATTTCTTTATGTTTCTCCAAAATGATTTTTTTGTTTGTCCGAAGTGATTTTTATGTTTGTCCATGTGAAGTAATAAACCAATTAAATTATCCTTCTACTTGTTTGCTATGATGCTTAGTTGAAAGAAAATTTATCATAAATTCAAAAGTATTTGTATTAGTAATGCAATTAATATTTTTTTTTGTGTATAAATTTAAATGTTCGATAATGCTAAATTATTGATACTTTAACAGATATTTGCATATGCATTTTATCTAATATAACAAATTGTATGCAACAGTTACCTTGTTACAACAATTAAGTTAGCTGGCATTTCCTAATCAATTTTTTCACTTGTCAGCTGAATTAAAAAATGGCTTATTTATTATTCATTTTTAACATCTTTATGGATTTTTTTTTCGTTTGATAAAGAAAAACTATTTTGAATTCTCATTTATTTAAATATTATATTTTAAATTCTGATGAATGTGAAATATTTAATTTTTTTTAATATGGACACAGCATGCTAATATAAAATTACCGTTTTACTCTATTGCTCTATATTTAGAATAAAACTTTTAATTCAAAACTATGTATTATGTTCTTTTCTCATAAGATTTTTATAAAATGATCGGGTAGTTTCTAATTTTTCTCCTTACATTAAAAACTTAAAAAGGTTTAGAATTGAAAATTGCATTTCCAAAAAGCTTTGAAAATCATTAAAATTTCTCGAAATGTTTGTTATCAAATCCCTTTTTTTTATTTATTTATTGACTTCAATCTTGTTTATTAGTTACTTCATTGAAAATTTTCCCTCTTACCGCTTCAAGTTCTCAGCTTGAACTTTAGTTGCTATAACAGTTCTGAATTTTGCAATCACAATTTATTCTTTTAAATTTGCATGCCTTCTTTTATCTGCCTTAAATTTTTGTGTAATATAGTAAAAAGAAAAAAAATGTTACTTTTATAAATATTTCATTGTATATAAATATAATGTTACTTTTAAAATTCTGATTTAATCATTAAAAATCTGTTATGGCACCCTGATTAATTTTTGCTTATCTTAACAATATGCTTTATATATGATGCAATTCTAGAATCTATTTAAATCAGGAACATCACTAAATTATTTTAATTCCTTTGATTTGCAGAATTTTTTTTTAATTTTATTTTCTTGAGAATATAGTACTTCTTAAAAAGTTAAATAATCCTGCATTTTGCACATAATTATATCACAAACTGGGAGTGTTTAATTGATATTTTCCAAAACTATTTGGTAAATGTTAACCAAACTTTGTTGTGTGATCACTTGAGTAGATAGTTTTTGATTTCTGGCATAAATATTCTTAGCACAAAGAGGAATAAAAATGCTATGGACTGCATTTTCTTACTAGGGAAAACAATTATACTTATAATGAAATATATACGTAACAGTTTTACTTAAATTTTTTAACATACAAATTATGAACTACAAATTTTCGAAATACTCCAAAATAACCTTAGTGCTAGAATGCAAAAACTATTACATTGATTTATTTTAAGATAAACAACATTTGGATGCAACAATTCTTGCAACTGTATAGTTAGAGAGAGAAAAATGTTTAACATTCTTTTATAGTCTCTCCTAAGAAATTCAATGCATCAATACAAAATTTACACACACATGTAAATACCTAAAATACATGTTGAAACAGCTGATAAATACAAATCATTAAGTAGACCTGTTGCAGAAGTCAGGATTGAGAATTAAAGTGTTAGTTTCTCTGATTTCATCAAGACTTTTTTTGCAAGAAGTTTTATCATTAATAAAGTACCTGAATTATGTATGCATCGTCCTACAGAACAATTTCCTATATTAATTTTTCCTGGTTTAATTTGTTTTGGCTGTTTAAAAAGGAAGATCGATCTTAGTAAACTTTTAACTATGAGAGGACCTGTTTAGGATCTTGTTACCCATTTGAATTAAATGCTACTGCAGCTGTGTTAATCAACAAATAACGTATAACATTGAAGAGACATATTACACTTTAGAAATTGCAACTAAAAGAATTCCCAATTTTTTTCTTTTTGTCAATAGAAGAACGTTTTCTTTACTTTCTTTAATTACTTCTTTCTCCATTAAATGTAAATTTCTTTTTTTCACAAAGACCAAAACGTTGAAAATTACTCACAAATTTTGGCTTATATTTGCAATAATAGGTTTTGCTTAGCGGAAACTATATTTTTTCATCCTAATTCCATTTCTATATTTAACTGTTGCTTATTCTGATCCTTTGGACCATTTTATATAATGGCTGTTTCTGAAACAGTGATTAAAATTGGGTTTTAAAATCTTTCCTTACATTTTAATGTAGGGGTAGTGTTCAATTTTTTTACTTACCTCTATGTAATTGATCCACATGTATTATTCAAAGTAACATATTGAACAAATTTTTAGAATCACTTGTAAATGATATCAATAGATATCAAAGTATATTCATTGCTTTTCATAACAATTTATTTTAAACATAAAATTATCCAATACTGAATGTCCATATAATTTTATATTTTAATATATTTTTAATCATAAGTCTTAGCAGTTAATTCATTAATAAATACATTTTATTTTAAATTAATATTTCTAGTGTATTTCTCAAAATTTTTCCTTGGCTAGTTTTAGTTAGTTTTTAAAAATAAGTTGAGTATTATGTATAGTTAAATTTATGTAATTCTTTCTGACTGAAATATTTGATTAAATTTAATATTTATTTATTGTTGTATCTGTGAATCAAAAGTTTTTGTTAGTTATAGACATAAATTTACTTAGCATTTATTTTGATTTTAGAGTCTTCTTCACAATCTCATCTACAAAGCTTATCCAGTATTTCTGCTTCATCTGAAAATTCTGCATCTAAGACTTTTATTCCAGATTACACTGTGGTTGCAATTACCGAAATTCTTTTCATGAAAATTCATTGGGCTGTATACCTTGCAGCTTATCGAGCAACTTTAATGGAGCGACATCATAAATTGGATCCTGAAAATGAAGAGATATTCAATAATAATTGGGAACAAAATGTTAAGTTTCCTTCATCTGGATCTCTTAATCGCATGCAAGTTGATGCCAATTCAAGAAATCCTAGTCCTACTCAAATTAGTAGAAGAAATGGAAATAGCCCAGTTTCAAACAGAACATCTATATGCAGTGTTGTAAGTGAGGCAATAAAAAGACGTGCTAGTGTGGAAGTTGGGTGCATAAGTCGATGTCCTGATGTTGTAGTTGCTGATGGTGTCTTAAAAAATCAAAAAAGTAGAGAGTCTTTGAGACCTAATATTTTTCACAATACTTCAGAAATACCAATGATTGACATGCCGCACAATTTGAATAGTGTTGTCGAAGATGAAAATTGTGATTCAGTTGAAGTTGTCAGCAAAAAGCTAAAAGATGGCATAACCAGTAAAAAAAAAAGTGTGAATGGAACTTCTGAGCAAACAAATGAACGAACAAGACTTTTATATCCATCAGAAGCTTAATACTAGAGAACTCCAGTGTTTCAAGGTTTACATGATAAAATCAAAATTTAAGTGTAATGTTCTTCATTTGTATTTTATTTTTCTAACACTGTAACAATCTCGTTTTCAAAGTTAGAAATTTTCATGTTAAATGTAATTATTCCCATCTTGGGTAATTTAGATTTAATTAATACTCAAAGCGTGTTTTTCCATTATGAAATATTGTTGGCTTACAATGTTAAGTAGTATATAAGTTTATTTGACTACTATTTAGGGTAACTTAAATATCTCTTAATATATAATTTCTAATTCTTAAATTAATTTTATTTCTGATTTGTTCGTTTTTGAAATTTCTTTTTTATATTAAAATGTCCTTTAGAGTGCATATATTAACATGTCATTACTTTAGAAAAATTCACAAATGTAACTAAATTTGTTAAAGTGTTTAATTTTGTTTCTTGTTTAAAGAAGATAAGCAAACTAATTATTTTAACTGTTGCCTCTTTAATTTTTATCATGGAGTAATATTCAACTCAAGAAATGGAGTTTGCTTATTTTCAAAAAAGACATATGTACTACACTATTAGAATCATTATCAATTTATTCAAAACTTCTCTTTTGATTAAAAAAGAAATTGACTAGTTATCATATTAAAACGATTGTATTATAATTCTTTTAATTCATCTTTACTCTTAGATAATTTACTGTTAAGGTATTTACTAAAGAATGTAATAGGATTATTTTAATTGCTCTTTTAAAATCATCTGAAAATGAGTAAATTATTTACAACATATAATTTAATGTTAAGAAAGAATTGCAGGAAATATATAAAAAAATTATCAAATTCTGCATATCGTATTTTAATTAACCTCAATTTCCTCTACTTACAAGTGCTTTATTCACTATATTGCAATATATGTTCTTAAATATTTCTTTTATAAATTCAATGCTCTTTTTATTTACCAGTATTATTTAAAGATTTGCAAACTTTGAAATATGTGTTCATTTGAAAATATGGCATTTTTGTTATTTATATTTGTATTGTGTTGTCTTGGCATTTTATGAAAGGTTTTGTTATATATTAGTTTTTAGGGAAAAGCAGTTGCTTATATCATTGTTACTCATATGTGTATATAAGTTAAACATATGGTCACATTTTAATATTGTGACATTTTTTACAAAAATATTCCACATTCAAAATACTCCTTTGCTTAAAGCAGAGGTAGTCAACCATTTTATGTCTACTGTTCACTTCTGTGAATTTTTAATGTTAAAATTTTTTTATCGCCAGTCTTCTACACAATAACTTTATTTACAAACTGCTTGTAAATATTAAGTAAATGTTCAACAAAATATATAATTAAATTTAATTGATTATTTATGTAATGCTTTTGCTCTTAATTATTTATTAAAAAAATTAAAGTTAATTTTTAGGGTCTTCCTCTATAAGGGACATAACATTAATCAGAAACTGTGTACGTATCTATCGGATATCAGGATGGTATTCCTTCTTCCTAGCATCAACAAAAACCGTGTTATATTGATAATCGGAAACTTTGTATTCAGACAAAACTTCTGCTCACCAAAGAACTTGAATCGTTTTATATAGTAGACATTGATGACTAAGTTGACTATCTTGGGCTTAGAGCACCATGTTATTTAATTTTGATACCTCGAATTCCTTTATTTAACATTTGTTAAATTTTTAAAGAAAATTATTTTCATAATGCGTTAATGTTATCATTGATGTAAGAGTTATGTACAAGCACAATATAATTGTAGTAAACGAATTTGTGTCAAATTACCGCATTTGTTGATGCATCTTGTTTTAAAATATGTTTAAAACTGCTAATTTTCATTTTCATCTGTCATAAACTTACATGTTATATATATGTATATGTAAACATGTAAGTTTCCAACTGGGGTCAATTATTCATCGTTATTAACTGTAAATGTATCACAAATGTACATAATATATGAAATGCATTTCTTTTTTGTAGTTTTAATTCCCAATTTACTTTTATTCATTCTCTTTATTTGTAGTTCATGCTTAAGGTACTTGTTAAAAAGAGATGTTTTGTATTTTAACTTTTATCAGATACCATTGTATATATAAATCATAAAATCATTATGTCCATTTAACTCTAATCAGTGCTTTACTTTTAACAGATATCAAAAGTTAAGATAGGTTGTTGTACCTAATCTATATTTTCACTAGGTTTTAGTACTATCTATATACTGTGATACTATATTGAGTATTTTACAATGCATGTAATCTATGCCAACTATTTTTTGTAAGTTTAATTTACTGTTGAATGTTATATTTGAACTCTGTCCTTATCATTGTAGTAATGTCTTCAGGCTGGTTTGTTTCTTTTTAAATAATTATTTATTCATCTAAAAGTTGCTTACACTTTAAGCTAGACATATATTCTGTATTTGCCAATTAAAAGTACTTTGCAAAATTTTAGCGGCTTCATAGAAATTACTTAACCGTAAAATCTATAAAAGTTTGTGTGTGTGTGGTGGTAAACATAGAACTAGATGCTTAATGTAAGTTGATATTTTTTAATCACATTTACAAAGATAGTATGTGATGTCTAAGTATTTTTTCATTTATTTTATGCATTTTAAACCAAATTCTTAAAAATAAGTATCTAATTTCGATCTTTTTGTGACAGTGGAAATTTATAGAAATAACTTTTATGCTTAATATAAATAACTACTTGATATATTTTGTCTAAATACAATATTTTTATTCTTCAAAATCTAGTTTTCCATTAATATATATTTAGAATATTGATACATTGCTATAAATATCAACATTAAATGTTAGTTATGAGATTTTTATCTCTTAATATACTTCTCTAAACCACATTTATTAACAGTGGTCTAATCTAAACTATGCAAGTACTTTAGAACAATCACATCACATTAAATATATATTTAGCTATTTAGATTTAAAAATATTTTTAGCATAAACATATTAAGTTTTTCAATATTATAAAGAAAAATTTATAATGTTTTATTTAAAGTTTTGATTTTTACTATTTTTCAACAAATGACAATCCTACTATGAAATATAAATATATGTAACAAAAGTATAATCAGACTTTAGTCATATAAATCAATTGTATCAATAACTTGTTTTGTAAAATTTCTTTGTTATTTTAAAAACTTCTCTAATTTTAAAGATGCAGGTTAAAATCTGGACAACTTTTTCTCTTAAATTTGTTGTATATTTTAATTTTTTCCCAAAGTTATTTAATATCTTCACCTAACATTTAGTGATAAAATGTTTGTTTTCTAATAGTTTACAGAAATGTCTTTTTGTTTTTAATAATTATAAATAATATTATGATTTTATTTCATTAAAACTTTATTTTTAATGTCCATATTATGAATTCTTTTTTTTAAAACCTATAATTTTCTTTTTGTAAAACTATTTGTGAATCTCTGTAAAATACAAATAATAACTATGAAATTTAAAATAGTGATATAGAGTTTTTTTTTTTTTTTTACATTCCTTTAAATTATACCATTTTATTGAATTTAATTAAAAGAAGTTAAGGTAAAAGTCTCATTGTAAATAGGAAATGTAAATTTTTGCTTCTAAAATTTGTGAACAAAATTACTATAATAGATTAAGTTTTCTTGACCAAAATTTATTTTTGTTACAGCTTAATTCATTTTTTCTGATATTTGAAAAAAAAAAAGTTTTATTTTTTATTTTGAAAGTACATTTTTGGCACTCATCTTATGTCAAGCAAAGTAATAAAATATACAAATGAAAATATTTGATACACAAAATGTAAATGTTTTTTTTTTTTTTTTTTTTTTTGTTTCAATTCACCGATCATTCGAAGTTTATATATTTTCCCGTTTTTGTCTTGGGCCAAAACGTTTATTTTTCACCCATATTTATAATATTCTTGATTTTTTTCAGTTTGAAGAAAAATATTTTTTATGAACTTTAATTTTTTGCCTTAAGCAGCTTCAAAACAATTTTACAGATTTAAATTTTAGAGCTACAGATATAGTAAAAATAAATTTTAATTTAGCAGAAAAATAAAAATTTAATCACACACAATCCAAAGGTACAATAGAATGGTAACTGTTTATATGTCTTAATCTTCTCCAATAAATAATAATTGAATTTAAAATGTATATGAATTAATTTGTTTCTAATTAAGCAGTCAATTCGAATGCTCTGAAATTATTTTATTAGAAGAAACACTTACCTAATCTGTGCTTACAATTTTGCAAATATTCATTTAATATAAAATTAAAATATATGAATATAAATTTGATTTTTTTTCCTTTGCATTTACTGTGTTTTACTATGGGGTTATTCGAACAGCCCTGCTGAATGTGCATGCATTATATTACCTGTAATTATAAATTATATTGAATACTATTCTTTCTTAAATTATAAAAAACTAATGCATGTAGGTAAATAATTATCTAAACTTTTATTTGTAGCAAGATTTTTTCAAGATTTAACAGTTTGTGTTCCTTAAATCAAGCTATTTATAAAACTTGTAAGTTGAACTTAACAGTAGTTTTTAGTTATGTGACATCATATAAAAGTTATATTAATTTTTGTCATGCATGATCTCTTAAGAAGTATTTAAAACTTTAAACTGTTATAAATTAAAAATACTCTCTATATTACATGAATTAAAATTTAAAAAATATTTCTTGTGGTTGCATGAATAAATAATAAAGAAAGTGTTTTGAATTCAAGTTTTTATTATCAAATAAATAAATTAAAATCTTAAAAATCCAAGTATTTTAAAGCTTTGTGTGAATTGTGTTTAATTTTATTTTATGCTTTCGCCTTAAAGAAATTAAAATTAATTATCACTTGTATTTCAATTTACATTATTGTATTAAGGTATATTTTGTATACTTAATGACCTGACTATTAAGTTTCTAAAAAAAAGAAAAGATTCTGCATTATGAACACTTTAATCTCAGTCAATATACTTTTTGAATTAAAATTTTACAGGTTTTAATACTTCAACTGTAAGCATTAGAATATGTTTTTTCATTTTATATGAAAGTCAATAATTTTACTTAATACAAATATGCATTCTTTTGCATTGTATTTTAAGAGATTCTAAAAGTAAGTTCTCAGTGCATTATTTAAAAAATAAGTGTTTTATGAATGTTTTTGCATGTAATTAATTTTTTGGGTAACTTTCAGCCTTATTAATATTTTATTATTTTAGTATAAAAATACTCTATTTTACATTTTTATGTTTTAATTCTGTATTAAAATTATGCAATTTCCTTTTACATGAAACTCAAAACAAATCAAATTATACTTAATACAAATATCAGCTCTTTTTCATTAAATTTTTATTATATTGAGTAACTGTAAAAGTAATTTGCATTAAAGAAACTTTTAATCCCTTATGAATGCTCTTGAATGTTAGTAATTTCTTTGAAAAATAACAAATATTTGTGATTGTGAACGTAAGTTATATAATCTGTTTATCTTGTCAATGAAAAAACTGCAATTTATTCAAATACATGCATATTTTGAAAGAATTTTTTGTTGAAATTAATGTAACCTCGTAACTTTTTCTTCATTGCAGTTTAAATAATGACAACATTTTGTAGTTGAATTCATAACAACAGTTACTTTATATTTTGTCTACTATATGTATATTTTTTCACTATTAGTTATACTTTGCATGTGAAAGTTTTTACTAGTTCTTAATAACTTTATTAAACTTATTTTTTTGTGTGTGTGCTTTTACTTCTGGAAATACTTTTTATTGGAATTAAAAGACTGCTCATGTTGCATCGAAGAATCCTTTGAACTCCTTTGTGCAAAATGTGGCCTTAAAATTTACTCAGTTAATTCTCAAATATTATTGAATATATGTGTATATATTGTATGTGTAATTTTTTGAAAAAAGTAAATCAACTGGTAGAAATATAGAAAATACTTTATCACTGTTAAGTTTGTGTGGGAATAATAAATTTTTTGCCCCTTGTGTTTTGTAATAAACTATTAAAATTAATTTTTGCATTTGCATTGTGGATATATAGTGAATGGCAATAATCTGAATATGTTACTCTAATGTATTTTAGATTAATATGTGAGATAAGAACAGTAATTTTGAGGTGTGTGTGTGTTTCTATATTTGAAAGATGTAAAATTATCAATATTTTCTAATCTAATTTTTAAGGCAAGTAACACAAGAATAGAAATTTCTTATTCTAAAATAAATTGAAAATAATTCAAATGTATGAATTTTAAACAAAACCAGAAATTATTTTGTATATTTTTCATATTTATTTATAAATATAATGATTCTGCACCTATGAAATGAATGCTATTCATTTGTTCATTCATTCATTCATGCATGCATGTTTGTATTTAGTCTTACTAGAACATGTCATTTATGCATACTCCATGTAAATGATTTAATTTAAACTTTCATAACTGTGCTCTCTATCATTTTGCATTTTAATTGTTTTTATCAATGTTAAAATATTATCCTAAATGGGATAAAAGAAATTTTGAAAAGAAAATATTAAAGTGTGTTTGATTTTTCACTTATCAATGTTTCTCCATTTTGAATTTCCTAAACCTAACTAAAATAAACTATAGGGCTCGATAACTTTGGTGAAATTATATTTTTTCAACAATTGCTTTCCTTAAAATTATGGCAAACATCATTAAGTGTACAAAGTTAGGTGAAACGATCATCAGTGGGATATTCATCATATGTCTATCAAAAGAATTTTGGCTGAGAATAGTTACTAAAATAAATCCTACTGTTATGAACCATATGTATTTCATTTCGAAATTAAGATGAAAATTTAAAGACCGTAATGGAGTTCAGTGTCTACTGACTTCAATACTCAAATAAAATGTATATTTTTATCTGAATTACTTCAGTTAATTTATATGAAGGGTAATTCAAAACTTAAATATTTTCTGAAAAAAATAGTTTCTTTAAGAAAAAGTTATCTTTTCCAAAATATTCCCAAATATACAAAATAAATTCGTATGCCTCAAGTATAAAATATTTTTATAAGGTATTGTAGGATGAATTATTTTTATAATTGTTATTCCCTAAAAATTTTAATTAATTTACAAGTTATCGATAAAAAACATTAATTAGGTCTTAATAATTTCAATGGACTTAATATGCTATTTTTCTTTTTTGTGAATAGTTTTATTGAAGCAAATACTCTTATACCCTATCAATCATTTGAACCCATTGTTACTGTCATATTAATGTTGTAAAAATATTTACTCAATTATTTTTCAAGATGAGGAAAATTACATATTTTTATTTTCATATTATAAAGAACTATTTTAAAATATAAAACAAAGTGGTTATTTTTAACATTAAAAAAAAGTGCCTCATTTAAAAGAAAATTTGAACTCATTTGCAATTTGTTGAATTTAAATTATTTTGAAATTTGCTTAAAAAAACCACCTTTTTTCTTAAAGAGAGAGAAAAAAAGAAAATTTTCTTGCTAAAACTTTATTCCTATGGAAATGGAAAAAAAATACTGTGCATGCAATATTAAACATATACACTACGAAACTTTATTACATTACATATATTACAAGCAACATACAGGTTTAACGAGTAAAACTTATAGTTATGTAACTATTAAATAATTTAAGATTTGCATCTTGACTTGAAAATATGTACATTGAAAAATAAAAGAAATTTTGTAACATTTTCAATATAATCTCTTTAAACTTTTTATCTGGAACTTAATTTTTTTATTATTTTTCAAGAATATAAGTATGTGTATTTAAAATCCATGGTTTCATTTATGTTTACTCTGCAATTCTTTAAATTGAAATTTTTTCTAATTATAAATTTAATGAAAATAATATATATAGGAAACATGCTTTTTTGATTCAACATAAAAGAACATTAGTGTTCCTTTTAAGTAAACAATTATTAAAAACATTTCCTTAACAAAAAGCCTTGCCGAGTTGGTAGCCAAATGGTTCGCGCTTTTGCCTTCGGTTCAATTCGTGAGTTCGAAATCCGCTTCAAACTATAGGTCCCTCTCTAGTTAGATCTCGTGTGCAAAAAGTGACCGTTGAGCGACAAACAAATCAAATTACTTTATAAAGTGAGGTAAGACATTTACAAAAATATAATTTGCAAAAAAATTAAATTTCTTTATATTTAAACAATTGTGATATATTAACTAATGTTCTATTACCACTATTGATGTTTTTAAATTATTTTGACTCTGAATTTTGTGTCCTTATATACAATCGTAAGACTATTGTTAGTGTTTTGACAACCATCAAGTTTTGAATTTATTCTGCCTGCTGTTCCCATTCTGCCACAGTTGTTTCTGATTTATATATGTATTTAAAAATCACTTATGTGTGCCGAAAATCAATGGAGTCCCTATGATTTAAATATCTTTCTTAGAACAATAAGATATGTAATTTTATTCGTTTGAGCTGTATGGCATTACATCCTTTAAATTTTTTCTAAGCAGGTTCACATAATTTTTCTTCTATTTTTCAGTTCAATTTGTGTTCATAAAATGTTTGTAAGTATAACTCTAATTTCTAAAAAAAATACTCTACGAAACCTATAATGTCAACCATGCTAGTTTAATAAAATACGAATATTTAGTTTCATATAAATGTAACTCGCACCTTTAATGCAGCACAATAATTTAGTTAGGCATGATTCTATTCGAAAAAAAATTATGTGCTTATGGTCTTTTAAAGTATTGCATAGTGTATTATTCGTAATTTCAAATTTTCAAAATTCACAGACACATTTAGTTCGACTCTCATGAACACGACAAAAAATAATAATAATTCGTACTCTCTTAAATGATTTTCAATGTAACCAATTTTTAGTCAAGTTTGTGCATTTTTTTTTTTCCAACAATTTTTTGTCCAATTCAGTTTGAACTCCTGCAGTACTTGAAATTTTTTTAACATGATTGGGTGGAATTTTTTTTTTTGTTACCATTAAAAAAACTCATTTCTCATTAAATAATACTAGAATTTCGGTTATCATAGAAAAAAAATGGGTTTTCTGCAAAATGAGTTTCCTAGTAAATTTTAGTGTTCCAACTGAATTTACGGTTGCAGAAATAAGTTCTTTGTAACTTGTAAATATTCTGGATATATACACAATGATAACCTCATGCATCATTATCTCAGTACATTGCGAAATTTCTCATACTTTTGCAAAATTTTGCTTTTGTAACTTTTAATTTCTTGCTTTTAAGCAATTTATATTTTGAATACATTTTAAATGATTTACAATTTGTTTAGGTTTCTTTCATTTTAACTGTTTAGTAATTTTAATAGCTTTCATTATGAAAGGAACAAAAAAATTGTTTCTGTTTACAAGAGATATTTATAAAAAAAAAAACTTGAAATTATTTAACGTGGATCAAAGTTTTTTTTTTAAATTGACTTCATAAAGATAAGCAGTGTTTATTTCTCTTGCTTAAATATAAGTTCTAATATTCACCTTGTTTTATTTTTTATTTCAAATTTTGAATTAGAAAAGATCATTCTTTTTTTATTCGAGAGAGAAAAAAAAAGTGAGTCATATAAAAGAGTTGAAGCCTTTTCATACTATTCTACTTCAATTTATGCTGAATTTTCTTCTGTGTCTTTTTCTTTCCTTGAAAATAATTTTGAGGTATAATACAGAACTAATTAAACGGTAAAATATGAACGCTTAAATTTTGAACTATTAATGTATCAATGTAACCTGCATCTTTAATAATCTTTATATGTTAAGATTTCCGATGATGCAAATTATTTTAATGATATGAAAAATGGAATATTTTTCGATTACTTTTGGAAACGGGAGTATTCTTTTACTAATTAAATGTCATTCGTCGCATATCATTTATTTCTTTTTGCAAAATACTGTTAAATTTATTATTTGAAATAAAGATAGTTGTTTAATTTAAGAAAAACTTGTAGAGGGTTTTGCTAACCGAGTCTTAAAGTTTGTAGTTACACGATAACCTTTTGAACATTCTATTGTATAGAGGAACTTTTAGTCTTTAAAGCTGTTTGGCAAAATCATCAGATGTCTTTTTTTTCTTTCTATTCGCTATCAAGAGTATCAGATACTTTTTTTATTGACTATTGTGCGGGTGCTGAAATACAACGAAAATATAAGTGTATTAATGATAAGACATTTGTCATTTAACAAATTGACTGCCAAATTATGTATAAACGTATTATCTATTAACAAGGTAATAACGTTAAGTGCAATCTCATGTGGAAACCACTTATAATACAAATTGAAAGCAAAATGTAAAATCATGGAGAGACTGCGCGCTGTAAAATAAAATCTATTTTTAATTCTAGTTATATTTGTCAGTCAGTCTGTTAAGTATGCTGTATTGTTCTCTTGTTAAATGTCAAACTACCTGCCTTATGTTCTAGATTGTAAATTGTGCTAATTTCATAATATTTTGAGTGTACTCTGCATTTCTAGAAATGCATATAGTGCCTTTCTTAAATATTGTCTTTGTTATGCATTAATGTAATTTATATTCCGTTCGTTGAACTTTTATGTTACTATGTAGTTTTATTAATAAGATTGTGCGATAAAAATAAATGCATGTATACTGTTATATGTACTGTAGGCAAATGCCAGAAATATTGAAAAATGGTTTATGTGCGTGAAAGTGAACTTAATTATGTGTTATAAATAAATATTTAAAGCCATTCTCGTTTTGTTTATTTCGCACTTATAACATCTTGACTTGTTTACTATATTTTATGTCAATATATTGGTATTTTTTAGCAAATATATTTCACAATTAAAATTTTTGTGTTTTGTTTAAGGTCTGGAAGGAAATAAAACAATTACAGTATTTGATTTTTAATATTTGCGTTGATTCAAACGTTACACTTGTACAACAAAATAGTTTTGAATCTGCCTAATAAAATATCGTTATTTTAATTTTGTTTAATCGCATAAACGTCTCGGGCAGAAAAAAATCTCCACTAAATTGTTTTTACTTTTTAGTATTGAAAAATATTATAAAATCTACGTCTAGTAAAATAAAGTTCTTTCTTAATGATAGACGAAGAGAAATGTATGTGAAATTTTGTTATTTTTTGTTGCCAAAAGTGCTCCCAGACCATATTGTTCTCAAAACCCTTCTTTCTGTATAGGTTCTCTATTTTAGACAAGCATTGTACTTTCCCCATTGCAGTTATTCCACAATTTTTGGCAAAACAGTCACCTAATACGATTTCAAAAGCACTGTATTCTCTTGATATGGCACTATGTGACATTTTTATTTCCCCTGTTTAATCGGCCTCTTTGTGAACATTTTATAATCCATATATTTGATAAAAGAAAATTCCGTTTTAAACTAAAAGGCATTCGCATAAATAATTTTACGATAAGTTTTGCTGATTGATGAAAACGCGTTATAGTAAAAGTATATTGAAGTTAGAAAGAATTATTTCGAAGGATACGAAGAATAAATTGTGACTAAAATGAATTGATATCTTTTGTTTCATACCACCATTCTGAATATTTTTTATCCCAGTATTTTCTGCTGGTCATGAGTTTTTTCATCAATTTGTCACTTAAAACAGGCTGCGTTTGTCTATTTCTTGTCAAGTTACTCTCATGTACAGCGAGATGGGACCGTAGAACTACGAATAACCAAACTCGCCAGTTCCTCATCAAAAAATAATATATGAAAGCATCATTCTCCTCTCATACAGTATAACTTTTAATTTGGTGATTTTTGTTGACTTTTTATTTGCTTTGACTCATTTTAACTACTTTTGTATCAATAAGAAAGGAAAAACTTTTTGATTCTTATTGTTTGACAAACCCACTAATAGAATTAGTTCATTTTCAGATTTTCTTCTACTTGATATTTTCATGTGATAATGTTGATAATGAAGCTAAAATTTAATAATTAATATTAAATTTTTATAACTTTTTTAGTAATGTTGAATTTTTTTTTCTTATCTAAATCAAATTTTAATATTTGTGATATATTGTTTTATAATGGCCTCTTTATTTATTTAACAAATTAAACTAGTGGAATACATTTATTGTAGTATGTTTATAAATATTCCAGAAATGAAATTAGTAAATAATGTATTAATTTTGGACATTTTATTTATTTAATATGAATATTCCTGTTTTATGTAAATGCTAACATAGCTCTTGATTTCTCATAGTAAATATTTTCCCACTAATTTTTGTGTGTGTGTGTCTGTTACCTCATAACAACGTTTAGTAAACATTCGTTATATATTTTATATGTTATAACGTTTAGTAAACATTCAAGGAAAAATAGCGTCCACAGTATTGCTTACAATTTAGTCATTTATAACTTTTACAATTTTACAAAAAATGCACCTAAAATATTTTAAAAAAGCAAGAATATACATACAATCGTGTATTAACGATAATCCAGAAGCACACAGAAATCAATGTGCCACCTGTAGAAATATCACACACATGGTTAAGCCTTATATGCAAATTACAGAAAGAAACCTGATGATGCCGAGCATACGTCACAATGAAAAGAGGGCTACAAAAGGCCTGTGGCAAAGAAGGAAATGTTTTCTAATCCATTTCATACAGTGCATAGGTATGACGCTGTGGAAGATATTTTATGAGATTAAATCGCGCGAATCAACCGCTTGAAATGCGGGAGTACGAGGATGGCAGAAGTCTAGGAACTTAGGATCACCCAAAGTGTTAACTCTGGGCTGTGGCAACAATTCCAAGGTGATGAAATTGTTAGTAGATGCTACAGTACAGGTCTCTCCAAGTGACAGCGCCGAAGGACGACTGGTATTTGGCAGTAACCACCTAAAGAAATAGACGGATCTGTAATGTCAGCTATCGTCTGCCCCAAACTTGTATTTATTGGTGACAATCCCAATCCTTGGCGTTTGAACATCATCAACGACTACTTTCAATCGGAGGACAGCATCCTCATTGAATGGCCAGCATTCTCACCGGACTTGGATTCGAGACAGCATGTGTGAAATATGCTTGGCCGACGAACTAACAACTTACAGTTTAGTTGTTCTACGTGTGATATGTGGTGTTAGTGCCTTATTGATAGTGATAGTTCTACGTGTGATATGTGGTGTTAGAGCTATAAAATTCGGGCTTGTTTCATACATACACAATCTCTTTTGTTCCTTTTAACTTGTTTAATACATGGGCTTTATGAATAAGTTGCACATATGTTTTGTTTTTGCACCTTTATTTGCTTGTTCCGGTATTGTTCTTAGTTTATAGACATGTGTATAATAAATAACTTATCAAAATTTCCTTCATAAAAAGTACTAAACACTAAATTCTAAGATTTTTCTTCATTTTGGACGGTTAATTTTATTTATCATGAAATGTTTTTTTTTTCCAATGGCAGATTGTAGACAGTTACAACTGCAACAGAGTCTATTAATCTGTTGCTCCCTAGTATCAAGGAACCGGCCAGACACAGCGACCTCTTAGCCACCAAGCCGTTGCCCCGGGTGCACCACAGGGGGTGGGCCACCATCGCACCCTCATACATGCCATAAGGACCCGTTTATAGGGTAGGCATCATTCATACTTCATTCACACAAACAAGAAAAGGACAAAGACAGGATAGAGAGAGAGAGAGTACATGCATGCCTGAACCGGGATTCGAACCCAGGACCTCCCTATCCGTAGTCAGGCACACTGACCACTAGACAAGTAACCAGCCTTATCATGAAATGTTGAGCTATTTTAATTTTAAGTTGATTTTTGTACTTGTGTGATTTTTCTTAAATATTTAACATTTTACTTATTACAAGCTCTCTTATATGTTTTTTATATAAAAATGCTTTGTAAAGTCAATAAGATGCAAAAAGTTTAAGCTCATTTTATGAAAACTTATGTGAACAATATAAAAATATTTCATTTACAATCGATTTTTTTATTATTTTTATATTTTAATCATGAACACACACGGCAATTGTTGTTCACTCTCTGATGATAATGGCTTTCGTATTTATGTATGTCAAAAATGTCATCAAGACTTATATGGTGCGATGGTTTGCTAAACATACCAGGTTGATGATTTAGTTATCATTTATTTTCACTTTTCATTGCATTTAGTTATCATGTAAATAAAACTTACAGGCCAAGGATACTTATATCTCATGACGTAGTTTTTAAAACCCACTTTTCAGCCAGAAAATACCCCGACATACTCAGTAAAGTTTGACAACTTTAACTAAGAATCGCTTACTAAGTTAAAACCATTACATACTCAGCTGATCCCTTGATTTGACCTTATTCTAATATTTATAGGATTATCTGAAATATAACTTGTTATGTCGTATGTGTGTATGACCAATCTATAAATATTCAGCTATGTCGTTTGTGATTTGAAATCTCATATATTTAGTGCCATCTTTTTTTTTTTTTTTTTTTTTTTTTTTTTTGCACAACTTATTACATCCCATATTTGAATAAAATATAGCATAAAAATTTTAGAATCTAAGTTCATTTGTAATTTTTTGAAATCAAGTCTAAAATAATGAGTTTCGAATTGGAAATGGATTTTACTGAACGTGATGATATTTATATAAATTTAGCGTAGCTCTCTGAAGAAAAAGTTTCTCATCTTTCTAAATTTTCATTATCAGGAAATAGGATTCCTTAATATCTTGTTAAACAATTAGCATATAAATCTTATCTCTTTTGACAAGAGGGTAACACTAATTGTTGTATTGTGATGAAATGATATAGATATTGTTTTTAAAATCAAAACTATCACCAATAAAAACCAGCATATTTTATGAAATATTTACTTTATATATCCTTAATATTCGAATTATGGTTTTAATTAATATTAATGCAAAAAATATGGTTTGGATTTTTCCCTTCCGTCAAATACATAGTCTCTTGGAAAACTGTATAAACATAGGACAGAGAAATCATTCTGATCCTTTCTCATATTTTAGCAACAAGCCACTCTGAAGAAAGCAGAAATCAAATTTACGAAATCAGCTGGTACTCGCTAAAAGAAATTATAGTAAGATCAGCTCAGGAAACACTATTAAAACTTAAAACTGGAACAATAAATGATTGGCTTTATGATGAGTGCAAAAAGGTCACTGAAAACAAAAACAGGCTTCCAGGAGGATGATTCAGAAAAACATCGTACTAGCAGTTATAGAGAAAAGTATAAGGATACATGAGAAATGTAGAAAAAAATACATAAGAAAACAGCATTCCAAGAGGAAATACTTAGAAGATTGGAAGACCTGAATAGCCAGAAAGAATCTAGTAGATTGTACAAATTTATCAATAACGTAAGAAAAGTATTCAAATCTAGAACTATCGCATATAGAAATAAGAATGGAGAACTACCTGGAGAACCCAGTGAGGTATTGAATATGTGGAAGCTATATTTTCAGGATCTCCCTGAAGGAAGAGATAAAACTGGACACTCTTTTGATATTTCTGAGGAATTAAATGCATCCTTGAAGGAGGAACGTGAACCTCCACTATCTCTTGACGATGTGATGTGATGTTGGCGGTTAAGAAACTTATAAAGACAACAGACTGGCTGGTCCGAATTATATGCCATTTGAACTACTGAAGATAGATGAATCTGAGCTCTTAAAAACCATTCATAAAGTTATGATTAAAATTTGAATCCTGGAAAAAATATTCATTGAATGAGAGAAGAGCTCCATCTGCCCTATTTTAAAAAAGGCAATCAACTTGAATGTCGTAACTAAAGGGGCATTGTTCTCGGTATATGAAATCTTTCCCAACATACTTTATACAAGACTGTTACTCCTTGTGGATAAAAAAATTGAAAATTACCAATCTGGAATAGAACCTAAAAATCCACCATTGACCAAATCTACGTTTTAAGACAAATTTTTGAAAAAAAAATACCAGAGAATATAATATTTAAACTTACCACCTGTTTATAGAGTTTAAATCAGCATACGGCAATATAAAGAGAGGGGAGCTCTTTGAAGAAATGGTAGAGTTTGGAGTCCCCACTGGCTAATTAACTTCCCTAAAGCTACCCTTGGTAAAGTGAGGTGTCGTATTAAAACTTCAAAACCTTCTCTATGAGTCTTTTATAACAGAAAGCCTGCGTCAAGGAGATTCCATTGATTTCTTGCTATTTAATTTAGCATTAGAAAAGTGCATTAGAGACAGTGGATTATACTGAAGGGGTACTTTGTAGAATTGGTCGCTTCAAATTTTGTTCTATGCAAATGACATTGATATTATTCTAAGGTCAGAAAAAGCAGTAAAAGAGGCTATTTTAGCATTTGAATCATCCGTCACAAAAATAGGCCTCAATGTTAATGAAGACAAAACCGAATTCGTGGAAATCTCACACTCTATTAAATATTATTCTAACCCTATGTGCATTAATGGCTGTACCTTTGAAAAAGTTATTTTAATCATCAATTATTGTGCCAAGGTAACTTGGCACAATAATTGATGATTAAAATATCCTTAAAGCAGAAAATGATAACAGAATTAAAATGGCTAATAAATGCTTAAAAAGCAATTAAAATCTAAGCTTATCAGTCGCCAAACTAAATTAAAAAATTTTAAGACGCTTATAATACCTCTTTTACTCTATGCCAGTGAAACTTGAACCCTAAATACTTAATAAAGACACAGATCGATCACTGGATATGTTCGAGAGAAAAATCCTTCTGAACTATCTTTTGCTCAGTGCAGGAAGAAGGACGTTCGAGAGCCAGATACAATTTTGAATTGTACTGGTTCTATATACAACCACGGATTACACAAATCATTCGTAGCAGCTGATTAAGATGGCTTGTCCATGTTTCGAGAAGCCCAGGTAATAATGCCGCTTAAATCTTAACATTTAAAAAACCTGAGGGATCACAGAGTAAAGAAAGGCTCCCTACTAAATGATTGAATGATATTTAAAGAGACCTTAATACTTTAAAAATCAAGAATAAGAGAGGAGTTAATGATGATAGAAGATGCTGGAGCGTGTTGTTGAGGTATTCAAGGCCTGTAAAGGGTGTACTTGTGAAAGTGAAGAAGAAACCAGTCTTCTCCTTCTTCTTGAAGAAGACACCAATGAATTATGAGGTTTTCGCCCACTTAGATATATGTCATATTGTCTATAACTGAGAAGATACTTCTCTTCAATCCTCCGAGAGTACTATTACAAAACGAGTGTGTGTGAATTAAATATCCGTAGATTCTTCTTTTGTACAGGAAGGCATATTATTTTAGAGAATATTATACAATTTTACTTCTTTAATGATTTCTATTGAAAATGAAACTGGGAACCACCAATAAAAAGTGAATAAAAAATATTACTTTGTTTAATGTACAACAATCAGAGAGAACACCAATAAAGGTCTTCAGCGCCACCCCTTTCTGTAGTAAACCAAGAGGAAGACCCAAAAGGAGATGGAAGGACTGCCTGGAAGAAGACTTCAACATACTTAAAATCAAGAACTGGAGGTCGATTTCTAGAAAAGAGGCGGAATGGCAGAGACTTCTAAAGAAGGCCAAGGCCCACAAAGGGTTGCCGTGCCAATGCTGATGATGAATATACAACAATACAGAAAAGCATGTAAAGAAAGAATTAACAGAAAAAAGGAAAAGAGTAATGCGATACGAATGAACCAAAGTGCAGCAATATAATGCGAATGGACTACATTGCTATTAAAATAGCGGGAACAAATGTAGTTCAAAAGTTAATAAACTAACTAATCTTTGCTCGTTATTACCCATAGATAGCATACGTGTAGAAAAGTTACCAGATATTAATAATTTTGGATAATTCACACGAGATAATTATTCATTTGCTTATAATAATTTCACTTTTTCTATTTCTTTTGTTGATTTTTCCTTAGAAATCTAACTAGGCATTTACTGATTTCAATGATGAAACTAAAAGGCTAATTTTCTCCGTATTATTGGTATGAGGTATCGTAGTTTCTTTCTAAACTGTTGAAATGGACATGTATTTAATAAGTTTTACCAACTATAATTAAAACTGTGTTGCAATATTGTTAGTTATAATTGTAAATTAATATTTAACAATGTTTTCAGAGTACGTGAAATTATGAAGAATTATTAAATATTTAGCTTACTTAATTTAATTGAGAGTGACAAATAGAAAAATCATTTACAAATTAAAATTAAATGTGAAATTAAGAAAACTGAGAAAATAACAATTAGACATCTTTAATAATCGTCTTCTATCAACGTGTTCGTCTTTTGTCTCCAATCTCCTCGCTCAAACGGCGAGGTCCCGCTTGGCCAAAGCTTAGCCCGCTGTTACGTCATGTTTAGTCCGACTTCTTATTGGTGGAAGAGTTAGGAGAAAACACCGGCGCTGGATATAGCCACTACCTCCTAGAATAGAAAGCCGTTGCAGTGAAAGAGAGAGAATAGGTCTAATGGTTGATAGGTGTCTAGCCGTTAAGCCATTTACCCCATTATTTTAACATAATTAAGTTCACCCCTAATAGAACATTCAAAACACACATAATTTTTAAATTTACATAAATCTCAACTTTTTGATAACTTAAGATGAGAGCTCCCAATTTGGCAGTACTTTGCATGGTATCACACTATTTATAGTAACAATGAGTAATGATATGATTCACCATTTTGATCCTTTGGATTAGAACAGAAACATTTAATTCAATATTAATCCTTACCGTAACTTTTTCCCTGTATTTGTTCAGATTATATCTATACATACATACATATACACATACACACATACATATACACACATACATATATACACACACATATATATACATACACACATATACATATATATATATTCATTTTTTTATTGTAAATATTTTCACAAAATACAATGAAGACAATAACAATTAATTTTTTAGGTTCTGATAATGGAACCAGACAACAAATTACATATAGAATAAAATTTTTTCAAGTAATCATTTCATTAGAGTTATATACAATAAAGCCAACAGATCGCGCAACCCATATGACACAGTTTCAGGTTGTCCGTACATACTGTTACCTTGTATACAAACAAACTCAATGTTCCTAATTGCTTTCCATTAAGTCATCCGATTGTTTTTTTTCTTCCTTCTTTTTGGGCGTTGATTAGTGATTGGATAGTTAGAATGTGGTCTAATTCTGAGAACTGAACGTGGTCTATGGAAGTTAATTAAATGGGAGGGGTTATAATTTTAAATTTTTTATATTTCAGTGTTCCTTGTATGATAGAGTTTATCATAGAACCTAAAAGCCAGGTATTTGATATAATGCGAAAGCGTTAAAACTCCCAGGTTTCTTCTGATAAGATCATTTCTGAAATAATATTCCAATTTTGACATTAACCCAAGTAATTTTGCTGTCTTTCCAGCATCTTCATGTTCGTGTCCACTCTTCCACCCCAAACTGAAGCAGCATACGTAATAATAGGGCGCAAATAGGCCTTATAAATGAGCAGCTTATTCATCAATGAGAGTTTTGATTTCTGTGCAATAAGTGGATACAATGTTGTTTTTGCTGCTATAAATTTGTTCTTAATTTTAGCTATATGAGGCTTCCAAGTAAGCCTTTTATGGATAGTTAGTCCCAAGTAATTCACCTTGGGTGACCATGGAATTTCAATGCCTGCTATCTTTATTCTAGGACATTGTGATAATTTTCTCGTGAAAAGGACTGCCTGGGATTTCGTTGCATTAGTTTTGATTTTCCAGATTTTTAACCACTTTTCTATGGGCATTAAGTGTTGAGCTAGGTTGTCGTGAATTTTTTGGTATTCCGAACTAGTGGATAGAACTGCAGTGTCATCCGCAAACAGGCATAACATAGTTTTTGGATGTTGTGGGATATCATTTACGTAAATATTAAATAAGAAGGGGCCCAGCAGTGATCCCTGAGGGACGCCTGCGTGAATGGGCTTATCCCTTGAAAAGTCATTACCTAGCTTAACAGCAAAAGTTCTACTAACTAAATAATTGTTAATTAATTTGATTAAATAACAGGGGAATTTGAATTTAATAAGCTTAAAAATATGGCCACAATGCCATATTTTGTCGAAGGTTTTCTCAATATCGAGAAAGACTCCTCCTGTAGATTTTTTGTGTGCCAAACCAAGCGAAATGTTTTCCACAGCTCTGAGGAGTTGGTGAGTAGTTGAAAGTTTCGGCCTGAATCCAAATTGCTGGGAGAAGATGACATGATTTTGGTTGTCGAATTCCAATAGTTTTAATAGCACAAATTTTTCCGTTAGTTTTGCCATCGTTGGCAGGACTGAAATAGGCCTATAGTTAGTGGGAAGGGTTTTAGATTTTCCCCGTTTGTGAATGGGGATGATCACTGCTTTCTTCCTAGTAATTGGAAAATGCCCAATTTTTAGAACACTATTAATAATGGCTGTTAAATAACAAATTGCCTTTATCGGTATTTGTTTAATGGTTTTGTTATTAATTTTGTCATGTCCCGGACTTTTTTTGTCTTTGAGATTTTGGATGACATCCTCAACTTCTGAGGCCTCTATTTCATTTATCATGTTATGGCTGCAATTAGTATCCAGCAGAAATTCTTCTACTATACTATTTATATACAGGTCATTATTGGGATTGGGATTGGGAATGTCGTTATTCATAAATTGCTGTTCAAGTGAATTTACTATTAATTCAGCTTTTTCGCTATTAGTGATGGCGACGTTGGTGTCATCTATGAGTGGTGGCAGGCACTCTCTCTTGGTTTTCCTATTATTAACCGCTCTTCAGAAGGAGCCGTCCTCCACATTCAAATTGGATAAATAGTTGTTCCATCGATTATGATTATGGGATGCTATCTCATTTTTAATTTTGCGTTTCAGGGCATTAATCTGATTTGTATTGATGGATTTCTAAGCCTATTGTATTGCTTCCGCAATCTATTTCTCTCTTTTATAAGGGATTTAATTTTGTCTGGAAGGTATTCAATTTTTTGGTTTGGCTTACTAAATTTCCTATGATTTAACGCTGTGTTAATTATGGAAGTTAGGTTATTTGCTTTTTCTTCCAACTGGTTTGGGGTTTTAGCCAATTGAAATGTATCCTCAGGGATTAATTCATTAATTTTATTACGGAATTTATTCCAGTTGAAGAAATACCTAATTCCCTCATTTTTTTCGGGAACTGGTCATCATAATATATAATTACAGGGTAATGATCAGAGGGCAATTCCTCCCTAGTGGTTAATTTCAAAGGAGGTCGGACTCCCCTGGATAGCAGAAGATCAATATAGTTCCCATATGAACGGACGTAGTGAGTAGGTTTGGCTGGTTTGTAGATTCTAAAATCAGTGTTTGCAACCAGTGAATTAAGCCCAATTCCCAAGCTATTATTATAATGGCAGCCCCAACTATAGTTTTTCGCATCGAAATCCCCAGCTATAATTAGCTTATAGCTGAGCGAGGCTAAATTTTCTATATCTGTTGAAATTAGGGGGTTAGTGGTTGGGTGTATGTAGAGTGATATCAGCATGATATCACCGCTGTCAACAAAGTGAAGCTTTACTAATGTCGCTTCGACAAAATGTACTTTAGGGGTTGGAATACGAGTGTGATTTAGTTTATTTTTGATTAGGATAGCCGTCCCTCCTTGCGGTACTTGACGGTCGTTTCTGTAAGTCGTGTAATTTGGCATCTTGAGGGTATGCATTTTGGTCAGATGTGTTTCCTGTATCATAATTACGTCAGGATTGTTTTCCTCAACAAAATTTTTGAATTCCGTATATTTTTTAAGAATGCTGGTGGCATTCCAGCTCATTAGTTTTATATTTTTCATCTCATTAATTGTTATTATTATTTTCTGTTAAGCTAAGTGTTTTCAATAGTATGTTCAATTTATCAGTAGGATGAATTGTTTTTTCCAGTAAGAGTACAGCCTGCAGCAGTGCAGGATATGCTTTAAATATTGTAATAACCTCTTTTATAAGTTTGATTATTGCGTGGAAATTTTCGAATTGATTATGATCCGGTAAAATATTGTGGTTAGTTGTGGGAGCAGTTTGTTGTAGGGGGATTGTTTTGGGTGCCGCTACCTGAGCAAACGTTACATTTTTCCTTGTATAGTTAGGAGTTGCGCTTGTTGTAGGGGAGCTCTTTTGTTTTTATTTATCTGGTTTGCAGGGCAACCTGCATAGGACGCAGTGTGGTTGTTGCTGCAGTTGCAACATTTCGGCATTTCTACTTGTTTGTGTGGACATTCCCGGTATTTGTGCTTCTCACTGCATTTAACACAATTAGGTTTCAAATAACATATTGTTGAGTTATGACCAAAACCCTGTCAGTTGTAACACTGCACAGGTCTATTATTTATGTATTTTTCGTTTTTAACTATTACATTCATAATTTCTCTGACATCAAATATTTTAAGGGCAATTTCACTATGGTTTAGAGTTACAAGGAAGCATTGCAAAGGCTCCTTTATTCTATGCCTCCTCAGTACAGCCACCACTTCTACATCAAACCATTTACTATCAAGTTCTTCTTTAATCAACTCGGTGGGCGTTGTACAGGGTAACCCTTTGATGACTACTTTAACAGGTTTTTCTAATCTTTTTTTATAATTAGGCATTCAATTCCATTTTCCGTTAAATATTTAGTTATTTCCCTGTGAGTCTCTGCAGAAGTTGGAATAACCTTTAGATATTCACTTGCGAGTTTAGCAGTTAAATTTTTGTCATAAGATTGCTTTAGATTATTAAGGAAGACATTGAAATTATTTTCGAATTTAATTAAAATTGGGGGGGGGTTGCATTTTAATGGGTTTTGTTTATAGTAGTCAGGTTATTATAGACCTCATTTTCATTAGTTTGGGGTTGAATTGAGTGGAGAAATTTTGTTCGATAAGTTGTTATATTTGCTATCTGTGACAGTTTTAATATTAGCAGTCTTTCTAGGCCGAGTAAAGCCTTCGTCATCACTGAGGGAATTAAGAGCTCGTTTATATTTAGAGGTGTTGTTATCCATATAAGCAGTACTTGTTGAGGACAGTTGAGAGTTGTGCATAGAAATCGGTTTGACATACGTATCATTAATTGTAACATTATTTGCATCAGTAGTACATACATTGTTCGATACATGCATATTATTTACATCAATATTAGATACATCGTTAGGTATATGCATATTATTAACAACCATGGAATTATTAGCATCAACATTTGATTTCTCTACAATAGCATTATGTTCATTATTTATCATCATATCATTACTCAAATTAGGATTATGTTTAGAAGTAAGATTGCAAGCTTCAGTAGCCTTGATTTTAGAAAATTTGTTTACCGAACTATCATCTGAATCTGATAAGTTAACATTAAATAAATCCGAATTCTTATTACCTTTAACAATTGAATGCACTTTTTTGACAATATTAGTTAAGGTAGTCCATTTTGTCTTGCCTTTAGATTTTTGGTTTTATTAGTTTTTGTTTTATTTACATTGTTAGAATTATTAATAATCATTAAATTATCTGAATCAATTTCACTATCAGTATTAACAACATTCATAGCTGAGTTATCACCATGCAAGGTACAGCTTGAAATCAAGCAGTAACCAAATTGGGTGCACTTACCGCTCAATTCCTGACTGGTGATGAAAGCTCTCTGGTACAATACATTAGTTGCAATCCAATATGGGTCATTGTTATAATTTCCACCTTTTTGCTCAACCACTTCCATTAGCCGTTTTTGTGTAGTCGCGAAACTTTCGAGTCGCTCGCTGCTTCTCACAAAATCACGTAAAGCTTCGCATCTAGCCACTTTGGTTATAGGAACACTAGGATCCATAGATAGCAGAACATCCACATTTGGCACTATTGATTTCACACCTTTTACACAAAAATCACTCGTATCACAATTAATTACACAATTGTAAATCAAATCTTGTTGCGGGCTAATCACTGATTTTCGGCCCTGAAAAGGGCCTTTTTGCCCAGGCACATCCGACGCGGTTGCACATACTGCTGAATTACTTGACTCAGACTCAGCTGTAGATTCGCATTATTCCTGGTGGGAATACTTAGCAGGGCATCAGTATCCATGTTCACTGGTGCTGCACATCCGCTTGGTAGCTTGACTGGAGAGGCATCGTAGAATCCATAACTGGTTCCACGGCGCAATCAGCAGGATTAGCCGTCGAGTCCGAATAGTTACCGTATACGTTGGGTGGGGCAGTGAAAGAATGAGTCATCCTCTGGAGGCCGACCCGAAATTCCCTTACTCTTCATCCAGGGGTTTTTGATTCACTTAGATGAGAAAAACCTTAGGTCTTAAAAAGATTTTCACTTCGTTTCAATTAAAAACAAAGTGAAGGAGTGCGAATTTTTTTTTTATGAATTTACTATACAAAAGACATTAAGAAATTATTTTCAAAAATGAGCTTATTGTATTGTAATAATGTTATCCTTTTTACATAAAATTATTTATTTAAAGATATTAAATTTATAATTAATATTTACATTTTTCATCCCTGTCAATTTTAGAATTTCACAAGAATTTATATAAAATTTTTTGACATTTTTTTGTGTAGTTAACATTTCAATATTTTTACATAGTTTAAAATTTAACATTCTGAAAACGATTTTTACATTTGTTTAGAATTTTATAAAGTCATTAAGTCACTAATAATGATTAAAATATTAATATGCCCAAAGATTTTTATTCTCTAAATTTCAATTTCTTAAAAAAATATTTTAAAATACTTATTTGTAGCAATTGAAAATAATTTGTACATGGAAATTTCTATTATTTGATAAGCTGTTCAACATTTAATGAGCATGTTTAAAAATATATAAATTTTAATGTATGAATAGACATTTATAGATAAGTATATATTTTTGTCACAAAAAATTTTTGAGGGTTTAAAATTAAGATTTATAATTCATATTTTGGTAAATATTTCTTAAATTTATGTATTACCTTAAGATGTCTCAAAATGTAAACAACATGAAATATTATCTAATATTTTACACAGTAAATAAATAAACAAGTATATGGGGAAAAATATTTATTAAAAACAATAAATTATACAATATTTCAAATACATAGCACAAAATCATTTTTTTAAATATTTTTAATTTTCTGTTCTTTTTTGTATTATTACATTTTTTTTAATCAGATAATCATTAACTTTCTTACAGTAATCTTTTAGTAAAGCAATCGTTGAACCATACACAATAATTTTCATAATATTATATACATCATGTTTATTACAATCAAACTGAAAATAAATTTCTAATAATCTAATATTTTATAATGTTATGTTGCGTGCAAGGGACCTCTGATTTTTTACATTGCATAAATTGTTTTTTCCAATTCTTGTGACAATAGTTTAACAATGACACAATAGTTAATTTTTATAATATTTACTGTTTCATTGATAGGAAACTTCAATTCCCTTGTATTCATACTTTGAATTAAAATATCACTACCATCGCTTAATTCATCATATTTAATGAGGGAACTGTTATATGTGTCACACTTAATTTTTTTAAGCAAGCAGGGGTGCAATATCCAGCTATATAAGTTAGGATTGTGGACAGATAATTTATGCTTTCTAAATCATTATTACATATAACTATATTTAAATCGTTTATTATTTCATTGCTATCTAAAATAAAAATATTATGAATTTCATCATCAATGTTTTCGACAATGATGTTTCCATGTGTATGAGATTTTAGTGTCAAGGAAATTAAACTTTGAACTCTTAATTTATTTTCTGTTTCATAAATCTGGGTAAGCAATACATCGTACTAAGAACCAGCTAATTGTGCCTATAAAATCCAAATTGTTCTTCTAAAGAATCGCTTTCCAACTTTCCAGTCAATAGGAAATTCATATTTAATTCTTTTGCCCAATAATTAACAATTTCAATAATAGCATTGGTGGTGTGAGTCAAAGCTTAATTTTCCTGTGTCTGAAGAAAAATGTTTCCATTTCTCGAGCCACAAGGAAAAATTTTGAATTTTGCAAAAATATTAATGTAACATCTGATGGTAAATTAGTAAGTGGCTGTTGATACTATTTTTTTTTTTTTTTTTTTTTTTTTTTTGCAATTTCCTTATATAATGTTCTCACATTAACAATATCCCACAAAATTGAGATCAGTTTGATAAATGTTGCTGTTCCTTCATAATTTGATAAATCATAAATTGGACCTGCAACTTTTAGTCCGTCTGAACAATATCTATTAAAAACTTACAAATCTAATTTCACATTCTGTCTTTCCAAATTTGAAGGACATAAAGATTTTGTGTGTTAGTGTGTGGCAATACCTGACTATATTTGTAGATTCAATTTCATGCAATTTTCTTAGAGTATTAAAAGAAGCAATATTTAATTTTTCTTCAGAAACTGAGTTACAAAAATTAGGAAAATAAAAAGCTTTATTTAAATTTTTTTCGTTAAGCCAATTATTTCTTATATTTTTAAATAAATGCACAGTATCAATAACAAAAAACAAAGACCTGTTATTATCAACGGGATGATTATAATTAATTTTTAGTTTGGGAGGGGGATTTGAAAATCGGGACATTGCCTTTCTATTAATGGCATTATTATCACTACTAACACACATTATTTTAAAGACTATATTTTCTAGTCCAACTATTATTTTTAATATGAATGCATGCAACAAATCTCCAGAAATAGTCTTTACAGGATGTACCACATCTTTATACATTGATTGAATGCTTTGAAACATTAAGACATAAAAAGTTGCAGCAACATCATTTGAATTTGCAGCAAAGCCAATAACATTACCACCTTTATACTCTACAGCAGCTATTAGATAAATTTCAGCCATCATTAAAACTACTATCTTATTATTTTCTATTAAATGCATATATTTATCCTTAATGTAAGATAAAAAATTATCAGAACTTTGTTCTTTTAAGGGATTTGTTGCATATAATAAATAAACGTTTTAGTGTAGCGGGATGAGGCAATATAATAAAAGAACTACTACATAAAAATTTATAAGAAAGAGGTGATATGGAATATAGCAAAGCACAAAGGATTAAAAAATCAGGGGAATATCTCCGATGATGAGTCAAACTTTGTAATAATAAAATTTGTTCCCTGATAAAATCCAGTAAATTATTGTTATCAATATAGACATTTTTTTAATTCATCAATGATATATATGTACAAGTAAATTAAGTAAATTATCTTTTCAATAGCATCAACAATACATTTTTCAATAGATTTTAAAATATCAAATATAACATTAATGTTGTTGGTAGTCATTGGAAAAATGTAATTATCTAACTTGTCAAGTTTAACACGTTTAATTGTAATGGTGACAGCAGTTTCTAATACTGTACATGAAGTAGATGTTACAAATAACAATATAACAAAATTATCATTTTTTATGATATTCCAGTTAGAATGAATGACAACATTTACTAAGCAGTTCTTCAGTTCATCAGAAGAATTTTTTTTCATACAACTCTTTAGTCTTAAGGCTTTCTTGAATAGCAGCAGAAAAATGTTTATTTTCCAGTCTCAATTTCTTAAAATCGGGATCATTTATAAGGCTTTTTACTGCAGAAAAATAAGCAGGGCAATTTGGAAACTTGGATGGAACAGCATGGGCTTTTAATTTGGGATGAGGTAGAGGAACTATAATTTTTTCCCCAGATTTTTCATCATATATTTCCGAAAGCCTCTGAATGTCCGTTTCCATGAAATGAGTCTCACAAATCTATGAAACAAGAAATAATCTATTGATAAAAATATCCAAAATTTGTAATTGCTTTCATTTACAAGAATTACAAATTATATTACTTAATGCATTAAAACATTTGCACAGCTATTTATAAACTGATGACAGATGAATATTTTCACTTATGTAGTAATTAACTATTTAAAAATAAAAAATAGAAATATATATATATATATATCTATATTATATATATATATATATATATATATATTATATATATATATATATTATATATATATATATATTATATATATATATATATATATTATATATATATATATTATATATATATATATATTATATATATATGTATATATATATATATGTGTGTGTGTGTATGTATATATATATAATCATTTGACACAAAACTATGTTACATTAAGTTAATTTAAAAAATAAGACCACAATTATAAAATTTTGATGCTGTTAAACAGACAATGAGGTTATCAAATTATTCAGATATCTGGATTAATAATATTAATTTCAATTTATATTAATTCATTTTCATAATTTAACGAAAAATACGACCTTAATATTAAAAATAACCTTGAAACTGGAGAAATCTAACATTACTACATAATAGATAAGCATGTTTGAACTGTTTTGTTTGTATATATGACATTTATTTAAAACAAATTTTACTTTTAAAACACTTGGATATGTTAAAGTTATACACGAATAATTATTACTGTTTAATATTAGAATATTATTACTTTATCATAACTATTTAATATAAGCAAAAAACTTACTCTGGAATTTTTAGTAACACTCAAGTTTTCTTGAGGGATGACTTTAAGCCATTTGTTGAGCAAATTCTTCTTCTTTAGGAAAACGAAAAACACTTATTTTTTCAGTTTTGTCTTAATTACCACGACAATTAATCACTGAACATTTGTAGGGCGTGATGCCAATAATATCACTTGAAACTAAAAGAAATCTATTACAGACTTTAGCAACCAACAGCACAAATCTGCGGCGAATTGGCGACACTAGAATTGAATCGGGTTCAACAGCTTCGCCTCAAGAGCATGAGTTATACAGGACGGGAAATATTGATGCTTCTGCTTTAACTGTAGGAGGTGTTGATATAGCTCTCCTCTACACCATTTCCGATCACACTCGGGCATCCTGATGGCTTTGGACCTCCAAAGCTTGCACAAAGAAAGCAAAAAAAAAAAAAAAAAAATATCTAGCAAAAATTAAGAAAAGAATAAAATTATTCACAGGCGCCGTCTTTAATAGCGTATTTCTTGTTGGCATTCGTCTTCTTCATTAGCAAGTTTCATCTTTCTTTTGTGTCATCTTGATTATGAAAACCTTCTAAAAAAGAAAAGAAACAATTAAAATATTTAAAAAAAAATTGGTAAGAGGATCTGTTTATCATAAGTCCGTTTTCCAGAAAAAGGGTGTTAATCTGAGACTAAAATCGTCGTTGTCCATTTAGTTCCAGGGCTTCATATTTTCAGCGGCAGTTGATGTGTTATTCGGGCCTTCATGATTTCCGACTTTCACAACTTCATTACGATCTCGTTCTTTAATTAAAATTATTTTGTACGGGCCGAAAAATTTTGGACGTAGCTTTAATCCTGTACCAAAATGGGTTCTTTGTATTGCCACTAAATCTCCGACTTTATGTGTTCGCTGTGACTTCTGTTTCCGATTGAATTCGCGTTGGTTTTGTTGCTGTAGTTTCAGGATATTCATTTTAGTTTCTTCTCGAAGTTCCTCTTTGTTTTTTTTATCGTACTTGCTTGGTACTCTTCCTCGAGTAGTTTCTTTATTCAATAATCCTCTTTATTTTTTATTTTCACTCTAATCATGAGTTCGAAGGGGGAATATTTTGTACTGGTAGTTGCAACACTGTTCAGAATTCGTTAGACATCTGGGACATATTTAAACCATTTTGTGGGATTATCTGCAGAAAGCTTGGCAAGGATAGGAATAATGATTCCATGGATGTGTTCTACTTGTCCATTGCCTCGTGAAAGACCAGTAGTTATAGT
The DNA here is from genome assembly GCA_030067965.1 of Latrodectus elegans. Classification (NCBI taxonomy): domain Eukaryota; kingdom Metazoa; phylum Arthropoda; class Arachnida; order Araneae; family Theridiidae; genus Latrodectus; species Latrodectus elegans. The sequence continues at coordinate 84,417,494 of CM057809.1, forward strand.
TACATGCTCAATTAATTGCTCGGAACAATAATCGGCAAAATCTTTAAAAGTAAATGCTGAACCTTTGTCAGAAATTATTCTAGATGGATTCCGAAAAGTTGTTTAAAGAATTTTCAATTTTTCTATTTCATCATTTGCTGTTGTTAATTTTACGGGATGAATTCATGTAAACTTTGTGAATGCATCAACTACAGAAAATATGTATTGATACTTTTTATTTGAAGAGGAAAGTATACCAAAAGAAAGTCTATGTGAAAAGTGTCTAAAGGAACGTTACCTTTAGGTATTGTGTGAAGATAACCTTCAGCTTTTCCTCGTTTCTTATTATATAAAATACAGTGTACACAATTAGCCATTATATTTTCAATTTTAGGTCGCAGATTAGAAATATAAAAATCCCGTTGTAAAATTGACTGTGTTTCTGCAGGAGAAAAGTGTCCATTGTTATGAGCGTGTTTAATAATATCATTTTCCATAGCTTGGGGAACAACTAAAAGCTCGTTGCCTTTTTCATATTTGTATAGGATGTTATTTTTGATAATTTAGTCATTCGTAATATTTGTTTGGCATAAAGTTTTAAATGTTTGAATGTTATCATCTGTAGATTGGGCTCGTTCAATTTTTAATGTTATTTCTGCTTGAGGTGTAATAAAATATGCTGTGTTACGACTGAGGGCATCAACATGAAGCATTTGCTTACCAGATCTATGAATTTTTTCGTAATCAAAATTTTCAAGGATCATTGCCCATCTGGCAATTTTTGGCGTTAAATCTTTTTTTTTTTTTTTCTATAGTCTGTTTAAACGCAGCACAATCTGTAACAATTTTAAATTTATTACCTAGTAAGTAAACATGGACTTTTTTCACAACTTCTATAATCGCAAGGACTTCTAGTTCGTTGCTGGAATATTTGGATTGTTGAGGAGAAGTCTTTCGGCTCATATAGTTAATGGGGTGAAATTTTTCATCACTTCCTTTTTGAAGTAGCATACCTCCGAACCCTTGTGAGCTGGCGTCAGTATGCAATTCTAACTGTGAACTTGGTCGATAGATGTGTAAGACTGGTTTTTGAGACAGAATGTTTTTCAATTCTTGGTGTGCACTTATTTGTTCGGTATCAAATTTAAACTCTTGGTTGTTGCAAAGGAGGTCACTTAAGGGTTTAGCAATGCGTGAATAAGTAGGAATGAATTTTAGAAAATATCCAGTTAATCCTAGGAAACTCTGAATCTGTTTTAAATTAGTAGGTTTAAGGAAATTTTGAACGGCAAGGGATTTTAATGGAGAAGGTTGAATATTTACATTGTGAATAACGTAGCCAAGAAATACAATTTTGCGTTGAAAGAAACTGCATTTATCAAAATTAAGCTCCAAACCATACTCTGAAGCAACTTGAAGAACTCGATCTACTTTTTTTTATTACCTTCGGCTTCATCTCGAGATGGTATTATAACATCAACTAGGTATATTATTATTGTGCCATCTTTCAATAAATTCATGAAATTTAATAAATCTTTGGAAAACAGAAGATCTTTTACACAATCCAAAAGGCATTTTGAGAAATTCAAACTGTCCGTCATTCGTAACAAAAGAGGTGTATTTGCTACTAACAGAATCTACGGGAACATGAAAAAAGCCGTTTTTTAAATCTAATGTTGTAAAAACTTAGCTAATGTTGATTATTCTAAGCGATTAAATACATCTTCAATAAGGGGCAGGGTGAATCTATCCCAAATTAATTTTTTGTTTAATTGTCTCCAATCGATACGTAATCTATGTTTACCTTTTTTCTTTTTGCACAGAACCACTGGAGCTGCATAATCAGAAGTACTTTCTTTAATAATACAAACTTTTAAATATTGTTCTGTTTGTTCGTGGACGACTTTTTGTTCTGCATAGGGTAATCGGAGTGGACGCTGATTTACCGGTATTGAGTCACAAAGAATTAGATTCATTGAAACATCTGTAGTCTTAGTTTTGTTTGGCTTATAGTTGTTAATTATTTTCTTAATTTGTTCTCGATAAGTTGAGTTTTTAATATGTGAAAGTTCGATTGTGTCCATCTCATCGAAAACATTAATTATATTAACAAGAAAGTTTTGATTATTGTTAACCAAATGAATACCATTTTTACCTATGTGAAATTCACCTTGGTTGATGCAATCTGTTCCAATAATTGCATTTACAGAAATACAATCATCTGGAATTACATGAATCTTTCAAATGAGGAATCCTCTATTTGAATTAAATCTGTAAAATATCCCATTGATTTAATTTTAATATTACCTATTCCAGTTAAAACAAGAGGGGAAGAATTAAGAAGAGGGGAACCAATGTGTTTATATATTGAATATTTTATCATAGAAGCTTCACTACCCGTATCTAATAGTGCATTTATTTTGATATTGCATAAAGTAATTGGAATGTGCATGGGTTTTATTTGAGGTGATACTTCATAATGTCTCTGAATGTGCTGAACAGAATTTTTGGGTACTTTTGTGGTAGTTAACTGAGTATTAGGACGGTCCATGGACTAATGACCAAAATTATTACACTGGAAATATTTAAATCCTTTCTCTTTATGTAAACACTGTGAAGATTTATGACATTTTTTGCAACAATTAAAACAAATCATTGGAGATACATTCGACATACCTTGATTGTTATGAGTAACTTTAATATTGCCTTTATTTAAATCACGATTGCTGTGATTGTAATTTTTTCGATCATAAAATTTCGTGGAAACATCGGAAAATATCTGTTTTTTAGAAATGTAAATTTTTTCATAAATTAAATTTTTTTTTTAAAGTCAGAAATATTTTTAGTGCCATATAACAAAATTTTGTTACTTGAGTTATCATGTATACCATTTATTATGTATTCAATTAGAGATGCTTCATCTATTGTACCTCGAGAAGCAATTTCACGCATGCATACAAAATACTGAAAACGCGATTCACCTTTTCGTAAAGTACCTTCTTGAATAGTGTGAATAATTGCCTAATAGTGTGAATTTGTTTACTGTTAATTTTCGATTTAGATTCTAACAATAGTTTCTTTTAAAATTTTCCATGTAAACAAACCATGTATATTCTGAATAAGAGTTTTTGCAGTACCAGAATAAGATTTTTTTGCAATTTTTTTTTTTTTTGTTGATCACTTGTAATATTAAATAAACAAAAGTTATCTTCTTAATCTTGTATATAATGTTGGACTGAATAAGTGTCTGTACTATTAAAGGAGCGTAAAGTGTCAGTTAGCTATTTCATAGAAAAAGATCCGCCAAAACTAGTGTTCTGTGAAAGGAAGTTAGTATTTTGCACCTGACGTGGGGTAGAAAAAGGATTAGCAGACTGCCTTTGTGAGTCATCTTCGGCTCCGAATCGAGAAAAAGTATTGTCTATGACTGCTGTCTGGGCGTTGTTTACTGTTTTGTTTTGAAAACCACTGACACTGCTATTCTGTGAAGAGGAATTCTTAATTAAACTGACTGGATTTCTAAGTGTATTATTAAAAGCTTCTACTAGTTCTATTTCACTTTCGAAATCGGATTCGGCATTTCGAAACAAATGGAAATTTCTTAAATTTTCAAAAATCAAATCACAATTGTCTTTAACATTAGATGTAAATTCAATATGAAGCACATTACACATAGAAATAAAATCATTATCACAGAATAAAGTTATGGCTTTTGTTTTGGCCTCTTCAATAGGATAGTCAGAATCAAAACCAGTACAATTTCGTAAATTATTTCTATTTCTTCACCCTTCATCTGTACCAAATATTAATTTATGTAGATTTTTAATGTTCTTAGTGCTACTGTTTGATATTGCAATAACAGTTTTCTTAAAAACATTTAAGGAAGTCATATTTCTTATAGTTCATGTATAAGTTTAAAGCTGACTCTCCATTTTGAAGGAGTTAATCATCGGCATTTGTAATCTTGGTTGCTTAGGAAGGCCTTAGAGTTGCTGGGTTATCTAGGGTATAATGTTTGAGGTAAAAGAAATTCTCGTAATCGGCTGGGCTCCCATGCAATGAGGGAGTATAGAGATTAAGTAGAAATCAAAAGAGAATAATTTAATATTTAGCTTACTGAATTTAATTAATAGTGACTAATAGAAAAATTATTTACAAATTAAAGTTAAATGTGAAATTAAGAAAATTGAGAAAATAACAGTTAGACATCTTTAATAATCGTCTTCTTTTAACCTTTTCGTCTGTTGTCTCCAATCTCCTTCTCGCTCAAACGGCGAGGTCCCGCTTGGCCAAAGCTTAGCGCGCTATTAAGTCATGTTCCATCCGACTTCTTATTGGTGGAAGAGTTAGGAGAAAACACCGGTGCTGGATATAGCTCTCCTCAACACCGTTTCCGATCACACACACACACACATATAATAGCTCAAAGTAATAAAAGAACACTGAATGAGTAGGACAGAATAACTCAGGATTTTATTAATAAACTTGTTGACTTAATGCCTCAATGTACTTAAAAGGTGCTCAACGTTGCTGGGTGTCCAGAGAAACCATTTCCTTTCTAAAAACGATTTTCGTTTAAGGAAATACTTTTTTATATTTGTTTTTCTCATATGTACGGATTGTTTTTTTTTCTTTCGTGATCAAATGCTCTATAAAACGCATTTTTCTACCAAACAAATGTCATTTTTATCTGATGAAGCCTTTTACGTCTGTCAATAATGTATCTATCAACTAAACAATTCTCGAAGTTCAAGACCAACCCTCATCCTCAATAGCCTTTAATTGTTTTTAGCAGTGTATATACACAGTCCAGTCACATTAATAGAAACACCACGTACTTTCAACGTTAAATACCCAATCGCAGAAGGCAGGTAACAGCACAGTATAGTGGAGAGTATATAAAGGGCATGTGAGGGTTTCGGAACACATAGCAACCGTTCTTGTAAACGGAAGGATTATCCGGCGTCCACAAGAGCATGATGATTGACTTTTAGACCAAGGGTTGAATGATTTCCAAAAAAACTACATTTTTGTACTGTTTGCTTGCCACCATGGTAAAAGTATATACCGTGATCGCAAAATGGAACTGTCCAAAATCAGCAGCGTGGAAAATGCAGTGCACCACGAGCAACAAATGACAGAGCTAAGCGATGGCTGCAGAGAGGTGTTCGGATGAATAGACGTGCTATTGTTGAGCAACTGACCACCCAGGTGATAAAAGGAACTACCAACAATGTCCCCCAAATTATTGTTCAGGGAAAGGTGCAGCGTCTGGACCTCCGCATCAGACGCCTTATTCATGCACCTATGCTGACTGATGTTAATCGGCAACGAAACCTGGAATTTGCACACGAGTACCGTAACTGGACGTCCACTGAATGGCGAAAGGTAGCGTTTTCCGATGAGGCACGTTTTATGCTCCATCGGGACGACGGACGTTGTCATATACGCCGTGAAACCTCTAAGAACAAACACCCTGCAATGATTACTGAAAAGGTCCAGGCTGGAGGCAGGAGCATTATGATCTAAGGAATGCTTCCCTGGCATTCTTTGCGTTCACTCATCATTGTGGAAGGTACAATTTATCCATACTAGTACGCATCTACCCTTGTGGACTATGTCCCTTCCTATCTGCGCATTATTTTTCCCCAGGAAAATGGCATCTTCCACACAACAATGCGAGGTATCATACAGCTGGTAATGTACGTGCGTAGGTCCGAAAATCACCAGGATGTGTTTTCCTTTCTGCAATTTGCCAGCAAACTGATCTGACTTAAACTCAATCGAGAATCTATGGAGCCATCTAGATCATGTTGTCCGTGGCATGGGTTACACAAATGCATAATCAAGCATAGTGGTCATAGCATTGGAGTCGGCATGGTTCAACATCAAAATGAACACGTTCAGGAACCTAATTTATTCTCTTCCTTTATGTCTCACAGCAGTCCGCTTTGTGAAAGGCTTTTCACAAGTGTTCCCATTACTGTGCATATATATATAAATTTTTTTTCCAAGTGAGAGCTTATCATGCTTATAATTATTTATTATTTTTTTCATATGTGGGCACTTGGATGACGAGCCCTATGTCAGGCCAACAAGGCCAAAAACTGGTACTCTTTTGTCGTTACCTAGCGTGTACCTGTGAACCAAGTCACGGAGGTGAGTGGCGTTGCCCTTACCATACCACCACAAACCCGTTTATAGGGTGGTTCACATTCATTAATCATCACAGAAGAAAGTACCGAGAAACACAGGGAAAGAAAGTAACATTCATGTACGAACTGGAATTCGAATCTGGCATTATTATTATTTGCTTTTATTATGCTTATGATTATTTGAAATTTGAATCTCTTCATAGAATTCAAAAAGTAAGAATCGATTTCTTCTGCCACTTATAAGATAAGGTTGCTGTGATATTCGATTCTCTCCATTGTTTCTTCAATTATTTCAGTCCATTTGATTATTTAAATAGGTGTATTTTTCATTCTTATATATATATATATATATATATATATATATATATATATATCAATCCGTTATTATGTCAATGCATACCATACATCGGATAAGAGTGATAAATTCTACTTTTCAGTTCCAACAAAATTTCAGAAAAAATATAATTTTCCTTAAGAAATAAAGTATTTTCTATTCCCAGTTTAATTTATGAATTTGTCAGGGTGTAAAAATTTGTTCACATCCTTCGAAATTTCAATCAAATAATTAAGTTAGGTCAAAACACATAATTTTTTTTTTCACTCTTATATCTCTTTTTAGAAATTACACTTTCAACGTTGACTAAACTAAACTCAAAGGCACTACAGCCCATAAGCGGGCCAAAGCCGACAGTATTCACAGCTGTTTCCCTGATCGAGGGCCCTGGGGTGTAAATCATATATCCCAGTTAGGTGGCCACTTAACGCGCAAACCTAGTGATTAGTTCACAAGCTTGGTGTAATTGGTACTCAGTTTATCGACCCCTGAAGCGATGAAAGGCTGAGTCAATCTGGCCCAGCTAATGAATCAAACCTTGGACCGGTACCTTTGGTTAGCGAAAGCCGAGCTGGCAGTCGAATGGTTAGCTCTTTTGCCTGCGATTTAACAGTTCGTGGGTTCGAATCCCACCTTGGGCATGGATTTTTGTAGTGGTTCGGATTCCACTTTAAACCATAGGTCCCGGTCTAATTAGCCCTCGTGTGTTAAAAATGGCCTTTGAATGACAACCAAACTTGGTGCGCGTAGCATTACCACCAAGCCACGGTGATTAATTTCAATTTTAAGCAGCATAAATAATAAGCAATGTGTTGATGGTACAATATCATATTTTTATTAGAAGCAAAATTTAAGAATTGTGAATAAAGAGTTCAGCTTTTGTATAAACAAAAAATATTAAGTAGTAGAAAATATATTTTTTTAAAGTTCCAGGAATAAATATAAAAATCCAGTTTCCAGAAATCAGACTTTAATTCAATTACATGTTAGTGTATCTTACAAAATTTGAAAATACTAAGCGTGTATAGGCCTGTAAAAGTTTTTAAATTGAAAAGTGTAAAATGTTTGTAGCAAATACTTTTAATTTTGCATGATTTGTAAAATCACTGAAAATTTTATTACAATGAAACAATATAGCCATTTTAAAATACACCATTATTTAAATGTCTATAAAAATTGTGAAATATTTCCATTCAAAATATCAAAGCATGATCTTGATCAGTCTATTTAGATAAAACGAATAGGTAATTGATTTTGCTCACACAGACCTACCTATATATATGTTAACAGCATAACTAGAACATATTACATGTGCCCTAGTTTAATAAAATAAAACACGGAACTATATTTAATTTAAACAAATTATGCGCATATCAATACGTCATTATTTAAGTTATTTGCAAACTGCCAAGGGTTAATACGAAACATTTGTTTGTATTCTTGGTGATAAACATATCCGTCGAGCTGAAAATGTGCGCTGATTTCAAGCATGTGAGAGATATCATACACTGTTTTATTTTCCAAGTCAGCTTTCTGAAATGGCATTTGTTTTGAATTTCTATTCTATCTAGCCATAATTCGAATAAAAATATAATACAACTTTGTGATTACTACCACCTGTTGTCATTTGTGGTTCTTATTTTTAGTGTTGCTTTTTATGGTGTTGCTTTTAAAATCTGTTTTCAAATATAATAATCAGCTTAATTCCAAAAGGAAGTTTTCAGAATACTTGCAACAATTTGTTGCATCTTATAACCAATATTATTCTCAGCTTTCACTAAAGTGAAATTTGGGAGCCATATTGGGATATCGAAGAATTTAGGAGCTACCTGAGAAACTAAATTAAACACCCTAAGCGTTTAATTGATCAAAAAAGACCCATTTGCACTATTATTCAGAGATACCTCTGGATTTCAAGAAACTTTAATCATAGTTACTGAAACGCTTAATATCACTTGCATTAGGTTTGGTTTGTTTGTCGCTCAACGGTCATTTTTTGCACACGAGGGCTAATTAGACCGGAACATACGGTTTAAAGGGAATTCCGAACCACTACAAACATCTATTCCCAAAGTGAGATTCGAACCCACGAACTATTGAACCAAGGCCATCACTTGCATTAGTAAGGTAGCATTAAAAATGTTTCGTATCAAATTTTACAGTAATATATATTTTTGGCCTCAAAATTGATTATTTATTAATATCGATGATATCAACGCATTTTTAAGCTTTTACTTAATTCTTAAAATTATTTCCTTGGAATGCAGCTTTAATGCTGAACAACTCGTTTAGTTACCATCAATTAAGGCCAAAATAACAAGAATTCGCAACAAATAATTCTTTAATCTAACATTGATTTCTAAATTCCCAGTTCATGATATTTTGCGACTTTTAAAATATATTCCACATGCTTTCAAACATAAAATATGCAAAATAATTTGAAAAATGAATTCAAAAACAAATTAATTTGCTTTTCTGTACAAAATTTGTGTGAGTTATATATGACTGATACATGCTCTTTTTACTTCTTTGTAAGGATAAAAAATTTTATTTAAATTTTATGTGCAAGTTCTTTACGGTATACCACATTCTCTTTGATTTACTTTGTCCGTGGTGCAACAACGAAAAAAATAATTGCTGGATTTAGAATTTTTTCAGAATAAGCAGTAATTATTCTACGCACAACTATTTATGCGCTTACTATTTTTTACCTTGATCAGAGATATTATATATTAGCTCTCGCAATAACATTTGATTTGAATCAGATAACTTTTCAAATTTCCATATAGTATTTTATCGTTTCACTTTTTAATGTGAATTTATAGATATGATAGTAGTTAATATTCAATAATAATTTTAGTACCGTATTTTACTGTATAAAATCCGCAACGGCTTATTATTACCCGCAAAACCATTGTTTCGAGTAAAGGTAAAAAATTGTGTTCCATAATCCGCAGTGGCGTATAAACCGCGACAATGTTCTCGACGAATATTCGAATATTGCTGATAATGTGGTGGCAAATAAAATAAAAAATATACAATATAATTAAAAATATAATAAATTGTACAGAAAAAATATTTATTATGAAAAAGTCTGTTTGGATCCACTTCAATGTAATGTGTGATAAACTGAGATGAAAACCCGACATCGATCAATATCCGAGAAGATTCTAGTAAAACTTATCGATTTTTAGTTCTTAATAACTTTTAAAACGAGGTTAGACATATTTTAAAAATAAAATATATTTGTTTCGTTCATAATTAAATGAAAGAAATGGATTATTTTTGAATTGCGCATTGGATACATTTTTTCTTTTGTACCGCGCATGCTTTGTTTTTCATATTACATTAGCGTGTTTGTCGCCTTTTTTGTATTTGTTTTGCCTACAGCTTTCAGTTTAAAATTTGTTATGTAACAGATTTTCGCATCCACATGAAGATATACGAATTTGAATTTTTCCAGGGCAAAACATCTCATGTTAAGAAAGTATGCGAAACTGACCATAGTCCATTGCAACTGTAGTGTCATTCCGAGGAAACCACCTTGGGCATGGATGTTTGTAGTGGTTCGGAATCCGCTTTAAAGCGTACGTCCCGGTCTAATTAGCCCTCGTGTGCAAAAAATGACTGTTGAGCGACAAACAAACCAAACCAAAACATTCCGAGGAACCGAATTCATTCTTCAATGTAACTGGACAATGCTGACAATAGTTAAAATAAGCCAGCCGAGTTGTGGCGCCATCTATTATTTGTTTTATAATTATAAACAGTATTTCCTTCAAAATTTTACTGTAAGTTTTTCTGGTGAATTTTTTTTAATTACATTATTCGCGATGACATATAATATGCAAAACGAAATTCGAAACATTTTTAATACATAATCCGTGGATTATATGCAAGAAAATTCGTTAAATTCATTTCCCAATATAACTCATATTAACTTAATATATTAAACCTTAATATTTAAATGATGTGATAATTTTTTTCGTGACGTAGTAGTTTTACAGTAGACTATTATCCCTTTCTCAAATGTGTGTGTTTAATAAACACTCTTTCAATATGTTACATAACTCATATTAACTTAATATAGTAAACCTTAATATTTAAATGATGTAATAATTTTTTTCGTGACGTAGTTGTTTTACAGTAGACTGTTATCCCTTTCTCAGATATGTGTGTTTAATAAACACTCTTTCAATATGTTACATAATTTACCACGGAGCATTGTATTGGGAAAAGTATCTATACCATAGGCAATACATCATGAATGCGTCATTATCTTAGTTCCAAAAATATATGTATCAAAATTATGTATATCATAGGCAATACATCATGAATGCATCATTATCTTAGTTTCAAAAGTATATGTATCAAAATTATGTATATCACAGGCAATACATCATGAATGCATCATTATCTTAGTTTCAAAAGTATATGTATCAAAATTTTACCGTCATAAAGGCGAGAATGCGTGAAAAACTGCCATTCTTATTTGCATCAAAGGAATTCTTGTATCTCAATAAACAAAAAACAAATCATATATAACAAATGTATTTTAATAATCAAATACAATAAAAGTATAATATTCAGATGTCTTCTGCTAATTCTGCAACAAAATAAGTACATTACAAATACACCAAGAGTGTTATTTCAAAATATTTTGATTTGTTTCAGGATATGATGATTATGATGCACACTCATTATATTTTAAAAAATAAATTAAAATTCCACAATTTTCTCTCTCGAAAGGTGTATAACTATAGCTGCTTTTTTCTACAATGGTGACGATGTTCATAGGAAAATAGTCGTATATAAAACTGAGAACTTAAAATTTAACATATGTCTATGTACAAAATCATGAAAGTACTTGCAGAAAATTGTTTCGTGACTGACGAAAATGCTTATTTCCTCAATTTCATTATTATTAGGCACTATAAAGAGTTTTCACCTAACTGGTAGGGTCCAATTTTGGGCTAGGTACATGAAAGTATGCTGGTACAACAACTAGTTGTTGTCGTGTGCCAGCTAGGATGATATTATGGCGTGCGCTGCTCCACTTTTCAAACTGAACCACATTAGGTGTGGAGTTCAACTCCCTCAGTACACACATGCCATAGGTGCTCGTTTATAGGGTTGGCAACCATTCACAACCCATTCATACAAGGAAAGGACAAAGACAGGATAGGTAAAGAGAGAGACAGTACATCCATGCCCTAACCGGGATTTTAACTAAATACCTCCCTACTCGCATTCAGGCACGCTGACCACTAGACAAGTTGAGCGGCACACCAACTAGTATTATTCATCTAAAATCGTAGTTAAAAACAATTTGTTCGAATAATTTCTCACTAACAAGGAAAATTTTGCATACCTAATAAGAGTGATGGTATTTTGTACAATGAATATATCGAAAAAGTCATCAAACTGTGGACAGAGATTTATTTTTCGTATTCTAGAAATAGTTAAGCAAAGTTAAATCTGCAATATAAAAAAACGCTATGCGATGTGGTTAGCAAGAATATTATTTTTTCAGTGAAGTCCAAGTGGATTCAGTATAGTAGTATGATGAACCAGTGCAGTAGTAGATTCATTTCAATCAATATGATAACTGATATGATATAGTTCAAGTTGAGACAAAATATATCCATATACCATACATCTGTATAATCGATGGATCATTAAATAAAAATCAGAATCTTCGAGAGCTTTGGGCATTCGGATTTTTACTTAATATTCATCATCAGATGCACTTTCTGTATTAACTTTCCCTCCGAGTTCAGAGGATTGAAAAAAGAAATCCAAATCTTTCTGAACTTCTGTTATTTAACTTGCTTAGATCACTGAAAAATTATCGAAGAAATGGTAGAATATGAAACTGTGGACAGTGAAACTTTTGAACTTTAACGATGCGAAAGCCATTGAAGTGAACATTAGCTGGGTAAAATCCAGAAATTTATTGATTCCGCACTTTCTTTTTTTTAATTGCGCAAATCAATGAATTTATGTATTTGCTAAATAATGTGCACATTAACGGTTTTGGAAATGTAACCGTTGAAAATTAAATTTTAGGTTCATTAATTTTGTTTATTAAAGCAAATATAATTACACACCACTCTTTGGTCTGACTTTTCTAATCCTCAGGGAACCAGTCTTCTTGTCTAGTTTCGGTTCTTGGCAATGACATGTCATCTGGGAAGCTATAACTTATTTGAGAACTATAGCCGTGTTGACACTGACAATTGCTAAAGAAGTCATCATATCTTCGCTTGCTGTCTTTTTTTAAGCTGCGCCTTGGCCTCCTCGTACGCTCAGTGGCTCGATAGACAGTTGTCCTGTTATCAATTTCCTATTGCAAAAAGAGATATTAATGAACAGCTTAGCAATAAAAAATTTTGTGTTACAGAAATTAATAATTAAAACAGAGAGAGAGATTTCTATAAATTGTTGTCGATACTGAATTTATACCTTTACACTCTAAAAAGTTATTAAGTTTCTGTGCTCATTAAAACTTTAATTCTGTTATAATTTTTGATAAAAAAAATGCATGGATGCATTGATTGTGAACTCCATTTAATATACATATATTTTTCCAGTTTATACCACAAAGAATTTAACTGCATTAGAATGTAGAATTGATTACATTAACTCCGTACAATACTAGATAAACAAGAAAGTTCTTGCAATTTTCTCGTTGTCATTGAATGAAGTGAGAATAAGTATACAAATTAGTGTATGATGTTGTTGAGACGCTGGTCAGTCGAGAGTCGAAATATCAGTCGTAATAAAAAGCAGGTCCACCGCGCACATTCATCAATCGTAACTCGTAAAGTAACGAAGAAATATGAATATGTAGAAGGAGCTCGCTAGGTGTTGTTTGCTTTACGACTTCAAAGTGGATTTATCAGCATCAAGTCACCGAATATGTCAAGCGTTTAAGGATAGTGCTATGAATGAAAGTATAGCAAGGCATTGGGTTTACAATTTCAGGATGGGAGATTTGTCCCTCAGTGATGAGGTGGATGTCTAGTGGATTAGTCGTCAACTGGTTCTCTTTGAGCTGCTACCAAGGGCCAAATGGTCACTGCTGACTTGTACTCGCATCAACTGGAATGTGTGCAACTGGTATTGCAGTAGAAGGAACCAACACTGCTTAATCACTAGGGTATACAGTTCTCGACCGATATGATGATGTCACATGTCGCGTGGGTGGCCAGAAATAACATACAACGACTTGGTTGGGAGATTTTATGTCATCCTCCTTATTCACTTGAACTTGCACCATCAGAATACTATATCTCTCATTCCCTGTATAATCATTTTCATGGAAAATTCTTCATCAATGAAGCAGACTTGCGCCAAGCACTTATGGACCTCTTTACGTCCAAAACCCTCTAATTATACAGCAAAAGGATTGCACAACTAGAGTTATGTTGGTCGAAGTTGATGGATGCCGATGGTGATTACTTCGAGGACTAACAATAATAGTCTACATTTTCTGTAGGTCATGTTCTTTTGGATCATTAAAGATGGCAAGAACTTTCTTGTTTACTTTATAATTAAATTAGTTGGATGTTTTAACAAAAATATACAAATTACTTTTTAATGAACTTATTATAGCATAATGACAGATGCTACTTCACAAGAAAAACATTTTGCTTAGAAATTACTCTTTTTAACATAAAAATGAGAAGATATTATTGGTTGTAAGTTCTATTTAGAATTGTTCTATTTCGAGAAGTATCTTTCTCTTAATTACCTCATATTTAAAGGGTCTGTTTTTAAAGAACAATTCGTTGTTTTAACGTAAATAAAAGTGTTTAATTAAATTTAAGACAACATATTAATAGACAACAAATCTCAGTTTGCTTAATGTCAGTGATATCTACTGAATTCATTCGATTTGAAGGAAAATCAAAATGGTAACGGAATTTCGGGCAAGTAATATAGTATTCTCTGATATTTCTCTTTGGAATATATTAAGTCCTGAATTCATAAAATAAAAAACTTGTGTATTTTCAATATATGGATTTAGCAATAAATGTTTTAAAATCATGTATCAATGATTCTATACATTTGGAAAATCTAGAAATTTTCTAGATTTTAATTAGAATTTTTAGAACCTCTGTTAAAATTTGTTTAGTTATTTTTTTCATTTTAATGTAACTGAACAGGTAGTTTATGGTAACATCAAAATTATAATTAATGAATAATTCAAAGGAATTCAACGAGAATACAATACCAATATCTGAGAACGTAAACACTATTTTTTAAGTATTATATATATATATATATATATATATATATATATATATATTATTATTATTATTATTATTATTATTATTATTGTTGTTGTTGTAAATGCTTAGAAAAAATATAAAATTTAATAAAAAATAATTGATGAATAAAATAGGATAGTGATTCTGCTTAACTTCTTTGAAAAAACTTGTTATTATTTTGTATAGAATACAAATTTTCTAAGCTATTCAAATAGTTCACAATATGGGACGCAATTTAAAGTAAGGTATACCTTTGAAGTACGTTTTCTTGCTATCAATTAAGAATTCTTTTAAAATTGATATTCTTAGATTATTTTTAGGTTAAATTTTTTTATATTAAGAAACTATATTTTTTATATAAAATTTCTTATGTAAATTTAGTTAAATAATTTTATATAAGTTATAAAATGTGAGCAAATCATTGAAATAAAAATTTTGCATTTAATTAGAAAAATTCCAGAAATTATTCAAACAAATTAAAGGAACAAATGAAGTGAAAGAAGTGAGATCCCCATGTGCACCATCTTACAATAGTCTTTAAATACAGCATAGAAAGAAAAAGCAAAAAAATATAAAAGAATCTTGATTCTTTTAAAAGGTGTAAAGAATAGAAAAAATTATTTCAGATGAGTACGCGCTCTCAATTTGGTCACATATTATATGACAAAAAATATATAAATTGAAAAAGAATTTAGGATTTATGTAATAAGGACTGGCCACACATCCAAAGTTTCTTTGAATCAATGTTGAGGTGTGTGGTAGCGGTGATCTCTAACAATCTGAATCTCTAACTTTGTGTTCTTGAAGTACAACAGACCAAGCAGCTTCCACACGCTGCCAATGTTGACCAGCTGTGGCAGCTGGGAATATAATCTAGGTCATAATCATTGAGCAACAATGGACCACATGTTTTCTATCGATGAAAGAGCCAAAGAGTGAGCCAGTCAGGAAAGCAATTCAATCTGGCGTCTGACGAAAAACCCTTGGACAATCCGTGACACGTGTGGTCTCTCATTATTTTGTTAAATAAGGCTGTGGGAAAGCCCTGAATTTAAGGAAGGTCAACTGGCTCCAACACCTCGGAGATGTAATTCTGGCTGTTTAAAGTATCAGCAATGCGTACTAGAAGAGTGGGTGAGTAATATGCAATACCGTCCCATACCACAATACTCGGTGCAGGACTAGTATGGTGGCACATAACGCAGCTGTTCAACATTTCTCTCTACGTTGTTTCCAGACTCGAATGCGAACATCGTGGTGTTGCAGACAGAAGCGTGACTCGTCAGCAAAGACAATTTTACTCCATTCTGCCGTCCACATCCTTCTTTCATCTCACCATTGGCGGCGGAGACATCTGTGGTTCTGCGTTGCAGGCAGACGAAGCAATGGATATCTTTTGGACAGACCACTTTGCTGTAAACGGTGTCGAATGGTACGCGCAGACACTTGATGATGCATTACAGACTAAATGTGAGGTACTATAGTTCATGATGCGGCTGTGCGATCCGTCACAGCCACGCTCATAATAGTGCTCGTCGCAGTGAGGGATCATTCGGATCGTGCACTTAACGTGATGACAGTGTCATTATATGAAGCGCACTAAGGTTGAAGCGACCGAACTCGTCGGTCCGTCATACCCTCCTCCTTCCAAAGATCACATATCCGCATTACAATTGTTTGGTTTCGTCCTACACGACTATTGATTTCCCTAAAAGATAATCCACAATCTCGGTAGGCCACTATCCTTCCTCTGTCGAACTAGGATACTTGATCAAAAAATGATCTCTGTTTTCTACGGTTCATAATTGATCGTTTTTCGAAAAAAACCTTAAGGAAAACACTATTGCCAAACTTGAAATCTTCGAAATTTCCATGCCTTAAATAGAGCTTTGAAGTGGTGCCACATTCGCGCGTGATGTGCGTCAGCGCTGAAATTCTAATCATTTGCATATCTCACCTCTGTTAATGCATGTTGTAAATTTTTACTTATTTGCATGTTTCCTTCAGGATCCTGCATTTACGGTGGCCAGCAGTATATATATATATATATTACTGACGTGAAATTGTCATAATTATCAATGAAGGACTATTTTAGTAAATGTTCTTAAAAAGTATATTGATCTCTATATAATATAAGGAAGAAATTTTACAACTTCATATCCGGCTATTTTGAGAAATGATAGTTCTAACTTTCTATAAATGAATAACAGTTTTATTTAATATACAGCTTAAATTGCCAACAATTTTTTTTAATTAAAAATATTCTGTATAAGGACAAGATTTTCTAATTTAATCCTCATATAGAAATATCTTGATAGACACCAGCAACAGCCACTCATAAAATTGTGTGAAATGCAAAAGGAGCTCCTCAAATAATGAGGTGAGATGTTTTCCTTTGCCTGATTATGAATTGATTTCATTACTTTCACTCAAGAATATCTCTAAGCAGCAATCATGCTTCATATGGAATATATTGGAAATATCTACAATACTTAATTTTCCTATCGTTCAAAGACATATGAAAATGTTTATCCTCTCAATATATTTTCGTTATTGGTTTCAGTATTGTGGTCTTCACAATTTTTTGATTAATTCAAATCTCTTAGACAATTTTCTTCTTTTTTGTTGATATTAATTTTAAACTTGCATATGACACCTCGGTGTGTGAATATTTTGTACTATGTTTCAGTAATCAAAATCGTTCTACAATTAGTGACACTAGGACCCTTCCATGGTACGATGAGGATTTGTTTCTTTAAAGGTGCTTAATTATTTAAAAAAAATTACTTGAATTTATTCATTTAACTTTCTAGAAAACTATGGGGAATGTTTTTGCATTCTAGATATGATGTATTACAAAGTGCATTCATTTTAGATATTTTAACAGAAGAATAGCTTGGACTGTTTTATTAATTTTTATTTTTATGCAGCATTTATATTATGATATACATGTAAAATTAGTTACTTACTATTTGTTAGTTTCCAAACTACATATTAGTTTTAATCTAATTTAGCATTGTAATATTATTTTTCAGCGATATTCCTTTTTAATTACTTATTTCTCACTTAAAATAAGTTCTAAAAGAGACTCACCGTCGTTTTGAACGACTCAGGAGGACCACAAGTCACCATCTTGTACTTCATTTCACTATAATTTAGATTCTTTTTCTTTGCTAGAAGTTCAAGGAATGTCTGATAGGAATTAAAATTAAGGGATTTTTTAAATCTATCAAAA
Organism: Latrodectus elegans; assembly: GCA_030067965.1. Lineage (NCBI taxonomy): Eukaryota > Metazoa > Arthropoda > Arachnida > Araneae > Theridiidae > Latrodectus > Latrodectus elegans. The sequence goes on from CM057809.1 coordinate 84,435,473, forward strand.
TAAAAAAAGAGTAATTATTTTTCAATAAGAATATTTATTTATTTAACATGGAATAATAATTGAAAGAGTTCTTATTATTTTACATAATCATAAATAAATGCATTACGTTTTTATTGTTAAATACTGTAACTACAGAAATATATCTTAATTCAGATGCATAAAGGAAACGTGTTTGAATATTTTACAGAGAACGTGACTTACAAACAGAAATATTAGATTTATTTAAAAACTCACAGAAATAATAATTGTAATACAAAATAATAAATTTAATAAAAAAAATAATCTTAGCATATAAATTTTAATATTTTGTGTTGATTTTTAATAACGAAATTAAATTTATTTATTTTATTAAAGTTTATTTTTTTAACTAAAACTTATAGAACATATAAAACACATCATTCTTTCTGATGGGCAAGGTTGACTCAGCTTTTCATTCTTTCATTGCGTCGATAAGCTGAGTAACAATCATGCTTGGGAACTAAGCGCTGGGGTTTCACATTAGGTTGACCACCTAACCGGAACATTCTTTCGTATCTGTCGGTCAAGAAAACAGATACGGGCACTGTTGGCCTTGGCTCATATGGGATGTTGTGCCACTCATTTAGTTTAGTTTTCCAAATACATTTTATCAATAAAAAATAAAAATATAAAACTTTTAATCGCCAATATATATAAAAACATTTAAAAATTAAATTTTAATTATCATAATTTTTATTTGAATTTTAAAAAAAAAGTTTTCAGTTGACTTCTATTAGCTTTTTTTACTGATAAAATTAATTTAGCTCTGTACCAACTATAATGTGAGAAATAATGCGCCTTCATAAAGTTTAAATCTGAATTAAACTCTGCATAACACAGAGCATAGCAACCTGATGATCTCAAGCATATTATTTTTCTAGAAATTTTTCTGAAATCTCTGTTCTTGTATTCAGTGGCTAATGACGTTTTCAATAAATTTTGACCGCGTGCAAAATTTACTGGACACATCATTAACCATTGTGGTGACAAAGACTGGTTTTCTTCCTCAACTGATCTAAATTATTTGAATCTTTTGTAAATCAAAAGTATGTAAAACTCCTTGACAAAGAATGTGATTCATTTAACTATATATAACAAGCTAATGATCTCGTATACGGTTCGATTAAATATCTGGAAATTTTTCGAATTTATATTCATTGAACAGAGCACGAAATTTATAGAACATGCTATTAAGCATGTGGTTGAAAAGATTGATTATTTTTATCGTCTGACGAGGTTTTAATTAAAGAAAAATGTTGAATGATATTTTGAAGAAATATCATTCAACATTTTTCTTTAACCAAAAGCATCCCTAACCTTTTATAGAGGAATGTCATTCGAATGTATGTTACAAACATTTGGTAAAGTTTTTCACATGCCATGTTGCTCAATGTATAATAAAGGCTGTAGTCCATTAATACAAGCTCTATATATTGAAATTTTCATTGAATTAATTTGATTGATAATCGTAGAATCTTAGAAAAAACTTTATTTGAATTCTTCAATACACATTGTAACATCAACAGTGTAATATTCACTAGCGGTAAAACAGCATGATGTAGCTACATTATAACATTCAATATACACATCCACATAAAACTTATTCATGAAGTACACCTTACATATTCAAAGTGGTCATGGCCATAGATATATAAATCTGTTTTGATCATGTTTAGATTTTCAATCTTAAAATCAAGTAGGTTGTATTATTTTAATGCCCGTTTACAGCCGACTAGTTTTTAACAGAAGCTGCTATAAACAACCTTGTAGTTTTGAACCAAATTTAATTATGAGGTTGTCATCAGACCTGATCAAATATAACATTTATTATTCGAGAAATATTTTCGACACACAGTTGCCAGATTCCTACTGTAAAATTATTGAGACAAAAACTCAAAAATTAAAAAGTATTCATAGCCCAATAAATGAGCCAAGATTCATTAAATATGCAAGCAAAGCTTCAAATTTATTATGCAACAACTCCCTTCGAAAAAGATTTCAAAAAAATGAAAAAAAAATTTAAATCTTACTTCGCAATTTGCTTGAAATATATTCCTGTGTCTGTGGTGCTTACCCTTCTGTTGTCCAAAATCTTGGCCTGCCTTAGCCATTTATCACTGCATGTGAGAGAGATCGTCTCTCCACTGCGGCATGAGTCACCAAACTTAGCATAAAGACGAAAAAGTTGTCGAAAGGACATTTGATCAATCATCCAAAAGAAGCGAGTTTCAGTGTTACCTCTTTCAGTGAAAGAACTCGTCATCTGGTGATTTAGAGTAGAGAACTTGGGATCGTAAGGATCATCCATGTTGTCTTCCGGCGTTGATCTCTGAGAAAACAAAGTTGGTGGCAATACTGTTGCTCTGGGATGACTAATTTCACTTCCATCATCAGTTGCTCCTTTTGGAGTCTTAGGTGCAGCTAACTGCAAGAGCTAGTATATAGTATTAAGAATAAAACTTTTAGGATTATTAATAACAAGAAATAGGACATAAAAATGAAACGATTGATGAATGTATCAACATCAGAGAGATCCCATGTGATGTAAATGAAACCATTTAGTCTAACATATCTCTTGTATTTAAATTTTATTTCTAGAGTTTATGCTTTTATTTTATATTTGTTTATTCAATTAGTTTTTCTGTTTAATTATGTTAGTTTTTTAATTTTTTTTTTATTTTCTATCTATATTTAGTTATAAATTTTTATACATAATATTTTTTTCAATTCTTATACAAAAATTACTTTTTCGCGACCTCTTAGTTCCATATTGTAGAATAATTTACTCTAGATTTAAAATTCAGATTTCAGAAGTAATATGACTTCCATCAGATTTAAAAATTATTTACTCTTAAATTATTTTAAAAAGCTTCTTAAGATTTTTAACTAATTTTTATTACTTATACATCGAAATAAAAAAATTTATGCTTATGATTAATCTTGATTATCTTGATAATTGTGAGCACACACACAATTATCGTTAGTTTGTGGACCTGTACTATTACATAAATAATGTTATTTATTATGTTAATATATATATATATATATATATATATATATATATATATATATATATATATATATATATATATATATATATATATATATATATATATATATATATAGTTACTTATTAGAGATTATGTCCCAGTCTAATATGAAAAACAATTTGTATAACTTATGGAAAAAAATAAGGAATAATGTAACATAGAACTGAATGCGCGAAAAGTATATTTTTCATATTTATTTTTAGCAAAAATTCTTTATATTTCCCTTAATTATAAATTTTAATGTTAGTTTTCCGTACATTTTCAATTCATAAATGTAACATTAAATCTTAAATTCTGTATTCTATGCATGTGTAAAACATGTTTACATCTCTAATTTGTAAAGCCCTATGTCTTTAATTTATTCATCTAATGCTTGCATGTTAATGCATTTTAAGACAGTATTTACAAGACGAAATCTCACTTACGCATATTTATTCAATTATAAGAAAATATTTTCAGAATCATTTTGCTTTAGTGATGATAGATTAATTATTAATGATTTTAAAAGTAACATAAGCAATGTCAACAACAGAGCAAGATGTTGTTAAAATTAACACAAAACAAAATTGTTACAAATAGGATCACCGTGTACCAATGGTTGGAAGTGCTTTTCAGTGTAAAAAGTTGCAGATTTCTTACGAATAACAATTGAACACTAAGAAATGAGTGTGTTATGTTTCTGATTTCTACATACAGATGTTTGGGGTAGATGCTTAGAAGTTTCCCTGTTTCCTCCATTGCAATTCGTGAATAAAACCTACTGTCTATGAAAAATGCTCCCAGGAGGCAACATTTGTTCTAATACTTTATAATGGGCTATCAGTCTATCTACTCTGCGATGTGGGTGTGTGGCATATATGATCACAATAATGTAGAGTAACTCCAGGATTCTCATAGTAAAAACTCTTAAGTTATATATATATATATATATATATATATATATATATATATATATATATATATATATATCAATATTGTTGAAAATAGCAGCCATTGTTAAATAATATTTTTTATATTATTTAACAATGGCTGCTATTTTCAACTGTGGAAAATCTGTGGAAAATAGAGGTAAATGCTGCGTTTTTGTTTTCTTTGTCACACCTTACAATCTATTTTTCATAGTAGGACGAACATCTTAGATTCGATATCAGTTACTTTTGCGTTTCTGATTTCTGCGTGCTCACTTGTGAGTGTGAATTCTTCGGAATTTTACAGGTTTTCACCGCTTCCATACTTGCATATGGCCAACTATCTATGATAAGTTCTCCCAGAAGACAATATATGTGACGAATATACAAAAGCCTTCCTGCAGTTAAACCAGTCATTATGTGATGTCAAAATAAGTTTATTCGGGTGTAGAGTGTGAGAGAGAGAGACACAGAGAAGCCTCCCAAAAGATAATAAACAACGGATATTAAAATACCTTACAACAACTTTCAATACTAGGTTCTTCACTACACGGTGTCAAATGCATGTAATTCCGTTCAGTTTTAATCAAAATAACTTTCATAGCTCGAAGCAAAATAAATTTTTTTTATCAACATATATATATATATATATATATATATATATATATATATATATATAGGAATCACATTTTCTAATAAGAAATTTCTCTGCTAGAATCAGAAAGGATTTCACTAAAATGAAAAAGACGAGTGGAAAGTTTACCATGACGAAAGTTTTTCCCTAATTTTACCATGACCGAACAATTAAGATACTAATTGAGAGACTAAGCAGAACAGATTTAAAAAAATTGACATTAGCAGCTAAATACTTAACTCTTTGATATTTAGTTCATACTTGGTCTCATAAAATATTAAGTTATTTTTGGTTTAAGTGTGAACAAAATCATAATATGTAATATCTTTAATTTATTCTTGTTTTCTTGAAATAGAATTTTCAATAACTGATTATATTTTTTATTGAAAACTATTGAAATTTTTAGTTGGAACTTTGTACATTTTGAATGACTATCATTTGAGCACTTGATGTTTTTTAAATAAAAATGTCTAATTATATACATTTATATTGCTTAAAAGCCATGTGAAAAAAAAGCTTTTGGTATTATCCATTTCATTATCTACTCTCTTTACATTTACACAATGTATACATTCATTGTTTTTTTAACTCTTAGGTATCACCCGTGCTATTAAAATGTGAAATTGAATTTCAATACCTTTTCCAACAATTACAATTCATCTATTGCCTCATATTATTAATAACTTTTAGAGAACTCAGTTTTCCGTTTTATGATGAGTTTTCAATATGATTTTTAAAATTTCAATCACCAAATATTTTTGCTCGTTTTCCTTAAAGTTTTATTGATAAAGTAAGAAATGAAAGTTAAATATTTAAAAAAAAATAAAAATGAATTTTTATATATAAGAGAAAAATAATCTTTTACCGTTTTTTTCGGTTAGTATATTTAATAATTTGTATATAAAGCATATATTTTTATTTTCTTTTAAATAGCAATACAATGGTTCAAATTTAGTGACTCGTTTAATGTTACTCCCATAATCAACTATATTCGGTATATTACCACTTCACGTATTCATTTTCGTTCACACATCGTTTTGGTTTAATTGCAGTAACCTATTATGTCACTGTCTTTTCATTAATTTTAGATGATTTTACATTAATTGAAAATAATTTTACGACGGTGAACAAAAGTATTGTATAGTTATTGTTATAAATAAATGAGCTAGATAATATTTCAAAATACTTGGCGTTCGCGCAAACTATTTTTCTTCACTAGACTTTTTATATCATTATCACTCATATTCACACAATCATTGTTTCAAAATAGGTGAACATTCGTCATAATAAAGAAACCATAAAAGAGGTTTTCTTTCTGTTTTTCTCTCACACCAGCAAGCGGACTAATACGTTAATTTGATTAGCTCAGTTCTTTGAAGTTTATGATGTCAACTTATTTAATTATGAATAACAGTTTTTAGCAGCCGTTATTTTCTTCATCTCCGAAACGAATGATGATAGTCATTTTTATAAAATTACAGTTCAAAGCAATAGTTTAATATTTTTATGTGATATATTAAACTTAAAATGTGATAAAATATTTTAATATTTTTTTACTTAATACGAATGTTATAATGGAATTTTATGTTTCTATTATAATGGAGTAATTTTTAGAACAATCGGAATTAGCTGAATCTGACCAAAACGGGGTATGATCGTTTTGCTGTCTTATTAAGGGCAGCAAGCACCTATAATATTTTTCCACTCAAGAACTTCAATGATCTTTTCTTTGCTAGCGAAAGGATTCTTAAGTTCTTAAACTCTACATTGACAAACAATCAACATAATCATCTACTTTTCTCAAATCTTTCAAATTTTATTCCAAAATAAATAAATTTTAAAATTTGTTTATTATAGTCTTCTTCTTTCTTATCCCCTAGTCTGAATCAGACCAGGTCCACGACATCCTTCGTCTTCAAACAATCGATGACAGCTCCAGGGCTGTATAAAGTTCACGCTTTGAAAAGCCAATGCTGTTCAGTAGGTGTTTGGGACTGGCTTCGTTAGTATTGCACGAAGTGCAGGTGGGAAAGACTTGTTTGCCCTGGGAGAACCACAGAGTCTGAAGATGGCCGGATCTGAGTCTGGACAAGGCAGTCCCATCACGTCTTTCACCGTAGAAACTCAAAGATCTCCCAGGATCAGAGCTACATTACCAAGAATAAGACGGCCGAATTTTCCAAGATGAATTGGCAAGAGCCCTACTCCTGATTTCTTGGAAAGTTAGCGGATCAGTAGAACCAAGAGGCAGCGATGATCCATCCTTAGTGAGGCCATGGGTGATATTGTTAGATTTAAGATAGATATATGACGGAATCCATTGAAAATGAATAATGGAGGATTCAGATAATGCTTTAAGGTTTTTGAAAACTCAAATTCTCCTCTGCTCCACAATATTCCTCCAGTTTTCAAGGTACTGAAAAACGCTACGACTCTCAACAAGAATCCAAATCTCGCGGCTTAACTGTTTGTTCATGGAAAAGTCCAGAACCATATCAATGGCTGTAAGTTCTAAACAAAACACGGAACTGGAATCAGCATTGCGTTGTTTTAGAAAAAAATTTTACTTTCAGTTTTAAGAAACACTTCGCTTCCAGTGTGGCCATTTTCATCTTTACTACCATCAGTATAAATTTGTACAGCTTCAGAAGGGGTGTTATTGATGACCTCTAGTGCAGCTTGTTTTAAGAATTCAGGATGTTGAGAAGATTTATTTGTGTGTACCAGTAATTCTGTATGGAAGAACACTCCTGGCAAAGAGTCAGGAGGGAAGGTGATAGGAATTAGACAGTTAGCGAAAACAGAAGATTTCAAAATATCCAGCTTCTCTGCATGTCCAAGGGGACTATGCTTTTTCAGCCTCTGGTCATTCTTCCAGCCACACAGGAAGTTAGCGGTTCGATGTTGGTCACGATAGCTATAAAGTTTACTGAAGTACTTCATCAGATTTGGGATACATCTTTCCTGCAACGGCTGTAAGCCACTACACCAAAGAACAATATCATCAGAAAAAACCTTTTTTTCAATTATTCGAAATAACAGATTCCATTCCAGAAATGAAGAGAGAAAATAAGGTTGGGCTAAGTACGGATCCTCCCTAAGGCATCTAGAGTAATAGAGTCTTGATAGTAAGCCGTTATAGTTGACTCTAAAGAGTCTGTTTTTAAGGAGATTAGCAATCCACGAAAGTTGATTATAGTAAAAATAATGTAATATCAAAAAAATTGGAGTTGCATACGTTTCATTATCGAAATTCTAACAACTTTTTTCACGATTGAGTTTTTGAATTTTATTTTTATCTTTAATGGGGCTTTAACTTTTAACATTTGCTTTTGTTTTTCAAGAAACTTGGTACTCTTTGCACTTTAAGTTTCCCTATATTGGCTCATTTTTTGCTTTTTGCATCACTTTTTATTTATTTCGAACTTTTCAATAAATGTCTTATTGACATTCTCAGATTTTTTAAAAAGCTGTACTGAAATTTTGTAGAAGATGATCGTTGATCATACTTCAGTACTATTGAAATTAATTTGGGATTCAGACAGCTTGATTAGTTCATTTGTTATTTTCAATAATATATGGAAGAAAAACTATTTTCTCAACCAGACAGATAAGGCTAATGAGAAATACGTTTACAAGGGCATATACATTTAAAATTGTAAATATATTTGAGTCCAAAAAATTATAAATTTGTGAAGAACTATCATGAAAATTTACTTCTGTTTGCAGTGACACAAATACTGGAACCAATCAAGCTACTTATTATCATATAAATGAAAATGTTTTCGCAATTCATCTATTTGTTAATAAATTTTCATTTTTAATGAAAATTCTTTCATTGGTGGGATGTTTTCGGGGCAAGCACCATACTTAATTAGGATATGCTGTTCATTGCAAAATTTAATGTGAGTCCATTAACTCAAAATCCATTAAAATTCATACTGAACATACAAATCAATTCGTTGAATTTTATACATTTTAATTTTAAATGAATTTGAGTTACGTAAAATTAATTTAAGGAAGGAAACTCAAGTAACTAAAAGACTCTGATGAGGAGTATCAAAAAGGTAACATTATTAGGGAAAATAACATTTTCTTCCCCATGTTTACAAGTATGTGTTTAATACATTATTTGAGACAAAGTAAAAGCGCACGGTGAAATACATATCCTATCAAATAACTACGAAAGAAATTGTATACATATGAAGTCAACATATCCTGATTTATCTTTTAATTACCAGTTTCCATTAGTATATAAATCTGTTTTTGCATTTAAATACGCTTTCATAACTGAAATTGTGTTTATTTTTAATACTACGTTGATTAAAGTGACATTTGATAGTTTGTTTTGAACCATTAAACCACAATAAACATGCAAAATATAAGCTGACTGTCGAAAAGATAATTTGTGTAATATTGACATTAAAGGGAACAATTTAAAAATACTCCTAAACTATAGGATGATTTATCTTTTTTTTTCAAAAGAAACCTCCGCTTGAAATTTTCTTTCAACAGCTTCTTGTCGTAAATTTCAAAAAATGGCGTTAAAGTTTTTCATGAAATTGACAGTGTAAATCCAAAATAAATAGATGAATTCACATATTTAAAATAATTTATTAAACTAACTTGTTTTACTTTATTTGAGTGTATCAATAGTTTTAATAATAATTCTTAAACAAATTCAATAGTAAAGTTTTATCATTATGTATATAAATAAACATATATGAATGATTATTCTTTAGTAGTGATATGAAACATAAACTTTAAAATGATATTTAACATAATGCATTATAAAATACCCCTTATTTTAAGGATTTTAAAATCATTTACATTTAGTCAAATGTTAATTTCCTTAAACTTCCTTCCACTCGATTAAGTTACGAGTTTACATGTTAAATTTTACCAATATCTCATTTTATTCAGCGCGATTTAAATATAATATATTAATACCGTACGTTATACTGCTCATTTAAAGAAAAGTTATTATAAACACCATGCAGGAGATACAAAATACATCTTATTATTATTTAATCTTTTTCCACTAGTAATAAAAATATATTCTCTCTCGTATTTGTTTTCTTTAATGCTACTTTTTTTCTAACAAATTTAAATTTGTGAAAGATTTTCATGCTTATATATATTTAACACACTTAAGATTTAAATTTTCTTCTATTGTTTTATAATACAGTAATTATATTTTTGAAATAAGATGAAATTACTGAATTGAAAAATACTCATTTGAGATAAATATTTATTATTGTCAACTTTATAAAATTAATATAATTTTATATACCGACTCTTTTACTATTTACCTAATATATTTAAGCAAGTATACAATGGTATCTTTAAGAATCGAATGCACGCATTTTTTGTCTTTATACCAGTCGTGACCAGTAGGAGACTGAACACAATTATTTAGCTTATATTTAACACACTTATTAAAAGAAAAAGAACTCACCGACATGGGTTTTCACTTTTTATAATTCCAATTAATTTAGAAACAAATTTTAAAATGCGCTAAAATGTAGTAAAATATATAAAAATCCTTTAAAAACGTCAATGAAATTATTTCGAGTGATTTTTTTTTCTCTTCGGAAGAAAAGCAGAATAAAATATAAAATAAAATAAAAATTTCTTACCTTTACTAGTTGTGTTTGTAACATGTTAAGAAAGAATCAAAAATTCATGCATGTTTATCAATATCATCACTTTAAAGAAAGATAAAATATTAATATGCTAAGAATTATTCATTTGAATTTTCGTGTAGCTAATGAATTAAGACTATCTTAAGTTATATGAATGAAAGTAGTAGCACACAAGAACGCAGCTGACACAAATTTCAAAACTCATATGTATGTAGGCGTGTGTGTTCAGTCATAGTTATTTCTGTTCCATAGCTATGGAGCTACCGTCTTTGTGCATCGTTAACCTTGATTTTCGGCCACGCTTCGCTTAAGCAACGAGAGCAACAAAACGTTTAATCAGACTAATGCCATAGAATTAGGCGATGAAGAGAAATATCGATTGGATTTCCGAACCTCGACCTTAATGCAGAGACATTTACAATGTTAATAATATACAATGTAGGCAAACTTTGAAGTATTGGTAATTCAGCGGAAAGTTTTATATATAGTTACACAGATTTAATACAGAGTTGTTATCAACATGCATATTTAAACTACTAACAAATATAATATGCTTATAATGTGAAGTTTTATCACTCCGAATTGAAGATTACCACTTTAATGTATACATTTTTTTCTCTCAATTTTTAACTCTGTAAAAACTTAACAGAAGTAATTAAAAATATCCTTTCACCCATCGAATCCAGACTTTTGTACTTCATTCTTATAAAAAAAAAATTACCAGACCAAACCTAGAATGGCCAGTATTTAGGTACTCATTAGTTGATTTAATTCTTAACTCTGGAATAGATTTTTGCTATGGTTCGAAATCTTCTGTAGATTCCGTTGGAATCAATTCTGGTGAGAAGAAAGTTACCTTAGAACAGCAATCAAATACAGAAAAAAAATTGACTTATGATACTACTAAGATAATCTAGATGTACAGAACAATGAAACTCACATTGATGACGAATTAATTTTTTCGCATTCAGTCTTTATGACTATTTTTAGTTCATTAAAAAAATTTCAGTCGATATTTTGTATTCTCGAAGAGATCATACTACTGCATAGTTAGCACTCTACATACTTTCAGTAAGATTAAAATCCGATTTTTTCTTTGACTAACTTTTAATTATACGTACAGGTGATTATTTACATTACATGAACTGCTCCTTAACGTTTCAGTAAAATTAATTTCTGCGTCATCTTCATGGAATAATAATTGTTTACTAGTTTAATTCAATTTTGCTGAATTCAAATAAAATGGTTTAATTTAATAAACTATTTTATTTGGATCAAATAAATAAAATAAAATAAAATAAAATCTTTAAATACCTTTATAAGCTTGCCAAATAAATATTTGGCATAAGAATTAAGAATTCGCTGCAATTTTTCGTCTTTAAAAGTTTAACTAAACTTTTAATTTTTTTTCCTCTCTTTTACTTTCTTTTATTTAAATAAATAAAAGAAATAATTTTTTTTTTTTTGCCAAATTAAAAATTTTTCCCCCTTATACAGCATCTGAAATTTATTAATGTGCATGTGCTTACATGCATGCTATACTCTTTCCTATTTTATTTATTTCTTTCTATCGGCCCTATTATCAACAAAGGGAAAGTTTAGATTATGTTAACCGTCAAACTATACAATTATCTTTCATTGTTGATAATTTGAATTTTTGAAAAGGAAAATTTCTTAGACTCTAATTATTGTCTAAATTTTTCAAATTTATGAACATTAATCAATTATGCGTGATTAAATTTACGTGTTAATATCATGATATTCTACCTGAAAAACTAATTTAGTTCTTGCACTAACACAGAAATATTTAAAAACATAATACTAAACTTTATATTTACCTACTAAGATTGTGTATTAAAGACCTCGATTATATTATAATCAAGTAATTGGGCCTTACATTTAAAAAAAACATCATTTCAATTATGTATGGTTTAGTCACTCTAAGAGGCATTTTAAACATCAAACCGTTGGGCTTAGTGTAACTGCTTCGAGAAAAGTTGATTGCTTAGAAAAATGCAACCAAATAAATTAGGAGTGATCGCTAAAGTATATCTATTATATAGTATCTATTATTAAGTAAAAGAGTTAAAAAATTAATTGTTGAAAGGCATCAGATATTTTTTGTCTCTGTATAGATTGAGGAAATTTTAAAAGATAACAAAATTAATAAGTATTAAAAATGGATATTTGCTGTAAATGAAACACTTAAATCAAAGGTGTAATTCAACGCAGGAAATTGTATTATTCATATCACTCTCATAATGAATCACCTTTTCATTTTATTAATATTTATTGTTATTATTATTTTTACTTAAAAATGTGCGTATTTCAAAAAGTATTAAAAAAGATTCAAATGTATAGCTTGAATATGTAAATGTTTACATGAGATATTAGGTGTTTAAGAGTAATACAAGGAATTTATTTTTATTAATATTTCATTAAGTAAATTTTAATGAGAATTTAATGTTAATAATTTTATAAGTTCTACACATTGAATGTTACATTTTCTAAATTTTAATTTTTAAAAAAAGATAAACTATTTTCATTATTAGTTCAAAAGATCTATAAAAATACCACTCTTCTCTTCACTCAATGGTTATGTTAGCTATTTTGTTTTAAATATTTGGTGAAGATCAATGCAAAACATTATGTAAATTTTGAAATCATTGCAAAGTGGATGACCGATAAACGAACATAATTTGTTACAAGACTATGTTCGCTATCCGAATTGTTGGTTAATCAATGATCGATTTACCAAAGATTATTTTTGTGAAATCAATTAATTCGTTCTGGAGACCCTAAAAATTAAATTAAAAAAAGATGAATAATTTCTTAGTAAGTTTATTAAGAAAATACCTATAAAATACATACCTATAGTTTTCCATATTAACAAGTCCTTTTCATTTTTATGGGGTATTAAAGAACATGTCCAATGTCGATTACTTTTTTCTCTTTCCCAAAACTTTTCAGATGTGATTAATAGTATTGTTGTTGCAAAGATCAGTAACCTTACTGATATCAGCTTGATTTGGGTGCTATTCTAAGACCATTGCTCTAATATCCTCCCACTTCTTCAACGAATGAACAAAGGGGATGCTCAAAGTGAAATCACTTTCAGTTTTGAATGAAATCAAAACTGGAGTCATCTACTTTGATTTGCCCAATGATGGTCTATTTTGGCTATAAATATTCAATTGAAAAAAAAATTTTTTCCACTATAGAATTTTGAAGTTTAATACGCGCGCAGCATAATTTCAGGGAAATGAAAAACGATTTTTGATCCGTTAGATTTGGCAACCCAGCACATCATGCTCTGAGAGCCGAGAAATATTCTTTAGAATTCGTTTTAGTATGTTATCCGAATATGTGTTTGTTGTGCAAACCCAAAAATCTTTCGTGAAAGTGTTCGTTGTCCGATTTGTTTGCAGTCCGAATTGTTTGTTAACCCACCACCTACTGTATTCATTTTACATAAAATCATAAGTATCATTTCATTTTACGATAAAATCATAAGTATTTTTATTTTCAATAAAATGCATAGTTGCTTAAATGCTTACATTTATGTTAAATACTCTGCTTGTTAAAATACTTGATAAAATACATTGGGATTTTAAAAATATTAATTTAGTTATTCCAAATTAAAATTTAATTTTTTATAACAAGAAAAATAGATATAATAATCTAATTACTATATATATATCTTTCAGACTAAAATGTATTATGCTAATTTATGTTTTAGTATAATATGCTTACGAAAATAATTTTTTTAACGATACTTAATTAGAAATAGAAATTTTCTTTCTTAAATATAACGAAATTATTCTTAGATGTAATATTGTATACATAGATTCTCCCTTATAGGTATTTGATTAAAGATGACTTAATCAAGATTTTTTGTTACCGTATTTTGTAAAAAAGCGACGTAAAATACGAAAAAGAAATAAAGTTCGTTAATCAGAAATATTTTTAGTGCAGTTTTTTTAAAAACTTACATTTCTGAAGAATTAGCATACATCATAAACTTAAATCAGCAAATTGCATATATTAGATATAATAAATTAAGTATAAAATAAAATATTCTTTTTATTGTATTAGATAAGACCTAAAATCGATCAGTTATGAATCTTAATTGAGAGATTCCATTTTAATTCTTAATTTGAAATTAAAATATACAACAAAAATTAAAAGTAACTTGAATAAAATATTCATGTAAAATAATTATAATTTATAAAAAATAAAATGTAGTATAAAAAAATCAAGCAAATAAAGATCGTGTAATTTTTTTATCTTTTATTGAAAATTAGAAACTACAAATTCCATTTCTCAATTAATACCGTAATTGCATATTGAAATATACTGCGTGTTAGTGAAAATACAAAGCCGTGAACACATATGCAGAAAATTGTGAAATGTGGCAAATGAAGAGACACCGAAAATTACATAAAACAAAGTGCGTTACAACAAGAATGCAGTTATACGAAATATGTCTGTACAGTAATCTCAAGAAGCTGCAGAATCCTCTTCCATAGTAACATAAATAGAAATGTGTCTGAGTACAGATGCAAGGAATGTGAATATTATGTCTTGCATTGTAGACATTATTCCCAGTCAACTATTCGTTTCCTAAATGTACAATGGCAACGTAAGCTAATCACGTTCAATCTTGTCAAGCATTTTCGTTGGGTCAGATGTCCCTGAAGAATGGTGATCATGTGTGAATACGTTGTTAATCATGTTAGCTTATGTGCATGTGATATGTCATTATCTTGCTAACTACTAATATTTTGGACCCACTGAAGGAAGATCATATATGTTTGGTTTTTCATTCTGTCTGCTCTACAGTCTAAGGATTTGCTCTCGCACTGATGAAAAGAATGGGTTTCCATCGCTGCGTCTAGATATAACTTGTCACACTATCTCCGTGTGATTCGTAGAAGGTGACTGATAGTACTTAAATGAATGTATGACTCTTTTCAAAACACCACATTTTGCTACTCTTAAGTACATTTGGCTTTATTCGATTATATTACAAACGTAAGTGTCTGTGCTGTTGGATCATGGGAACTTTCTTAACGGGAGATGTATGTGTAGATTATTGACTGCCAATCCGTGAATAATAGTCTTGGTCGACGAGCCGTAGGAGTATCTTGAACATGACACAAAATATAGTAGAAAATTGCCTACGAGTCTGAAATCACCATGACATTTCTATAGATGCATTTGTTAATATGTTCTAAAGTCATTTTGTCATTAACATTGCAACTATCTAAATTCCTCTCTTTCGCATATCTTCAGCACAACCGGGGCACCGTAGATGAGTGTTGGTACTTCTTCGCAGTGATTGTGTCACACACGTAATGCTTGATCTAACCTATATACTTTTGTGTACTCATGTTGTACTGTATGATACAAGTACATTAGTTTTATTGGTTTCCTCGGAATCCTCATTCTAACATTGATTTCTTTTTCCCAGATTTCACTATTGTAAAAATGGTATCTGCCAACCAATTATCCTTCCAGTCTAAATAACACAACTATTGTTGATTTCGCAGGTTTTTTCTTTTCTTTCTTGCTTCATTAGCGCAAGAAATCGATACATTTCGAATAATTTATATATATCCACCGGATACACTATGTTTAGAATTGTATATTTTTTAGATCATGTGCTCATGACGTTTTATATTCGTTGTCGCATTGTATATATTGCTTCGATTTTTTCAACTGAACTTATTCATCATAGTAAAAATTCAGCATATATAAAACTTTTAGAATAATTGATTCTTAAATTGAATCAGTTTTCCTAAACATTAAATATCAAGTTTACAAAAATGGCTCAACATAATAGGAACTAGGTAACATTATTCACAGCATGTTTGTGAATCTACACTATGCACTACAGCACTATATTCAGCAGTTAATAACTAAATTTTATTCGTATTATAAAAGTATCAATGAAGAATTATAACTTTGGATAAATAAAATTTTGATATTCATAGTTTTTTTGTTGATATTTAAAATCAATGCATCACATTTTATATATCTTAGACTACTGACATATTGTTCCTTCATAATATTATTTTTCTGGGCAACAAATTACCAATATTGTTTATAGTCTAAATACTTACTAAATGCATATTAGTATTACTCAATCATAAATATATTCTAAGGATTGAAAGTATATTAAGAAAAATGCACATTGATAAATGATTTATTTGTTGTAAAAAAATTGCATAATCGTAGTTAATTGCCAAAACACAAAATTATCAGTATTAATCTATAGGTATATGTAGTAAAAATATTTTAATTGAAACTCATTTTCTTACTTATTTAAAACAAATTTTACATACATTGTTCACTATTTTGAATTTTTCGCGAACAATGTTAATTTTTTTCTTATTCTTGAGTAATTTAAATAAATATTTCAGAAAAAGAGGATTGAATTATTTAAATATATATATATTTATATATCTATATATTAAATTAAAATGAGTGTCAATTTGAAGAAAAAAAATAGAAGTGGGAATTCTTACAGGACACTACCACCTTAAGAGAAATCTCGTCATAATGATAATTTTTATATTAAAGGACCCGAGTATTAAATTATCCTATTTGCAAGAGTTGTCAATGTATGGAGGAATCTTCATTATATACTCTTTGAGAACATAAAACTTTTACTTTACATAGATTTGAACACTTGGGTCAGCATATACACTACTGGCCATTAAAATTGCTACACCAAGAAGGCGACATGCTACAGACGTGATACTTATACGAAAGGAAGAAGGTGCTGTGATATGCAAATGATTAGCTTTTCCGCGCATTCAGACAAAGTAGGCGCCAGTAGCGACATCTACATTGTGTTTAAATGAGGAAATTGTTCAGTCGGTTCCTCATACACAAGTTGCATTTGAACGTTGTTGCCTGGTGAACAATTGTTGTGATGCCTCGTGTAAGAAGGAGAAATGCGTACCAGCACGTTTCTGACTTTGATAAAGGTCGAATTGTAGCGTACCGGTATTGCGGTTTATCTTATGGCAGTATTGCTGCTCGCGTCGGTCGAGATCCAATGACTGTTAGCAGAATATGGAATCGATGTGTTCAGGACGGTAATACGGAACGCAATGCAGGATCGTAACGGTAAAATGGGTAAATATTTGACGTGCCATGGATCTAAACTGGACAAAAGAAGACGTCTTCTGGATTTGAGTACATCCCGCTGATGATGTCATTTCGACGTCTACAGGACGTAAGGGTTTATTGTAAGGGTTATTTGGTTGTAAGGGTTTATTCTAATTATTAGTTTTGTTTTATTACATAGTTAATTCCACACATTTTAATGGTTTGAAATTAAGTTCTGAATTTAATTTTTTTATCAACTAAAATTTTATAAATTATTGAAATATATGAAGCCACAAATAAAAAGCAAATTGATAAAATAAAAATGAATTATTAAAATGATTTTAAATAATGTAAATTGATGGAAAATAAGATTATAATTATTATATTAGAATTAATTAGATAAATGATCTATTATGCAATTAAAAATTATACACGTTGTAATCATTCTGTCATAAAATATTGCATTTGTAAACTGCATAAATAATTTATCAATTAAACATATTTAATCCTTCTTATGAAAGAAAAATAGTTTGAAAATATTTATCACTTATTATAATAAGCGATTTTAAACATTATCATTTATATGTTCTTTGGGTTTTCCGCCTTTGCTAACATTATTACACCCGCTCTACTATTTAACGTCATTAACTGTACCACAGTACGGTTACAGTTTATCTGGAAGCAAGGATTTCGGTAAAACTGCAATTCGATAAAGTACCGATTTGGATGCTGATCACATCACTTGACTATAGCTCGAAATTTCGAAGTGGTTGACTGTCTTTCGTTTCTGTAGGTAGGATTTGGAAACCGAATGCAGTGATAATGAAAACAAACTTTGTTATTTGGGTACATTTTGAATCATTCTGTTTACATTTTCGTTCATTGAACATTTTTAAGCTTATTTTAAAAATGTTAATGTGTACGATGGCAGTTTGGTAAACATTTAATTGCAATTTATTTTTACATTCTATGAATATAATATAATATACCTATTTGTAAATATTAGTCTATAAATATAATAATGTTAAATATAATAATATAAATATTTGTAAGATGGCAGTTGATAAATATTTACATTGCATTTCATTTTTACATCCTATTAATAATGTAGTATTATTATTCTTAAATTTAAATAATATTCTAGAGATATATATAAATAATTAAAGCTTTGTATAAATGATAAAGTATAAATAATTTGTTTTGTTATAACCATTATTAATTATCCAGGTTGTGACAAAGGATTATAAATACGAGCAGTTACTTCAAAGTTCCATGACTTACTGATACACTTTGCAGAAAAGAATAAATTGACCATAATGAGTTGTAGAGATCGCACTAGTGAATTCATTTCTATAATTAAACACAAAGAAGAGAGAATGGTTTGTAATATTTATTTCATTATGTATTTACTTATCTTGAAATACTTTAAAATTGATTTATAAAGAACAATATTGCTGTTTTCAATTGTGTGAGATCAAGAGTTAGGAAATGTTTATTAACAAGTTTGTGCTTATGATCATCAGTGTATCGATTGTCTGATAAAAGTTTTTATTTAATGAATATTTTAGATTAATAAATTATTTAATGAATATTTAGTTTTTATTAATGAATATTTAGAGCTTTAAAATAATTTAGTAGAAATGACATTTTGAAACATGTTAAATATAGGCAATGATTGATTTAAAACTTTTTACCAATTTCAATAAGAATGTTACAAATTGTGTAACATTGAATTCATATAATTTTAAATATCAATATATAATTTGGTGGAGAATTTATTATAAAGTTTGTAATGTGTATATGTATTGGAGATCATTCTGCATTAAGTAGTTATTTTTTTAGTAGACAAAATATTAAAAAATATTATCTCAAACAGTATTTCTCAAGTAACTTTTACTACAACCAAGCACTTTTTATAGCATATATATATATATATATATATATATATATATCTTCTGTGTTTATTCATAAATATTGGTAATTAGTATATATATATATATTTTTCGAATTTTTTTTTGAAAAAGGAAATAAGAAACTTTTAGTACTTTGTGCAAATATTCAGTACAAATTATTAATGCAAATGTTTTGTTAGTATAGAAATATTAATAAAATGATATTTAAAGAAGTGGATATTTTGACAGAGCTGGCAGGACAAATCATTAACCTTCACAAAGACTTCAATAAGTTTCCCTTAATTTAGAAATATTTGACCAAGGTATTTCTTTATTACAATTTCTTTGCTTTCTATATTGTTAGAGTTTGGTAAATGGCTATGCAAATATGATATATTTATAGTTATGATTGAAACTTATAAGTTTCAATCGTAACTGTAATTTATATTATATTTTATTCTATATGTGAAATAAAATCTAGTGTAACATTTGCTCAATTTTTATTGCTTTAATATAAATCTTGACTTGAAAAAAAAAAAAAAAAAACTTATTGTGTGATAAAAATATTTTTTAGGTATGGGAAAGCCTACATTTAAAGTTTTAAGAATTTATAGGTTTTATTAAACATAATTTTATTTGTGTTTAATCTTAACTATAATTTAATACCCTTTTAATCAAATTTAGTATTAATGAATATATACTATTTTTATGAAAATTGTGGTAACAGATTAGTTCAGTAAAGCAAAAATGAATTGAGTTTGGAAGGAAACTTTAAAGTTTTGACCTTAAAAAATGAAACAAAACAACAATTTATAATCTGTATAATCAGGCATAAATTTCCTTACATTTTTTGGCTTATTTAATTGAACATCATTTTCATAAGAAAAGATATTGTGGTGATGGAAAAAGAAGAAACTAAAGGAAAAGGTAATTATAAGAACATATTTTCTTTTACTTCTGAAATAAAATTTTTGATCATGTTGAATTTTCATGATAATTCTAAAATATTAATGCACTTGACTCCAAACATTAAGGAACAACATGTTTTTCGAAGATCCCCATGAAAAAATGGGCTAAAGGTTTAAAAAAATTAAGCAGTGCTGGGATAAAGTATGTCAAACGGATTTACTGTAGTGGAAAGCACTTGTATGATGTAACATGATTGTGTACACATTCACAAAAGAGTTTACATGTAATGTGATTGTTTATTTATATTGATGTTTATTGTTTATAAACATTTTATATACCCATATTTAGATTTATTCAGTACAGTTATGTTGATTAATTTGAAAGTTTTTATAAAAATGTTTGTTTACACTTTAGATTTATTTTTATGGCCTGTTTTAAAATGGGATTACATTGCATTACAATGATTTATTTATTTTTTTTTTTTTGGTAAATGACGACAGACCCGTACGGGATTGGCTCGATTTCAAATTTTCACTCCAAGCACTCTACAGCTCTGTCGCCAACCTATTTTACGTCACTACGCACAATATACATCCACCAATAACGATCGTGTTCGAACTTCAGCTTTGAAATCGAGCGTTTTTCCGAATTCCAAATATTAAAAATTTGAATATTTGATTATAATCAAATACAGTAGAGGTTTTAAAATTCTAATAAATAGAAACAAAATTTTTAATACATCGAACTATGGCGCCCACTTTAAAAAAAACATCAGTGTAGCGCTACCTACTACAGTGCCAACTGGGCCATAAAGCTAAATTTCGAACATTAGCAAATTTCATTTTTTTAAATTTAAACTTGATTTTTAATATAACAAGCAATGGCACCCACCTTAAAAAAACATCAGTGTAGCGCTACCTACTACAGTGTCAACCAGGCAATAAAGCTAAATTTCGAACGCTAACAAATTTCATTTTTTTATTTAAACTCGATTTTTAATATACCGAGCAATGGCACCCACCTTAAAAAAACATCATTGTAGCACTACCTACTACAGTGTCAACTGGGCAATAAAGCTAAATTTCGAACATTAACAAATTTAATTTTTTTATTTAAATTTGTATTTTAATATAACGAGCAGTTACGCCCACATTAAAGAAATTTAAATATGCGGCACATTCTAACACTAACATGAAAAACGCAATACACACAACTTAAACATTCATTTACTTATGGAAACATTCATTTTTATAAAAACTTTAGTTTCCAAATATATGACTAAAATTGTATTGTAAAACAAAATTACTCAACTTCTTCATCGCTCTCCAAATCGTTACTTTTGGGTGAATATACCGTTTTTATTACATCTAAAAAATCTTCTATTATGTTTTTCTGATGATTCTTTCTCCATACATATTCTGTGATAATGTAAAGTAAGTAAATCCTCGAAAACGTAAAGTAAATAAATCCTCATCCATACTTATTAATTTTCGCAAGCAACACAAAAACTCCAAAAATCGTATATCAAAACTTAATGCTTCAAGATTATTCTGTAATAGTTTCAAGTGTTACATACAAAACGTGCATGGAGAATGAAAAGCACGTCATACCTACGTAATCCGAACTGGTAAACCAGTCTGGCACACTTTATCGCATTCTTGACATGTACACTTGGTGCATTTTACCCTCTGTACGCTTCTCTACTATTTAGCATTTTTCTTTTATCCTGGGCGCCCCATCCCTGTTAATTAAAATTTGACTTTTCATAAAAATGAGTTTTATTTATGCTACAGATTTAGCTTTACAGCCTGGTTCAATGGAGCCCTAGATTGCAGTACATTATAGTTCATCTTAAAAAACATCAGTGTAAATACAATTTATTTTTGGAGAGAACCAGGCAATAAAGCGGAATCAATGATGTAAATAATATACAAGGTGTGTATGCTGAATTCATTTTAATCCAGGATTGTGGCTGTTACAACAGAATTAATAATAAAAAAAGCATGTTTTATAACCTCAAAATACTCACTCTGACAGTTACACATGTTTGATTATAACAGTACAAATTCTGGAAACTGTAAATCGCAAGAGAACTGTGCAGGTTTGGCGCGATTTCCATTTTTGAGGCAAGCTCTGTACAGTTAGCTTGCTATACTAAATTACATCAGTATGTACAATATTTAATTACTGATCGCTTTTGAACTTCAATTTTGCAATTGAACACTATTTTAAATTCCAAATATTTCAGTATAATTACTTATAGCAGAAGAATTAAAATGCTAGTAATTAAAAACTAATTTCCCAAAGATTTATATTATAAAACTACATTTATAAACTAAGTATCACACAGTCTACCACAGAGACACCTGGGCAATAAAGCTAAATCTCTTATGTAAATAAGGTGCACTTTTATTAAAACTTGAATTTTAATTAAATGAAGAAATCATAATAGTTTAATCTAGCCTGAATTTAATACAAGCAATAAAAATAACTCTTAAATGTAAACACTCTTAGAAAAATATTTTCAAATTAACCAATATTACCCCATACTAAATAAATCTAAATACCTATATATTAAATATTTATAAAATAATTTACCTAATTATTGCTTGCAGAATCATCAGCACAGGTATACCATCATGTTCTTAGAATAATATAGCCTTATATATTCCACGAAGAAAATAATTATTCAAAATGATGACTATTTATATATTTTATAAACTTTCAAAATGAAGTAAACTTTAAAAAAAAAAAAAAAAAAAAAAAAAAAGATACACTGCAAGCTAGTGTTCAAAAACTTAACTTTCAAAGAAAATTTCAAAACATAAGCATTAAATCAATAATTTAAAATGCTCACACTGTATAATGAAGTAAAAACAAATTACTGATCAAATGCTTCAAGGCTTCCAAGCAGTCAAAACAAATTTTGTACATATATATGACCACATGATACCTTTAAATGTAAGTTATGTTATACAAATTCATTCCGAACTATTAAGCCTGTATGGTGCATTTTATCAATTGCACATTGCTGTAGCCGTAAGCCCTGGAAACATTATTCATAGTTCTCTGAGATATGCTTAGAAGTTGAGTGGTTGCTTTTTTTATGTCCTCTATGTCCTGAAATTGATGGCCTTTCAAACAGTCTTATGTTTTGGAAACAAAAGTCAGGAGGTGATAAATACGGATGATGATTAACCTCTACATGTCATACTTTTTCAAAAAGCAATTCCCATTGAGAACACAGTGGGGCATTGCATTGCTTTGCAATAGGGGCAGCTGCCTTTATTCATATTTGGTCACATATAGTGTACTCTTTTAACTAACTGATGCAAAACAGCTTTGTAGTACTCTTTGTTGACAGTTTGATTAGGTAGCTCAAACTTGTGATGGATCAGTCCATATACATGAAGGAAAGTAATTAACAGAACTTTCACTTTTGACTTCTGGAAAAAGAATTTTTTCTGTCTTGGAGAAGATGTTGATTTCCATTTGGCACTCTTTTTGTTTTAGAATTGTACTGGTAACATCAGAATTCATTGCCTGTCATTATCAATAGCAGAAATGATGGATATCAGTCAACAGCACCAATTAAGTCCCCACGAACTTCTATTCTGCATTGCTTCTGGTCATCTATCAAAAAATACAGCATCAAAAAATACAGCATTTGTTCCACCTTCCTGCCTCATTGGTTATGCTGTCACATCTATATGATAATGCACTCTTACACATTTTCATTCATTAACTATACGTACAGTCCTGAAATTAATAGACATGCTTTGTACATTTGTATGAAAAATTTGAGGTTCTAATTATATGATAAAAGATTTTGATTAAACATTACATTTCATGATAAACTTAAATTCATGCCAAACATTTAACACATTACTCAATAAATTATTACAATCCACTTTAAACCGTAGGTCCCGGTCTAATTAGCCTTCATGTGCAAAATATGACAGTTGAGCAACAAACAAACCAAACCAATAAATTATTATATAAAACAGCAATTTTAATTGAATAACAAATATAAAATTACTTACCTAATCATCACTTGGAAAATTTAAAAAAAAATTCAAATTAAGTATATCACCATCCATACTTTTCTGTCGTTAGCTACATACAAATTTTATAATGAAACAATTTGAAAATAAATTTACTTAATAAATTTTAAATAAACTTTCAAAATAATTTCCTTTAATTTACATAAAATAAAAAATTCACTTCAAACTTATAGTAAAATTTAATTATCAAAATCTTGAAATGAAGACAAAACGCTAATCAAATACTTCAAGGGTTACTAGCTCATCAAACAAATTTCATCCATGTATACAATTATAGAGCCCTTTCTAGGAGCTTTACTCAATCACGTTGCTTCATAAAAATGCAAGAAAACATTTTGATGCAGTAAATCAGTTTAGCGTGTTTTATCACAATGCAGGTTCCTAGGATTTGGACAAATTCAGTTCGACAATAGTTCGTTCAAAAGTCAATTTGTGCTGCAATTAATGTATTCTTACATATTGTTAAGGTTAATTATTTATAAATACTATAATCTTTTTCCCTGCCTACGACATCTTCATTTTGGGAAAAATAATTGCTGACTATTGCTACTCTGACTATAATGTTCTCTTTTATCTCACAAAATAAAATCTATAATTATACCTCCTGGCTTATTAAGTAGTGCGATTTGCTGTATTTTTATTTATTCAAAAGCATTCTATCAGATTAACTTTAAAGGGTTGTATTAAAATGTTACATGTTGCTTTATAACATTAGATTTTGTTTTGTTTCTACTTTCAACATATTACTTTTAAGTGTTATGGTCAATGTTAAATAGAGTTATTTTATATACAGTTTGCATATATTTCTGTCTATTACAATTACTATACATGGAAGAATACAAATAAAACAATATTTTTTGGATAAATATATTATACTAAAAATAAATTAATTTTCAAGAAATTCGGTAGCATAGATCCTGAAAAATCAATATGCATAACAACCACCCCTAGCAGTAGTAATAGTATTTATACCCCTAAGTATTCAATCAAAGATCAAGTGGGATATACTGACACTGCTGCACATGCAATTTCAATGCTGTGCTCCTCAAGCTCAATCAAGCATAGTGACTGGAGTATTGTAAAGAGTTATTTGTGTATAACAACCATGGACTAAGCATTTTCTATTGGTGAGAAATCTACTGGTCATGGCAGCAGTAAATATTTTTTGTAATACTGGCAATATGTGGTTATCTATTGTGGTGCTTGAATGTAGCATTGTTTGATTTTGAATAAAGATTGTTTTATCACAACAGGAATGTAATGACCACTATATAAAGTCCTATCAATGTAAACAAAAAAGGATTGAGAATTGTACCCAATGGTATTCCATATCATTATTCCAGTGATGGACAGTATGACAATGTCACATGTTTGCTGGTATTGAATATTCTCTATAATGCTGCCAAACAGCGAATGTGACTATCATGATATAAGCAAAACCCCATGGGGCTCATTTGAAAATATGTCATACAAGTTTATGTACCTGTATCCATGTTTTCAATTTATTGAAGGGATTCCTGTTTATGATATAATATCAAAGGTAACTGAATGCATGGTTGAAAAGCTAACAGTTAATGTGGTTCAATACATCATTGAATTGTATGTTCAGATACTTGTCTTGACAAAAAGTCTATATCTTGACTCAAAACTTGTAATGTGTCTGTACAATCCATTATCCATTACAGTCATCCAGGTAATTTGTTTGTCTTCTTATTTGTTAATTATAGCAAGCTGCTGTGACATATCACATTGCTCTACTAAAGTAAGGTAATCTATCTGTCTTGAACGCACACACACATTGGTTTTAATTTCTGCTTACAGCCATAGGACTTCAATTGACACAGGCAGCAATTTTATGATATGATAACATATAGACTGCTACTAAACTTATATTAAAATCAGAAATTTGCTGATAAGCATTTTCTTTCTTATGCAAGGTGTCAATGTAAAACTTTCAGTAACTTTAAAGATGATGTAATAACTATTTTTAAAAATGTTTTCATCTAGGTTTGTCAGTGGTTAAATCATTAAACTTCATGCACATGTATATATTGATGTTACAGTTTATAAAAAATTCTTTTTAAATTGTTGAATGATTAATAAATTATGTAAATATTTAAATATATTGTGTGCATTGATTTTTTTAATTATATTTTATTTTCAAATATATTTTGCATACTTTGCAACTTCTTGTACTTTTCCCCTTGTTAAAGAAAAATTCAATTTTTAATTTGTTTGCTAGCTTTTAAAATATTTTTTTTTGTGCCTGTTAATTTTCTACATTTGCGAAGATGACTTGAGGAAGAAGATATAAGAGTTTTCTACTCATTGGATGAATTTCTGTGGATATATTTAACATCCATTTGGTTCTAGCTTGGATATTGTCTGAAATTTCCCCCAATTTTAATGTAACTTTTTTCTATTAAATACATTTTAACTATTGATAAAATTCTTTGTTAAATAAGTTTGCTTTACATTGAAGTAACATTTACAGTTTGCTTTTTTGTGATCTTTTAACAAATGAACTGTGAATTGTAAACTTTGCTTTCTATCCTTATTAAACATAATGGAAACATTTATAAATGTGATATTAGAAAAAGACTGACTGAAATCAGAAAAGATTATGCATTTCATATACTCCAAATATATATATATATATATATATATATATATAATTGAAAATTTTTTAGTGTTTGAAATGAATGCTTAAAGCAGAACAATAAAGCAAATAGACAAGACTATTTACTTATAGTAACCTGATAGAACATACAACCAATGGACAAAGTTTAAAATTTGAATCATTTAAATAAAAATACAGAATAAAAGGAAGATGGAAACAACACCATACTTCAATTGAAATAAAGTGCCAATTATGGCCAGCTTTGTCAAGGGGTATTGACCACATTGGCTCAAAGTGTGGCTTTTCTGCTATTGCCTAAGACTAAAGTCTAAATAAAGGTATTACATCCCAAAGCAAAAATAAATAAATAAATTGAAGATAATAACCTAAGAACAAATTTATAATTACCAAAATAAAATATCAAATATATATATTTGATAAAATAAAATGCCAAAATACAAAACTGCAAATAAATACATAAATTTAATGCCTAGATAGTTCTGTGATCACGCTTTATATATTATACATAAATTTACAGGCATTTAATTTTAAAATGTAAATAATTAGAATAACAACAAACTTTTACCAGTCATAGTACTTTTTAATTAAAAATTATTTATTAAGAAAAGTACTTAAAATAATTTTTAAATATTCTCTTGTCAATATTTTAATTACTCTTGTAAATTTATGATTTTTCTTATTTTTTTGTGATTAAGATTTTTTAATATTATGTATGAATATATCTTCATACATGATATTTAAAAAAAAAAAAAAAACTAAGAACATCTTCTGCATATAAAAGAGTACAAGTTTAGTTTCATTTCTTAATATAAGTAGAATTTCAGATACTATTATTGTGTGATTGAACAAGTAAAATTTTGCTCCTTATTCAAATAAATTTATTTAATACAAATATTTATTTTATATCAAAATTATGTGTCATTAATCGAGAAGAAAAGAAAAGACACTGTGTTCTTACACATTCACTTAAGTATTTAAATATCCTACTTACCTTGAATGCATTAGAACAAGGTCAGAATATTGTTTCCTTGAAAAAGTTTGATATTAGCCACTGTTAAACTGTAGAAGTTTAATGTTGAATTCTTGCTTTCTACATGTATATTTGTTAAAATGTTGGCTATGGTAGTTTCTCAAGTATTTTCTCTTGCAATATGGGAATATAGTTCACTGTCTGAAAAATCTTCCTGAAAGACAATTTTGTTGAATAAATGATGCATTTAAATTAGCTCTGATGTCTAAAAAATGACCAAATAGCACCAATAAAGCCAAACCTATTTCCAAGGTATGTTAAAGAGATTTTACAAAAGCCTCTAGTTCAGCTAGTATTCATGGTGTCTAACTATCTCAGTTTTGATTTATTGTGGCTGGCTCTGGTTGCATCATGCTTACTGTTGAGGAATGCCACTACTTAGAGCCTGGTTACTGTTGAACTACTGGAGATTTATGTTACATTTCTGCTTTTTGGATATACATCGTTGAAGAAAAGTTTGCATTTTCTGGACTTCATTCCCTGTAACGCGTGAATACCATATGCTAATTGTGGGAAAAAAATAAATAAAAAACACCTGCTCAAAGATAACATGCTTAAAATGATATAAAGTCTTACTGTTGTTTAAAGCTATTATGCTATTTGTTATAAGGTAGTAAACTATCATATTTTGTAATTATTTATCACTTTAATACATACTATAAGGAAATGGAACTGTGTATTTAAACTTTGTATAGTCAATTAATCAAAATTTATATTTTTTCTAAATAAACATTTTAATTTTGATATGTTGAATATTTTATTATAGTTTATAGTAATCAAGATCATTTGGTTTCAGAAAGAAAATGGTCTTTTTCCCTTTTCAAAGCAAGCAAGAGCTATGAAAGGAATTATTGAATGGAATAAATTTATGTTGATGGCAAAGTGAGTATATAGCTATGTATGATAAATATAAAATGTAAATAATGTAAGACTATATATATGAAATGCAAAATTCCACATTGCAAAATTGCTGAAATTATTATTTTTTGTAACATAGGATATTTTTTTAAAGAATCAAAGTATGCATTCAGAAATGTACAATTAACTTTGAATAAAGCTGTAGAGAGTTAATTGTAACTAAAAGTCATGGATTCAGTAAATGTAAGTGAAATGCACATGGATAGCTGTAATGCAAAATATTGTAAATGAAATATGAATTAACATAGAAAATACTGTGGCAGGAAATGAAGTTCAAATGTCAAAGAAGAGTTGACCGAGTCAAACAAATATTATCAAATGTGCCGAAATTAATTAAGGCTCCTTTTCAAAAGAATAGCTTAAAAATTCACACAGATAGTGGTGCTAGTACTTCATTACTTTACCTTTAATAAAAATGCAAAATGAAATATATGATGTAGTTATTGCATGCAAGGTCCATAGAGGTCTTGAGGCATTTCTAATAGTGAATGGGACATTAGATAAAAAAATATGTCTGATGTCCAGTTTAATGTTTCAAAAAAATTTTTCATAAATTTAATTAAGACTACATCTTAGGACTTGGGCATATTAGGTTATAATAAAAGTTTTCCATTAAAAATGTTTTTAATAAAATTGAAAAGTAAACATGAAAGCAATCCCTTTAGTGTAGGTAGTAATCACTACCCAAATCCATGATTTTCTGTCAATGTTATGGTATATTTTCAAAGCCTTTGATCCAGAAACTTGGTGGCCACAAATCCAAAAATAAATTAACTTCATTGCAGATATCTTGCCCAGAATTAAAGATTACATCTGCAAGATATAACTGCATGTGTTAAAATAGTTAGAAGTTTGAAAGAGTAATGGTGGGGACAAAGATCCCATTCAAGTCCATATAAAGTTGAGGCAGTGAATGCTGACACATGTGATCTAGCATCATTTTGATGGAAAAATGTCTTATTTTGCCAGAAATCAGTTTGACATTTGGATTTGATAGTAGCATCAGCATGGTCTAGCATCTTGCTGTACACCTTACTGTCAATGATTTTACTTTTTTGCAGATATTTTTTGTGGACAATACTACGTCAGTCCTACTAGATGCAAAGCATAATCTTAAAGTTAGTTAAATTTTTCTTTGTAATGCTACTGATGATCTCACTGGCTGCAAAATAAATGCCATTTTTTGATTTATATTTATGAATTAAATCCACTTTACATCACAAGTAATATCCAGTACAGAATGTTTTCCTTGTATTGAGATATTCAAGCAGATTAGTGCAGGCCCTGGCAAAAAGCTAGTTAACTTAATGAGTTTTATTTAATTTAAAAGTTTTGCCCCAAGCTTTGCACATTTATGTCACCAATCTAAATTATGTCACTATGCGCAATATCAGGTTACAAGATACTGATCACATTTTAATTTCAACTTTGCAATCATGATTACTTTAAATTTTAGATATCAAAGTTAGCAATATTTCATTATAATTACATACAGAAGTATTTAAATGCTAAGAATAGTAATTATTAGGAACTAATTTCACAAATATTATACAATAAAAATCAAAACTGAACTAAGTATCACCCAGTCTACAATGGCTGACAACTGGGGAATAAAGTTAAATCTATGACATGTATATGATACATTTTTATGGAAACTCGAATTTTAATTAAGTTGGCTGTGACACCCATCTTAAAAAAATCACTAGTGCAATCCAATACCGATTTAAAATGGGCTATAAAAATAATCTAACATAAATATTCTTACCAAAACTAGACTTTCTAATTAATTAATGTTACCATAATGAATAAATATAAATTCAAATATAAAAAATATTTATAAATAATATTTAATATATAACATAAAATATTGCATACAACAGCAATATTAATTATATAAAATAAAATAACTCACCTAATCATTGCTTACAGAATTATCAACACCAGTCAGACAATAGATTTTATTACTTAAAAAAATTCTGATATGTTTTTGAAATTATTATGTAGCCATATATACCCTACAAGGAAAATAATTATTTAAAATATTGAAAATAAATTTATTTTATAAACTTTCAAAATAACTTAAAAAAAATTCCATACAAATTAATATTCAAAAACTTAGTTTTCAAAATATAAATGCTAAATTACCCACTTTAAAAGCTTAATTGGTAATAAAATAAAAACAGATTACTAATAAATTGCTTTAAGGGTTACTTGCTCACAGAACACATTTCCCACATGCACTCTGATGCAGCTTGTCCTATTTTGGACTTTGTGCCATAAAACCCAATTAACCAACCAACCATCCCATGTGTACACAATTCTGTTACTTCATAAAAAGAAAGCTATGTCATATAAATGTAAGAAAGCAGTTGGAAGTGGTAAGCCAGTTTGGCTCATATTATCACTCACACTGGCACCTAGTCTTTAATCCAGACTTGAGCAAGTCTATCTTTATCAGCTCAAGTCATCACATACGGCAACCAGTGACTAAACTTATGCATCAAGTTTGTACAATTCATGATGCAAGTAATGTACAGACATTGCTTGCATCATGAATTGTACAAACTTGATTCTAACTCCTTAGCTAGCTCTCAAGTAGTTGGGTACTGATTTTCTTCCTCAAATTCTTGTTTAAGGGTCATTCTTGTTTGAGGGTCATCAACATCAATAGCTGGTCAGAGTGCTTTGTTTCTTTAATGTAATAGTCCTTGTTTTTTAACTTTAAGTACCAGACCTTCACAGTATCATGATTCAACAGTAATATCTAAAGCTGTACACATGAGTTTGTGACATTCTGTAGCTGACATTTTGCTAAAGAACTTGAAGTAAATGATGGTTATAATCTGATTCTGTGATAATTCCATTTCAGTCTCTATGTACTTAATGATAACAAAATGTTTTTACTGATCTCACAACACTGTGTTTTAAAGCAAATATTTTTTTTCAAATATTAAAAAATTATCAGACAAAATGTAAACAAACAAACAAACTGTTTGCACAGACAATATTAACAAAGGTGGAAATCTTTCATTGCAACCTGGTATTTGAAAGATTTTTAACTTCATGGGAAACATTTCCTTAGTATGAGTAGGCTGTGTTTGCTGGAAAATGGTTTCTACCAAGTGTACCATGAGAAACTAATAAATATTTTCAGAACTTTCAAGTCAGTTTTTCTTCAATCTTTTCATTGAATGTTAATGTTTAGTATGAAAAAATTAAAAGTGTATTGCTAATTTTGAAATGTTTTTAAATTTGACATGCAGAGGCTGAATATGTGAAACATTTAACATACAAAATTTTGTAACACTAATTAATCAAATGTTTAGGTTTAAGAAAGATAACGAATATCTGTAGTTCCAGTTTTATTCATTGTTTTAACTAATATTATCAAAGTTTATATAAATTAACTTTATTTCCTTAATTTCTAGAAATCAGTAGCTTTTGCTTATCCTTTAACACTTCCATGATAACTCAAATCTGAATCTCTTGTATCAAACATATTACAATTCTCAGTCACTCCATGTTTTATGAATCTGGCCTTAAAGTTATTCCAAATATTTATTTTATCCAGTCTCTGTTCATTTTTGATATTTACTTTCATGAAGTATTCCATTATTTTTTTTTTTGTGTGTGTGTGTGATTTCCATGAATGTTAGTAACCAGTCACTAACAAATTTCTCATAATGTTGTATATTAACAAACCAGAATCTAATACAAAAGTCACTGCCACCATGTTAATTAGCTTATATTATTTGCATTTTTATTATTTCATAAGATTTTGTAATAAAAGCATCCTATAAATTGATACTTATATTTGTAACTATTGTACATGAATATTGATTTCACTTATTGTCTAAGTTATTTTAATGATTATTAAAAGGGATTTCTTGTAAAATTATATATTTTTGTGTACTTTTGATTGAAGGAAATGTTTTGCTTTTTTTTATTTCATAGCAATTAAAATGATAAAATTAATCAGTATTGTTAAGCTGATTTTTTAGTGTCAGTTTTGAAAGTTTCAAAATCATTAAATTAATAATTTATGTTAGTTTAAAATTATTTTAAAGAATTAAATTTGTATTAAAATTGTTTACATTCTCTTGACATTAGACTATAGATTAAAAATATCACACAGAATGTTTACATATTAAAAATGTTTCACATTCATTACTTTCTTAATTTTACCAATAATATCAATAAAAGGTTCCAGATTAATGAATCTTTGTTAAAATTAAAGATTATAATAAGTATTTAGATTTGAAACTTTAACAAAATAATTTAAATAAATTTTTTCAAAATAATACATTAATAATACATTTCTTACAGTACATAAATTTGATGTAAGACAGTTGATTTTTTAAAATTTTTATGATACATTTTTGTAAAATTATTGCTATGAATTTTATTTATTACATACCAAGAATTTGATTATATAATTATGATTTGCTTATTATAACTATTAATTAAAAATATGATTTTTGAGATTTTTTAACAATTTAAAATTTTGAAATGTTATCAATAAAGATTTAAAATGGTTATTCTCCGAAGTATAGTGTTATTTTTAAAAAACTGAGTAAAAATTGTGTTAATTGTACTTTTTTCAAAATATTTCTGTTGTCTGAGGAAATAGTGCAGATTTTCTTGCCAGGAGGAATTTTAAAAGAATAAATATCTGTTTTAAAACTCAATGGAAAGCCTTTTCATTTTTGTTGAGTAAATTTCTACGATCATATTCAAATAATGATAGAAATTTAGTCCAGGAATTATTGTTATCATTAATTAAATTTTTGCTGCTGCCTATGAGTTAAGAGATAATGTTTTTCTATTAAGTTAATATTTGTCTTAAGTATAAAGTACTTATAGTCTTATGTATAACTTGCTTAATATCATAAGTAATCTTTAATCATACAACAATAAGTAAAATATTGTGATTGATGAATATCAGATTTGTGTTAATTAATGAGAATGCAGAAAGAGGAATTATGTGCAAGTACCTTTGTTCACACTTGATATGATTTGTAAATACTTTATTAGCACGTAATTTAGACTTCAGTTGAAAATTTTGCCAACTTGCATGTTATAAAAATAAATAATATCAACACAAATGTAATTACGTTAAACTAACAAATTTTTGTGATAGTTTCATTACCCATAATTGTATACCTATAAATCATTGGCTAAAAAGCATCTATATTTGCTTTTAATATTTTCCGTGTTTACTTTATAATTTTACAAAGTCTTCTTGGTCTTGTTATTTTTTTATGCATTTAGTCCTTTGCAGTCACACTTTCTTGAGTTCCTTATGATCATGTAATACTTTTCCTTCTGTAACGTAGTATAGCAATGAAACTCATAAATGTGAAACCTACCACTATAATTATGATACCCACCACTCTTTAGGTATTTGAGTACAATGTGCCTGCCGTTCAAAATAATTAAATGTAGACTAGTATCATCTTTGACATCATATTTATGGATTAGTCCCTGAAGATCTTTATGAGAATGTTGCCTATTTTCACTGTGGGATCTCTATCATTTTCAATTGAGCTTCTAATTTGAGTTTTTCTAATTCATGTTCCCTTTCTACTTTTTTTCTCTGTTATTTAGCTTTTCTTCTCTGCACTTTTGCTTCTATTTGAATTTTGTCTTTGTCAATTTATATCGTTTGTTTTCCTTTCATCAATCATAGAAAGAAAGAATTCTTTGACAAAATCCTGTTCATAATTAGGGTTCTTTGTAATAACTTGTTTAATCAATACATTCGAGGAATTTATTTGACATGTTCTTCAAGCTTTGCAGCTAAAACCAACAAGACTTGCTTCTTACCTTTTCCCAAAAATAACATAGTTAATAGTAGTGTAAGTCATCTTTTTAAAAATCCAAATACCTCTCTAACAATAATTAATAATGTGTTTCAAGTCTTAACAAAATTTTAATATTTCATATATTAACTTTTGTTTTCAGTTGAAAAATAGTACCAATGCTATGCATACAAAATGTATCAACATTTCTGGAACAATGAAACATTATTTGACTTAAAATATTTCTAATTTATATTATACTTAAACTTAAGATAAAAATTTCAATACTTAATATAATAATTTTGTTTTCATTTGGTAACAGAAATGGTATAAACATATCACATGTCATATATGTAAAATTGTTTTTCTTAGCAAAATTAACAAAGTTTTACAAGAAAAGATACAAACTTGCGTTGTTTGTTTACAATACACTTAACACCTGACCTAGAACAAAGAAACTTGCAAACAAAAATAATTATTTAAATATATGTGTTCTAGAAATAAACAAACTCGATGTCAAAATTTAAGAGCAATTGTAGGCATATATATATATATACACCAACTATTTAAATGAAAATACTTTTAGAACTAAAATTTTCACTTTTAGCATCATAAATAAAAAGTAAACTTGGATAGGGTACCCAATAAAAAATAATTCTAGACAAATATTTTTGCTAGAATGTCAAGAAAATTTAAGCAATAATATATATAATTAATTAAATTGTAAATCAGATACATACTATTGTTCTGCAAAACACATATGTAAATATAGGAATGTTTTGACTAAATCATTCAAAATGAAATTCATCACCAAGTTAAATATAAAAACACACTTTCTTAGATAGTTTAAAATCATAATTTTGTCAGTAATTGTAATTTAATATTTAAACTATTTAGGTTTTTCCTCTGGTCTTTGATTTTATTGAATCATATATTTTATTTCGAAATGTCACTTATAATAATTCTCACATGAATTTTTGTTTTGCACCATTTTACTTAATATTTTCTTTTTTGTTTACTTTTTGTTTATTTTTGTTTACTATTATCTTTACTGGAAAAATCATTCGTGATAGAACTTTTTGATTATCACACCTTTCTTGATTCTATGAACAGGAATTTTGAAACTCACAGTTTGTAGATTCCAAAACAGTACACAAATTGCAGGATTGATTTTTACATCAGAAGTAGCACAATACTGCAATATTTCTTCAATTCTGGATTTTAGATTTCAGCTGAAATTAAACTTCAAATAAGAGGCTCTTTTCTTTTGTTTCAAGGGTTGAAATCGAAACAGTATTCTTTCTATTCCACTGGTTGTAATTAAGCATAACAGGAAACACTTTTTTCACCAAGATAATAAAATGCAGTGAATGGAATTAAATTTACAAGTGGGATGTTTCTTTTTCCTAGGGTTAGATCTAATTGCTTTCCCTTTATTCCATGGGTGAAAATTTAATTAGAAAATCTTTTTCCCCTTCCAAGATAGTGGGAAGCTATATCTTCTGATCCCAAAAGTTGGAATCAAAACCATAAAATTAAACACGACAGATATCAATTGCAGGTTGCTATCATTTTCTCTTCTGTTGTTGAGATGACAACACTTCTCAGCTTCAGTTTTCACTAACAGATTCACTTATCAATTCTTCAAAATTATTTGAAAACGTTTGATGGCAATGCTGCCACTGTTTAAAGCTGTAATGTAACACAGAGAGGAGGCAAGACAATTGATGATAATTTCTATTTAAATTAATTCATTTTATTGATGACACAAAATTTATATATATGTTATTAACAATTTTAAAATTAGCAAATATGAGATTTTTATTGGCAGAAACTGCTACAAATACTGTGTGCAGTTTCTCCGAGAACTCTCTATCAAATCAAGATGTAAACAACATGATGATTGGAAGGGAAGAGGAGGGCAGCATCTTTTTGTACAATGTGCTATTCTGACCTTTGCCTTTGCTCATTACACTTCCAGTGATCTTATTTTTCTAATTAAATTAAGATTTCAGAATAGCCTAAAAGTTTTTTAAATGGAACTTTATATGTAATAATGTGATGTATATAATATTCAGTATTATAAAGTTTATAGTAATTTATATACAAGATATAATTTATGCCTGAACTTGAATTGATATACTTTTCACTATACAGACATTAAGATTTCTCTTTATTAAAACAGATTTAACTGTATTAAATCTATGTTTTGTATCTAAAAGTTATTTTAAGTTATTCCATGAAAAAATGCATATTTCTATAAAACTAAAAGATTGTTGGGAATTTTCAAAAACACTTATGTATTTATAAGACAAGTAATTGACATTTGTAGAATTATTTTCATCTGTATGATTTCTGAATCTGTTTGAAAAATATTACTGAATGATAATTCATAGAAACTTTTTTATTTCAATTGACCATTTATTATAATTGAATTTATTATAAATTTTGAAATGCTTTCACTGAACATCTTTCATTACAACATGCTTTAGAGTCACAAAATTTAAATTTTATAAATTCATTATTATTTTAGTGAAATATTTAAATACCTTTTACTCTGTCATAAGTTCTATATTACTCAAAGAGCACAGAGCAACAGCTATGTTATTATTTCATTTTACATATTCTTACACTAACACTACTGAATTATGATTGGTTTATTTTAAAGAAATTTCTGCCACTTATGCACTTATTCTAGAAATTATAAACAAACATTCAAATCATAATAAATTGCTTAAAAGTTTAATTTTTTTAAATTAATATATAAAGCAGACATTATCAGTTGATTATTCTTTAGGAATGCATGGAAATGAGTACTAAGCATATTTGGGACTAAATTTTAGAAATACTTGATTGTTATATTATCTTCTACTATAGTATTAATTATCTGTTAGGCAAAGAAGAGTGTTTTAGACATTTGCTCTCAATAATTTTTACTCATTTATTAATGTTAAAACTTTCTCATTATATTATAAGAACATTCTGTTAGCTATTATTTATATTATAGCACAATATTTTATTAAAATTTTTTTATATAATAAATAAGTAATTTAATAATGTGCCAAAATATTCCCTAAACCATTGCTAGACAGGCATTTCAAAAGTATAAAGCCTTATTTTACAAATAGTTCCTTGAGTTTAGTGCTTGTTTAAATTTTATTAATAAATTTTTTATATTATTTTGAACCTGTTAAAGTATGTTTTTTTGTATGTTTCCATAGGCAGATAGGAAGAGATATAAATAGTACATTTGAAAAACTTGAGAAACTGACACTTTGTAAGTAATTTTGTTCTTGATATGTAATTTTTGAGAGATAAGGTTTTGTGATTTTTAATGTAGTATAAATGTTGTTTAAAATTCTGAGAATTATTTCACAAAATCTTTCTTTTTTCATATTATGCTAAGAGAATAAATGAAATTACTATTTTTAATTTTGTTAGCATAAAATTTAAAATCAAGTGTGAAATCTGTCTTTATAACATGCAAATGGTTATCAAAATAATATAACTCCTTAGATTTATAAAGAATCCTTTTAGAATGGTGTTGGATTCTTTGGGATGTAATACAGCTTGGATTCACTTATAAATCAATTTCTATAAGTTCTGAATAGTGTTTAATAGAGTATTGTTCCCTTCTTCAAGGAGTATTATGAAAGTTCTGGGAGAGATGTTAGTGGATGAAATTGATTCTGTACCAAATGCTCTAAAATAGACCATAAGGGTTCAGTTATATTGATGTCAGGTGGCTGTGCATGCCAAGGTTGTTATTTAGCTACATTTTCGTGTTCAGCAAATTATGATTGGAATGTTCCACTGCACATATAGAACATTATCATCCTGGATGATAAGCTGCTCCTGAAGGAAACAAAATTTGCATCATATGATGAACATGGTCTATATAATCTCTCTATAGTTCTCCCCAGTTATCCTTCCTTTTGAATAATCACTATTACTGAAATTTAATGATAAATGTGCATATACTGTATCTGTAAAGTATTTTGAAACATAATATATTTATTTCCACTTAAGGTCAACCTCCTTTAAAAGCAGTTTGATACATGCATCTTTGGTCACATTTCCTATTCATTTTAAAGTGTAACTGTTTTATTTTTTTATAGTTATAGAGAATTATGTGAACCAGTGAAGATCATTTTAATAGAAAAAGAATAATCAATGATTCAATCTATGTATTTGGTCTGAGGAAACTATCCAGATTGATGCATTGAAAAATTTCCTACATTTTTTATAAATCGACTATTTGCTATTTTCTTTAAGCACAAGTATCATTGGACCATTTATCTTTCAAGAAATTATTTAATTTGTAATTTTATCATGTGTTTTGTTAGGAGACATTATTATATGACAATTATTTATTGTGCCTTACATTGATAATTTAAGATGTGGCTCCTATATCTATGTCTATTAAGTAAATTTTCCTCCTACTAATTTCCCTTCCTTTTACCTTATTAAAATATACTTACTTTAATTGAAGATAGTTAATTTAGAAAATTAAGTCTGAATTGTACCTCACTACTTTCCAATAAGGAAAACAACACAATAACCATCCAGACTTTGTGGCCATTAACAGCATTAATATTACTATTTTAAATGGTGGTGACAAACTAAATTAATCATATTTTCTGAAAGAGAAGCTTATTGAAATATTATTTGATTTCTATGTAATAAATTAAAAGTTTTTTCACAAATTTTATTGCAATTGATTCCTATTTCATATCTGATCTTATTGTGAATTGTGATTAATAGAGTAAGGAAAACTATTATATTGAAAAATGAAACTAATATAAAATGCTTTTGTCATAAATTACCCATTGATATAATTTTAATTTGTTTGGAATCTTATTGTTTAAAAAGTTTTCCATTTTTAAAAATGTTTAGATATATATATATATTTGTAGTTTTTGTTTTCACTTTGCTTAAACTAAATAATAATGTATCTTCAATTTAAGGATATGTGTTAAGAAAGACTCTTATCTCCTATTTTATTTTGTTATCATAATTACCTTTAAAATCGAATAGATTGAGATTTTTTCAGTTTATTATTGAATAAAATTAAAACCTTACATCATATAATGTAATTCTGTATTTAATAAGTTTCTTGTTGCTTTTAGATTCAAAATACAAAGTTATTTTCATTTTTATTTGTTATTTTCTATCTAAATATCTGTATTATTCTTCAAATAAACACAATGTGATATGTAAATTTAACACATGAAATAAAAGGGAACATATTAAATATGATTACTCCTCTTCTCAACTGCAGATGCTAAAAGTGCTCTCCACCCATCACCACATGTAAGTACATTTGTGGAGATTTATATATACTCTTGTCAGTTCTGTGATGCTATTGATGACATCTTAGATCCTGATCTTGAGTTCTTAAATTGTGTGTGGATTTCTTTTCTATATTCTTCCCTTTAACAATCCCCACAGGTAAAAGTGGACAGGTCAAGTGACCAAGGAAACCACAAGTTTTTGTTTGTTATCTTCTCCAAAAAAATATCCTCCACATGAGACAATCATGATCTGGTCTGTGGTATGTTTCACCAGCCTTCTGAAAGTAACGTAACTGAAACTTCTGGAAAATTTGATTAAAGCCCCTCAGAATTCCCATATTGTAAACTGTTCACTGTCGTCTCACAGAATATGGGCCCCCATGTTTGGGGATTTTGTTGCCAAAATCATAATATGCAAAAATAAACAAATTACTGTAAAAATGCTATATTTTATAATATTTTGACAAGCTTGTTTTACGTTCTTTACTCTGTATTTCAAGGTATTTGTTAGCTTTATTAAAAGAAATTTATGTAAAATCTCAATTAAAAATAAATATTAAAAATGCTTCGATTTATATGTGTGTGAAGTAAGGAATATATTACAATACATTTTTAATTACATGATTATAAAACTGTATAAATCATGGCATAGCAGAGTAAATCTTATATGTATTAATAACAAGGTTTTATTACAGCTAACAAAAAAGTATGTATTTATGTATGAACTTTTATCTTTCTAATTTTTATCATTAATATTATTGAACTTATTAATATTTGTATCTTTATTGTGGAAATAAATAATTTATTCTAATTATTATTTAAGTCAAGCGTATGCTACTGATTTCAAATTTTTTTTTAATCTTTATCTTTAGTGGCGAAGAAAAAAACTTTGTTTGATGATAGACCAGTTGAAATACAGGAACTGACTTACATAATTAAACAAGATATTAACAGTTTAAACAAACAAATAGCTCAATTACAAGAAGTTAGTTTTAGTTTTTATTACTTAGTGGGTTGATTTCTTAGTGGGTTGGAATATAATTTAATAATTTTTATTGTTTTATATTGCCAGCATTCAATTTCTTGGAAGAGGAACAATGGAAAGCATATGCAATCACATAGTAATTCTGTTGTCATTGCACTCCAGGTATCTTTTTTCTATCTTGCAAATTAATGAACAAAATAATCTGAACATTTTAAAAATGTTTTAGAATGTATTAGAAATGTATACAAAAATTAAATTCTTATGAATAAGAATTTAGCTGTTCAATTTTTAAAGCTAATTTTATATATTTCATGTCTATGGAATAATATATGCAAAATGAATAACAAAATATGAAAACTGCTAAAATAACAATGAATTTTATTAAAATCTTAAAAAAAAAAATCTACAGATGTGTGCGAAACAAAATGTCAGTGCTGTTAAATGAGATCCATGCATAAAATGAATTGTTGTAACACAGAATTAAGTAAACAGTGACAAAATATCATTAATTTTACAGGAAATATAAGAAGCATAGTGAAGAAGTAAATATTTGCTGTGTGAGTATTTCTAAAAAAACGATAAAATATAAAGATAGTCGTTGAGCATTTTGTGGAAAAATTGAAACATTTTTACTTTCTACTTTTCTGTCTTTTACTATTGCTAAATTTTGGCAGTCAAAACCTTAAAAAATGCGGCCAAAACTTGTTGCATAAGATAATTAAGTGTACTATTTTGGCAGTTCTAAGTTAGTATTTATGGCTTGAATTTTAAAGCAGAATTTTTGTGAAAAGTGTTTGTTTTTTATTATTTATGATTATTTCTTAAGGTAAACTTGCAATGACTGATACCTTATATGGAGTTCCTTTAAAACTGGCACAAAAACAAATAATTTTCTCATGGTCAAATTGTTTAGTCAAATCTCTAAATATTTGCTTACCTCTTGATGATAAAAGTATTAAAAAGAAAGTAGATATAAAATTATCATATCAAGGAGCAGACAGTGAAATTCTTAGGATATAATCTAAAAACTAAAAGTATGCCCATTCTTGCCATTTTTTCTTTGCTTTAGATCAATTAATGGATGTATATGATCTTCTGCAATCAAAAATTTTTATAAATGGAATTAGTAATAAGCTTAATACTTTTGAAAAACTTGGCAGTGTGAAGTTATTCCATGATATTGTGTTGTAATACAATTAGATCATGCATATTGGAAAAAGTAAAATCATGCCTTGAAAATCTTAGTTAAATTGCAGCAAACTCTGCTAGTATGTACCAATGGAGTACTATCAATGGCACTGTACCTTTGCGTGGACTTATTTAACATCTTTTGCTAATGTATTTTGCATTACATATCAAATAATAATATATAATAATTAAAATTATATAAATATTAATACATAATAATTAATATTTTGCATTACATATTAACTAACATTGTGTGTCAAAATTTTAAAATATCAATTGTTATTATGCTACTGATAATGAAAATTGTGAATAAAATTGAAGAGCATTAAAAGTCTAGAATTAAGTGCATATTCTTCCTAAAGGTTATAAACGGATTTTAAAAATTGAAAAGTAAACATTCTAATACTTTAGAAAGGAAAATTAGAAAGCATAATGAATGAATTCTATTTGACAATAATG
This sequence comes from Latrodectus elegans, assembly GCA_030067965.1. Classification (NCBI taxonomy): domain Eukaryota; kingdom Metazoa; phylum Arthropoda; class Arachnida; order Araneae; family Theridiidae; genus Latrodectus; species Latrodectus elegans. The sequence continues at coordinate 84,478,028 of CM057809.1, forward strand.
GACTGTTTGATTTGCATTTTTTACTTGATATTACTAGCCATATTGAGTATCTACTATGTGCATTTTTAGTTAATAGTACTAGCCATATCGAGTTTCTAAACTTAAAACAAGGCAAAAATAATTTATTACATAGATAAGTGAAAAAAACATCTGTCTATTTGAAATGAAATTAGAAGTGTTATTCGCTCAGTTTGAAAATGAGGATTCGAGTTAAATTTCCAATATGAAAATCTGAGTGAATGTAGTGAAAATGATAAGCAATTTAATCAAATGTATTGAAATAGTTAAAATTTTGCATAGGAGACATTTGATAGTCATGTTTATGATTTTGTTAAAGAAGAAAATTTTATTTACTCTTTTAACTTCACTTGGTGAATAAAATATAATACAAATGCCTTGTACAAATGAAACTTATTGCTTTCAAAACAAATACGTGCATAAAAATTTTGCTATAAAGTTTTTACAAGACCATTGCTTTTGATATAATTAATTTCTCACGTTCACTATCACAAACATTTTCCTGAAATATGAAAATTTTAAGAAAAACACCTATATATTTCATTTTGGAATTATAGAGATATTTATCAGTATTTTCCTCACTGAAATTAATTAAAAGCATTTATAATAATTAAAAGCACTGAAATTAAATAAAAGGGTACAAATAAACATTTCGAATTTACTGCTGAAGAATTCTCTTCCGTTATGTCAGATGCAAGAAACATTTAAGGCCTAGGGGTATCTAAACAGTCTGAAAAGTTTATTTAATGTTATATAATGTTCATGTGCTGTGTGATATATTTTTGCATACAATAATTAAATCATTTAAAAAAGGTAATTACATCTAGACACATACTTTTATTAAAATCATTCAACTAACACCTGGGCAAGGTTTCTTTCTTGCTAATAGGCCTTGTGCTCAATGCCAATAATTGTTCCATAGTTATCTTCAAATGAAACTAATATTTGTAACACCATCATGAAGTTATCATATTCTCTTACAGAAGATTATTCCTGACTGTTATTCATTGGCTTTTAACTAAAATAGCTTAAAATTTTATTTTCAAGATTTAATTTCTCTCCTGAGGGGCAGTTCCATACTCATCTTTGTTCACAAATTCTTAGCCATGAATGTTAGGTAGTGTAAAAAGAGGTTAATTTTCATCACTATTATTAACATCTTCTTAGCTCTACATCCATGCAGGATTTTGGTCTCTCCCCTAACAACTTCACTTTTTTTGATCTTTGACCTTTGTATTCTAATTTTTGATTTTCATCTTTCCAACCTCATCCAGCTATCTCTTTGTGGGACATCCAACTTGGTATTAACTCTCCAGTCACCCTCTGTATATTTTCTTTGTTATTTTGCCACTTATTTGCTTCAGATATCCAAGCCAGTCTATTCTTTTTGTTTTTATTATATTTACTTTATCGAACTTACTTCATTTTGAATTACTCATAATCCTCTACATATCTACATTCTTAATCCATATATTTTCCTTAGAATTTTCTTTCAAAGGTTATAAGAAATTTTTCTTATTTTCTGAGGCAGTTGAACCCATCTGATAAAAGATTTTCTATTGGAGCACCCAAGGTTGTCTGTTTCTTTCTTAAACCAATTTAAGAGAACCTCTGTTAGCCAGCAAGGAAAAATTATTGTGTAATATAAAAATTATTTTTTTAAGATTTCAATATATTTTTATGTCATTTCAAAAATTTTTTTGTTCATTTTTACCTATCTACATACGTTAGTCTCTGATATTTTAAAATCTTTATTTTTTTTTTAGTCCAAATTAGCATCCATGTCTAATGACTTTCGTGGGATTCTGGAAGTGAGAAATCAGGTTAGTTTTCTTAATATTATAATTATAACAATAAATCTTTCATTCTTAAGGTATTTCCATCTACAATAGTACTTACACATTAAATAACTTTTTGCTTATAAACTATTATTTTTCAAGCTGTATTAGTTTTCAGTTTTTATTTTAAAATGTTGTAGAAGTATGTTGTCATTATGTAGGATGTGTATCAATCTAAACTTATGGTTTTATACATTACCAACTTTATTAATTTACATTTAGATGGAATTACTGATTGTGTAGTATCAAAGTGTTACATTAAAAGATGCATCTTAATGTTTTGATTGAGGCCATGCAGTATCCTGGTTGGAAAGAGTGTTGCTCTATAAGGTAGTGATCTCTATTCCTGACCTAACTGAAGAGCCATCATTTCAATTAATGTCAGTTGCCTAAATAGGTCATGGTTGCAATATTTTTAATGTGAAATGGTACTTATGGTGGCAGTCTTCTGCATGGTTCCTGCTTCAAAATTATGCAGGCTAAACCTTCTATGGAGCGACGATTTTTTATCTACTGTATAAGTTGCATTCAATTTTTGCTCATGCTGTGTGGAAAGCTAAAATTGCCTTGTGACCTTGTATTTAAAAGTAAAAAAAAAATTTGATAGTTTATGCAGACATTTTTTTATACTTCATGTTGCTAAAAATATTTAAAAGATGTCATTCAGCATCATTTGATTAATCATCATTTCTTAATGAAGGAATTTGCAAATGCTGTATCTCATCTAAGTTTTATACTGAGAGGCATTAAAAAAAGACTAAGTTGTATTATAAGTATATCCATATACACGTATCATTATTTTTCCTTATTATTTTATATTAAAACAGTTAACTGTTTGGTATAATTTGAAGTTTCTTGTTATATGTTAATTTTAAATAATAAAGAGAAAGCAACCAAGCTACTGTAATGTTACAGCAATGAATAAACCTCTAGAAAACTTCTCATAGTATTTTAATATATAGCATTAATTTGTAATATAGGAATAAAACATATTACATGCAGATGTTAAATTTTTTAAATTGATAATTCATTTTTAATAAAAAGCTTACATATTTTTAAGGCGTTTGGAGATTCTGTTTGTTAATAAATTAGAGTTTCATTTTAGAATTTGAAGTATCAAAAAAATCGGCGTGAACAATTTACCGAAGGTTTTGTATCAGCATCCTTGCCACCATCTGCTGTATCTGGATACAATGGTAGTGTTCTTTTATCAGATGATCATGCCAGAAGTCATGTTTCTGTAAATATGGATGATAATAATGAACATTTTCACCAACAAATGCAGCTTATTGATGAACAAGTGAGTTTATAATGTTAAGAATTTTATTTGCTAAAAATCAATTTTCAATAAAGTTTTTGTTAAACTATTTTGATAAACTTTTTTTTATTATTATGTACTTAAAATAAGGCTTAAAAGCTGATAAAAAACTCCTATTTGTTAATGTAAATCATTATTTCTTTGAAATATTAAGGTAATTGAAAATAAAATGTTTTTTTTATTATTAATAAAGATATTAAATTGCTATACAAATCTAAAATTTTTCAATTTTATCATTTTCCTAAATTTGTTGAATATTTTTCTGAGAATTTCACTCTAATAATTTCTAAATGTCCACTTTTAGGCGTTTCTGTAAATTCACTTCAAAATTTTCAAGTTGCTGAGAACTAATGTTGATTGTCTGTTTTGTTCTAATGATATTTTTAAGAATTATTGTTAACATGTATTGATAAGAAAATGAATTTCAATTATTTTTTAATATATGATTACATATTACTTGTATTCTTTTTTTTTTGTGTAGATTCCATTGAAATATTTGGAACCTTGTAATACTTAGAGATTACAATAGCAAATCATATGCATTTCTTTTCATGAGCCAAGCTAGCAGCCAAAGCTTTTAATGCGTTTGGCCTTTATTGCAATAGTTTTTTTTATTCGAACCCCATATTAGGTCATAGATGCTTGTAGTAGTTTGGAATGTTATTTAATTTTTAGGTCCCTGTCTAATCAGCCCTTGTGTGGAAAAAATGATGACTAAAAAATAAAACTTTTTCTGCGTGAATAATATTGATTATTTTTTCCAAAGAAGATGTGGTTTGCTAATTTTATTCTCTTTAGCTTTCTTCCAGAAAGCTCTATCATTAATTTTTGTGAAGAGATCTTTCAGATTTAACTCAATGTTCAATCACAGCTTTTGTCCTCTTTGTTATGCATTAGGTTCCAGTATGATTTTTGTCTCTCTCTGATTATTGTTCTATTCTTCAATGCAATCATGATAATGTGTTTCCTGAATATTTATATGGTGATAAATATAATTCATCAATAAATAGATTTTGATTGCTTCTGTTTATTTTATTTCTAATTTCTTTATTTGCTCTAACTCTCCATATTAGCACTGATTTATAATTTTTAAAAAATTATAAACGTAAAACAATACTACTATATTTTTTTTGTAAACAGTTGATAAATGATTTCCATTTTTATGAGTTGCTTAATTTTCACTTCCATATTTTATTATTCATCCTGTGATTGTAAACATTTATTTTTATTTTGTTACGTTTTTATAAGCACTTATATAAAAACTTGCATGTTTATTATAAACTTCGGAAGAATTTTAAATGCAAGCATAATTTTAGATACATTTATAATTTGCATTTAAAATTAAATTAATTTATTATCTTGTTTTCAGTTATATTAAAATTATATCAACTTTTTAAAATTATTTGATGAGAGATTTGTTTTTATTCTGTAGTCATGCACAAATATGGTCATCTGTCTCCATGTTTCTTTTTAATTTATTATGTAAATAAAGGATTTGTATATTCAATTAATTTTCTCTGTACTGGCAATTTATTCTTGTCTGTTTTTATAAAACAATACAATGTCATCTGAAAGCATAAAAATTTTAATTGTTTCACTGAAAATTAGGGACTAATGAAACTTTAATTTAATAACCAAACAATTGGAATTTCACATAATATGAACATGAGTGACATGGTATATAAAAGAGGAAATATACTTAGGTGATGCAGTGATGTATATTTATTCTCTCCCAAAAGTATGCTTTTAGAGCAACAAATATATTTATTTACTTATTTTATTATGATTGAAATTTTAGTTTTAAATTCATTGAGTAATTATTCAAATAAAATTGGTAATTCAATTGAATGAAGTTTGAAGTGTTTTTATAAAGGCTTAAAAATTTATGTAAACATGAATGGTCTGAAGAACAAGTGGTTATAAAGAATTTACATGAAAGCATTTAGAAATTCAGTAATTCTAGTGTAGTATGCTGTGTAATATATTTCAAAGGTTTGCTGCTTTAAAGAAAAAAAATTATAATTTCATGATTTTTCAGATCTGATATTGCACAGAAGCGTTCCACATTATAATTTAACACTGCCCCATAAGATTCTAAAAATGTAAGAATGTGAGATAAATATTTTTTAAGAATCAAAAATATATAAAAGAACTTTAAAAAAACTACTATCAATGCTGGAGAAAAATAGAATTATTGGAATGATATGTGGGCGGTGGATAATTCATTTGTCAATTTAGAATATGTGATTACCCATGACTAAATATATCATGAAACTTGTCTTTCTAAAACATAAATTTAATAGCTATCTAGCTATTAAATAATCAGCACTCTGGTCTTCAATTCAACAGTTCATGGATTTGTTTTTACCTTTACTATGTATTTATTTTAAGCCCATTTTATTAGAATCCATTTTAAACTATAGATCCCTTTCATAATCCTTGTATAAATATGGTTGTGGAAAAAATTTTTCACTGTAAAACTTGTTCACATGTTTGATTTCATCATTATGCATAAGTACTTATATTGGTTTGGAATTCATTTTAAACTGTAGATCCATGTCCAACTAGCCCCAATGTTTGATTTCTTTTATTCTGTAAATACAAAATTTTCTTATTCAACACAATATTGCATTAACCATTGTTGGGCCACAATCATTTACATGACTGTTTGCTCTTTAAACGCTTTTTAGTGATACAAACAAAATATTTGCATATTTTCTGTCAGTGTTTTTGAAAAATGTTTTTAATATTTTTCCATAAATTAAATTTGTTATAGAATTTATATTTTCACTCACTTGTTACAGAATTGGATTTTATCTTTTTTTTATTTTTCATCACACTGTTTTGTTTAATTTTTGTTAACTATATATTTGAAAGAAATTTTTTTTGTTATTGAACGCTAATTGTGTTATGATTGCAGATATTTTTCTAAACTTTCAAAAAATGTTTTCAATGTCTGCTTTGATTTATTGTGTTACATGCATAAATAAAATTTAGAGCAACAAATAATAGGAGATAAAGAAAGAAATGAATTTATACTTAGACATTTTTCATTTACAAGATTATTTGTCTTAATAAGTTCATTTTTTCTCATCATATTATTCATTTTTAGTTATTGTAGTAATATATAATCTATGTCGTTATGATTTCTCTATTGTATGCAAGCAGTTTTGTGTATTTGTAGTGAGAATTATTACCATCCTGCTTGAGGAGAAGAAATATTCGAAGATACATGGCATTTTTTTTATAGTTTGTCATTGAAAAAAATATTCTTTATTTTGTTGAACACTGTTTTTTTAATTTTGATGAAAGAAATGAATACTTGAAGTTTTTTTCCCTATAAATGTATAGAATAATAATGTAATATTTCAGGACATTAAACTATATAAAAATAGTATATAGTAGAATAAAACATGAATACAATGTTCTCATGTTTTAGATGCAATCGGAGTTTTTTCACCATATTCATATTGCTGCAAAATAGTTTTGCAGATTATTTCATAAATATTTGTAAAATATGATAACATTAGAGTAGACTGTCTAAATTCATTGCATATTTACAATGAATTTAAGTGAGAGAGTGTACAAAGTCTTATTGAAAAAAGGTTACTCAGAGATATTGCTAGTTCTACCAAGGTGAAGTGTAAAAATGAATGTATAAATTTTACATCATACTTAGTAATATAATATTTCTTAAAAATAATATAATATTTTATAAAGCATATGTGGTTGGATATAATACTCTTACCTGCAAGTAATGGTAAAAAAATATGTGTTGAGTGCTTTGCTTCAAAGTAATTAAAAAAATACTACAAAATATAATAGTGTATATGTTTGCAGTATCTTTTAATATTAAAAATACTACATGTTCAATTTTTATATAAAAAAAATAATGTTTAAATCTCTGAATTTAAATTTGCATTGATTAAAAAAATGTAAATCAATTCCATTTGAAGATTTTCAAGAGTTCCTGCAAATGATTTAGAAAATAAGTCACCAAATTTAATGTGATTTTAATACACTTAAAACCGGCAAATTGCTCTTCAAATACACTAATGTGTCCTTAATAATCTGTTTGTTTACATGGACATTGTTCCTTGATATTGTTCCAAGAAGAGTTGATGAAAATTAGGCAACTTATCTGTTTTGAAACTAGTGAAAATTTAGGTTGAAAGGAGTACTTGCATTGATAAGTTGTTCAACTTTTTTTTTCTCATCAATTCCTTGTTTAGGTCATTCAGTTAGACTGCTACATCAACTACAAATGATGATTCATATTTGAAAGAACTTTTAATATTCTAGTTTCTCCTTTTCTGTAGAAAAGGATAAAGAAACTAGAAAGTTAAAAGTAATAAATAAAAAATAAGGAAAGAGATTATTTCATCAAGTAAACCAACAAATCTTTTCAATACATTTCTACCATACTCTTCAGAGTAATAAATAAAATGATTATGTGGTCCATTCATTTGTTTCAACACCTTTTTAAATTATCTGTGGTTTCAAACATGTGAGCAAATAAAATTAATCTTATACTTGCTATTTTTATTACGTTCCCCATTTTAGCTGTGCACATTTGTCTCATGTTAATAATCCAGTGATAATTTATAAAATTGCTTATCTTATTATCCAGACGACTTTGTAAAATCTTCAAGAGTTCAATAATAGTTAGAATCCCACCTGTTGTAAAACTGAATAGTTTGTAAAGATCGAAATTATGAGCACTAGCTCAGCATAAATGATGAAGTATCAGTTAGTTGTTCTCTTCATTTAATTATTCCATCAAGCACCATTGCCATAAAGCTTTTAGTTATCTCTTTTTTTAAAAAATGTTGCTTTGATTTATAAGCTGTTCAAAAGTATTCAAATTTGTTGATTGCATTCCAACGTTTATAGTAGTACAATAATATTGTTTGATATTTTTCAATTATGTTTTTCGCTATTCTGATATAGTTTATATTTTTCAATTTGTAAAAGATTTCAGAGCACAATTTCTTACAAGTCAATAAAATGCATTCCTCTGCAAAATTTCTATCAATTCATTTTTAAACATTAACACTCTGTGTTCTAACAAAATTACCTTGTGGGTGCCTTTGTAAAAAATTTCTTTACTACAAATAGGAGAGCAATATGAAATAACTACATTATAAATATTCTTGGTGATTTTATTATTTTCCATGAAATTTTCTTAACAGGGAGTGTTTTGTATTGTAATATAGTCTGATGTTACAACTTTTACAGATACTAATTATGAAATTAAAATGTCAGACATGTAATTCTGATTTTATTTTGTTCAAACTTGAACTTTAAAATATTTTACTAGTCAAGTTTGCAAAAATTTCCTATACAACCTTATTAACTGGCCTAAATGTATCTAATGTAAATGTGAAAAAAAAACTATTGTTTATCATGGAAAAAATATGGGCGGGGTAGATTTTCCCTCTAATCTTTAGTCAAATTCCAGAAATAAAGTTTTAATTGAACTTCAATAAGCCAGAAATTTAACTCTTATGGGTCAGATTCCAAACCCCCTGCATATCATATGTTGTGCACCCTAAGTTTACACACTGTCTAAATATTTTATTTTTCATTACTGTTCTTTGAAGTGAAATATATTACTTAAAAAGTTAATTATATAAAATTATTTTATTAAACATTAAAGTTAATTATAAAATTGTTATATAAAAGTTATTATATAATTATAAAATTGTTATATAAAAGTATTTAATTGCTTAAAGAAATAGTCTACAAATATAATGAAAAAAATATTACATTACAAGTGAAAAAAGGATGCAAAGAAGGAATCATTTTAAAATTATTTGATAAATGGTATGAAGCAAAACTTAAAATAATTTTTTTAATAAGTAATGTATATTAGGGACTTTAAAAGTATTTTAAAATTAGACAACACCCATTTTTGATTGATTTGGTGCCTGGAAAGTAAGTAGAATTCTTTCAGAAACCTGTGGTAGATTTCTAAAGCCTCATATTTTGATAACTATGGCCAATAAGCCTAACAATTTCTAAGATGATGTAAAAATTATTAGCATTATCACTGTTTTTTGAGGGAAATAGTTAAAAAAAATTGAAGCATTTGTGCTTTAATTATATGTAGATGTTAAAGCATTTAAAACAAATTTTTAGTTCATGTGCCAAACTTTTTCAAAAAAAAAAAAAAAAAAAATGTCAATAGCAAATTTAAGTAAATTTTATCTTTGGTTCTGCTGCATTCCCATTCTTTATACTTTATTAAAAAAATTCCCATAAATTGTTAATTCTGTGGTAGCAAAGTCTGGTTTGGAAGTAATAATATATCAAGTTGGCTCTTTTTTTTTTTTTTATCATATATCATGGAATTGTAAGTTAATTATCCATTCTTTTTTGTTTTTAATTTTTTAGGATACTTATATTCAAAGCCGTGCTGATACAATGCAGAGTATTGAATCTACTATTGTAGAACTTGGAAGCATATTTCAACAACTTGCCCATATGGTTAAAGAACAAGAAGATCTTGTTTGCCGTATAGATTCTAATGTAGAACAATCACAATTAAATGTTCAAGCTGCACATTCTGAAATTTTAAAATATTTTAGATCTGTAACTTCTAATAGATTATTAATAATCAAAATATTTGCTGTTCTAATATTATTTTTTATAATTTTTGTTGTTTTTTTAGCATAAGAATGAATTAAAAATTTTTAGTCATTGTTATTTTATATATCACATGAAATTTCAAGTGACTTATTTTTATACATGCAAAATTTAACTTAATACTTATATATGAGTGTATTTTAAGAAGTACATATGTAAGTAACAGCTGTAAATTCAATATATATTTCTAATTCTCTTAGAAAGATATATTTTTCCGTTTTATAAATAAAATATTTATTAATAACTTTCTTTTATAGTCTCATTTACTTAATTTTTGAACTAATATATGAAACATTAGCCTTTTGAACTAATATATTATTAAACATTAGCTTTATAAAGTTTTCTTAATTTATAGACGTATTTTCTTAAGAAATTGCATGTTTTAGTCTGCCATATGTAACACATGAAGTAAAATTAAAATAGATATAAAGATAAGAAAGTAATCTTTTTAAAAAACGAAGACATTGATATGAACTATTAAGGTCACTAAATATGTGATAATCAAATCTAAAATACTGAACTTTTAAAGAATGTTATCTTTCACTATCCTTTCCTAATTATATAAACCAATTTTATTTGTATGCAAGCCCATTTAATTGTTATACATTGAGAAAAAGCATTTGTAGATCTTTGTAAATTAAGTTTTCTTATAATAGAACATTGCAGTTCAGTTTTGCATCTATATCACAGCTTAAAATTTATAAACAAAACTTTAAATAAATAAAAAAATTTCTATTTTCAGAAAAATCTTCAGTTTTGAGATCAGGATTCATAATTATTTTAATAATAATACGAAAAAAATGGATAGCTTCAAAAATTTTCTGTCTTTTTTACAGTCAAAACTTACAGCAGCTGAAAACAGTTTATTGGTACTACATTCATTGCAAGGCTGCAATTTAAATATTTAAACTTTTAACCACAAAATGAAACTTCTGTCTAGTCTTATATTATAAGTTGATGTTATATTATTACTTTTATATTTTCTTGTTTTGTTGCGTTTTTTTTGTGAAGTGTGAAAATATGTGCTGTTGAAAAGACATTAGTTTAAATCATTCAATTGGGTTATTTGAGTGACGAACACACAGTGATGGAATCAAGAAAATAGAGTATTTAATAACCATGATACTGCTTTCTTTTATTGTAGAAATTTTGGTTGAAAAATACTTTATTAGGTATCATAATTGCTATTTTTTTTTATTTTAATGAAAAAATATTTTAACATTTCAATAATTATTTTAAGTGATTGAAAATATACAAAATTTTTGAATTCTGGTTGGTTGGATTTTGTTGCTAGAGGCTTATAGAAGGATATGCTGCACCTAACTGGTTTTAGGTGTGTGTGTGTGTGTGCGCGTGCGTGCGTTTTTTTTTTTTTTTTAATTAATTAAGATCTTAACTACACAGGTAAGTTTAAAACTTAAATATATGTTAAAGTAAAATATAGTGAACATGAAGTTACAAATGTTTAATATATAAATTAAATGAAATGTAGAAATCCAACGAGGCAAAAAGGTTTCTATGGGGTGGTTCCCTCAATAAATATAGATATATTATTATTAGTATTGAAAAATTTAAAACGGTAATAGTTGAAATCTAGAAATATAAAATATAGTTTTCAGTATATGGTTCATCTCACATGTTGTACTCTTGAGTTTAAATCTTTCAGAAACAAATGCTTGGGTGTGAAACATGTTTGATATGCAAACGAGAGTTAATTTACAGTGGCTGCTTTTATTTTGTTATAGTGAAATTGATGATGAAATGATTTATGGAAAGATAGCCCACAACTTGCTGTCCATTTGCCTGCTTTGTAACTCTTTCCAGAGAGAATGAATGAATTTTCTCATATCTAAAAGTAGGATAAATGGCTGAAGTAAAGCCAATGCACCTTTATCAGCTGCACCAACTTTTGCAATGTAAGAGATTTACTTGACTTTTTAGCGAGAGAATCGCATTCTCGGAAAATATTACTTAGTTTATTGGTTAGATTTTGTGGTTCAAGGTCAAAAAATAAAGATATATTAAAATATGGATTTTGCATAAGTTTTCTTTTTTCCTTCGAAATAACGCAACGATAAACTATCAATAAAATACAAAATTATTGTATTTAGTAATATTGAAATCTAATTATATAATCAAATACACTAGCCTTCAAAAAAGTTAAGGAATAACATGTTTTTGAAGCTCACCATAAAAAATGACATTAATAATAAAATTTATATGGTTGTTCAAAAAGTTATTTTGTTTTTTTCTATATAGAAGATTTAATTATATTTTTTTGCACCCAACTTCTCACTTGAATCACATAACCATTATATGTTTTGAGAATTCTTATTGCAAAGCTTGTGTGTGAGAAAGTCCAATTGATTGTACGCAATAGTTTTTAGTTAATGCCCTTTTAAATATTGAAAGCGAAAAGCAGCATTTTTGTCATATTTTACTTTATTACTATGGAAAAGGTAAAAATGATGTTTAAGCCTGAAAGAAATTATTCAATGTATATGCTGATGTATTAAGAGTACGCCAGTGCCACAACTGATTTGCAAAATTTCGATCCGGCAATTTTGATGTCGAAGATGTACCATGTTATTAAAGGCCGATTGAAGCTGATAAAGACACAATAAAGACATTACCTGATGCAAACCAGTGAACAACAACGCTTTAGATAGTCGAAAAACTAAATTCATCAAATCTAACTGTTTATACATTTTGAGAGACTTAAGTTTCATTTCAAACCTCGATGTATGTATTCCCCTTGTTCTCACGGCGAGAAATTTGTGTCCTCCCGTTAACGTCACAAAAAGGATCATCTTTGAAGTGCATTGTTACACGAGAATGAAAAATGGTTTGTAACAATGTCATATGTAACAGATCATAGAGTAAAAAATATGAACCGGTGCAAAGCATTTCGAAAACCAATACCCATCAAAAAAGAAAAAAAAGTGATGCTTTCTATTTGATGGAGTTTCAAAGGAATCGTTTTTTGAGCTATTGCCTGATAACACAAAAACTGATTCAGAAGTCTACTGTCCTCATCTGGACAAACTGAATTATGCACTTTAACAAAAGAGATGTAGAATACCACCAATATAATGCGAGACCTCAAAGCTTTTACAGCTTCAATGGGATATACTGCACGAATGTTATATTCTCTCGATCTCGCACATTCAGATTATTAATTGTTCCAGTCAGTGTAAAATTTTCTAGACTGTAAAATAATTAATTGAAATGAGGTTAAAAACCACCTGGGTCAGTTTTTTGGCCAGGCAAAAGCTAAAAATAAAAAATGAGTATGGAGTTGTGCTACTTCCAGAAAGAGGGCAAAAAGTATTGGAAAAGAGAGACCAATATATAATTAAATATATTTACTTATTATACGAAAATTGTAGTGTGTCGAGGTGTAGATGAATAATTTAAATCCAATTAGAACCCATTTTATAAGGAAAAACTTTAATGATGATATAACTTCATAGAGTAAACACATTCCGAAGATGAATGTAGTAGTTTTTACACAAATTATCACTTAGGTAGCGCTGCGACATATGTATAATCACTTGTCTTTCATTTTTACGAAAAAAAAAAAAAGACTTTTCAGAGAGATTACTTTTTGTTGTAAATCATTTATGCGTTTTTCTTATGTAAACTTTTAAGTTGCACTCAATACATACTTATTTTACACACATCGCATCTAAATTTGATGTTTCTATATTCATTCATTTTGCAAATTAGGTGCATAAAACCAGTTGCTTCTTAACTTTTGGGGTTAATGCAATATCAGTAAAATTGATTACGTAGATAATAACAAAAATTAAAAGCATAAACTAAAGTATAAAAAAAACCTATTGCTTTCAAAAAGTTTTCTGTGAGGTGGCTACCTCCAACAAATTAGTGTTAAAGTATAACTTTTAAAAATTAAACATTTTTGGTTAAAATTGTGACATAAAAATCAAATATGATAAACTATGTGAGGTTCATTCCACATTTCACACCTTTTATTTTATTCATTTAAGAGCAAATTTTTATACAAAACGTATGCTTCTGACACGACAGCGAGATAAATGGACATCAGACCTTTGTAGCGATAAAACTGACAATGAAGTGACTTAGGAGAATAGTATATATAATTGGTAACCTATATGTTACACGATTCCTGAGAAACAGTTACATACATTTTAACGTTAAATTGGCATTAGATTAGTGTTTTAAAACGTTTATATACTTTTTTCTCTCATATGAGAAAAATCTATGGTAAAAGTAGATTCGATGCAGATTTATCTCTCCCCTAATTTCTATCAAGACTTGAGACTTCGTATCCAGCAAAATAATAGTTCATAGTTCTTGACAGCAAGGTAATACAATGCTTTGAAAGTTCTTGACGCAACAGGATGACATCCAAAACCTGTTTCCAAAAGCTTCCAAAATACTTAGACTGTCAGTGTATATACAAGAGTTTCGACAGTTACTTGTATTCTTATATTGAAGAGCGTAATAGACATAGCCACAGCTTCAACAGTGAAGATGGAGCAAAACGTATGTAAGCTGTAACCAAAGTGAGTGTTGTTAATGAATACTTCACAGCCAACAAGAGAACCATAAGGTATGTAATGATAATAATAACCATAACTGATGTATACGAATTATACTGACTGGGATGCGATGAATATAGTTGTTGAAAAACAAGTGGTGTGTCGGATTTTCTGCATTGAGCAAAGGAAGTGATAAAAGTGATTATTGGATTATAATGAAGCGGATGATCAGATTGCTCACAGTTGAATCACTTCGAACTTTACAGACTGATAAATCCCACGTGTGATTTCGCGTTAATGAGAAAAGATGGGATGCTCGATAGAGGAGCATCATATGATCTCTTAAGTGCAAGAGGAAGTATCTCTGAACGAAAGACTTATGAAAAATCAGCATGATCTGTGGATAAAACTGAGAGACTACTGCATTTGTCTCAGGTCTAAGGATAACTCTTGAAAGATTACATATACTTAGGAAAAGTGATGCGGATGCACTTGACCATATTCTCAAAGCAGTGATGAACAGCATCCACCTATCAGATAAATCATATATATACATATATATATATATATACAGGTGATTATCAAAATAATAGAAATACTTTAGATTTTAAAGGAATCCTTTATTAATATGGCGTAGGACCGCCTTTCACTTGTAATACAGCTTGGAAACGCCTGGGAATCGAATTGTACAAATTGTTAAGTCTTTGGAGGAATATTGTACCATTCTTCATGGAGATATTGTGAAAGTTCCTTAAGAGATGCCGGTGGAGGATATCGATTCCGAATTGAAAGCTCTAAAACAGACCACAAAGGTTCGATTATACTGAGGTCTGGGGACTGGGAGGGCCAAGGCACATGTTCCACTTCAGCCTAATGTTCATTAAACCACGAGTGGACAACTCTGGCTGTACGAATGGGGGCATTATCATCTTGGAAAATTCCATCTCCTGCAGAAAAAAAAGTTGGCATCATAGGATGAACCTTGTCAGCTAAAACTTCTCTATATTTCTCCCCAGGGATCCTTCCTTTCAGGGTTACGATTGGGCCTGCAGAAAACCATGACACTGCTGTCCATACCATGACCGATCCACCTCCATGCTTGACAGATGGAATGAGGCAATCGGGATCATACACTTGTGCAGGGGTGTTCTTCAGACATATACCCGTCTTTTTGTGGGGAAAATGTGAAACATGATTCGTCTGACCATATAACAGTCTTCCACTTATCCATCGACCAGGTTTTGTGGTTGTGGCACCACTCTACACGACATTTGGCATTAGTATTTGTGACAAGTGGTTTGGGAATTGCTGTTCTCTTTATAAAGGTATCTCCTAACTGTAATTATACCACCTTATTAACTAAAAATAAAAATAAAGAATTAATTGTATATAGACTAAAGGAACACTTAAATAAATTTAGCATCTGGTTTTATGCATGGAAAATAGAATTAAATGTAGGAAAAACTCAAGCAATAGTTTTCTCAAAAGGATATAATGGGCCAAATAATAATATTAAAATCAATAACCAAATTATTCCTTGGTCTAACGAAGTGGGATATTTAGGATTAACTTTAGATAAAAGACTAACTTACAAGTCCTACTTTACTAAAACTATTAATAATAATAATTAATAATAAAAATATAATGTAGTACATGCAGTTTTATACCCTTTAATAGGATACAAATCTCAACTAAATTTTAAAAAGTAAAATCCTTTTGTATAATTCAATGTTGCGTTCAGTGATCAGCTACGCCTGCCAAATTTTTGGAGGGGCAGCTGACAGTCATATTACGAATTTACAAATAATTCAAAATAAGACTCTAGGGATAATTTCTAAGGGACCATGGTACTTTAGAAATGAAGCTATCAAGCGTAACATTTGTGTGACTAATGTTTCCAGTTACTTCTTTCAAATAAGCCTAAAGATTGAAGACCCACACCTAGAGGATACAACATGAGCCAAACTGCAGAGACGAGTGAGGAAAAACAACACAACACCCTGTCGTATAATCACATTTTAATGAATTAAATTTTTTGATTTCATTTTCTTTATTTTTCTCTCTTCTTTCTCTTTTCTTCTCTTATATAAATCAGGAATAATTTTATCACAACTAATGAATTTTTACCTTTTCAGATTTATTAATAATTTTTCACTAGTTTTTCAGTTACACCTATCCAACAGGAGATTGAACTTTGTTCTGAAACTCCTTCTCACCGTCTTTGATACAAAAATATTGGTGCATTTAATGGTATTGCATACTCAATACTGTTCAAAACTGTACTGTAGAAAAAAATGATAATTTGGTCTACTCAAACTTAAGTAGGGGAAGCTTATGAAAGAAGATGCCATTTAGTTTTTCCAAGAAAAATATATATTATTTCACACACTATCAAATATGCTCTTAAGTGGGAGCACTTAAAGAAATTTTATGTAAACAGAAGTATATGGAGGTAAAATGTGAGAAGTAGTAAACAAGTAAAGAGTATTCGATGTACGGCTTGAGAAATTCTTTATTTAAGCGTTTATCCTTTACTAAACTTATTTCGATCGTTATCATCTAGAATCGTATTTTAAGGAATTCATGTGACAAAAATGCTTGGAAAAAAAGCTTTATAATGGCATATTAAAAGAAATGACGAAGGCATGGAAGCTGCAAACTATATGAAAATACCTCTATCTTGGCAATAATCTTCTCCTTATTTTGAAATTAGGGATTGTAAAAATCAAGTAATACCGAATTTTTTAATCAAGAAGTTTAGAAGAAAAATTTTATGTACTTAAAAGTATTCTTAAAATTAAGCAGATTGTGTTCAAACTTTATAAATTTCTTTCATTTGCTGAACCTTATTAAAATACGTTCAGAGAATTCATAATATTTCATTTTTTTTTTTGCTTTAATTCTATTTCTAGAGTGAATTTTGAATTCATGAAATCATAAATCGGTCATATTTTTCCTTATATTAAAATAGTGTGTCGCTAATACTTTTAACTGGCGTAAATAGATGTCATTAAAATTTCTGTATCTATAGAAATCCCAATATTCCACATAATCCACTTAAATTTTCTGCATCAATTTGAATTGTTCTAATTATTCAATAGATGTCACCACTGAAAATTTTGACCATACAAAATGTGTATATTTCAAAAATGTCCAAGCAAGAGTACATTAATTCAAACAATAAGTGATTTATAAATGAAATATAAACTGAATAGAATTAGCAGTTGTTATTAAAACAACAGTTATGATCAAACATTAATTCTTAAAGCCTATTTTAATACCAACATTTATTTTTGCTATTATTATTGAATATTTGAATGAGACTTAAATAAAAAAATTTGAAAAACCCTAAATTTTTAATTTCTCATACAATAAATTAAAGAAAAATGAACTTTAGTAGTATGGTTATTTTCCTTTCTAAATGGTTGCGGTTTATTTGTCTTCTTCATATATAATACACGTAGAAAATTGTATAATATAAAGTATAACGTCAGTCTACACGTACATTCTAAGTATTAAAAAAAATCTAACCATCATTAGATCATTATAATTATTAACTACATGTCATTAAAAATTGGAATTAGATTCAAATTTTGCTTAAATTAATTTCATAAAGAGAAAAAAAAACTGAAGGAGAGATTATTTTTATAAAGTTTGCGTTTAACTTGGACAATTTATAAAACTTCTGCATGCCAGGCTCAAACGGAAAGTTATAATTCCAGTGTTTTTAGCTAACTTACTTTTAGAATACTTTTTACATTTTGAAATGAAAACTTAAATTTTTGTATTTAAATAATATTGAATAGTTTTAAATAATTTTGTCATAAAAATTGTTTGAAATAGATGTTACAGATATGTTTAAAATGTTGCAGGAAAAATTTTAAACTTTTATTTAATATCTTAGTGATATGTACATGCAGTAGAAAGACGGGAAATAGTTCGACACACCTTAAATTTTCCCTTTTAAGTTTTTCCTCTTTCTGATTTTAATTCAACTTTTATGTTTAAGATTTTAACAATTTGAGCTCGAAAATGAAAGAGGTTAGAAAAATTTCAGTTAAAAAAATAAAATAAGACGAAAATCATTTGAAAGAGGAATCGGTAGCTAATTATAAAGCAGCATAACAATAAAATAAATAAAATAATCAAATGAAACTATACAAATGTAATTTTGTAACCTAAGTGACTTAAGCTCGTTGGAGTTTAAATTTTCTGCTCTACTAACTGAGATGTTTGAACAAATGACATGTGATATTGTAAATGATAGATATGAAAGGCTGGGTTACATTATGTCAGGATACATTTTTGTTCAAATTCATTTTCTATACTGTGCTCAAATAAGAATAAAGGACTCTCAATTTTACAGAGCACAGCATGTACTGTAAAAATGCCTCGAGTTTTTTTTTCCGCAGAAATTTTCAGATTACTCATAGAACTAAGAAAATGAATTTCACTAATAAATTATTCAATATTTCTCACACAGCACATTAATTACGCATAGATACCAACTACTTTGGAATCAAATGCTTTTAGGGATACTGCCACCTCAGTAGCTGTTCAACTTCTTTTAAAGTTTATTTTTAACAATGCAAAACTTACTGATATAATTATTTATTATAATAATATCAAACAAATTCAGTGAAATTGTTATCCTTTATGATAGTATCCAATGAAAGAGGTTTAACCATATATATAAATAAAATCCTTATTCTCTTTCTTCACCGAATATTTATCTGAATTTGAACTAAAAAGTCTGCATGGGAGGAAGTGAAAGATATCAAAATATTGGTTTCTGGGTAACTTAAAATATAAGTTGTTTTATTTCAAAATTTCGGGTACAGAGTTTGTAATTAATTTACACCGCAATTAACTCTCTGACTTAAACTCACATTAGAATAACTTATGTCATGATATACTTAATTTAAGCAATGTAACACCTTCTTGTCCAAAAATGCTTATTTGAAGACAGAAAACGTACGTGTGTATTTTTTTTTTTTTTTTAACTTTTAAAATCATCACATGTCTTGTAACCCTTTAGGATAGAGAAAAAATAAATAAGGCATCTTATATCTTCTACTTTTTAGATGTCACAGTGTAATAATTTAAAAAAAAAAAAAAAAAAAAAAAAAAAACAATATGTACTCTTTGATAGTTGAAATTTTTTTTTGTTTTTACCTACTGTAAAAAATGTGTTGATTTTTTTTCCAATACGTTGATACGAAATGTGCTTATAAACCTATGAAAAGCAGCTCTATTTTAATATTTAATAACCTCGTAGCTAAAAGGAAATTTTTAGGCGTTCTACCCATGTCATTCGATTTGTTTTTAATTTATTTGTATGTGACATATATTTTGGTTTTGCAAAACAACGTTTTGAATAAAGCTAAGAAAATAGTATATATAGTGTTAAAAATATTATAAACATTGTTATTTTTCCAAATTGTAGCTTTTTCTCCGAAGCTAAATAGGCGTTTTCTACTGGAAGTTCCATCCTGTGAAAACTGGTGATTTTAATCCGCTAATAATAATATTAAATAGCAAAACGCTAAAGAGCCACAAATTTATAACTATGGTAGGAATGTGTTGTATTAAAAAGAAATTAAAAACATATCATATCTATCATAGTAAATGTTAACTAATATACACTGGTGAGAAAAACTTGAGCATCAATGAAAATTTTAAATTGATAGATGTGAAATTATAGAAAAAGGCTTCCTATAATTAGTACAATGAACACGCAGTTTGGTTAAAATATTAAAAAACATATATAATAAAAAATAAAAAAAACAATCACAGGCGACATGAGCGTACGTGAAACGTGTGCGATTGTTGCATGCAACTCAAGATTACGGTAAAAGGAAGGTTGGAAACACAACTGGAGATATTCGCTGCAAGTGAGTTCTTTCGCGAAATTTGGCTTGAAGAAATTACTTTGAAGTCTTCACAAATGGAAGAATGACCGGAAAGCTGATTGATTGATTGATTGATTTTGTAAGGTTTACTGATGCAAGGTCCAATAGTGGACATTTCACCGGAAAGCTGAAAGAGGGACACGGTGAAAATAGTTTAGCTGAAGAGTTCGGAATCAACAGAAGTGTTATTTCGAATACTTGGAAAGCCTTCCGAATCATAAATACTGCTATTAGAAAAGTTAGTGGTGGCCATTACAAGAAAACAAATGTAGTAGAGGACCAATATATCGTCGTGCAGAAAAAAAAAACCGATACAAGTCATCAAGAGCCAATGTTCAGCAACTTTGTACAGAACCGGAGTTGCAAATATCCCCGTTTACTGTGCCAGATGCCTTTACATATGTGGCCTATTCACATGCCGGGCTGAATGCTACATTCATTTGAAAGTTGTTCTTGGTCACGGCTCTTTAGAAGAGTGCAAGGAACATAAAAACTAGACATCTTATCAATGGAGTCATGTTCTCTTTACGGATAAAAGTCGTTTTAACGCCACAAGCATTTCTCAATACCAGTTGGTTTAGAGAGAGAACAGAACACGGTTTTATCTCATCAACACCACGGAAAGAGACTGTTACCGTGGTCCTGAAGTTATTGTCTGGGAAAGCATTATGTTGAACTAGTGGAGTGAGTTCCACGTTTTCGACATAGATTCTGTATTGTAAGGTGATTCATCCCCATGTGCACCAGATTTAAGATGTTATTGGACAAGATTTCTTTTTTATGAATGACAATGCACTATTTTACATGACTTCTAATAGCTTCTAAACAGCAACTACTAGAAAGAAAATATATCATATGAATTGATTGGACAACGTACTCCCCTGATATAAATCCCATAGAATATGTATCGGTTGCTTTGAGGAGATGTCTTGCATCACGATTACTTCCTCTTGTGAACACTCAACAATGGAAACACATGCTGATAGAGAAAGGGTACCTTTACTTCTAGAAATGTTGAATATACTAGTGCTGAGTATAGAGAGATGGTGCAAAATAATTCCTACTGAAAAGAAGGCATATCCTAAACTATGCAACATTCTGCATGTTGTTTTTCCTGTTGGACAGACAATAATATGTAACGATACTATGAATTCAGTAAAATGTTTTTTCTTTGATTCCTTACTATAGGTATTATATTCATTTTTGCACAATAATGTTTTCATATTGGTTTAAGCACAACATTCGTTACCTGTAAATTAAAAATACCTGTTGCTTAAGTTTGTTCACCAGTGTATTTTGTGAAAACCTCTACTTGATTCATTTCGGCATGACGGAAGAAGTAAAGTTAAGCAGCTGCAGAGTTTTTCTAGAAATTGGCCAAATAAACATTTGGCCAATTTCTTTAAGCCAAATATTTTGAAATAGGTTCATCAAACAGGTCTTTATTTACGTAGTCTACTAGTTACTACTCCACAAATCTCAAGACACCAAGTGTATTGGGAATATTTGGCGTTGAATGCCGATATTGCAGGTAAAAACATTAGAATCAATTGCTATTTACTGCAAAGCCTCATTACTGTTTAAAATATAAACCAGGCGTGTTTCACAATGGAGGAAAAGCTATTCAAAATAGTTTCATATTTATTCGGGAAAGATCACATTAAAGAAGAATTAGATTGATGGTCTCTGTTGGAATTATCTTAGATGGATATATGGACTTAAATGTTATTCGAAAATGCAATTTGACGGCCTAAAACAATACAGACCAATTACTGAGACCTCATTACTTGATAAGTATAATTTAACATTCGCAAACACTTAGAAAATTACGAATTAAAAATTTTGAATATTTTTGTCGCAATATGCCTCATAATAAATGATTATAAAAGGCCAAAAGAAAAATTATTTAATCTCTCAGGTCTAAAAACAGACCTGTCGAACGTGGTATTATATACCGGGTGAGCCAAAAGTTCGTTACAATTTTAAAAATTCATAAAAAAAAAGAAGAAAGTGAGATAAAGAAGTGCGGTTTGCAAGAAAGGGCTCACAAGGTAGTCGGATTTTTTTTAGCAGCAAAAGAAGTTTTAGTTAAAAAAAGTCACCTATAGATGGCGCTGACACCGAGAGATTCAGCAGAATTATGCAAATTAATCTTGCGATAAAAGGCCGTGATACTCGAGAATTTCTCATTCATTTTCAGAATGTTATCATTACCCGGTCGAGCGTTATTGGTGAAGTTGTTCTATTTGAACGGAGAGTCAGCAACTATTGCGTTGCGAAAATTTCACACGACGAAAGGACTGAAGACGAAGAAAGGCCCCATATCGTGTCCTGGAATAGTCATGCTTGTCAAGAGGTTCTCGGAAACTGGCTCTTTGGAGGATCGGTCACGCAGTGGAAGACTCTCGTTGGCGGAGAGCCGAATTACTGCGGTGGAAACTACAATGAATGATTTAGCGGCGAAATCGTCATTGGGAGTAGCAGTGCTCGCGAAGCTAGAAGAATATTGGATGTGCCTCAATCATCGATTCAACGTATCCTCCACGGGATATTGCATCTCTATCCCTACAAACTGCAGTCACTTACAACCGGGAGACACAGCTATGCGGGAATCATTTGCCGAGTGGGCTATGGCAAGAATCGAAAACGACTTTCAGTGGTTGTTCAACGTTTTCTGGACGGATGAGGCGCACTTCACACTACACGGGGATGTCAACACCCATAACACTCGTATATGGGCAACATATAATCCTCGTGAGTACACGACGAAATCTCTGCATCCAGCCAAGTTGACAGTCTGGTGTGGCTTCACCTCACCTTTCTTCTTTGAAGAACCGTGTCCCAGATTGGGCTGGAAAACGTGCACAATAACCGCTAAGCGTTACCTCACTCTTTTGCGTGACAAAGTCGTGCCCGCATTAAATCAAAGAGGTGTGTTATTTGTAATAAACTTTATGCAGGATGGCGCACCACCACATTATGCCAATCCAGTAAAACGATTCCTTTTGAGTACCTTTGGTGAAGAGAGACTGATCAGTCGAGGTTGCAAGATCGCATGGCCTCCACGATCACCCGACCTCACTCCGGTCAACTTCTGGTTGTGGGGCTATTTGAAATCACGTGTGCACCGTTCATCTCCTTCAACATTGGCCGAACTCAAAGATTCCATCTGTCGTGAGGTTTCTGCAATTCATTCAGACATATTGCATTCAGCTGTAACGGGCATTGCGAGTCACCTTAGTTGTGTCGTACAATGTACTGGAGGTCATACTGAACAACTGTTATTATTAGAATAAATGAATGGAGCGTACTGTAGTCCTTTTCATTGTGTTTCGGACAGTCAGCGCCATCTATAGGCGACTTTTTTTAACTAAAACTTTTTTGCTGCAAAAAAAAAAAAAAAAAAAAAAAATCCGACTACCTTCTGAGTCCTTTTTTGCAAACCGCACTTCTTCATCTTACTTTCTTCTTTTATTATGAATTTTTAAAATTGTAACGAACTTTTGGCTCACCCTGTGTGTGTGTATATATATATATGCTGACCAAAACTATTAAACTTAACTAACGGCTTCATAAGCATGATTAAATAATAAAGTCTACGACTGAGATGAAACGTCAAAGAATTTATCACGCATTATTCTAAAAATGATCACAATTCATATAATGCTATTTTTGACTGCAAAAGAAAACTACTTTTACGGAAGGATCTACTTGCCAAATGATAATTTAGAGGATTTACAAATGAATATATTCTTGTTGTATTAATAAAAGATTTCCATAAAAGGTTTGACAAATTTTGACGTTTAAAATTTAATAATTAATATAGATTCAATAACATTAATGATTAAATAGATTAAAAAATGTTCAAAAAAATCAACTTCCACATGTGTGCCTTCTATCCCACATGGAACATATAAATTACAATCGACTGCAAATTAAATAGGTCAGTTATTATGTTTCTAATCTTGACCATTAAGATAACAGTGTTCGACATTTTCATTATGTAAACAATGCCTTTAAGTAATCTTTGAAGTAAAAATGCCAGCAACGTTATATTATTTGATTTTACGGACATAGAAACTTGGTCCAATACATGCTCCTATGAAATGGTCTACACAAATAATAAAACAATGTCTATAAACTGAAAAAAAACTCTCTGTGATTAACAACATGCTCTGACGTTATTAACAAGCAAAAACTATTCAAATGGGTAAGAAAATAATCTATGGAAACACTTCCACTCCGAAAAGAAAACATATGAGTTATCTATAAATAAATGCATAGTGTTTATTTACTTCAGCCTAATTTTACGAATTATTAAACATAAAAAAAAACATCTCAAACATCTTATAAACTATTAATGATGCTGAATTTCCAACAGCATTCTCATTTTATGATCATAATACAATCATACTGAGGCATAACAAAATAAATGAGGAACAGGATGATTAGAATAAAGAGTTTGAGGTTGAAGTTCTATTTTAGGTTGAATCAATCAAGAATTCAATTTAATAGGTACGACATAATATGAAACAGAAAGTCCGGAAGGTTTAAAAGAGAAATAATACATTTTGTTGTTGCTGAATTGGAAAATAATGAAGAAAACAATTGAATCTCTTTTCACTCGATGGAGTCACAACAACTATTCAAGAATCTCAAGACTCTTCTAAGTAGTTCCCTAAATGAAAAAAAAATTTGAAAAATTATTCAAAGTTCAAAGTTAAAATTTCAGATAGCGAATGTATGAGAAGTCATATTGATTAAGAATATCTAAAATGAACTAGAGTAAGTAGAGTAGAGGAAATATTGTTGCGTTATAATTTCCAAAAAAGTAAAAAAGAAGACTTAAATCCTTTTAACACAAATTAGGGAACATCAATACATGAAGGCATTCATTGTTGTGTAAATTGTATGAAATTCAAAATAACTAATTTCAGTACATTTACATTATTCAATAGTATTCTGTAAAGTATCATATTAAACATCCATATTAAAGATAAATATAAAAATTACAATATTTCTTAAAGGTCCTCTTTATTTTTCAACTGATAATATCATTTTTAGCTAATAAGTTCCATATTTATACCTTTGAGGAATTTTTTTACCTGTGAAAAAGAAATTAAAATGTGTTATGCCATCAAAATGTCAAGTAAATATGATGATATGGAAGAAACATAAATTGAATTTGTAGAACTTACATTTTAAATTCACAAAGTATAAATAAAAACCAATATTTTTTAAAATCTTTAATTTTTTAAACTTTAGTAATTCATTCGACAGAATAAAGTTAAAATTGCAATAAATTACAGAAAATTAATCACGTTGATCAAACTTCATTAATTATTCATAGAGTTCAAATTCTTAAACTGCGATACAATTTTAAAGGAAGTCAGTGCTACCAAAGCTATATATATATATATATATATATATATATATATATATATATATATATATATAGCTATAAAGAGAGATATCTGTGAGTTTATCGTTTTATTTTACTGGCCAATAAAAAAAAAAGGTTGAAACTTAAGAGAAAGCCATAAAAATGTGATTAGTCACACAATTAGACTTTTTATGCTCTGGTTTTAAAAATTTTAAGATTCTATCTAAGATCCCAGAAAAATTACACGTCATTTGGATCTAATGATACGGAATCACACTAAAAATAAAAATTATTTGATTTTTATAAAAACCTGCACAAATTATAAAATCTTACTGTATGTGGTCATCTGTTTTAGCTTGTATTATTTTTATATCAATGTAATGCGGCTGTACAAATTGTGATTAATAAATCCGAATAATAAAGTTTAATTAGAAATTTCTTTTAATATGCATTTCTAAAATGATTCTCTCTACTCAATGTATTTTGTATTGTAAAAATCTCCTATTAAGATATTTTTTTTAATTTGTTAAATATTTTGGTAACTTTATAAAAAAAGTATTTAAAGAGGATATTAAAATACTAAATACTGGGTGCAGAATAGAGAAAATATGTTTTACACCAATTTAAAATTTTTATTGTTTAATATAAAATTTTATTAAACTTTTGAACTTTAATAGTTTAAATTGCTATTTAATAGAGATGCTTTAACTACAATATTTATATCAGAAATTTCGAGGAAGTCTTTTTCGAACCAAAATGATTTTGTTCTAGTTTCCGCCACAATTTGTTTAATATTTTGAAGATTTCCTAAAGTGACTGAAAGGCGAAAATGTTTGGTCAGAAATCGCGTGAGAGTTTAGCGGTCTTTTTCATTTTATTCTTTTTTCACTGATAGCTTTGGAATTAACAAAAGTTTTCGAATTTTAGACGTAAAATAAGCCACGCCCGTATCATCTGTCAGTATCTTCGGTAAGGTAGAGCCCCGCCCAGATAGGAGCTTTCTCTTGTTCCTAATGTGAGAGAGAACTCATTCTACCCCATTCATTACTTTTAACTCTTACTTCTTGTAGAAAAAAATGTACAATGTAATTCACTGTAATCGAAACCACACTGTAACAGTTCGTATCGTGGCATCCGTAAATATCCCTATGATGATCGAGATCGATCCGATAGCTTTTGATGGTTTCCATGACAACGAACCAAACAACACTCTTGAACAATATATTACCACAACCAATAAAAGAGCGATTTCCTTCGGCGGCATGTTTCATCTGGGATGTGTTTCTAGAAACAGCTGAGAGTGGTCAGTTTGATTTCCGAGCAGCGCACGTGGTGAACTGCCTCTCGTGGGACACTCGCTTACTGAGAATTAATGAGGAAAGGAAAAGTTTATCTTTTTGACCGGATGTGGCAGAAAAGGGACTCTCATTAATTCGCTCGATAGAAAATTCATTGACCTTTTCGTCTAGCTTATTTTATTGAGCGGTGATTGGTGTTGTCGTCACACAAAGCACCTATCCCGCTGTTAGACGCAACTCAGAACTAACATGCATCGAACTTATCAGTTGACTCTAAGTCATGCTGGCAAGAGAGTTGCCGGAACATCTAAAGCTAGGTACTATCGAGGGGCACTTTCGTTGTCGTTGGAGAGTTAGCAAAAGTGGCAATACCATCAGTGTTGTTGCTCGGCAAAAGTCTGCCAGAAGGCTGCGACCCAGGATGGCTGCTGTGGTTAGGCACAACCATCGGTGGGATACCAGCCGTCCCATGTTGTTGCCAAAATCCATAGTTCCCCCAAAAGCTCGTATGATAACTTTTTATAAAAATGGCGATCCTTTCTACAGTGGGACAAAAGTATCTATTATGCCTGGAAAGGATTTTATGTCTTTAGATAGCTTGTGTGATTATTTGACGCAGCGTATGAATATTCCACATGGTGTCCGATATATATTTTCATTGACTGGCAGGAGAATCACTGATTTGGATGATATTCTTGATGGATATTCATATGTGGTATCTGGTACAAAAAACTTCCAAGAATTGGCTTATGGTCAATCCAATAGAATGCGAGCAGCTGTTGTCTCGCGAGCGCATCTCCCTGTTATGATTCGAAAGGATGATCTCAAGTTGTATAGACCAGTGTCTCCACTATCGAATAAAATTTATCGAGTGAAAACTCCTAAATGTCTGCGTAGTCGATCACTACCCACCCAAAATGAAGGAAAAACAATTACTATCGTGAACAGCCAAAACCCAACAGTTTACAGTAGAATTTTATTCAATTTGCGTACCACTCAATCTTTTGAAGAAATTGTGGAGGACTTAGGTCAAGCAATAAAACTTCCTCAGGCAAAAAGAATATATAATCAAATGGGTGATGAGGTAAGCAATTTTACTACAAGTAATATAAATGAACTTATAACGTGGTAAGTTAAATTGTGCAAAAAACTATGTACATAATACTGCACAAAAATATTATGAGATTTACATGGATGTACAATGAACCAAATTTTTTTCAATCAAATTTTTAAGTTTAGAAATTGAATTCTGTAAAGATGTTTATCTGTTTTGCATTTTTTTTATAATCATTAATATTTAAACTTTACGAAAAGTCAAAGATATTTAAATATAAAAATTCTAGTTTTGAGTAAATCTTAAATAAGTACTAAAAGAAAAAAAAATTACAAAATTCACTGGTATTGAAATTATTTACATATACTCTTTCAAAAAATTTCTCGAAAACAACATATTTATCAAACTAAGTAACTATTATGTGTTCCTGAAATTAAAATGACTTATGAAATAAATCAAATTTATAACATATGTATTAAAAGTCATAGGTGTTACAGCAAAAATAATTAAATATTATTTATAAATAATTGACATTAATGATTAATAAACTGTATACTTTTTTTTATATTTGAGCTATCACCCGTGAGAAAAATATAACTTCCCGAGTTGTTTCTGAGAAAAATATGATCTGTATTAAACTAAGAAAATATCAAGCACACACAATATCAAATGCACAGTGAAATCTTGAAAAATTAATCTTCGGAATAGGCTAATATTGCGTGTTATGTATTTAACACCACCACTAAGATATTTTTTAGTATAACACACACTTAAACATAATCAACTTTTCCTTTGCACTAAATATTACAGTCACAAATGTGAAACTAATTAATTAAGATTTATTTAACTGAAGTATAAATGGCAATCAATAATTAAAAACATATATAATTATTTTTTCTATAGAATTCTAACACTTGAAGAAATTTTTTTTTTCTCAGAGAAACAAATTTTATTCTGTATCACTGAATAAATATGTGAGATGACTGATGTGTATCTAAGATACTACAACTTTCCAAAATTTGTATCTTCTTTATTTGCATAAGATCAGATTATTATTATAATCCATAAATATCATTATTTTCACTTTTGTTTTAAATAACTTTTAAGAATGAACAACACATTCTAAAATATTTATGGCACAATAAATATGATTTACCTTACATTGGTAATTTTTGAGAAAAACAATTGAGAAATAAAACTTTACTTTGGTTGGCACAGATTTTTTGTTTTTAAATGTTCCCTTACACACACAGACTCTGAAAGTAATTTGTTTTTTATACCATGATTACTAGAGCACGATATGGAAAACAATGGTCTATTGGCAATAATTTGTTAATACTATAAAAATAATATAGAATTTATTTATTAAATAACATCATTATTACTTCTGAATTTTAAAAAATATCCATTTATCTTATTCGTCATATCATCTTTATGATTTAAAATAATTTGACGAAAATAAGATAAATTATATGCTAATGAGGAAATAGCCAAATAATATTGGATAACTTAAAAAAATATGTTAAATATTTCCTGTAGACTTTTTAGTCTTTTTCATGTCACCAAAAGATTACTTTCTCTAATAAAATATTAGATAATATAGCTTTACACACAGAAAATTAAACTTAAACGATTAATATATGTGTTTAGTGAGAATATGTATTGTGATAAATAATATTTTCAGAGAGTATATATTTTCTGATAAGTTAACTATTGTGGTTGTGTTTAATGTGGTTACATTTTAAGTATGTTTATCAATGAGTCGTGTGTAGTATCAATGGCTTTTATTAAGTATGCGAGGAAGATTACAAAGAAAATATTTTATTTAATATAAACTTTATTAAATTTAATTTCCAGTTGAATAAAGCGAAGATAGTTTGTCAATTTTAAATTTTGGGAACAAGAGCTTTAAAAATAATTTTTAATTTGGTTTTCCAAAACTTATCTTAAGGCATAATTTTGCTGAGAACAATTAACTATATAATGTCTTTCTGAATTATGGTGTATTTTCTCTCTGCATATATAGGAAAGCAGAGCATGAGAAAACTATTTTTATATAGCAATCCATTAACAATGTCAACTGGTGTTACTTTCACTTTAACAAAAATATAATACTGTTGATAAGTGATTGAAAATTAAAGATAAAAATGACCATAATGAATTTATATATTTTTCATTTATATTTGCTGCGTTGAGAAATAAAGGAAGTAACTAATACAATTTTTTTTACTAATTATGAAAATATCAATTTATTAAAATAACTTTATATGTAAAGAGATACTAATAACATAAAATTGTAGAGTTTTAAAATTGATTCTGGGAATTTATTTATAGAAAATGCTCTTTATATTATATCATATTTTTGCAAATGAAAAGCATTGAATTAAATTTTGATTTTGACTTATTCTTTTCTAAATTAACTTACTAGGCTTTTATTCACCAGAAATTAATTATTTTCCAGAAATTCGTTTATTAAGTTCAAATACTTTAGAATTTTAATGGAAAACAAATTTTATAATTAAAATTTTAGAGAAAATTTTAGAATTATTTAAAAATTAATTCTTTAAATAATTACAAACAAAATTTTAGTTAACAGTGGACTTTGAAAATTTTTATTTCTACGATAATCTTATACACCTTTCTGTATCCAATGCTCGGCTGTTCTTAGGATTTAATCCATTCAGCACTACAAGGGATGAAGGTGATGACATTTTATACAGTGGGGCACCCAGTGAGCCCTGAAAGAGAAAGGAGTATTCATGTCCACACCAGAATTCGAACCAGGGACCTTCTGCTTCGAAGTTATGGACGCTATCCACTCTGCCATCGGTAGGCGTAATCTTATATACACGAAATCTTATTTTACAGGTTCTACATTTTAAAACAGTTTCAAATTTTCTCTTTCAGTGCGATATTTTTGAACTGATGAAAAAACTCAAAATGAATAAATTGATAAAAATAATTTAAATCCACAATATGTCAATTTGATGACTTCAGTCAATGAATTAATAAATTATCTAAAAAAAAATTATTGAATTTCATAGGGAATTTTTTTGTAATCATCAATAAGAATAGAAAAATATTGATAAAGAATCGATAGAATTGGTTAATAACTTACTACATACTTTTTATTTGTGAGCAATATATGGAATTCATCAAAGCCAAAATTTCAGAATGTTATTATGAAAATATTTCTCCGAACTGTAAAGCAATTTTATTCATTTTCTGTCATAAGTAAGATATCATTGCTAAATAAGCAATTATATGTATTGCCTTTCCCAGCATTTCTTGAGAAAAACAACTGTAAAAAGCTAAATAAAAATTGTTTAAAATTTATAAATATTTTTAAAAAGTCAAAATTAGATTATTTATTTTGCTAAACGAGTGAAGAAATCATCTCTTTGTATGTAATATTATTTTAAGAGTGCAAACGATTTAGAAATATCTATCACAACGAAAAATTACTGAAACTTACTAAAGTAATTATATCGAATTCGAAATACTTCTGATTTTCCTTTTAAACAAGATTTAAAAATAATTGCAGTAAAGAAAATTTAAAATAAGGATTTTATTTAATCCCATTACTTAAATTATGTAACTTTTTATGCATTTATTTAATTACATAGTCCATTATGCACCAAAGCTTCATCGTGTGTTGTCTGCCACTCTCTAAAATACAACAGCCGAAACACACTTGAGACCTTATTCAACATTTTGAAAAAACTAATTTTTTTTATGATTGATGGCTAATTTCATTCGAAAGATTTATCGAAATAAAAATTCATCACCAGCAAAAAATATTTTTACATTAAAATGCTTACCATTTTGAAAACGTAATATTAGAATATATGTTAAATTTAGCATAAATTTTACATATTTTTTTGACATACTTAACTGAGGTTATTTCATTTGAATTTGGCATGCTTGTTAAAAATAACTGTGAAAGTAGAAAATAAGATTTAATTCGATGAATTTACAAATACTTTAAAGTAATTTTTTTATTTCAGTAAATATATATATATATATATATATATATATATATATATATATATATATATATATATATATATATATATATATATATATATATACATTATAAAAAACATTATAAAAAAATTTATGATCTACTTATGAACTAAAAAGGCAAAATTTAAATGAATACAATGAAAACAAGCAGAATTTACATTAAATACTTTTTGTGCTTATTGAAATGAATAAAATTTGAAAAAAATTATAACAAAATCCCTTCTAAATAAAATTTTACCCTAAGCTTAGGACCTTGATGTTCTACACTTTAGTTAATATAGTACATTCCTTACAAAATGATTTAATTGATATCACCTGAAAAAGATGTTTGCCATTACGAAATGTATTTACATACATTGACTTATTAAAAAGAAACCGAATGAGAGATGTGTAACGTTAGAAAACTCTCTTTAATGAAGAAGATATTAAGCATATTGAAGTCGGGACTCTTTTGATAAACTTCTAAAGCATTTCTGATCTAAAATCTTATTGCCAGCAGAAGGCAAAAATAATACTGGTTAAAAATCAAAAAAAGATAGTAAATATAGATATTTTTTTAAAGAAACGTTATAGGAATGGTGAGAGAAGAGTATTTTGGATGCCGTTAAAATTTTATCTCTACTTCTAACAGTTACTCATAGAAAAGACAATTTCAAAAAGCCATACTAATTTTTTTTTTTTGAAAAGTTCTGGAGTGGCGCATTATCTTTCTTCAATTAATAACATGACAGCATAAACACAGCTTTACAGAGAGTTCAAATCAGTGTTAATAATGTTTTAAATTAATCTGAAATCACACAAAATTTCGAAAGGATCCATTATTAGCCGGAGACCGACATCCTGATATAAGATTCATTAGATTCGAATTCAATTTTACTCCATACAAATATTTGGAGGGTAAACAGGATAAGGATTATATCTATCTATCTATATGTATCTATTGATGGGATATTCTTCCCTAATATATCCAAATTTTTATCAAAATGAGATTAGGATTATCCGTGTTCCCTGTTTTCCTTGTACAAAGTAAGGAGAGAATTGTTCCACGAAGAACTTTATACCTAATACGTGCATTATAAATTCTCACTAATCATCGTTAATGAAATTTAGCTCTTTTTCATTTTATCTATTTATTGATTTTTTATTAATATTTGGGATTATTCATAGATACATTAATGTTTTTATGAGTGCTTTGGTACAGTGTACTTAATAGAAAAAATATGCTCATTAAGTTAATATTCTGATCTATTCTTAGGAAATACTTTTAGGTACTTTTTTGCGCTCGTGATAGCATCTTATTAGTACGTGGAATAAACATTATAGAAAATTACTTTGACTAAGAGTAAGAAGACTTTTTTTATTTTATTTTTTTACTATTAGTTAATTTATTGATTATTAATTACATATTCCATTGTAGGAATTTTTAATAATTAGTACCATTTCACTTCTGAAATGGATCATTAACTCTATTTTATTTATGAAATGTTTTCTTTAAGATTGTAACTGAAGTTGGTTTTAAAATTAATGCCCAGTGATATATGTATTTAACGCTGTTAGAACTTACTTAAGCAGCATGTAAAGGTTTGCTCATTTAATCATGGATCAATGAATACTGCGAGCAAACGTTGATATTAACCATTTCATTTTCCCAAATAATTTTATTCTAACTTTTAAAATTTCATTCATTGCAATTACCACACTCTCAGTTTGAAAGTAAAAAGGTTGTGAAAGTGATAAACTGTTGAAAATTAGTTTTGTGTATTTACAACTCACAATATGATTGGTTGAAGCAGAGACAAAAGAATTAATACCGTAATCTATTATCTATCTGATCATTCCCTCTATTCTAGCCTTAGAACATTTGATTCTCACCATAGATGGATGCTGAAGAGACTTCAGAATTTCATTTAAAATGGTAGATACCGGTCAAACTTGCCCCCATTTGTAATAAAGGATGTAACATCTAACCTAGAAAATCAAATATCACTTATTAAATAAAATATATGTAGAACAATTTTTATCACAACACTCATACCATTACTGTCACACACGTAAACATAAAATTGATTTTCAGTATTATTAAAAATATTATTACTTGAAAGAAATTGAATACTTAAACTGTTTTACAAAAAATACATGCACAAAAACTTACTATATAACTACTCTAATTAAACTTTTGTATAGGAACATACAACTTTTCTGAGCAAGTCAACATTTCCAGTCAAGAAAAATGTTACAATTAAAGTAAAAAAAAAATTTTTTTGAACTAAAGTAAAGTAAATTTCTTTTTTGAACTAACTGTCTTAAAATCATGTTTCAGAAATGGAAACAATTATTCAAATTAACTTTAGCATGACACTCCTTTAGGCTGGAAAAAATATATACAGAATTATAGAATTTGTAAGTACGAATATCAGTGATCTATAATTTTTATGCAAATATAAAAAACTATTTTTTCCAAATGAATGAGAATAAATGGGCTTTACTTTAAAATGCTGTTAGGTAAAGTCATTGAAATTTCTTTTTCAGTAAAATATGTGATTAAATATCAAAATATCATACTTCACTTCCTTTCAAATTTTAAATTTCTGCAGCTTTTATTTTTAAAAATCCTCATAGCTGTTATAAGCGAAACAGTGGTTGTAATGAAAATAATAATAATGTTATAATAAAAAATATTAATGATATGTTGCAAATATAAATGAGAGATTGTTAATTAATTAATGAATATGTAAAAAAAATAGCTATAAAATTAAAATTTATTTACTCTAAAGTTAATACAATAGGTTAGCCTGAATTTAGTAGAAAACTGAAAACTTCTATTATATTGAGATTACTTTACTGTTTTTTTTTCCCTTCAATATTTTACTATATCACTAATCTGGCTGAAAAATTTTATAAGCAAGATTTTAAATAATATTGCAAGTTTTTATTGAAAATTTATTAAATTCTTAAGGATTTTTTTATTTTTGAAATATTTTAATGTGAAGAATCTATATGTATTCAGTAGTTACATAAAAGCAAACAAAAGCATCCAGTAAATGTATAAATAATTTTTTTTTCCTTTACATGAGATAAGGAAAAAAAAAATTAAATCACATAAACACTAATTCAGTTCAACAGGCGGGTTTTCTACCAAGAGACCACCCAATCTATATTTAGGTCCTCTATCTATAGCGGCAAACCGACATTTGTAGAACATTATTGATTCTTTACAATATGAATGATGCTAAGCGCTCTACGCATTTAATGGCTTAAAAAATAATAAGAACTGAAATAGATTTCATGCTATCCTAGAAAATAATGGAAATGAAAATTTATTACTTCCCAGTACATATAATTTTGTAACATATTGCTATGTTGGGGAATTTGGGAATTTTCTAATGGTCCTAATTTTCTTTCAGAGAGCATGGTTTATTACTTTGATTGCTTTTTGAGTATATAATGCGCCATCTTTTAATTTCTGTATTGAATCTTTTGTTAAATTACGATAAAACCTTTTTTATGTTGCAAATATATAGAAGGACAGGTATTATCTATAACGAATTTTATTTAAATATACGCGTATCTTTCTATTCTTTTTTCGCCTAAAAATTTGTAGTACATTATTGTTTTCACCTCTACAAGAAATAAATAGCAGTTTTTATTTCAAGTATATGATAATTATATGACATTCTTTCAAACACCTGTTTAATAAAACTAAATACAATAATAATTTTATGTAAGTATTTACTAATAAAATGAAATAATTTCCCCTAAAAATGAACAAATTCAAATTTAAAGAATATTGATTTAAAATTCTACTTTGAAACTAAAAAGTTCACTTAAAATTTTCATTGGAATTTATATATATATTATGTGATACACCCGATTCATTACATAATTAAGAAACAATAAAACAATCAGATTCTTAAAAAAATTATCATAAAAATACAATAACCTGTTAAAACGTATCCGCTTCTCAACGTTCTGCTTAAATCATTTTACAACTGGTTAATTAATTAAAAATTTACCCTTGACTTAACTTATACTTACTTAATTTAGATTTTATGGGAGATAAACGTGGATTTAGAGTCCAGGAATCATATTTAACTTTGAAATGAAAATACAAATATTTAATGCAATGAAAATTATGGCAGAACATATTTTAGATATTCTTTGGATATACCGGAATAAACGAAAACTCAAGGAATGAAAAAAGTCCCTCGCTTACTAAAGTTTCAGTTTATAAGTAAAAGCAAAAAATTTTTTTCTTTAATACATAAAAGGGCATACATTACAAAGCACATTTTAAGATCAAATCTAGTTAGGAATTAAAAAGACAAACATTAAATAGAGAGAGAGAGAGACTCAATGAAAACAGAAGCACAGAACTTACGTTAAACTTGCATTTATACGATATATTGAAAACCCCCAAAGTAAAAAGTTTTCGGCTAAAGCTTTAGTTTAAATGTAAAAATATGCAGTTCTACAATTTAACTCATAAAAGTATACACGCTGTAAAATAATTTAATTTACAACTTCTCAAAATGGTGTTTTGCATCACAAATTGAAGTCCATGTATAGATAGCTAAAAACGAATCAAATGATATGTTATAGGCTCAAAAGTTATTTTCAATCAAGTCACTTTTATTCCTTGTTTCTATATATTTTTGACTGGTGACTTTTTTTGGGAAAAGCAAAGTCACATTCGTTGCAGAGGATGAAAATTCTATACTTTTTCAAAATTAAAAATAAAGTAATTAATACCATCATAATCTAAGAAACGTTACATTATATAATGTAGTCAGAAATGGGGATCCGACGTCGTCATAAATAATTTATTTTACTCCCAGCTGTTACTCCTAAGAAACAATTTTAAAAAGAAGAAGCAAACCATATGTGCTTCTTTCTTGAAACGAGGATTTTTGGAGAAGAATGTTATCCTTTGAAATGAATACAATCGAGAGATGAACAGTTTTCTCTGGAGTTGAAATCAGATTCAATTATGTTTTCATTTAATTACAAACGCTGCAATCACATATTCGAAAGGAAACTTAAGCTTTATTTTAAGTTCGCTAGAAATCAATATTCTAATACAATTTTCCCTTCATTACGGGCACCCGTTTTCAATTCAATTCTAGACAAATTTCAACGGAAAAACTTTATGAAGATTTTATGGATATACATGATTAATGTAAAAACATTTTATTCCAATTATTTGTTATTGCATAAATTTGAAAATATTAACGAGTTTAATATTTAAACTAACTTAAGAAAAATCCATCTTTCAATACAGTTTGAAACGCCGACTGATGGCTGAGTGGTTAGCTCTCCTGTCTCCTGAGCTGTGGCTTCCGGGTTCGAATCCCGATTAGGGCATGGATGTTACTTTCTTTCTTTGTTCTTTCTATGTTTCTTTGTCATTTCTTTTATGATGATGCATGAATGTGTCCCTTGCTATAAACGGGTTTGTGGTGGTATGGTTCGGACAACGCTGCTCGCCTCCGTGACTTGGTTCACAGGTGCCAGCTGGGTAACGACAAATGAATAACAGTTTCTATCCTTGTTTTGGCATAGGGTTCGTCATCCAAGTACCTGCGGCGTTGGAGAAAAAAATATAGCTCAAAATCGATTTTGAAATAAAGTTACCTGTTTGAATTATATAGAATAAGGTTAATTTACTACTGTTAAAATTTTATTTGATATGTTCCATAGAACTCCAGAAGGAAGCACAAATAGAAATGTTTTTATTGATATTACTATTGATGGAATTCTTGTTTAAATTTATAATATTCTATGGTATAGGATATTCCTAGTGATTTATAAATAATAAACAAATTTTAAGTATTTTCATCACACCAAACTACACTGCTAAAAACAATTGTGAGTTCGATTTCTTTTTATTTATTTAGTGATAATCATTTATCATTAAGCCTTTTAACCTCTATTTTGCCAGTGTCTTCCAATTCTACAAGATTAACGAGATAGTACTTGATACTCTAATGGGTCATTCACTGACTGGAAACTTATAAAAAGTAGAATGAGGAATATATATATATGCCATACAAATAAATTATAAATGAGAGAAGAAACAACCACATCAAACAACGATATAGTAGACAACTGCTTTAAATAAAAATGAAATAGAAAAAGGGAAAAATGAAAACTATAACGCTTATAATATTGAGAACATATAAATTTATCTATGACGTAGAAAAGTACGTTTTTTAGACAAAGAGTAAAAGAAAGTGATACGCGTTGAATATCTCGCAGTAGTAAATTCGTTGTCTCACTGACTTGCTACAGCAGAATCGGTTGGCTGGAAAACTATAGGCAGCTTAGAAGGGGATCAAACACAATCTTCGGGGCTAGGAGTTCCACGAAGTGTCATTTCCAGCTAATGAAATCAGTGTACGTGGAAATTGGAAATAGCCATCAAAGTCCAGAACACTGAGCTGTACTTAAAACGAAGACTGGTATTTATTAATAACGGTCAGAAAAAATAACGAAAAGCTTTATAAGCATCACTTTACTGCAGCAGAGCCTTCAGAGAGGTATGAGAGTTCGAATCAAGTTGTTCTAAACCGACTTCACCATGTTGTTTTGTATACTCGCTGAGGGATGACCTGTGATTCAGTGAGAGGGAACCATTATACTGCCCATAGAAATGGAAATCAGAACATATCGAACGGGGGGCAAGTAAGTAGAGAAACAATTTCTTTAAAGACAACCTAACAATAGGTGGAATCTTATAAAATGAAAGTCTGGTATTTGAAGGAATCCTACATTTGTGCATAAAAATATATGCAATTTGATCGAAGTAGAGTGATGGTCTGTGATGTTATTTATATCATTGACAGCACCAACTTATACATTATTAGAAACGGATCACTAATAGTTTATTAATGTAGGTATGAGATCCTAAACTTATTGCAGTTTCTTACGATGTAGCAATTGAGGATGAATTCATTCTCATGAAAAATAACGTTAGTCCATATTAAACTCAGTTTGTGGTCAATTTCCTTTGCAACGAGGAATCGTTCGAGTGCATTGTATATCCTCTTGGTATATATCTAATAGATTATGTTTGGGACATTCTAAGGAGTATGTTTTCTTTTCACTTTCACCCTCAGAAGCAATCCAACAGTTGGAAAGATTTTTCTTACGGAGGAAGGGGAGAGAATATCCCAGCTTCTCCTTGATGAGCTCAATGATTGCATGCCTTAAAAGGTTTACGGGGTTATTTGCGCTTAGGAGAAACCCTGCCTTTTTTTGAAACTTATTTTTATCCGAGAAATTGCATTTGTTGTTTAATATGCTTGATGTTTGTATTTTTAACGATATGATATACATAATATGCTCGAATTATGTTTTTCATTTTATTATAAGCTTTAATGATGATGATAAACATCATCAATAGTACCAAGACATTTCCTCATTCGCAGAGAATACACAAATTAATAATATCATGTAATTTCTTAGTATTTGATTAAGAAAACTTAATTATAATAATCATAAAGTATTCTTATTTTGATTACCAATTCTTTTTTTTTTTTTTTTATAAATTTTCTTAATATATAGGGTCATCACATCCATGACAGATTTGTCGAAATATAGCAAAGGCTTAAGTCATAAAAATATGTGAATTACCTTTTAATGCGGAAGACTATACATTAATAATTTAAGAAGAAATGTATGTACTTTATACTTCAACCATATCTTGTAATCTTGATAGTCATTACAGTAAATATATTCGTAAATATTTTATAAATGTTTAGTGAGTTTTAACGGTAAACGAACGAAAACAAAAATATAAGTGCAAATATTACTGTACAATTACTCTGGATCATTATATTTAATCATACAGGGGCCATTTTGATAGAATATTTTCAGTGATCCTGATTCATGATATTAGAATTTAGAGATTTAACAAAGAGTAAAGAACTCTATTAATCTGAATGAACTAGCTTACATGGTTTCCAAACTTATAACCTCTATTATAAGCATATATTTATATTATGCTGATACCGTTACTCACTATCATCTTGAGTACGAAACTAACTCTTTGAAATAGAAGATCCCAAACTCAACACTATACTTAATTGAACAAATGCAACTAGTTTTTGTGCTTCTTTTGTTCACGCGCATATCTTGGATGCATTGGAGTGGGTTCTTGACAGTTTTCGGGAATTTTTTCTTCAGCCTTGTGAAAATTATATGTGAACAAGCGTCTCCGTAAAGTAATGCGTGGAGAATATGTGAATACATTATAAAAGTATTTTTCTATTAAATATCTAATATTCTGCATTAGTTATGAAGATAAGAATCTCTGTTTTCATCTTTGAAATATATATTAATTCTATTTTAGAGATTGTTCTAAAAATAGAAATTAAATAACTAACACTTTTTTTAAAGAAATTCAAATATTTTTGAAATCACTGGCAGATGATTATTTAAGATCTCGGCTTGAATTTGAGATGAATGGAATAACAAAGGAATATATTCTTAAATAATAAATTATATATATATATATATATATTATATATATATATATATATATATATATATATAATTTTAGTGATTATATATATATATATATATATAATTACTAAAATTCAACCAACAAAAAATAATGTTGCTAAAATATTGTTTATGTTCAGAATTTTGAAGTTATACAGTATTTCAGCAATTTCATTTAGTATTTTAAAAGCTTGGAATTTAATTACATATTTTTAATAAGTGCATCGATATTTATAAAAAATAACTAATTAATCTTTTGATTCTGTTGACAAAAGAAAATAAAAAGATAACAATATAATAAAATGTGCACTTTTTCTATTTAAATTAATAGCATGAATTTAAATATAAATTCACTCCACGGAAATCATTAAAACTGCAGTCAAATGAACTTTTAGAAAAAAAAAGTTGAGATGATTGATCGATTTTTATATTTTCGCTCTCTCTTTAAAGAAACATTATGCAATAAATAAGCATTGGAATACAATAATAATATACTTTTAACAGATTGTAAAATAGGTTGCTATGGTTACGAAAACTGAAATTTCCATAATTTATTCGTTGATTTATTGCAAGCTGCCGAATAAATAGCAAACTAATCACTTTGCATTTTACTTTGTATTGAGGATTCATTAATCTATGGCCTAAATGATGAATCGATCTGCATGAAAATTAAGCATAACTGGGTCAAAGTAGTTCGGCATTTGATGCAACGAACTCTCTTTAAGTAGGTGAAATTTGCGAAAAATAAGAAAATGGATTTCTAGTTTGCGTGGATATAGCCCCACGATTCTTATTTTAATCTCCATAATTGGGTGATAAGACACTGATTGATCTGATACGGTCAAGCCGCATTGGTGGTTCTTAAATCCATCACGTTCTCCAAAGTTTTGACCGATGACAATGAAGGTTTTTTGAGGGAAATATATGTATATATATATATTGATCAGATATATATCTATATCATTATTCTGATTTTGTGTTGCAATTATCTGACTGTTTGTTAAAGTAGGTCAAAGAGAAATAATATTAGAAGAATATATTAACTTTAAAACTATGCTTAAACTTATGTTTATCAGCAGTAATAATGGCAAAATAGCCAGAGAAAAAATGTTTAAAAATATGTTGTAACTTTTATGTCCAATAGTATTTATATACAAAGTAAACTGTGAATTTTCTCACTTTAAATACCTGATAAATCACTTCGCAGAAGATTTGATAAATGATTTAGATATATATTTTGATAAATGTTTTAGATTTATGATTTTGTTAAAATCATTTAGATAAAAAATAATTTTTTTAAGACAACTGTTAGATATTAGTTTGCCTTGAAAATATCAATAGTTACAAACGCAAAATAATTAGAAAAATATAAATATACTATTAAATTTTTAATGTAATTACATGTTTGTTCTCTACTCATATGCATTTTGAGATTATAATAAAATGTGAAATTTCAAAAAATAATAATTAAATATAGGATTCGAAAGGATTTAAATAAAATAAAAAGGCTAACAATCGGAATGATACGAAATTTGACAAGATAAGTACAGAAGCTTTACGTTTTCGGCTTTCAAAAAGTTCCAATTATTCTTATTGGAACTTTTTAAGAACAGAAAATACACAACCACTAATCTTTCTGATTAAGCCGATTCATAAACAGGGAGCATCATCTTTATCAAAATAATGATAAACACCTGAAATGTACTATTTTTTCCTTATTTAAACATAATTTTATTTTATTGAATTTCATTGTTAATTTTCTAAATCGAATTTTGGATTTCTTAGATCTGTTATTTCTCATTTTAATCTTAGAATTGTAGCGTAAATTGTAAATACTTGGTAATAATGATTTAAAACGGGGTGCATGAAATCCTGAATAATCAAACCTCCCGAATCCTGTAAAAATTTCCCATTCGAAAACTGAAATAATTTTCAAAATTTTGGGGATTTTAATAATCCAAAAATGTATAAGTAATTAAATGTTACATTTTCAAAATCTTGTGAAAGTAACGCCGAATCATTATTCAACAAGATATTCGAGAAATCTATTATTTACTGCTTTAATCAAGTTTAGCTTTGAACATTTGCTAAATTTGATGTTGATGATATTTTTGAGTTTATTGGAGAACTTTATTTTTTCATCATATTTTTATGCAAATCTGCATGAATTTGTTAAAAATCATTGTTTACATACGTTTTGAAATCGCCAGAAACACATATCATTTATTTTGTAAAAATAAATAAAAACAATATCTTGCCCATATGTAAAATTCTAATATAAACAGTAATATTCTCCATCTGTAAGTGAAATGAATTAATTTCCGAAATAAATACGAAGGAAATATCTGATATTTATATAAGACCAATAATAAAAATAATTTATAAATTACACAAATAAATTATATTTTTTTTTTTCAGAAATTACTTTTTTAATTTTTGGTTTCAAGTTTTTCTATTTCGTAACATCATTTAGAAGTTTTAAAATAGAATTAAATATTTTTTTTTATATTACATTAATTTTATGTAAATATTTCCAAACTTTTGCAGAATTTGGGAATCCTTTAATGATTAGATTTTTATAAAAAATCATTTATAGGTTTATATATAAATCACATACACATTAATTGTGATTTGTTGTTAATTCTTTTAAAATAATTAATGAAGTAAAAAATTAACAGTTCATTTATCTGCATACAAGTAAAAATGTATTAATACCATAAAAAATTTCTATAGATAGTTTTGAATTTTCTATTTGTTAGAAAATGAGAAAATTTAATCAAGATGAAGAAGAATAGAAAATATAAAGAAAATTTGCGTTATAATATTTTCAACAAATGATTTCATATTTTCAAAGTGAACATCAAAATTTATATCATATTTTCAGTGCTTTTTGTAAGTTGTTTGTACGACAAATTATTTATTATATTATCAAAGCTGAAATATATTCTGAGTTAAATGTTGAAAAAATTAAACATGCAGAATAAATTGAGCTTTTTTATTTTCTAATGGTTCAGTAGTTTTCTTGGGATTATTTAGCTTCCAAAAGTTTTGATACCCAAGAAATACTTAGATTTGTTCTGCTGTGTTCTGTCATTGTATAATTTTCATTAAGAACTTCTATAATGCAAGAAGTTGGCCAAACCTCTTTTATTTAAAAAATTAAACAAGTTTATTAACGAAATTCAAACTATTATATTCAACTTTCGTTTATTATAAACTTTTACGCTTACATATATATATTTTTAGAAATAATTACAAGCATAACTTTTATATTATTTACACACAAAATTATACACAGATCTAATAAAAAATTTTTGTAATTAATTTTTGCACTCAAGTTTTGCAGTTAAATTTTTGGAAAAATTAATTATATTCGCTTTTAATAAATAGAATTGTTCGAGAATACAATAGTTTTACACACATCTGTAAGATTTTGTAAAAATACTAAAAGTATTAGTCTTCAGTAAGATATTACTTTCTGGAAGCGCATATTTTTATTATTTCTTTTACACTCTCATTATTATCCAAAAGTTTCAGTTTAACAATTGCACAATTAGCTTATTAATATTTATATGAATTCAGTATAGTTATTAACTTAGATACT
This sequence comes from Latrodectus elegans, assembly GCA_030067965.1. Lineage (NCBI taxonomy): Eukaryota > Metazoa > Arthropoda > Arachnida > Araneae > Theridiidae > Latrodectus > Latrodectus elegans. The sequence continues at coordinate 84,522,155 of CM057809.1, forward strand.
ATATTTATATTATGCTGTTAACACTTTAGGCCAATACACTTAAAATATGTAAATACTTGCATGCAATTAAGCACCATTTTCAGTTAAATTTAGTTGTATAAATGCAAGGTGACTATATCCTAGCAGCTCCCATTAAACTGGTAAAGCTCTTCGGAATTAAGTACAGCGAAGCTCGCTGGTGTCAGCTGTCAACATGATGACTGTTGAATAATAAATTGTGAATAAAATTCCTTACTCATGTGCTTATTACAAGAAAAAATTTCCTTATTAATATCATCACCAAATTAATCATTTGATGGATATACTAGTATATCTCTAACTGCAACACTGGAGGAATGACATATCTTCTATGTATATAAAATCCTTAGTCTCTATGTCCGAGTTTAAATTGAATAGAATGCAAAGAAACATGTATGGGATGGTAGTGATTGACAAACTTAAAATAAAAACTGTTTCCTTTCGAAAATCCGATCAAAGTGTTCGTAATTCACTTAAATCCTAATTAACTCTGAATTTTATTTTCCCTGTAAGTTGGTTATATTATATATACTACTCGCGAAAAGAAAATCCTTATATGAAGTAACAGCTAAAAATTACTTAGAAAAGTGAATTTTGCTGATAAAAATTGTCTTCAAAGTTTCTGATCATCAACATTTTATAGTCAGAAAAAAAAATGTGTGTTTCATTCTAATATTTGATCATTATTAGTACTAGTCGCTGGGAAATCATATGTGAAGAGTGGATACCAAGAAGTTAATGAAATTAAAACAGAAAGCAGACTAGAATCTCTCTCTGCTTCTAAGAAAATGACATTTTATGATAACAGCAAATTTGCGGCTAGTATTATACTAGGTAATCTATCTTATTTTGATAAATAAAACACATTTATTTATACGAATATTGTCTCGTAAAGTTTTATGCAAATTTAAAAAGTTTTTTGCCATTATATGCTGTGCCTTTTTATGCTATAGGAATTAACGGTAGATTTAAATAAAACATGAAATGAGTAAGTAGTTTCCTATTTGTCTTACAGTCAGTTAAAATAACATGCTCTTTCATTCCTTTGATAAAAAAAATTTTCTTTTTCTAAATTGTTTTCTAAAACACCAAAAGTTAATTCTATGATACTTTCATAAATAAAAAATGAACACAATTTAGATCCGCATTATTCTGAAAAATAATCCTGCAAAACAACTTTTAGTGACAAACTTTGATTATAAATACAATATTTCTAAAATCTAAGTACGCATTCATATCTTCTTATAAATTAATATTTAGTATTTATTTAAGATCTTATAAATATATTAAATTTTAGAGGTGCTTTATACAAAATTAATATCAATTAGTGTGTGTGTAATTAAATTGAACTATAATTTAAGTATTATTAGAAAATTCGAAATAAGAAACAGAGACTATTCATGCCATGTTTTAAAAATTGGGATTGTATTTATAGTATAGATTAATGCTGATTACTATATTCGGTTATTAGACGGACGCTTATGTTTAAATGAATGTGATTGAAATACTTTCATTAAAAAAATTTATATTCACAAAAAATAATATAGTTTATTTTTTGTATTGAAACTTTTTTTTTTTGAAATTATGTTTAAATTTTTATCTAATAAAAAATTCTTTTTCATATTAATTTAATAAAGCTATTACAAATAATTTTACTTTATAATATTCAATGTTCCTCTTTGAGTCAGGTGCTTATTACAATTTAACCTATAACAAAACTGTGCACACAAAACATTTTACTGGGCATTTGTGGTATAAAGAAAAAATATTAGCAGCAAAATCTTTAAAAATTGTAATAGATTTTAAATATAAGGAATTATATTGAATAAATGCATTTACCATATTTTTGCGTATTTATATTAAACTATATTTATCAATAATTACACAATATTATTTACGAGAATTAAATAAACAACAGATAACATTTTTCAAAAGTTTGTTACATTATAATAAAAACCAGAAGACTGTAAATAATCATTGTACACTTCAATATATTACACTCTCTTCTAGCTAAAAATTTTAAGATGATATTTAGTGCTGAATTTTACAGTTTGATTTTATGATGAAAAAGCTGATTTTTACTACAAGAAAACAGAGTTAAGTTTAATACTTGTAAATATCCTCGATTTAATTATAACTGAAAAATTGTCAATACATTTTACTTTCCATAGACATTATATGAAATTCCAAATAAATTCTTTCAGACCGAGTAAAATAAATAAATCTCCTAATTTTTGAATCCATATTTTTCACTACATAAAAACATTCGATTATAGTTAACGATAAAACAGATGTTGAAATTGAAATTCATAATAACAAAAAATTGAAGCTTGGAATAATGCTGGTAGATTTTATTATTTAGTTAACCACATCAGAAACTTTTTTGAGTGGAGAATTGAAATTTTATCATTATCATAAGATGAAGAAGAATCCTAATAAAGCAGCGTGAAGGTTTATATAGTATTTCCCAAGTGAAAAAATGTCACTTACAAAGAGATAGGCGGGATATACGCGTGCTATTGTAATTAGAATATTAAAGCCTCTTTCTTGTTAAATATTTTTTTTATAAAAATCTTTTATTATAATCTGCATAAAATTTCTCTTTAAAATTTCCATCCATCTTTTTAAAGTATTCCCAGCTTTTATTAAACTTTTAGAAACTAAAATATCTAATAAAAAGATCAGTAAAATATTTGATATTAATAAAAGGGGGTTTCATCTTCTTTTATTCTTTCTTATTTTTTCAAAATGTATAATTTACATTTGGAAGGAATAATTTTTTATTTTAGAATGAAATGATTTTCTGTTCATACTATGACGCTTAATTTCACTTAAATATTCCGATATTAAATATACTTCAGAGAAATATCTTTTTTAAAGCTGTTATGAGAAAAAATGAGCACAAATTTCATATATATCGTGTCTGAACTCTTTCGTAATGATGATGTTTGTGAGCCGGGTCTAAATATGTAAACAATTATCTGTATGATTTATTGGTAAGAAAATGTAAACAAATAAAACATTTGGAAAAATTAAAAAATTCTTAAGAATAACTAAACATTTTCACTACATATCTAAGATACTATAACAACACAAATGTTGAGAATGTATGGATATTCTCCTTATTTTTATAATATATGTACACACTATATTTCTTCATATTACAAATTTAATTTCTTACGAAGAGTATTAAATATTGATTTTATAATCAAAAAGTTACTTACCTAAAAATTTACTTACCTAACTAAAAGTATAGCTATTGATTTTCAATCCATACAATTTTGACTCAAAGATGCCTACTTAAAAATATATTTATCTGCCTTAATATACATTTATTGATTTTCTATCCATAAAGTTTTGATTCAACGTTAGTTTCACTTGTTGCATTGCTAATAAAGAAAAAATTGACAAAAGTAAAAATAAGGTTGATAACTGAAGTAAAAATAAGGTTGAGCCTTTTTAAATACTCGTTTACTTATCCTCCTTTATGTACACGAAGAAAAAATAAAAAAAAACTAGGAAATAAAATGTCATAATGTTCTATAGAATTTCCTGCGTTGACAAGATATCGACGTTTATATAACTAAAGTAATAAGTAAAGGTATTAAAATTAAACTTGATCTTTAAAAAATCCAACATTCAAGAGATCAAGAAATAATAACCGCAAATTCAACAGACAAATAACGCAACTATTATAGGAATAAATTAATTGAAAACATTCTCTCTTCAAATTGAGGAACACGATGCAAATAATAATTTATGTTGGTGTGCCTAGGCTTTCAATAATTATTTTTACTTACTTTAAGAGTTGATTTATTGAAGAGTTAGATGCGTTATTGTTTTCAATCAATGTTGATTCCAAAAGTTGATTTGACATAATGGAATATATCAGTCTAGTTATTTACCACACTCCTTTGATGGTGTCAGACAGCTAAAAAATGGACATAATAAATCAGTTATGAATTTACTTGGAAAAAGATTTATCGAATATTGCATGACAGGCAATTTCTCGCTTTTCTGTTGAAGGAGAATTACAAACAATCTTTCAGAGTGAGGAAGCACTACAGATTTCACACAAAACTTTGCTAATGCAGTAACATTAATGTACATTAGAGACAGCCGAAAGTAAAGTTAAATATCTTTCCGAATCACAATACCAGTGAAGACCAGTAACAAGATACACAATACAGCAACTATGCAACTTTGTTACAATCTAAAAATTTCAAGTATTATAGACAAAGTATAGCTCTGTCTGGTCTCATCTTAACTTTACAGAAAAAAATGCATGTAGCTTATAATCACAGATAATCGTAGCATGGGATGTCTTGTTGAAATGTATTTGTGCCTCAAAAATGTAGACCAAGAATGTAGTACAATACTTTTCTGACAGATACTTTTTCTTGAGATACACTTTTAATGTTATAACGCAATCCCTCAGTGATATATGTGTGTAACATTTTTCAGCTTAGGAAGGATGTTGTATCGAGGTTCTTGCAATCGTCTTTGTTAATCAGTTCGTTACTTTTGCATGCAATGATTGCATGTGGACATCAATGAGTTACATTTTTGAAGCGTTATCAACAATATCTAAACACAATAATTAATCCTGTACGCAAGAATTCTTTAGAAATATGCTTTATTTTGATTTCCACATAATTCTACGATATATAATAAAGATATTAATATAAAAAAATCACAGGAAAAGCTACCAATATATGAATATAGCATCCTGTCCTTTTTTATGCCATTTGTAAGTAACACAACATACACCCATAATGTCAAACTGCACTCAAGTGTTTGTCTATCGATGATTATACAAATTTCATGATCTGAGAATGAAGTAACGAGAAAAATTGAAATTGAAATTTTGTTTTAAATTTATAACTTATATTATATTTTCAAAATTGCTTTGTATAAAATTATTCGGTAGTGTTCATCATTTTGAAGAGTTATAAGTGCAATATGATTCTTATTTAAAAGAATTGTGCATTACTTAGGCTGATTAATAATTATTTTTCATAACAAATAATTAAGAAAATATATTTGAAATGAATTGAAGCATTTATCAGTATGCAAGAAACACCACAAAATGGGTATAAATTAAAGATAAAATTTTAATATTGCTAGTGAGGCTTATATAATTGTATTCGTACCAAGCGATAGGACAGTTTATATTTATTTTATAAACTGGATTAACATTTATATATCCAAAATTAGAGTTCTCAAAACTTTTCCTTATTTATAGTAAATAATTTGGAATTAAACATTTTTTTTAGGGCTCATGTATCTTTCATTTGTAGTTTGTTATACATTGTGCATACTTTTATCATTTTGAAACGTTTGTTTAAAAACAATTTTACTATCATAATAAGTGATTTACATGTTTAAAGAAATTAAGTTATTTAAAAAAATATAGCTTCAAGATAAATTAAAAAATATTGAAAATGTATATCTGCAGCATATTGTATATCAAGATTTTTATTTATGCACATTGTGTATATTTTGTGCAATACTTTCTTGGTCATTTTACATTTAAGTTAAAAGTTTCCGAAACTATAATTTAAATATTATAACCAAATGTGATTTTCCTAATTAAGTTGATTTTCTATTCTGATAAACTGCACAAATAAATATGTATATCCACAGCTACACAATATCATTAACTATACAAAATTTGCATTATAAAAAAATAAACAAACAGATTTCTTCCTTCAAAATCAATTCACATAAGACATGCGAATTGATTTAAGGAAAAAAATCTATTTTATGTTTTAATTTATTAGACCTGAATTTTAAATTTACATAATAAACATTATTTTATTCCCAAATCCTAATGTAAATATTCAAATTTGACTTTCACTGAAATAATGTGTTTCAGCTCAAAACTTTAAATTCATTGAATTATTACATGAGCAAAATTCATGCTGTCTACTCAATTAGTAATTATAGTACTAAATCAATATAAATCATTGATCATGTGTACTAAATAATGCAAGTTAATTGCCATTTCATTTAAGTAGATTAAATATCATTAAAAATGAAGATTAGGACAGCATAAACAAGAGAATTTTAAATTTCTATCAGAGTATAATAATAATCTGTATAATAATAGTTTTGACTAATAAACGTATTAGTTTGCTTACCATATACATTTATTATTCATAACTATTATTATTAAATCAATATAAAACCTTATTTAATTCAAGAATACTATTTTAGACAAAATTGATTGGGAAATTTTACACTGTATCATCTGATCTATATATAAATTTATGTTAATAAACACTGTTAAAATATTGGTGATTTTAACATTTTAAAAATAATTAAAAGTTTCAAATGAGGTAGTCTATAAGGATTTGGGGAAAAGGAATAGCTTATTTACTTAAATCTTAAGGAGTCATAAAACTATGTTATATATAATTATTGAATGCAAGCAATTTCATCAATAATTTTCAACCAATATTTTACAATAAATTGCAACATTCGATATTGCATACTTTGGCTGATAAAGGAAAAATATTTTTTGATAATTATACTTCATTACGAAAGAAAAATGTGCTTTGGCCTGGATTTTTTTACACAACCTGCTGAGTTCATTCGGTTGGTAATCTTTAAGTAATGATGGTCCACGAGATTATTGAGTGACCATTTATTTGAGTGATGACACCCTACTACTTCTCTCACCGTGTTCACTTTCTCCTTGATTGAGGCTTCGATTATCATTAAGGCAGGTAACGACCGATTGAGAGTAGACTATTCGCTACAGATTCCGGAAATATGCTTTAGTTTTATTTCCAGAGATTATTAATTTCGTTATTGTTTTCTAGTAGTGCGCTTCCGGGGTAGTTTTCTACCAGAATTCGTTTTATCATTTCGTACATTTCCGTCATAGATTTTAATAAAAGCTTTTTAGAGAACGAATTATTTTACCTTGATGGAAATATTAGTTTGAAAAAGTAGGAAAAGTAGAATAAGATTTTTTTTTCTTTTTCGATTCAGTGAGAGTAAGTAGCAGTGTGCATTTATGTTATAAAACTTTATTAAAATACACGCAAGTTGCTTATGAAGTTTGTTGTGCATGTAAAATTTCTTTGTAAATCCTTTCTTTTGTGAATTGTTCTACTCTGTTTTTCACGAAAACTTGGAACTATCATCGCTAGAGTCTTAATTGTAAAAAAAGAGTGATTTTCTAGAATGCAGTTAAATTTATTATGTACTGGTTTAATATGGTCCACTTCAAGAGACTAGTACCACTGATATCCATAGTTGAAGCATCAAATAAATGTATATGAATATGTGAAGAAAAAGAATGATTGGAATTGGAATTTTTAAGTGTATTTATAGAAGCCAGTTTAGCATCGAATGAACTGGTGAAAAAATACATTATGAATGAATATTTTGGCTCCCATTCATGAAAAACTAATACATTGTTTCCCTGAAACTCTGTAAATATGGTAGCCTTGATCTTGATACTTTTTACACCTAACGAATTCAAGATGTATTCCTTAATTTTACCCTTCTATGCAATAGCATCTTAAAATACAACATTCAAATTCTAAACATCTTTTAAAAATATTTGCAACATTATCCGACTCAGTCAGATCAACGCTTGCGTATATGGAATAATATGTAGCAACTTATACAATATTTTACTTTTATTAGTTCACGTATTTTTCATTCTATCCATTTTCATTCTTTTATTCATCATTTATTTATACATTTGCGGAAAATAAATTACTGTTGACAATTAACAAAAACGTTTTAAGAGTATATATATATATATATATATATATATATATATATATATATATATATATATATATATATATATATATATATATATATATATATATATATATATATATATATATATATATATATATATATATATATAAGCAATTATAAATCAACACGTTGAAAAATGAATGAAACAATTAAAACTAGTGAAAAATAGAAACTAGAAAAGAAAGAAATATATTACTTAAGGATATATTATGAGATTAAATTAATAGGTGTGACCCCGATGAAATCAAAAAAAGGGAAAGAAGACTGAATGACAGTATATTATAGCATTATAATAAACTGTCATATATTTCAGGAGCTATGAACTTGAATCTCTGAAAAATAATTAAGAACTGGGATGTATTTGAAAGAAAAATGCCATCTATAAAAATAAAGAATAATATAATAATTGACGTTTTTTAATATTTTATATTTAGGCTCAAATAACAATGCTCAAACGATGTGAGAATTGAGATTAAAAGACGAATTTTGGAAATTAATCTATTGTTTCATGGCTTACGTAATGGCTTATACATGGCTTATATAAATTAATCAGAAGAAACACTAAATCATATTATATAAAGTACTTACCAAATCTGTGTTCCCTTATGGATCTGTTATATGGACGTTCACTAAATCTCAGGCAGAACAGTTTGCTTTCTTTAAACGAAAGGTTCTGAGAAAAGAAGTTTGGAGACCTCGACACAATTTTGAATTGTGCAAGTTACTTATTCACTTATATATGCAGATGTTTTTAACAATAAGCGTTTTTTCCCTAAAATTCCAGAAAATATCGTCTCAGAAACATGAAATTCAGAAGTGAAAGACAGTATTTTGTACTTAAAAAAGGATGAAAGCATAATTGTGCAAAAATAAATACATTGCATACGTTATGGAATCAAACAAAAAAGGTTTTGTTGAACTCATAATATCGTAACGCATTGTTTGTCAAATAGGAGAAAAACAAGCTGATGTTCCTTAGTATGGGATATGCCCATCCCATACTGGAATGGTCGGCTTCTTACCATCTCTCCTTACTCAGCACCAGACTGTCAACAATTATTGAAGTAAGAGAACCGAATCCTCAATCAGCATCTGACTAAATTGTTGGGTGTTTTCAAGAGGATGTAAATATGTCGCAAGGTGTCTCCCTTAGGAATTCCACATAAGTTCTTAGAAAAGTCAATATATGCACGTAGCACCAGATTGTTCAATAGTTATTGAAATAAGAGTGGTCATTCCTCAATCAGTATCAATTTCAGTTGTCAGTTTCCTGGAGGATGTAATCGTGTCCTAATATGCTTCCTCAAAACATCCCACACATATTCTAAGGGATTTTAATCAAAGGAGTACGCTAGTCAATCCATTCGAGGGATATCTTTCTTCTCCAAAAGCTTCTGAACAACAGAAGTCCGATGTGGCCATGAATTGTTAACTTTAAAAACGAAGTCTGCTCCAATAGCACACCAGAACAAACTCACATGGAGAAGGATAATCTCCTTACAATAGCTATCTTTAGTTACAGAACCTCAGTTGAAAACATGGAGCTTAGTCCACGTTCATCATAATACCTCCTCAGACGATAACTTCAGGACCACAGTAATGGTCTTTTTTCGTTGTTGTTGTTCTAACACTCTTTCTTGAACCTATCCATAAGTTGTGCTCTATCAGTTAGATAGAAATTGTCGGGTAGGAGTCTTCTCAGTTTAGAAGCAAAAACCAAACAAAAGAGCTCCAGTACAGGGCCAGTCCAACACCCCCTAGATACAAGGTCTGCACGTTGATTTCGTGACGTCACAGTAGTGGTTGAGGGAAATAGCGAAACTAGTTTAAGACAGCAGATACATTGAGTGATTGTAAAGTGAACTTTGTGAAATATATTTTGTTTTTTAACTCTAAGAACTATATTTATTAATAATTCTGCAAATACCATGTCTAAATTTTGTTTCATAAATTAGATTTTCATTAAAACAAGTAATGCGATTTATAGATAAATGTGTGTGTGTGTGTGTGTATATATATATATATACAACTTTTCATTTCAATACTAATATCATTGGCTTGTATTAATGCTTAATGCCATTTAATTATAATATGTGCAACAAAATAGAGTTAAAAATGCATCCTTTTAATGATTTATTTTATAACTTTTACACAGTAAAAAAATTCATGAAATTATTTTAATTCTTGTTTTATAGATTGAGAAATGCAACAGATTTAGTAGTTTAAAGAAATTTTACAATACATTTATATTTAACTTTCCAATAAAAGTTATTCAATAAGGGAAATTATAATTTTAGAATTTATGTATAATATATACTTAGAAGTTTTAAATAATACATGCATTAGAGTGTAATAATGAAAAATAATGTAATTAAGTTCATTTCATAAGTTGTGATAATCCATGAAATGGAAAAATAAAGACAAAACTGTTGAACCAAAAATTTTATTAACTATTAAGATATCCACAATAAAAAATAAATAAGTAATTTTTTACATTTTTTTTCAAATTTTGATAAGCTTTTTGAAGATATTTTATTTAATAACATGCTCATAATTGACCAGTACCAAATATCAATATTTTCAATTGGAAAATAATAAATCTTTCTGTTCTGGTATATGAAGGAAGATAAGCATTATAAAAACTTCAATACTCACACACACACACACACACGACACACACACATTACACATCGTAACAATATAAAATTTTTAAATGTATAAAATAAACTACTACATATTTTTTATTCTGTCTGGTAATTTATTAAAAAACTGAAATATAATAATTCAATTGAAAGTTTTAACTAACACTAGAAAAATCTTCTTTGATATTTAAAGCATTTTATTCAATGAGAATAATATTTGATGTGAAATTAATTAACTATATTATTTGGTGTGAAATTAATTAATTATATTATTTGATGTGAAATTAATTAATTGTATTATTTGATGTGAAATAATTATCATATTAATTATAAGGTCCTTTGAATTTAAATAGATAATGTAAAATTTTTTAAATGTGCTCTTTATCAGATTTTAATTAGCATACCATCATATAGTTGGGCTATATATATTTTTTTATAAATAATAAGTAATGTGAGCATATAATTACAAACCTTACTTTGCTAAGATTTTAACACCAATGCCGAGGATTGAATACTTATATTCACACAGTAATTAACCTGAAATTAATTTAAGCATGACAGAGGAATACGCGAATATAAATTTTCTTAAAAAATAACCATAGTCACATCTTTTGTTCAAGAAAAAGTTAATCTTTAAAACTCACTAGAAAATGAATACGAGAAAATTAATTAAAATCACAAGTGACATAGCAATTGAGAGTTTTTTTTAACAGGTATAACTTTATTTAATTTTAAACACAAGTGAACATTTTATAAGCAAACATTGCCTTGCTAGGAATTTAACCCCAAAGTAGAAGGCAAACATACACACCAAAACGAATTTTTTTTTATCGCATTTTGGAATACGACAGGGTCTATAAAAATTTCACAATCACAATCATTGTCTTCTATTAATTTGAACATGAAAGAGAAATATGAATGTAAGTTTTCTTTACAAAATATTAAATAAATGGAATGTTAATTAATTTCAACGATGCTCTATTTAAAGCTTTATTACTAAATCAATTTCTCAATTAAAAACTTTAATACTACATCAGTTTAATAATATTGATTCATATTTTGATTTTATAAAGAAAAAAGTATCATTAGAAAATGTTAAATCAGTAAAAATAAAATTTTTAATATAACATTAAATAAAATGTTTGCTTGGTTATTAATGTTGTTTTGTAAGTTATCATAGAACTAACTAACTGGTCTATCATAGAAATTACTAACTAGTACACTGGTGAAATATATATATATATATATATATATATATATATATATATATATATATATATATATATATATATATATATATATATATATATATTATATATATATATATAGATATATATATATATATAGATATAGATATAGATATAGATAGATAGATAGATAGATAGATAGATATGCATTAAAACCTCACCAATATTTAACATTATTTATTCGCATGTCAATTTTATGCATACATAAATATGACTTTGTTGCACTTTTAAAAAATCTATTATAAAAATAATTTTGAAATTTAATTTAAATCAAAAGTTTTCCGAATTACAGTTAAAGTAATATACTCAACTCATATATAAAACGTGGTCATTGTAAGGACTTTTTTATATACTGTATAGTTCTTAACAGCATGAGTCTTAATAAATAATTTTCAGTAACAACTACGAGGAGAACATAGATTAAGAAGTAAACATTACATTTTTTCATTCCTTTTACTTTGAGAATGAGATAAACACCAGTTCACTAAGTTAAAAATGTTTTATTTGATAGCTCAGTACGCACCGTCTTACCACCAAAGTTTACAGACATTTAAATGCCATTCACGTTTTCTCCTTCCTGCAAAAGTTTTCGTTGATAATGGGGCCTTCTAGCAGAGAAAGTAACCTGGATAAACTTTTAAGAGTCCTTTCTGACAGATTTGCATGCAAAAACGGAACATCCACTTCCCATTCTAAAGTGTGACTGAGATTGAACCGGAGATTTTTTTACTCCACGTAGAGCAGTGTACTGCTTGGCCAAGGTAACTCCAAAAAGATGCTTGAATAAAGTTTGAATGAATATTTTTATAGCATGGAACAGAAAGTAAAATATTAAAAAGCCATGATAAACATTTAAAAATTCGTCGGGTGTTGCCTTCAGGGAAGGCTTTTCTTATATAGTGAGCCAAATTAACTCAGCAATGGAGCAATTACGAAGAGCTCCTCCACCAATATATGTGCATGCAGAAATCAGAAACGCACACCCTCTCTCCTTTTGTTATCAGTGATTGGGATTGAACCCCAAACTTTCCACTTCAAAAAGTACAGCATTGTATTAAGCCACTATAGCCCATTAAATAAATGTTTGCCGGTACGTATATTACGAAAATTGTAAATAATTTTTCAGAAAAAAATTAATCTAGTTCATATAAAATTTATATATTTACAAGTGATCAACTATAAACAAAACTAGCTTCTAAGATTTTTCAAATCATTTTTTAAACGAAGAAAAACAATAACCGAACCGTTGGGTAGTATTATTACTTTTGTTGTAGCATTCTATAAACTATTTGTTTATTCAAAGAATTTCAACTGAAGTTAATGTACACTGCTGGACAATTGCTAAGGACGGATAACATCATCCATAGTAACCAAAAAATGAAAGGAAGCAAAATGTGGAAAATTAGAATAAGTGCGGGATATAGTAAGAAGAAGTATGCGTATGAAATTTTTTTTCCACGTCTGTTCAGCACGTGATAGCGTTCATAAGATCTTTAAGGGTTTTGACACGTGTGGACACTTGTTGTTTAAAGTCAAAGTTTTATAAGAAAGATTTAATAGACGAACTTGAAATTTTTGGCATGCCTTCCCGACATCACTTAGATGATTTTATGCGTGGTCGAATTATTGGAAAGATCGAAGAAAGGCGAAAAATAATAAATGTTGCAAGGGAGTTTGACATCGCTTACAGCGTTGTTTCACAGCTGTGGAAGTCATTTAAAATACTGGAATGTGTAGTAGGCAGCACGGGGGAGGACATGTTAGAAGTACGACGCCTGCAGAAGACAGATATATCGTCCTATCAGCAAAAAGAACAGGCGCACCACAGCTCAGCAGGTGGCGAATCAGTTTCTTGCTGCCTCAGGAAAGCAGATCCCCCGAAAAACTGTTGCCAGACGTTTGAGGGGAAGAGGACTATAGGCCCGCAGACCTGTTGTGTGTGTCCCATTGACTAGACAGCACCATACTGCGCGTTTGCAATGGTGTCGTGAGCATCGCAATTGGACTGAACATGACTGGGCATATATACTATTCTCAGATGAGAGTAGGTTCTGTCTGTCATCGAATTGTAGACGCCACCTGATCTGGCGTGAAAATGGTACTGCTTATCGTCCAGAAAATATCCAAGAAAGGGACTGATATCTGACATGCAGTGTCATGGTGTGGGTCGGCATCATGATCAATGGTCACACGCTCTTACATGTGGTTGCGAATGGGACTATGAGGGGCCAACGATACATTAATGAAGTTCTACTTCCTCATGTTCGTCTTTCCCGTGGTGCTGGTGGTGATAAATTTGTTTTTATGGACGACAACGCAACATGTCATTGAACACTATCTGTTCAGGATTGTATAGACAGCGTGGGTATTCAATGCCTCTTATGGCCATCATGTTCTCCAGACCTAAACCCCATTAAAAATGTGTGGAATGCTTTGGAGAGGCAAGTTGCTGGTCGAAACTATCCTCCCACAAACAAGAACACCCTCATCCGTTTACTCACAGAGGAATGGGATAAATTGCCTCAACAGCTGCTGAATAATGTTGTACAAAGTATGATACGACATGTGGAATGTTGCATCACACTCCACAATGGACATATCCCGTACTGATACCTTTCTTCAAGGTGCCCACTGACTTTTAAATGCACTGTTCCATTTTTCCGTATGCAGCATCAAATAAACATTTTTTTCTTTCAAATGTTTCACAGCTTTTGTACTTTCCAGAACAATAAATATTCTTTATTCAAATGTCTGAACAGTGTGACAACTATAAGGGCTCATGTCTCGCTTAATGTTATGATACATTGCAATTTGTGATCCGTCCTTAGCAATTGTCCAACAGTGTATAATATAAAAAATTATATTTAGATGATATTTTTTATCATTATTCTGTATGAATATATGTTACTGACAGTATGATATTTTACAATCAGTTAAAACGAAAACAATTTGTTTAAATTTAGTTTTGAGAAGAATCACATAATAGTTACTAAAAGAACATTTTGTCACCTTAGAAAATCGTTTCTTAAGATGACATAGACAGGCACAGAAACCAGAAAATCTTCTGTCACCTATGCGTGACTGTTGGACAATAAAACGCAAGTGAGTTCTTCTGAAATAATAAGATTACCATGTAAAATATATCCCATGCTTGTGTTATTATGATCCCTTGACAAATATGAAGGCCTAAAGAAAAACTAATTTATTGAAGTTATTCTAACCTAAAGGATTCTTCTAAAATGATTTTTAAATATTTAAAATAATATTATATATGAAAAATACTTTAAAATACTTAAGTCAATTACTAAATATTTTCATCGTATTTAAAGGTTTTAGAAGCAATAGAAAAATTGTAAAACATAATACGTAGAATTTCGTAAGCGTTATACATTGGATGACCAAATTTTTTACAGTAAGAGACCAAATGTTTTACAATTTCTTTTAAATTTATCTTAAATAGCCAAATGAATTTCATAAATGACAATTTTATATTGTTATTGAATAAGGATATTCATGTTCACATATTTGTGTATTCTATTCCAGCTGAAAGGGGGGCATATTGTTATAGCTCAAAATTCTTTATGAAATTTCACAGAATATTCTAGAATCTTATAAAAATAATTTGTAGCTGAAAGTAAAATGGTTTGTATTCATAGTATTCTCTCTCATATTGTAAATTAAGTTATCATCCTTTTAAACGTAGTAATTAGTTTAATTAACTTTAGTAACATTTTAATTAAATTAACATTATGAAACATTTAAAAATGTTGCAAATACTAACAAAACACAATATTTCACCCTTATAGACCTGGATGAGAAAAATTTAGGTAGATTTTGAATGGGTATCGATAAAACATGATCTCTATCTTACTCTAATACTCTCTCTGAATCCTTAATAGAAAAATGGTGCAGTGGAAGGTATATGAAGGATTAACACTCTTTGATAAGAATAGTTTTCAATATTTACTGTTTGCAAATTAATAGTAATAAATATAAGTTAAATATTGTAACTTAAAAGTATTGAATTTGTATTTCAAAATACGATTATATTAAAGTCTAAATTTTACATAGTTAAGATAATTATTATGAGGTTCTTATGACAAAAATTAATCATACTTTATTAATTCTAAAATTGATAATTAAATATATTGTTGAGTTGTATATTTTATACTTCAGATGTTCAAGGGAAAGATAACAGCAGAATTTTCTTATTTTTGTTAATTTTATTTATATAAGAGGATTAATGCTGTGAATACAGAAGTAGTTATTACATCAGAAATCAATGAAAGAAAACTAAACACACTTTATATTATTAGCGAAAAATATTCGAACTATTAAATTTATATCGAAAACCATCAAAAGCTCGTAAAGTCAAAGTTCAAGAGATTAATAATTATTTTATCATGTTTGGCAAGAAATTTTATTTCTGTCAATCAGAAAAGCACAAATGCAATAATAATATAATTTAAATATATAATGAATGTTTAGTGACGTTTGAATCACAGCTACAAAAATCTGAATAAATTCGAAAACGATAGTAAAATTGTAATTTAGACTATCGATAATTTGGCTGCCCAAATGCAACGCCAAGAAAGACCAGAGCTGCCTAGCAATATTTATTTCACAGATAACACATTATACAAAGATCGAATGGTTGAAACTACAACCTCCAATGAAGTGGGGATGAGAACAAAATCAGTTGACAGTGTATCTACCATTGTTGGCTATAACCACTGCCCTACACCTCAGCATAGTATCAAAGATACTTTGGATGTATCCTTGGAGTAAAATAGCTCATGCGGCTTCTACATATTACCATAGTTGATATGGTGTAGCAGTGGGTGGTAAATCAGGCGAGTTGCGCAAGCAAGGACCACACATTTTCGATTGGTAATAAATCGAAACGACAAGTTGACCAAGGTAACAACTCAATCTGTTAACTAAAAAAGAACTCTTGAAAATTGCGTAGCACTTAGGGTCACGCATTACCTTGTTGGAATATGATACAGTGTAAGCAGTGAACGCGTGGAAAGACTTAGTCGTACAACATTTTAGAGATGTAGCGCTGGGTGTTCATTGGTGAAATGACAGCCTTTGGTTCAACAGTTCATGAGTTCTAATTTCACGTTTGGCATGGATGATTACAGAGGTATAGAATCTATTTTAAATTATAGATCGGGGTCTAATTAGCCCTTATGTGCAAAAAGTGACCACTGAGTGACAAACAAGTCAAAAAAAATTGAACTGGTTGTCCATTGTACCGTCAATGATATTAGAAGTATATGAAAGGGAAGTCCAAGACCACCCAAAATCATGATACCGGAAGCAGGACTAGTGTGACGCTGAATTACGCAACAGTCATGCCTTATTTTACTGCAGTGTCTCAAGGCTCGAATCCAACCATCGTGGTGTTGCAATCAGAAGGGGGATTTACCAGTAAAGACAATGTCATTATTTACTAACGAATCCTGCAGACATTTCGTTATCTATCTTGTTATTGGCAGCGCAAGCGTTTGATGTTTTGAGTCAAAGGTAAACGAAGCAATGGACCTTTGAGAATCTTCCACTCACAACAAATGACGTCAAATGGTACAAGTAGGCACGGAATGATGCGCAATAGACTGAATCTGTTGTGCTATGGTTCTTAATGCGGCTGAACAATTCATCACTGACATGAGCACAATATGCCTATTATCACTCGCAGTGGTGTAACGAGGTGTATGAGATCGTTTCTGTTGGTCCGCTATTTCTTCTTGCTATTCATTGATTACAGATCCGTATCACAATTGCTTTATTTCGTCCAACACGATCATTAATTTCTCGGAAGGATAATCTACAACCCCTATTGAATACCATTATTCCTTAATCGTACTTAGATAATTTGCTCGATGTCAACGAGCCATATATTTTTTTTTAATAGAATACACAAACACACACAATAAATCGCGAGAAAAACAATTGCTGTGTTTCAAATCAGCAGTTTCTCTCATCTCCCTTTATATACGTACGAGGAAAATTTCACATGACATGCATGCTTCCTTCTCGATGTAGTATTTGAGTGGCCAGCATGGCAATGCAGTGACAAATGAAGCAATCTCATCAAATAAAAGATAAGTTCTTCTATTTCAAATTTCTTTTAATCGTGCTTTCAAAAGTTTCCATTCAAAATGGATTGCGCTAGGAAAGTTCAAATATTTAACATTTTCTATTAATTTTGTCCCTTTCATTAGCTTCATTATATAACTAAAAAATTCCAATTTTTTGCTTTATACACACACACACACATATATATAAGTATGTATGTATAAATATGTATGTATGTACACTCACATTTATGTGTGAGTGAATAAATTTTTAAAATTCTTAATAAATTTATTACTGAATTAATAGCATGAAAATGTTCTTATCTTTAGGAAATCTTCAAATAGAGTTGAGCAAAATAACTTAACGTTGGTTAAAATGTAATTATGTATAATATTTCCTATAAAACAATGGTTATCTTTGAAACACAAGTTCAAATTCCTAAACCACACTGAAAAATCTGTAAAATATTTCTTTACATTTTAGCAGGCAATGAGTTTAAGAATGTATATGTAAAATAATTGTTAATTCTTCATTTTATAGAAAACTTTGGCTGCTGCTATGGAATTACATCAATTTATCTTCTTATGTTTATATAATAGTATTTTAAACTTTCAAAAATTGATAAGTTTAAAAATCTAAAACTTTCTCTTTGTTGAATGATAGACTTTCTGAAGATTATATACAAATTTTACATTAACGGTGTTCATCGAAAATCTAAATATCTTAAGTGTTTATTAAATGCAGTTTAATAATTCTTTCAAACTAAATATTACATTTGATTTTGAATTCATGAAAAAAATTAATTCACCAAATAACGGGAGACAGTTTTTTCTTTCCCTAATAACTTATTAAATACAATGAATATTATCAAATAGTTAAATATAATTCCTAATATTTTTCAAAAATTTAAATAAATTGAATTTCTTAAGATATTGGGTTGGAAGCAATATTTATCACGTGAAAGTAGGATGGAAAACGAATATTTATTGAAAATATCAATAGCAATATTATAAATTCCAAGAACTTTATTATTCAGTAAAATTTTATTTTCCTTTATGACCTAATTTGAAACTTACGGTTTGAAAAAATTTTAGAATAATCAATTATAATGTCTCTTCAAAAGATAAGTACTTTATAATGTTTCATAAATGTAAGCGAGAATAAGCTTTGTTGTGAATCAATACACTGCTGGCCACCCAAATTGCATTACCAAGAAACACAAGAGATATCACAACAAAAATTATTTTGTACATAAGATGTTGACCAAGAATCAAATGATTAAAGTTATAGACTTCTGTGTAGTGTAGTTCCTGCCAAAATCAGTAGCCAGAATAGTCACCATTGTTGGAGATCACCACTGCCATACGCCTCTGCATGGATTCAAAGAAATTTTAGATGTGTTTTCGGGGTACAGCAGACCAAGCAGCTTCCACACGATGTTAAAGTTGATCTGGTATGTAATCTGGATCAATCGTTGAGCAACCATGGATTACATGTTACCTATCGGCGAAAGATCCGAAGAGCGAGCCAGCCTGGCAAACAATTCAATCTGGCGATTGACGAAGAACCCTTGGACAATGCATGCCACTTGTCGTCACACACTGTCCTGTTGAAACATGGCTGTGGGAAAGCCCTGAAGGTAAGGAAGAACAACAGGCTCCAACACCTAAGACATGTAACGCTGGCTGTTTAAAGTACCAGAAATGCGTACTAGAGGAGGGCGAGAGTGATATCCAATATCACTCCATACCTTAATACCCGGTGCAGGATTGGTGTGGCGGTGCATAATGCAGCAGTTCAGAATCCTCTCTCTACGATGTCAGCAGAAACGTCTGTTGTTTTTCGTCAAGGGTAGATGAAGAAATGGAGGTCTTGCGGACAGACCACTCCGCTGTAAACAGCGTTGAATTGTACGCGCTGACACTGGATGATGTGTTACAGATTGGAAGTGCTGTGCTATGGTACGTCATGTGGCTGAGTGATCCGTTACTGCTGTGCGCACAATTTGCCAGTCATCACCTAAAGTGGTGCACTGAGATGGATGCGATCGAACACGTCGATCAGTCGTACCTTTCCGCATCCAACGATCACATATCCACTTTACATTTGTTTGGTTTCATTCAACACGATTACCGATTTCCCTAAATATAATCCACAATCTTAGTTGGCCATTATCTTTCCTTTGTCGAACTCGGATACTTGATCAAAAAGTGATCGCTGTTTTCTACAAGGCATAATTGATTGTTTTTTTTTTTTTGTGTGTAAAAACCGTAGGAAAAACACACTTGCCGAAATAGAAATCGTTGAAATATCCAAGTCTTAAATAGCGCTTTGAAGTGGTGCCACAGGCACACGTGGTGTGCGTCTGCGCTGAAATTCTAATCATTTGCATATCTCATCTCCATTAATGTTATAAATTTCATGTTATTTGCATGCTTTTTTCAGGGTATTGCATCTACGGTAGACAGCAGGGTAAAACTCATTCTTTGTTTAATTTATTTGACGCATTCTTCATTCAATAAAAGTATTTCAATATTCGTACATATTGATGTCATAGATTACACATTGATGTTATAAAAATGTATTCTGGGAACTTTACGTTTATTATAATTTATATATAATGTTTTTGTTAATTATATTAACTCCTCATGAAAAAGTATGTTCTAAAATAAAATTATTCTCCAAAAAGTAGTCTGAAATTGAATATTTATATCAATCGTTAGGTGGCTTTAGTACCCCTTTATTACCATTATTAGATATTGATGATTTATATCAACCTTAATAAAATAAATTAGTAATACTAACCGATCTCAAGTTTACCGGTTAAACTGGTGTTAAATATAGATTAAAATATATTCCCTAATAATGTTTTGGCTTCTATTTCATATTAAATGCATTTTAAACAAGGCTGGTTAAGCTTTTATTTTAAACTGTATAAAATGCTAAAAATATATCTTTCTATACACACTTCTAAAACTCAATTACAATTTAGTTTCTTTATTTGAAAGTGATAACATTTTGTTTATTACAGGTTCGCAGCTTCTCTCAATTGAAAAATGAACTGAAAAAATGTGAGACTTTCTACCTTGACACAGAAGATTCCAGCAATAATAACAGTTACATTGATCGGGACAAGAACGAGGATGGATATTTTTCAATGGAAATCAATGATAACTTGAAACACTCTCGAGATACAGCTCTTGTTCAAGCTGGCAGTCTACCGAACTTATCAGGTAGAAACCAGTTCTCTCCATTATCTTAATCACTAGTATAATTAAACAGCGCTGTTTTTTTTTTTTTTTTTTTTTTTTTTTCTATTCCCATGTTTTGCGATTTCATTTCACAACGGTTTTGTCGTGTAACAAAGACCTTGGAATTCATTGAAAATCATGTATCTCATTCCCTTTATTCCCAGAGCCATATCGTGATTTATGTTGATGAAGGGGTTGTCCTACTCTCTGCATCTACACTTTGTTACATTTAAATTTTATGGAAATGACATTCTTTTACTGACCCTTTTGGATTAATGAAATTTCCTATATTCATGTTTTAAATGTGGCTGGCATTTGAAAGTAATTATTATGTATCTTTACCAAGTGTATTTGAAAGTATTTAGAAAAAAAAGTTGAGTCACGCTATGTTGAAAGAAGAAACTATTAATGCTGCTATAAAAACAAAAATAATCTGAATGAAAATTTATATTTCTACAAAAAGAAACAAAGCAATTTTATATAAATTTATTTTGAAAATTTCTTAAGCGGTTTATCAGTGGTTGGCGTAGAAAGTTTGTCCAGTAGAAGTTGATTATGTTTACAGCTTTTAACATGTTTTTTAATAATTTTACTAGTCAAGGCTTATTAAAATGACATCTACTTATTTAAAATGTAAAATATTTGTTTTCAAAAATTTATTTATCTTTACAAAATGTCTAATTATTTTTTCTAAAAAAGTTTCTAAAATGTTTGGAAAAAAATATCAAAGTTTTTAATTTGAATCTTAATTTACAATAAATATTCTTCCTTATTTTAAAGAACGTTTCATTTTTATGATAGTAAGCTTTACTTATATTGGTCAGTTGTAATTCTTTATTTTTCAAGCCTAAAGTACTTTCAGTTTAGTTATTTATATTTTATAAAAAATTCATGAAATCTTTGGTTGATATTGAATTAACATTTACAAAATTATTTCATTACAATATTCAATGCAGGAAATAATTTATAAGAATTAATCCATAATATGCAAAAATCATCATTCTGTGATAGAGACTTTAAATTTCTAATATTTAAATTAAAGCATTACCCCAAAAGATTCTATTAAAATAAATTGAACACTTTAATTTTTCCTGTGATCATTCTAACGGAATCATCTCATTTTTCTAAAATATACTACAAACTTTTTTCAAGAGTATTTTATTCTTCATAATCTATTATTAATAAAAAAGTGATTTAATTATAAAAAGATGACATTTCTAAGCTAATTATTTTCCCTTTAAATTGGATGTTGTTAGCTTCAAATAGTAATAATGCCATGTCACATTGCAGTTGCTATGATTTACTCTTTAAGCAATTACATAAGGAAATGCTGCTTTAATGAGAATTTTTACTAAATCAAGAGCCAGCCAGCTTATCTAGTGGTCAGCGTGCCTGACTACAGATAGGGAGGTCTTGGGTTCGAATCTTGGTTCAGGCATGGATGTACTTTCTCTTTCTCTCTATCCTGTCTTTGTACTTTCCTTATGTGTGAATGAGGTGTGAATGGTTGTCTACCCTATAAACGGGTCCCTATGGCATGTGTGTGTACTGAAGAAATCGGACTCCACACCAAATATGGTTCAATTAGGAAAGTGGAGCAGCGCACACCAATTTCCCAGCCTAGCTGGCACACGAGAACAACAACAACTAAATCAAAAATACTTCTCATTATGAGAAAGAGGAACAGGAATGAAAGGAAGAAACTCAATTTCTTAGAGTACATTTAAAAGCTATGTCGTAAAATCCATTTGGACAATATATTGATTTCAAGCATTTATGTTACATTTAACTAATGCATCAGTCTATTAAAGTAGCCTTTAATATAATATCATGGAAAATAAATTATAAAAGCAATGTTTTTGTAGCCATGAATTTCTGATTAGATTTTTAATTGTGTAGGAAAAGGGCCTGAATATACAAATATTTTACTAGACATTTATCTGAACTTAATATGAAATATTTTCAGATAACTACATACTATTATGTCTTTATGTTTTACAACACTAAGAGTATTTAACAAACTATAAATTTGAAGAGATATTGAACTATATCTATCTATCTATCTATATATATATATATATATAGTAATTGAAATCAATAGCATATTTGCATACTTTTAAATATTTAATTAAACTCTATATTATTTTTTGAAATTTTTTATTAATATTTAAATATTCAACCAGTAAAATGAAAAATAAAATGCAAGGCTATTAGTATTTAAATGTAGAGAGACCTTATATTAATAGAAATCTCAGATAACCCCCCCCCCCATTAACAGAATTTTATGAAATGTTAATAATATATATAAATGGGAGCAATTCATTACATATGATTAGTACTTACAATTTAATAATAAATATTTATGATCTGTAACAAAACTCCTTAATAGGAACAAAAAGAAGGAATGTTATTTTTTGCATTTAATTTACTTCTGAGCAATTGTGTTAATTATCAGTTAGAATTGATTTTCATTAAAATGTTTTTTGCTGGCTTTTTTTAAAAAAATATGTGAATATAGTAGACAAGTAACTTTATGTCAAGAAAAAGATAAATTAAATAGTAAAAAAAAATAAGTTTATACTAAAGACACAATATTTTACACTTTCATTCATACAGACATAATTCATGATGAGAAATTTTCTTCCAAATTTTTAAAAGGACATTGACATGTAAAATTGTCTATTTTAATAAGAAGAGAAACTCTTCCCTTAATGCACAGTACCAAATTCATGACTTGATTATTCGGAACAATTGATAAAATGAGGCTCCAAATAAATATCACTGAGAATAAAACTATTTGGCCGTTATATTTGGAGAAATAGTCCAATAACCCCTAACAAACAACCCAACTTTTAAGATATAATCTACATAACTACAATGCATCTCAAGACTAAATCAATTATTATACATTATCACACATTTTTATCTCCTTTTTTTCAAGCACACCTCTTTGTGTACTATTAATACCAAAGTTCGTGAGAAAAGGGTATTAACATTCAAAGTAGCCAATGTTTGGCAGTTTGTAAGTTTCAAAATTGACTGTAAACTGTAAGGCGTTCAGTTTATGGAGTGATGTTTTTATACAAAGTAAAGAAATGCTTTCATTTTTGAAAGTTCTATTTATGTACTTATATTATGGAACAGAAGTATTAACCATTATAAATATGTTTTACAAAACTGAAAGGGAAAAGGTAAATCAAACTCTTGATTCTTCATAATAAAAATTTTACTCTTTTAATAAGATAATAAGAACAAGTAGAGAAGTAATTGAGATATGCCAAATTAGTTTGAAAAAACATTATAATTTTTTACTCAAATTTGCGTTTATAATAATTTATATAATAAAAATACTGATTGGAATAAATATTTACCATCTTGAAAATAACAAATGTTTCTACTACAACTCATATAATTTTTCTGAGTGTTTAATTTTCTATTTCTATACAAATGTGTAAAATTTCTGAGAGATGTTTAATTAAATTACTTGTTATTTTTTTCAAAATATTAAATATTTACAGCAGAAAAATACCTTTAATAAAATAAGATAATTATAAGTAATTAAACCAAAGCATATGTGTTTTATTTCAATTCCTAGCATATTTTTCGTATATTAAGTACTATAATTCTTCGAAGCGTTTTACATTGAATGAAAATATAAAACTTAAAGTGTTTGTGTTGCACAGTATTGTATCATAAAACCCTTCATATATATTTGAGATAGATTAAAGAGAATCTAGTCGTTCATAGGAAGGTTAATAAATGATGAGATATAACTTTTAACTATATAATAACTAATAATATAAAACTTTTGAAAAACTAATAAAGCAACTGAATAAGAATTCATTGGGTGAGATGAGTTCAATGATAATCTACAATGCTTATATACTTAAGGAAAATGTGGAACAGTTATTATATATCCTACTTAATCTTATAGAATAAAGTATACTAACTCTTATTTTTAAAAACTATTGCTCTTAAAGAATTTAAGTTAACTATTCTTATTTATTTCTCTGCATTTATCAAGCCGTTTTTGGTTTGTATTCTCCACTACTGAATAGATAAGTTAAATTCTGAGCAAACACACGGTCGAACTGAATATTATTGATATTTTATCTTTAAAAATTGACTCTAAATTAATTATGAAGACAATTACATTATTTTTCATTTAGAATAAATACAAACCTATAGCACTGAATTTCTTGCAGTAATCATATTTCGCAGTATAGAAACTTTCGTGAATATATAGGCAAGATGAGCATTGAACTGCGGTTAAATGTTAATTGGAAGTGATAGATAGCACTTAAACCTGCAATAAAATCAAAACTTAAAACCAAGAAGATGGTTTCGCTTTTACCCTGAGAATTCTTATCTATCATAAGAACGAATAAACAAAATTTTTTACAATTCCCTTATTGCAAGAAACTAATTATATTGCTAATCATGAATCATTAATTTTTAAATTAAAAGATGTATAATAAATAATCAACAATATTCATTTCATATCTTTTTTATATCTTAAATAATAAAGAAATCATTCTAAATCAATAAATAAATATGTAGTTTAAAGTGTCTTATTTTTTGCAGAAGAGAATCTTGCACTTTAATCTCGTGTAAATATATGTGCTACATCCAATATTAATCTTTATTTGTGATTTATTTACTATTTAAGAATCACAACAATATGCTCCAGTGTAATTTTAGTCTATGCCCTATTAACAATTTAAGGTATCCGAACACGTTCAGAGCACTTTTTTTAAATACACTGCATATATACATTGTAACGATTTTTTCTTATATCACTTTAGAAAACATTAATATTGAGCTACTAAAATTTGGTATATTCCAATATTATTCTGCAGAAATATTAAATATGTATACAATTTTAAGCATTTTTTTAAAAAAAACTTAAAAAGTGCTACATCAAAAACTATTAAACACATTCGCAAAAAATTAAAATACCAAATAATCTATATGCTGTTATCTGGAGTATGTACTAAAATTTTAAGTTTTTGTTAAAAAATAAAAAAATTACGACCATTTGAATATTTATATTGAAATTTTAGCCAAAATTTCTATGCCATTATTCGAATAACAGGCCATAATTTGGGGAAATATTTTAGTGATTAAAATTCTTTTAGTACATTCCCAAGAAAACAATATACAGATCACGCTCTTGAAATTCCATTGTGATATTATAAAAATATTTTGAGTTATCGTTTCTGAAGCGTGCAAATTATAGGTAAAAAAGCCAGTTCTGAGAAAATCGCATTTAGAGATTAAAGTGTTGAGTCTTTATAAGAAATTCTCTCATATTTGCTGATTAATTTTTTTATTTGATTTTCTGATTGATTTCCGAAACAGTAATTATTTTATGTATCTTTTAAAAGCTTACTAAATTTATATTTCAAAATTAAACAATTTAAACTAATTTTTAACATCATTCTGGCCCTTTAAACACCCACTTCCGGTCCTTTAAATATATCCACTTTTGGTTTCCTAATCTTTACGAAATCCTTTATATCTCGGAATCTAATTAACGTAGAGACAAAAGCAAACCTGTTTTAGAAACCTATTTAAATTCCTTATTTAACGAAAGAATAAAATAAATTTATCTTTTTTGGTCAAAATTGACGTTTTCAACGTATACGGGTACCTTAATAATGCCGATGATTTTGATACCAGCTAAAGAAATATCTATGCAGAATCTGAGGAATATTTTTATTAATGGAGAATAACTATAAAATAACATACCACAGAATGATTTCAGTCTATTTTCAATTAACAAATTGAGAATATTGGTGATTTGACATCAACTAAATAATATTTTGTTAACAATTTTTGCAGAATCTGAGCAGTTGATTCTCTATTTGTTTAGAATAACAATTACGGTGAAATAGAGACGTTGGTAGAAGAATCACAGAATATTGCTAAATAATGTTCAAACTTCAATGAAAGTAAAAAAAAAAGTAATTCGAGATTTTTCAACACGGAAGACCTAAGGATACATTGATACATGATTAAGATTTTGGTGCTTATATAAAATTGGATTGTGGCCTTTTTATTAAATTTTGAGGTAAAATATAAGCACAAAATTTAATTAAAATAAATATATGAACTAACTTGCAAATTAAATATGTATCAGAATAAAAACAAAATAACTCTTGAAATTTTAAAATCAGAGAAAAATCAAAGGAATTGGAATTTAAGAATCAAAGAGGAAAAAATTTTGACAGAAAGAATCAATCAGTCGATTTCATCTGGTGAAGAATGTTTCCGAATATAACATTTTCTAAGTATAATCGTGGTAGCTAAATTATTTTTTGAAGGAAAGATAAGAAATTTACTGCAAACCTGGAATAATATGTTTCAATTAATATTAAAGTATTGACTAAAGTTGGGTGTATGTGTGAGAGTGACCTTCATATGAGTGTGTAGACTTTAAAATAACGTTGTAAGACAAAGTTTATTTTGAAAATTTATTTAATAAAAACCCGAAATTCGTATTTCAGCTTTATCTTTCAAAATTATACTTTTATTGATTAATATTTTTACTTTAATTGTGCCTACCAATTAGATACATTACATTAGAATATCATTCTCTTAAATGTATTTTATTCACATATTTGTAAAAAATATTCCACCGCACTTCTTTTATTTTGAGTGCACTTGGGCTTTGGATGTGATATTCCCTCTTACTTTTTGCAAGTGATTTTTGTAAGATATTCTACAACAGTATTCAAAAATATCTTCGATTCATAAATGCAACGGACTGTAGCTCCAAATAAACTTCTTCCTGCATTGAGGTCCAACAATCAAAGGTAAAAAAAATATCTGCTTTCTTCACGATTTCTTGCGATTCAACTTTTCTGAATTTAAAAAAAATGTCTTGTATCATGGAAGAAAATGTTTTCCTCTTTGGTACTCAGTAAAATTCAGAGTTAAATGTTGTTTTTGTAATATATTTTTCAAATTCTTTGCTCTCTGCAATTTTTTGATGACGTTTCTTAATGCCACCCATTGAGCTAGACTAATCAGTAGTCTTGATCTGTCCTTCCACAGTCATTTTTCATGAGACAATAATCTCATAAGATTCAATAATTATGCATGATACCTTTTTCGACTGATAATTATGAATTAAAGGAGATTTCGAATTATTAGAATTTCCTCATTCCTATAAGGAATGGAACCTTGGCTGTCAATATGTAGCTTCTTTTCTTGGAGGAAAAAAATTCAAAAGAAAACTCATAAATTGTTGATCTGAAGACTAGAATACTTACCATTATCCTAACAGTTCTGACAGACATTCATTAGATTATTTAATAAATATTCGACTAAGCGAAAATATAAAAACATCTTTCTTTTTACATTTCTATAAGTTTTACACAAAAAAATGCATAAACTAAAAAAAATAAGCAGTTCATTATTTAATCAATTATACATGAATCAGTTTATCAGAAATACGAGAATAAGACTTAACAGTTTAAGATATTAAACTGATATAGAGAGAGTTCCCTATAACACATTACTAATAGCATTTGTAACTGGTTTACAACTTTTCACTAAAATTTGTGGAAAGAAATATGGCACTTTTTAGGTAAGTAAAAATGACATTTTAAAAGTAAAAAAAGACTTTTATTAAACAAAAAATGTATGAATATGTACAAAAAATCTGTAACTAAAACAAAGGGTAAATTAATTGTTATGGAAGAATACATAGAAAGTTTATTTATAATTTTTAGATAGTGTTTAATCCCAGAAAGTCCAAAATTAAGGTTATTTTTTGCAAAAAGAATTTCTTCTGAAAATTTCTATAACCCACATTTTAAAAGTAATAGGTTCCCGGTAAATTAAATTATAATGAGACATGTAGAAACAAATAAATTTATTCTATTACTTTATTATGTTTTTAAAAAGTAATTTTTTAAAACCCGAAATTTATCCTAAATTTAGTAAATGATAAGAAAGTAGGCATCCTTTCAATAAAATTCCTGCATTACTATATTATAGTTTTAGAAAGTAATTGTTTTAAAATCAAAACTTTACTCTAAAATTACAGTACCCTTTTTTTGCAAAGGTAAAGTAGGTATCCTTTCAATAGCATTATGTTTCCATTACAAATGCAAATATGTTCAAGCATAACACCTTATTGTCCTTTGCAACAATTTTTACTTCCACTAATGGAAATAAGGAAACTATTAACGATGATGTAAAAAATTTCCTTATTCATTAAAAAACCAAATCGGTGTGTTTTCTATAGAATAACAGGGTAACAACCGATTAGAAAACTATCGGTCCAAGCAAATGATTGCAATATCACCATAAAGGATATTAGTACTTTTTGTTATGTTGTAATTTCATGAAATTGATATTTATATTTAATGTGAATTACCAGTATTAGCTGTAAAAAATAAACCTTTTTTCTTATTTTGAATTACATTTTATCTTTTTAATTAAGTTACAAGCATTTAAAATTTGAATAAATACTTTAATTATTTCTCAAACTATAGGAAAGATTTTCTTATATAGGAAAGAACTCTCTATAATTCCTTTAATTTCTTTTTCTTATTATAATATTTCTAACATCGTTTTTAAATTAAAAATCTTTCATCTAACTTAAAGACGAATTACATTAAGAGTATCTGTACTGTGATACTAAGTGTGTGAAGATAATTGTTTTAAATTTAAAAAGTATAATCACCCCAGAATTGTTTATCAATTCTTTTACAATTTTTTTCAAACGTTTACATAAGTGAGTGCGCCTGAAGTTTATTAAAACCGTAATGTGTGCAAAATGATGGAAACTCAAAAAATAATAATACTTAGAGTATAATGAATACTTATGGAATCTATTTATTAAACTTTTAATTTTGAGCCGAAAACACAATTTATTTCATCAAACACATTTATCGTCTTTGAGCTAAAATAGGTCAAACAAGCTTTTTCAATCATAAACATTAATAGATTTAAAAAACATGATTTTCTTTAGTAGTGAAAATTTGGAATTCTTTTCGCTCTTTGTAATAACAAAATTTTAACTTGATAATAAAAATTAATTCAATTCCCTATTATTTTTTTTTATTTAGCAGATCACATTCCTTGCATTTATGATATTTCGATGATACATTATGTTTAATGCGACAAAACGAAAAATACCACTTATATATGAAATTAATTGACAAATTTATCTAGTAAGGAAAAGAAAAATAGGTTCTTAAATATTTTTGATATTTATATTGTACCTTAGTTGAATATATATATACTAGAAAATAGGTCTTAAAGTTTTTCATAAACAACAATGGAAAGTAGCTTTACCTAAATACTTAATACTAGTATTAAATATTTTTTATCATACTGAAATTAATTTTCGAAAATTGAATGCAATGTTTATCATATGTAATACTAATTATGTAATTTTTCCTTAACTAGAATACTGTTAATAATTGAAGAATAATTTTGATTTTTGCAGGAAATCTTAAAGAGGATCTAATTTCACAAGAAAGGACCAATGAAGTTATTGAAACACTAAATTCTTCTCCGGTTGGATTATCACCCGTGCCTCGTAAGCCAACTCGACCCTATAAAGGCCAAATAAGGAAATCTTATTCCAAAACAAGTAGAAAGTCTCAAGATTCTGTGCAATCCAAAGTTCCTAACAATAGCCCGCCAAATAAACGCTTGGAACTATCGTGGGTGTATCCTTCTATGAATTTTCAGTTCTTGAATGTTTAATGGTGCTCAAAATATCATTAAGATCAACAGGTGGGAAAATGAGCTATATGAATCATTAAAAACTGAGGGATGGAATAATGCCAAATTACGTTCAGTAGGAAAGTAAATTCATTTCTTCTAGCTACTTAATATAAAAAATAAATGACGTTTCAATTAATGTCCAGAATGATCAATCAATAGTAACATCCTTGTATTATTTTATTTTTATCAAGGCTTATATACATCGTAAGTAAGAATGAATTTGGAAGTATTGATTTGCCGGTTTTAAGCATTTTCTGTCATTTGTAACTGAAAAAGGTGCTTAAGTTAATTAGAAAACTAGTAAATTTTTAATTTCTGTGCTTAAAAATGTCTAATGATAATCAAAAGATATTCAAGCATTTCAATTTTAAATTCTATGCAATAAAGTTATTTATCTCATAATTCTAAAAATAAAAACGTAAAATTAATTTTAGGATGGTTTATTTTAAACTGAATGAGGAATTTTGTATGGGAAATAGTAAATCTAATTGATATAATGGATTCTTCATGTCCCAATAATAATGCAACAAAAGCTGTGTCAAAAAATTGTGAGTACATTCTGATCACAGTCAAGCAGTACAAATTTTCAAAATTAAAGTTTGGCTGAATTCCAAGTAATTTAAATTTGAAGCGTAAGTATAGTTTCATAGCTATATATTCAAATTTGTTTCATTCCGAATTGAGTACAAAAATATTGTTTTCTAAATTCTGTGTACACTCTGTACATACTGTCAACATGAGACCAAAAAGCAAATAAGTTGTTGAATGGTATAATTCTTATCTAATTTGTAATTTTATCATTAGATTTTTAAGTTTATCTAAATTATTATTAAATGTATATACATAATATATATAACCATATTAAAACATATATAAATTAGGAAATTTTATTCATACAATTACTTTAAAAATATAGACAAACACGAAGACAAAATTATATTACTCTTTATCATAAAAGTCAGTGAATGGCATAAAAAATTTGAATTCTATATTTTTTAGGAAAAATGTATCCAAATTAAATTAAGTTTAGATAATAATTCTTATCAAAAATATATTTCTCAGTCGGCATTTAATCAAGATAAAAAATTTAATAAAATCGTGGCATTTTTTATATAAAAATGTAAGAAGAATACAGAAAATGTGTAGAATAATGAATAACTTAAATTTTTCCCAGATAAAAATGTGCTAATTTGTTAAATTTAATCGTTGTCAGCAATTTTCTAATGTAAATTAAAGTTTTAATAAATATTGGATAAAAATGCAAGTGGTTTGGTTAGATTTAGTTAATCGCTTTATAAATACTTTTTCACAAAAGATCTAACTCGACCAAAAAGGCAAATGTTTTCAACTGTTTGTTGTTTAACCTTTGATATCACTGAAAACTGATGTTTTTCTTATAAATAAATTGCAGAATATTTAAACGAACTCAGAGCTTTTATTAAATTTCAATCATGATCAAGTGCAATAAAAATTTGCACAGAGAGAAATACATGATTATATGAGATAGACATGATTATCTCATAAGAGAATTTAGTAGATATTTACGATTAAAAGAAGCAGAAAAAAACTTCAGAGACACATAAACAATTCAACCTTCTAAATCTTTTGGTGACTTTTAAGGTAAAAAATGAAATTTCTCTCGTAACAAAGTATTTAATGAAATTTTACCTTAAATGTTTGTAAAATTTAACGATTGTTTTAAAGTATACAGTGTTATTCTAAAATGAGTTAAAATTAATTTATATTGATATTACTAGTTTTAATAATTACTGTAATTAGAGATATCACTATAAATTGTTATATAGCACTTTGAATTATTACAAAACCATTAAGCGTGAAACACAATTTTACACATGGTAAATTTTATTTTCGATATTTTTCTCTTTTATGATATATTATATGATGTATGCGATTGATTAATTTTATGAAATGGCTATTTCTTTTATCATTTAAATTCTTTAAAATATACTTACAGCTTTCACTAATCAAAGGATTAGTATCCCGATCATTTCACACCCGAGTTGTACCTTAGTCACAGAGATATATTTCTAATTCAAAATATGATTAAGAAAGTTAATATTGTATTGCATTTAAAATACTGAAACTAAGAAATGAACTTTTTTAACTAATATAATTTTTTATGGTTTCTTGACCTACGAAGTATTTACATTATAATTATTCTTTCACATTTAAGTATTATTTTGCATAAAAACACTGATTGTTTTGTGATGAATTTATGTAAAATTGAATCACTTTTCCCCCAAACTTTAAAGATTATAAATAAATTAATATTTCCCAAAATTTTCATTAATTTTATTGCAATATCCACAACACGAAAAGAAAATTTAATTTAGCCTTTAGCTCATTATAAAGATATTTATGGAAAGAAAAATACTTTATAGAAAAAAGGAAAAAAATTGTGAAAAGGATGAAAACGATGTAGATTTCACAGCTTTAATATTACCCTCAGACTTCATCTGACACAAAATATTCAGTTATTTGAAAGTATCTAAAAATTCTGTACTATACTTAAGTTGTAGGTGCTTTGATAATTTAGAAATGAATTTTAAATCTTATTTAACCATATACGTGTGATTAAACTTATTAAGTTTTATATTAAATTAAAAGACTGTAAAAGTTTATATTATGAAATGTATTTATAAACTGAAAGAATTATTATAACACCCAATTTATTTTATATTAAATCAGTTTGAAGTGGAACTATTCCTGTATAATAAACTATTGAGGAGTTGCATAAATATGACACTGGATACTGTGAATATAAACACATCTGTGGTTTCAGAATATTATTTATTATATCAAGATTTTTCAATATAATATATGAGCTCGACGATGACCTTCTAAATCTTTAGAAATTAATCATCAAACTATTGAAGTTAAGGATAACGAGAGTGTTACATTAGTTGAGGATAACATTTCTCCAAAAAATGAAGTTAATGAAGATATGTTTCTTATGTAAATGTATATATTTATGTAAATATATATACAGAAGTAATACAAAATGTAAAAACTTTGAGGAAATCAATGACTTCCATTTGTAATAGTGCAGGAAAGAATTAAATACATAACTACTAGCATCTTTTCTATTCATTATTACTTATACTCTCAAGGATGTGTATGTTTGTATTGCATATAATTGTTTGCTTAATTTCGTTTTGAGTTCTAAAATATGAGACCTTTAAGAGTTCCAAAGAGGGTAGTTAATAGGAGCACGTCTAGTCGATGCATTATTAACAACAGTTGCAGTGTCGAAGGCATACAACGTTCATGGTAAAACAACATCTGCGAGACAGATTGTGAAGATTTGTTTTGTCGCTTAATGGTCTTTTTTGCACATGAGGGCTAATTAGGCTAGGACCTACAGTTTAAAAGGGGTTCCGAAACACTACAAGCATCTAAGCACAATGTGGGAATGAAACCGATGAACTGTTAAGCCAAAGGCAAGTATGCTAATCATTTGGCTTCCAGCTCGAAAGAAAATCAAGAAAATCAAAGGAAAATCAAATTCACTTGTAGAGACATGGGAACATTAAGGAAGATAAAGATCATCAGAAAGAAGACTCTGATAAGAAAAGTGACAACTAAGCTGAATGGACGTCTACAGAACAAAATATTGACCCATACAATTGGAAGAAAATTGCATATAAAAATATTAGGGATAGTAATAAAGTTTTAAAACTCCTTGTGACAGATGTAAATCGAAAAGGTGAGTACAGTGATGCAAGAACCATAAAAACTAGATTGCGGATCCTGGCTATTTTTGTTTTCCGATTAATCTAATATTTCCTTATTTCCCACTATAAAACAGTTTACATGTGGCGAACCTCCTTACATAGAGACCTACAACCCCCCAGATTGTCACCTTCTTAGAATGAAGCATAAGGGTGTTTCTGTAATGGCTTAGGACTTCATCTCATGGTTTCGAGCAGGTCTTATTGTCACCTTACAAGGCAGATCACTTGCATTGATAAGATTACTCTTTTGGCTAAGCAATTGCCTTCTACGGCTTAGACATTTTTTTTTTTCTATCTGGAGATTACCCCAAAAAAGATAGCAATTCTTGGCGGTCGAGCTGTTCAGTATTGTTTTCGGGAAAATGAGGACTCATCTACACACCTTCCGTGGTTTTCCAACCCACCTAACTTAAAGACATAAAGCTCTAGTGGTCTGTTCTGGTAGAAAGAGTGAGATCTCATTCTCTTCCTTCTGCGTTCCTTTGCGAGTTAGAGGAATTTCTGCTTGAGGAATGGTGAAATATTCCTCTTACCATCATACAGATGTCTTACATGTCCATTTCGAGGAGGATTTAAAAGGTTTTATCTGCCAAAATTGTTCCAACATCATAAAAGGAGCAAAATACTGCTTTTTGTATGGGTTTTTCATTATTTTTGACAAACTGCATATACTTTATGAATATTTAACTATTATTTAAGTGAAAACTGGCAAAATATAAATTCATATTTGAATACCACAAAAAATTAATTTTAAATTAATTTCGATTAAAAAAGTCAGATAAAATGCAAGAGGTAATAAGAAGTATTTAAAAAAATTATGCCATTAAAAATAAATTTACAAACGTAAGCGAAATTTTGCCAAAATTTGTTGTGATAATATATAATATTTGAATGCCTACTCACAAAAATACGGAATTAAATTTAAATGTTATGGCTAAAAAATTCGCAGTTTTTAAGTTAAATTGAATCTTATTTAGTTACTTCAGTTATATAAGATAAATCATTTATATTAAACTCGCTTAAGATTTGTCTTGAAGTACTGAAAATTTTAATTGTAATTTTATTTAAATGGATTGAGAAAAGAGTTTAAAAAGTAAAAGAAACTGATTTTAGATTTAGGTCATATACAAACGAAACATTATTTAAGATGATAGATCATATTTATATATTTTTTACAATTTATTAAACATCCTGTCCCTTTAATGAAGAAAATTAAACATTCGAAGTCATGTAAACAATAATTTCTTTGTAAAGCTTTAAAAAGTATTAATCTTAAAACATTTCCGCATACTATTAATTTTTTGAATCTTAAGCTAAAAATTAAAATAGATTGTTTATATTAGTTAATGAATCAAGTCAGTATACTTTTTCGTTATTTATTACTTATATTTTGTCAGTTATTATATGAAACATTAGATCTGATTATATTCACAGTTCTAAAGCAAATTATAAACATATGCTACAATTCCTTTCTCTTAAACTTGTATTTATAAATCTATTTTTTGTTTCCTTAAGTTTGTTTTTTCTTAAATAATTTTTTTACAATTAACCCCTTGACTGACTTTGACGAGTCTGACTCGTCATTGATTTCCTGGGCCATCACAGACTTTGACGAGTCAGACTCGTCAAGCGCTTCTTTCGGCGGACGCCGTGCAAGTTACAATTAGATTACATAGTTGCTTCACTCGTTCGACGATTCTCATTTAAAAAAGCACACTGAAAGTAAGAGTTCAGTTTAGCAGAAGTCTCGCACGGTGAATGTTATACTAGCCAATATTTGAGTTTAGTAAAGATTATAAATAATCCCCGTAACATGTATAAGCCGGATGCATTATATGAAAGTGGGGATGATGGTGTAAATTGATGGTGTAGTTCAATTAAGCGAAATTAAATAGTTTTTTTTGTCGCATCAAATTCCATTTAATTCGTCAGTCAAGGGGTTAATTTCTTTCTCACTCTGTTATCAAAAACCTATCGTTTAAAAGAGAATAAGTTTATTAATCATGTATTTGATAAAAATTTGGAATAGTTATTACTTTAGTTACTAGCACAGTAAGTGAATTCGTATTGAAGTCCATGAAAGTTCATTATTAGCTTTGCTTTTTCAACAAACTTTACAAAATCAACTCAAAGATCCAAATTTTACTGATATTTTTTTAATAAGGGAAAATAACATACAAAGCTTTCAATAATATTTATCTTTCCATAGAACTTTAAATTTTATTCCCTGAAAATAATCTTTAACTTAATTGTAATTTTTATTAATAGTTTCACATTTTATAAATATATTGTATTTTAAATACTATATTCATTTGTTTCTTTTATTTTTTAAGTAATTTTTATCTTCTTACAGTTGATGTTTTTTTTCCAGAATTTTTAACTCAAAATCCAAAATATTAACGATTTTGATTTCATCAAGGATATTTCAAGTTTTAATTGGCAAATAAAATCTGAAATAATAATCGTAATGCATGTACTAATGTAAAGAACAATATAAATATTTATGTAAAGAGAACACTTTTACACTGTTTTATTTTTTCAAAATGCATGATTTCTTTGTTGCAACAAATAAATCCTCACACAATCGACATCTGGACTAGCAACTGAATGGTTTGTAATTTAGCTTTTAATTCAGCAGATCATGAGTTAACGTCACATTTCGAGAATGAATGAGAAAATGGTTTAGCATCCACTTTAAGCTAAAGATTTCAACCAAATTGTCTTGGATCGTAAAAAAATTACTGTTGAACGATATACCAAACAAATTCAAAATCACCAACAATGCACACAATATTTAGGCAGAAATTTTTGTTTAGAATAGAAGATCATGCATTTTTATTTAATTATTGAATGAAGCATCCTGTAATAAATAATTTCTACTGAAAATGTAATAGCCTTTTTTTTTGTCATTGAATAAATAATCATTATCGTATTTTATGATCTATATAATAATGATAAATATTTTTCCTGACTCATTATCAGACATGGTTATCATGGATTAGATCCAGCTCGTAACTTATACATGTTACAATCAGGTGAGCTGGTGTATTATGTTGGTACAGTAGCAGTATTACATCATTACACAAATGGAACACAGAGGCACTATTTAGGGCATACTGAAGATATCCTGTGGTAATGTTGATTTTTTCCCTTATTATTTGTTTTATTTTTGAATTGTGCACCATAAAATCTATAGAATTAGCTTTTTTATATTAGCTATTATTCAAGAGTTTAAATTAAGGAAAATAATTATAAATGTTATATTTTTTGTTGTTTACAACATTTTGAAAAACATTTCCTGGTGAAAAGTAGTTATTTTAATCGAAGAGTGATTTAATTTGTGAAGCGTTTAGTTAATAGTTCTTAATAGAAGATTTTTGTAAGAATTTTTAGTAAGACAGAATTACACATTTGTCAAATAGTTATTATTATACTGAGATAATGTTTTGAAGGGAAACTATAAATTTCAAGACATTCTTTACCAAAAAGTAAAACTCAAATTAAAAAAAAGAAAAGAAAAAGATGAAATAGTTGCTTTAGTTAAATTTATGGAAATTTAATAAGTTTTTGCTTGAAATTTAATAGTTTTATGTATTGAAAACGTTAAAGCATTAGTAAAAGATAAAACTTTTCTATTAGATTTTCATCAAGTTTTGTTTCTGCTAAGAACTATGAACAAAGTGAAAGTCTTAATTATGATAAGTATGTAGAAATATATTCATAGTTTTAAAAAGAAAATAACGTAATGAAATAGGCATAATAATTTCTTTTACAAGTATTGTTTTTCTTATTCTTTAATTTTAATTAAATAAATATTATATTAATTTAATTAAAGTTAAAGAATAATATTTTCAATAGGTATTAGTTTTATATATTTAGTTAAATTAAAAATTTTTGTATTCCTGAATTCAATTAAAAATTAATATCTTATAATTTGCTCTAACGATTATGACGTTATAAAAGTATTACAAAAGTGAAAAAATCTTTATGTTAAATTGATATGTAGAAAGTATGAGAAAAGTTTTCTCATTTGGAGATAAATAACGAAATCAATATTTTTTTAAAATTTACGTTGAAGTTGTTTTATATTTTGCTTAAACAACAAAATAATTTCATTGAAAGTAATAAAAAAATTAGACAGGCTTTTTGTTATGAGCAAAAATTCAATGATATTTTGCAAACTTGCTTTTATGTGAGAATATTTATCAAACAAAAAAATCTTATGTGAATTCAAATTTTTAAATTTTAAATGATATCTTAATATAATAGCGTACCTAAAAGCTGTATGATAAACTCAGAAAAAACATTACATAACATTTAAACATTTACATATCTGCAATATTACTAAAGTAATATATTATTTGAAAAAGAAGAAACGTTTATATATATATATATATATATATATATATATATATTACTAAAGTATATATATATATATATATATATATATATATATATATATATATATATATATATATATATATATATATATATATATATATATATATATATATATATATATATATATATATATATATATAAACATTTCTTCTTTTTCAAATAATTTGTTCTGCTTTAAAAGGATGCAATAAAATTATATATATTTAACTATCTTGTGGATGTATTAATTATTACACATGGACAGTAATGATGTATTCGAGTAACAGCATTGCTTATTTATGAAAAATATTAGCCTCACGATGCATTTATCGATCTCATTTGATTAAACATTTTTTTTCATCATTATAAATAACATTTTCTAATCTTTTATCGGTTTTCTATTATTTTATATGTATTTAGATTGCGTGTAGGAAACTTCAATTGATCATGGAGAAAGAAAAGTTTACTATGTACGATAAACACAATTTGAATTGATCTTTACTAGTTGTGTCATATGTAATCAATAATTTAGTAAAATTTATGTTCCCCTCGTTGAAGGAAAAGGCACAAACATTAAAACAAAACAAATTACATTCATTTACTTGCGTATTGATTAAGGGATATGATTATATGATTTGAAAATTCTTGATTAAAATTGACATAGTATATATATATATATATATATATCGAAAAATAGCAATTATATATTTATTAATAGCAGTATATTTTTACTTTTGAAAAATTTTTTACTTTGAGTTTATTATTCTTTTAATGGAAAAGACATGCAACTTATAAAAATTTTTTCATGTAAGTAAAAGGAAATAAAAAATATATATAGGTAACATAATGAGAAAAGTTTTTACGGATTCAAATTCTTTCCTCAAATGGATCATGAGTAGGAAGGAGCTTGTTATTCTCTTGCTCCAAAGTGTCAGCTTCTAAGGCTGAAAGGAAAATGGATGTTGATTATTTTTACGCACCTATTGTGATACAAAAATTGACAATTCATTTTAGCAAAGCATTAAACTTTTACAGAGGGATTATCTATACTTAGAAACAATTTTTGATTCCAGAAAAATGTTACTTTAAAATAATTATATTGCTTAGAAGCTGTTTTGTGAAAGATTTTAAATATATTATGTTGTGATTATTTTGTAAAACTGGGTAGTTTACGATTCTCATATTTTCGATATTTTGTCAATTAACCAAACTTTCGAGGTATTATAAAACTGTAATCCTATCTTTTCAAATTTAAAAGGTGCTTTCTCAAAAAGTGTAAATCTTCTTATAAGTCTCATATAATGCATTTATTTTATCGGAAATGTGCATTTAATTTGTGGCGTCAAGAAGCATATCATGGTAGATTACTAATATACTATACATAATTTGTTTAGTTAAATTAATAAATGTGGGGGGGGGAGAATTTGATTTATTATTTCCTTATTGTTACTAAAACTAAAATATTATAAAAGAAACATATGACTTTATCTACTAATATTATTTTTAAATATTTAGCTAATGTAACTAAAGAAACTTTATTTTGAGAAACTTACTTTTGAAAACAATTCTTCAATTAATCATAAAATTATATTCATGGAATTGAGGAAATTGCTAGAATTGATATTTAAATATTGAAATAAATTTGTATTATTTTTCTTGCGAAGATACTCTTATAATACTTACATAAACAATTCTCAATAACTAACACAGTTTTTGACGTATTTTCATGTGTTTCAGTTTTTTAAGTTCATGTACAACAAATGTATTTTTTACTTTAAATAAACTTTTTACTCGATTGATTGATTGTGTAAAATTTCTTATTAACAGAAAATAACTTTTTAAATGATAAATTTTCTTTAAAAGATATTTCTTATTCAATTATTAAAACTCTTTATTTTTTATTCTTATTGATACATCGTGTGCGGTCATGATTCTACATACTCTAATATTATCCTGTATGTTTAATTTTTTCTCACAGCACATTTAAATTTATTTAATTTGTTCATCTTATCACCAAAACCTCTTTTACGCATTATCATCTTATTTTATAGTAATATACAAAATAATGTAACAATTAAATGAGTAAAAAATAATGAAATAAACTTGATTATGAAAATATAAAAAACCTATATAAACTCCACCTTTTACATAAAGTAATCCTTTATTTTTAGTAAAGTAATCCTTTATTAAAAATCACTTATTATAAAGAGTTTTTATTAGCATAGTGTAAAACCATCTTTGTCATGTAGTTCATCTTAAATTTGCATAGGAATTGATTTATACAAGTGCTAAACAGAATTTATAGGAATATTCAATCATTTTTTTCATGAAGTTATTGTGAAAGCTCTGAGAGAGCGAGAAATGTGAGAAAGCGGAGGATATCGATTCTGTATTCAATGCTCTAAATTAGATAACATAATGGTTCCATTATATTTAGATCGGCTGGTTGTTTGGGCTACGATAGATGGGCAACTTCATTCGCGTTTTCATCAAACTGTGATTGGACAAGTCCCCCTGTCTGTATATACAGGTGCATTACGATGCAGGAAAATTTCCTTTTTTCAGAAACAAAGTTTTCATAATGGAATCAATTTGGTCAGATAAAATTTCAGTATACTTCTACCCAATAATTCTTCTAAAATCCAAATGCTGATTGAGCTACACTACTGGCCATTAAAATTGCTACACCAGGAAGAAATGCAGATAACAAAATGATATTTATTGGACAAATATATTATACTAGAAATATAACAAGTGATTAAATTTTCAAAAAATTTGGCTGGATAGATCCTGAGAAAACAGCACCTAAAACAACCACCTCTGGCATTAATAGCAGCAGTTATACGCCTGAGCATTGAGTCAAACAGAGATTGGATTGCATGTACTGGTACAGATGCCCATGCAGCTTCAACACGATACCACAGTTCATCAACCAAAGTGACTGGCGTTTGGTGACGAGCCAGTCGCTCGGCAACCATTGACCAGGCGTTTTCTATAGATGAAAGATCTGGAGAACGTACTGGCCAGGGAAACAGCCGAACACGTTCCGTATCAAGTAAGGTCCGTACAATACCGGCAAAAAGCGGTCGGGCATTATCCTACTGAAACGTAGGGTTTCGCAGGGCTCGAATAAAGGGTAGAGCCACGGGTCGTAACACACCAGAAATGTAACGTGCACTGTTCAAAGCACCGTCAATGCGAACAAGAGGTGACCGAGACGTGTATCCAATGGCACCCCATACCATCACGTCAGGTGATGGGCCAGTATGACGATGACGAATGCACGCTGCCAGTGTGCGTTCACCACGATGCCACCAAACACGGATGCGACCATCATGATGCTGTACACAGAACCTGGATTCATCTGAAAAGATGACGTCTCGCCATTCGTGCGCCAAAGTTCGTCATTGATCACACCATTGAAGGCGCTCTTGTCTATGACGCAGCGTCAAGGGAAGCCGCAGCCATGGTCTCCTAGCTGAGAGTCCATGCTGCTGCAAACGTCGTCGAACTGTTCGGGCAGACACTTTTTGTCTTCCAAACGACACCGTTTCTTGACTCACGGCTCGTGACGTGGTTGCACGATCCATTACGGCCATGCGGATAATATGCCTGTCTTCTCGGCTGCTAGTGATAGGTGGCCGTTGAGATCCCGCATGGCGTTCTGTATTACCGTCCTGAACCCATCAATTCCATATTCTGCTAACACTCATTGGATCTCGACCGACGCGAGCAGCAATACTGCGATAAGATAAACCGCAATCCCGGTACGCTACAATTCGACCTTTATCAAAGTCAGAAACGTGCTGGTACGCATTTCTCCTTCTTACACGAGGCATCACAACAAGTTTTCACCAGGCAACAACGTTCAAATGCAATTTGTGTATGAGGAACCGGCTGATCAATTTCCTCATTTAAACACAATGTAGGTGTCGCTACTGGAGCCTGCTTTGTCTGAATGCGCTGAAAAGCTAATCATTTGCATATCACAGCACCTTCTTCCTTTCGTATAAATTTCACGTCTGTAGCATGTCGCCTTCTTGGTGTAGCAATTTTAATGGCCAGTAGTGTATATGGAGACTTTTACTGCTGTGTTTACTTTTTAGACATAACAATCAGTTTTAATATCTATCCGTCTCTTTCTCTGAGCTTCTCTTTCCGTCTACTATTTTAC
Organism: Latrodectus elegans; assembly: GCA_030067965.1. Taxonomy (NCBI): domain Eukaryota; kingdom Metazoa; phylum Arthropoda; class Arachnida; order Araneae; family Theridiidae; genus Latrodectus; species Latrodectus elegans. The sequence continues at coordinate 84,565,241 of CM057809.1, forward strand.
TTTGCCGAATTTATCTTGCAGTACTATGTGTCAGCTGACATGACTTTATAGAATGTACCTCTAGAAACGCCTAAATTTAGGATGTTTCTATCACACATACTGCAATTAGACGGGCTAATATGACTTGATCTCTCAATAAAACTGAGAGGTCCAAAATTTTATGCTTCTGAAAAAAACCAAGACTTACAGAGCTTTAATAGAGCTACCACCTACGACCTAAATATATATTTTATTTATAAAAATCTTGTAGTTGTTATTATGCTTGTAGTTGTTATATGTAGTTATTTTTAATGCTTTCGAAGCGTATTAAAAATTGTCACTTTTATTCACAGGTATTTCCATTATTTTGATTGGCACCCACAGATAGTGAAAATTTAATTTTGCAAAGTTTTAATGCGATTTATATGTTTCTAATATATTAGGCTACAAAAATGTTAAAAAATATCAAATTATAATAGAACTTAATTGATTTCCCAAAAATTCATCTAAGCTTGATTCGTTCAAACTGCAGAATCCCATTGAGAAATTCATCATATCTATGTAGTTCAAGGAAATATATGAATGATTAAAATATTAAAATGGAAAATTCTTCTTTACTACATTTATATTTGCAACGCATATATTTTCAGTCAATTGTAGACATCAATCGAGATGGTTCGAGATGGATTTAAGTCAATAGGGATTGATATAGTGCTGCTTCATATCTTACTATAAATATAAGAACTGTTGAAGAAGCTCGGAGATTTATTCTGGAAGCCGTTCTGCACGTTTTCCCAAAACATCGATTTGTAAAAGTTCTGTAATCTAAACACGTCATTAAGGAACATTAATATTTGAACGAAATAGTTGAAACATTCCTGTTTTTTATTCTCGTAGAAAAGAAAACTTGACAGGTCAGATATCACAATTAGGACCATCAGCTGTAATGATATCAGTAAGAATATTTTGTAACATGATATTAAAGGTGAATGATTATCCCTTAAGATACTCATTCACCTTTAATAAAGACGATTAAATAGGAGATCACTATTATTCGTGTAGGATTAATATCCCTTGGTAACTATGAATCCGTAAGAATTGTCATATAGTGACGAATCGTTAATTATATCATTGTTGACGTGGAAATGACTGCTTTTTAAAAGCGTGATCTGGCATCCATTTGGAATATGGTGGCTTGGAAATATCTTAAGCTATATCTGTAATTGACGTTGCTTCCTCTGAGTTGCTGGTTCTATCGGCATGCAGATAACATGTGTCTCCGTTCTATAAACTAAATGATTTATCTGTTCGATTAGCCGGTCTTTTGAAGCCAATTATTTGATTTCGCTTAACATTAAGTGACTTCTTGATAGACTTTCAGTTTAATCTGAAATTCATCTTTCGTCTCAAAGGGTATACATTGCCGCCAATCTGGCAAACGCTGAGTTTCTGAAACTTCATAACAGTGCTCAAGTCCTTCAGAGGGGTTATATATATATACATATATATATGCAATGCTGTGGATGCAGAATAGTTGACTTAAGTTTGGACTGTAATTTTTAAGGCATCTAATGAATTTACACACACATAGCATAAAAAGTATTCTTCTATTTTAACGCAACATATTCGGAATATTATTTATATAATTTTTCAAAAGAAATTTGTTAGTCTCTCATTAATTACTCGTATTTTAAATTGACATGTTACATTAATGTAATATTTTGAATTCATCTTAAAATCAATTTAAACAACTTCTTCATAGTATGGCCCTTCATACTCATGACGATGTGTTAGCAACAGGACAAGGAGCAGGAATCGATCACAAATCACAGGTAAAATTTAACCTCCTTTTAGACTAATTTATTCATATATTGTTTTTTACCATATATAGCAATACCGATTCGAAAATTTATAAAAATGAAACAAATCTTTACTTAACTTGTGTGTTTCTATTACAAATTAGAAAGTCCTATAATGTGAGCAAATTTTATTCTCAAATGATTTTGAATATTTGTATGGAGCAATTCTTAATCTCTGAAAAGAACTATCATTTTTAATTATTTTAATAAACAGTAAATCAAACCCATTCACAAATTTTCATAGTGTATAATTATATTATTTTGAGAATGCAAAGTCAGAATCATCTCTTTGGTTTATTTATAATAATATATATTAAAAATATACGTAATAATGTATGGAATTAAGAAATGATATTTATAAGCAGGAAGTTATGTTAAAGATATGAATAAGTGAAGCAAGTTTTCTTTAATATTTCACACATAATTTTAAAATATGAATAAAATTTCTTATTCATAAGTATATTATAGAAAAATTCATTGGCTGTTCAGGACTTTATTAACATGATTTATATTTAATATTTATAAATCAATACAATTTCTATACCAACTTGCAACGTATTTTACTCTCATCTCTAAATTTAGCTTTCCTTAATATCTATGCAATGAAGTGCAAAAAATATAAACGTGATCGATATAAAAATGATAAATTTAATACAACTTCATCATTTATATTTATTTTGATAGAGATCGATTTGCAAAAATTTTTATAATTATTTATTTTATAAATATGAAAACATTTGCACTTTTCCATCTACTTGTGAACTTGTATATCTTAAGATATTTCTACTATAGCTTGTTTACTTTTCTTTGATATAGTTTTTACTTTGATTTTTGATATAAGTATATTCATGCTTCTTTCCTTTAATACGAACACTCTTGAAAGGAATTGCTCGAAGATCTTTAGACATATGTTTTTTTGTGCATGTCAGAAAAGATTGTTTAAATTGCAGAGTTGGTGATCTCCCTTCTAACGAAGACGTGGTCCCTATGCTTTCTTCCTATTCTTTGTACTGTGTATTGTTTTATTCTTGCCGGTGATTTTCAAATTTTGTTTTTTAATAGTTTTATTGTAATGTCTCATTTATACTGGCCCATCTCTTGTTAGCTGTATTTATGCTGGTTAGATTACCATTAATATATTTTAGTTTTATTATATTTTTTATTTTATGAGATATAAATTATATATATATATATATATATATATATATATATATATATATATATATATATATATATATATATATATATATATATATATATATATATATATATATATATATATATATATATATTTATTTATAAAGCACCAGGTTTGTGTGTGTATCAAATACAAACTGAAAATTAAAATTTTTTATTGTATCAGAAGATGAATGAATATTCACAAAATCGTGTATTGTTTGATTGTAAAATTAACCATCATTTCTAAATAAATTAAAATTATCAATATGTAAGAAAATAAAGGTATTGAGAAACGTAATGAATTTCAATTTTTCAAGGTCTTTAAATATAGGATGGATTTTATAATATTTAAGCAGTAAAAAGATGAATTGTCACTAAGACATCAAACAAATTATTGTGAAATATTTTCAGTCTCACATTCGGGTGTGGAAAGCTGATGACTTAAGCACTCTTGCAGTTATTGGACAAGGAAAATTAGAAAGTGATATTATTGGGGCAGTGTTTTCTTGGGAGGTAAGATGTGTGTGTGTACTTATATAAATTTGCTTATTAAAATGAAATACTTGTAACCATCTAATTTTTTTCAGAATCCCATTTATTTTACATGTAAAAAAACCAGAAAAACATGATGATGTATATTCTATTCTTTACTCGTATTCACAGGGTTCTATGATGATGATTTTAGAAGGCTTACAAGATACTCAAATGTCTCTTTGGGATTGGCAAAATGATTCCGAAACTATACGAGTTACAGTAAGTGTTTCATGATTAATGTATTTTAAATTCTCTCTTTTTTCTCAACAGTATATCTTTTACTCACACATTCAGAGATTTGAATAACTCACATATTCATATATTTAGAAGATTAAAAACCTATAATTTAACTTTATTTCATACATAATTAATACTTTCATCTATATTTTAAGCTTGAAAGATTTTTTAGTTACATAAAAAACATGAAAATATTTTTATCATCTTTTATGTGTCTAGACTTAGCTATTTAATTGTATTTTTATTCATCTAACTTTATGCTAAACTTATTTAATTTAAGAGAAAGATTTATATTTTATAAGATCATTTGTGCTATCGAATGCTTCGTTTAGTTTCTGCTAAAATTAATATCTTTTCCCTATTAAATATACTGTAGATCACGAATAGATTAATTATTTTATCTCTCTCTATGACGTCTTCACTTAAATAGATAATGTCTTGTAATTGTTTCCGAGAAAATATTGATATCTTTTTCAAATGGTTTTTTCTGTCATTGCTTTTATTCTCCTCCATAAGAAGAGGTGCTCTTTAGTTTAACTAAGCGTTCTTTGTTGCTTAGCTACTTTGCCAGAAAGAGTTTCGTACAGCTCAGCTAATGTTAATTTAAGATATTGATTGTAAAATATAATAAAGTGCCAAATACTTTGAGGCAGATTTATCGACTTTTCTTCGAAACACGTGAAGGATTTAAGATCAATAAATTGCGTTATTTTCAAAGAAAACACAGATGTCACAAAATTAGATAAATGGCGTTTCTATTTATTTTACAACGAAAGCAAAATTGTTAGTTACGAAAAGGTTTCATTAAGTTGCGTAATAATTTTATAGTCTTGTAGAAGCTAGTGTTTGATGTATTATTTACATTTAAACTAAAAGAGTAATTGTGTATTAATTTCAAAAAATGAATTTTTTAATTTTATATATTGTTTTAACAATAGGTCTTTCCTTTTTCTCATTAAATGAAAAGTGCAATTTATTTATAAAATTTTGTCATATTGCTATTCTGATTTTAAACTATTTTATTATGTTTTCATTGTTTCCTAAGCAATTTACTAACTTTTTTGCCATTTATACTAACCAGTAAAGAATTTTAAAACACTTTTATGATGAGTTATTTATGTTTATAAATATATATTTCATTAAACATGTTCTTAGGTTAATAACTATATTGTATCATAGGAAATAATTTCATTGAGTTTCATTGATTGTATGAATAAAATCATTTGCATTAAACATAGAATTCATGGCATTACTTCAAGATCTTTTATCTTTGTAATAATTAGTAAAAATAATTTTATTTAAAGTCAATATATGCTTAAAATTTTTGTTTGTTGAATATTTTTATCAAAAATTAATTTTACATGAATAATTTAAATCCTGACATACATTTTACCCATTATCTATCGAAGAGCTTTAATAGACATTTTGGTTACGAAAAGTCAATTTTCTTCCATCTATTTTTAAGTAACATTGGAATAATTATTGAACTAAAATTGTATCAATTTACAAGGCCCAACAGTACAGAACTATAAATACAAAAAAAAACTTTTTATGAAGAAATATTTTTTACTTTATTTTAAAAAAATCTCAAAAAATTTCAATTGATTGTGTAACAGAGATATTTTATCAGACTGATGACAACAAATATTCAGTTGTCTTCAAATGGCAACAATAAAAAACAGGAAATCAACTCCAGTTGCAATCAATTGAGCAACTAAAATACTGTTTCCATAAACTTATTTTGAAGTATTGTGCTCTATCTTTTTTATATATTTTATGACTGTTCATTCTCATGTTCTGTGTGTGTTCTTTTGAATGTTTTAATAAATAATTTTCAGAACAATCCAGTGTATTTTATTTCAAGAACGTTTACAATCAGGATTTGAATTATTCTAAAATTTCTTCTTTTATTTTCAGTTGAACAATACTCATAGTTCTCTTTTTGCATAAAACATATCTATCAAAAATTAAAATAAAATGAAACTATTAAAATTATTCATGAAATAATAATTTGTTTTCCTAAAGGAATGTCTAGGAAAATCATACATTCAACATTTTCTCAAGGGCTGGTAGTGAATTTATTCTGAAAATTAGAAATCTATTTTAATTTGGGTTGTTTTTTTAGGTCAAAAATTTTAATCAAGGTACGTATTTATTAAGAAATGAGAAATCTAACTTCTTTAATAGTCTATATCCTCTATAATAAATTTCAAAAATTTAATTTTTTTTAACATTTTCTTGGGAATAAACAATAAATAAAAGCGAAATTGTTTATGCATTCTTAAAATTGACATAAACACTGGTAACATTTTGTTACTTAAATCCCTTTTCTTTACCTATGAATAAATTTTGCACCACTTGTTGAGATCCGTTTGCAAACAATTAAGAAAGCATGATCGATAAATTTTCTTAAACTTCATTTGCTTATATTTTTATGTACGCTAAACTTTAAATTGCAAGTTGATTTAATTAAGTAACAAGTTAGTGGTAGAAGCCCATCACGATATGCTAAACTAGCGGTCAAGTGGTTAATGTTCTAGCCTTCAGCTTAACAGTTCGCTTCCGTTCCCACCTAGAGTTAGAATATTTGTAACGGTTCGCAATAAATTTTAAACTTCTGGCACCATATTAATTAGCCCTCATACTGAAAAACTGCTCCTTCAGCTTAAAAAAAACTATTTCTTTTTTTAAATTTTTGAATTTTAAATTTAATGATATTTCTGAACTGTTAACATGCCCATGTAGTAACAAAAATGTACCTTACAAAATCTTTTTTTGAGACCTTGGATATTTCTAGTGGTTCGAAATCCACTTTAAACTGTAGTTCCCGGTCTAACTAGCCCTCGTGGGTAAAAATGAGTGTTGAGTAACCAAAAAACAACTAACTCTCACGAGATTACACTAATTTCCGTAATGTGTGCAAAAATATTGATTACGAGCTCCATATTAGGGAAACTGGATTATTCTTCGAAATGGAAAAAGTATTTATAAAAACTATTAAAAAGACAATATATGACTTAGAGTCATGAAAATAAAATATTGAAAATTACTATCCATAACAAACAATGGAGATGATAACAGAAAAACTCTGCATTCATCCTAGCAAAATTCTGACCTTCATCCCATAAAATAAAAATAAATCGAATTACTACACATTCGACAGGTGTGTAAATGGATTGCTCCTGAGACCTATGGAATGTCAGTTTTTAACTCTGTTGATGTAGTAGGTGGAGAAGATCGGTATATATACGTATAAACTACTTTAAACAAACCTATAACTTAAATTCTCTCTCAACGAAATACGATGACTATAAATGTCACTTGATCTTACAACATCGGTTTATCGTTTAATCTTCATCAAATATGTTCAATAGGGGTTTTCATAGAATATAACATGCAGCAATTAATGACTTACATGAATTTCCATGCAACCGAAACATCTTTTCTCTCTTTCAATATAAAACTACTTAAAATAATGGATATACAAAATTCATTCAAACGAGTGAAATAATTTCTGATGTAACTGTGAACGTTTTTTAGCCAATGCTGGATAATTTTCTTCAAAAAAGCGAGCACCGGCAATGAAAGCGACGGGGGAAATCATACTAAACTGTCACATGAGTAGAGAAAATACTAATTTCATTATACATTCACAAGTATTCAAGGTATGGGAGAATGTTTCATTAATTACTTTTAGAATGAAGAATAAATTTTTTCATTCGTTTATAATATTTTAAACGACCATTTTGGGTCAAGTTCTAATTTCTCTAGAATCTACGCAGTGATATTATCCATTGATAGAAATTGATGCAGTGACAGATGTTTGTTAGGATATAAAAATTTCTTAACTGATCTGCTTAATCAGTGGATCAGAAATTCATGACACGTTTGCAAGTCCATGGGTGTTGCTACTGTCGATGGTCTTAAGATATCATATTAAATCACTTTATACAATCTTGGAATTTCCTCAACCAAATATAGATTTTGAGAAATATTTACTTTGTAACTCATTTCTTTGGTTCTAAATATGAATTTCACAGCCCTCTGTGCATTATTTGCTCTCTGATTTCATATTTCTGCCATGGTATGACATTTTTGCTGTTTAACTCTGACTAATTCACAGTTCAAATAAAATGGCTTAAGTAATAATGTTAGATCAGTCAACGATTATGCGCCATCGCATCTTTTCATTGAATGTCAGAAGTACAAATGTTTATTACTGACTGCTTAATTCATAGGAACCCAGTCATTTACTATGTCAGCGCCATCTGCTGTAACTTTTGAGTGAGAAAAGTTTTATCTTTATTTTTATTTACTTTTTTATGAAAAATATGGTCTCTAATCCCAACAGAGTTTCTTATAAAGACTATTTTTATCTTATTAGTAACACTAACTATAACAGCTTCGCTGCGCACTGCTAGATAATTTTGCATATATATCAATGCATTTATAGTAAACACCTGACTTTCCGCATATTTATTTAATAAAGATTTTATCAAAGGTAAAACTGTATCTAGATTTCAGGGATCAAACACATCTTATGAATAGAAAAGATAATCATTAAATTAATGAAATGATAACAGAAGTAAAATACACCTTTGACAGTTTTTGCACATATAGCAACAGATAAACAAAAATGTGAAGAAATTAAAAAGTCACTCTCCTGACTGAAGCTTCATTTTAATTTTGGAAACATAGAGTTATGAGGCTTATTACGTAAAAGTATAAATATTGTAAATTGAAAACTTCTTTTGCAACGAAGTTATTAAATATTGAAGTCAGGATTATTTTCATCCATGTTCTAATGCATTTGCTATCTATGAAGCAAATGTAAAAGTAATTTGCTAAAAACCGGGCTAAAATAATATTTAAAAAAAAAGGTAAAAATCATGTTTAAAAAAAGCACTGTAAGAATACATGAAGAAAGATGGATTCGATGCAGTAAATATTTTTTCCTTACTCCCTGAGATAACGAATACATGACAATCGTAAAAAGAGGAAACGAACTATGCCCTTTTTATTGAAGTGAGAAAAGTGCCTGAGAGTAATTAAAAAAAAACAGTATATAAACTGATAATCGTAGAAAGATATGAAAGGAAACTACTAATTTTTTCCATGATAAGCAATATTGAGTGAAAGATTAAACTCTTCGTCTGAGAAGCATTTTAAGTCTCGATAGTATGTTATCAACATGAATCCAAAAACTAAAATGCCATCAGATTGAGCAACTATTTTTAGGAACATGTTTATGTTCCTGGAGAACAATTTTTCTAACTGGTAAAACATATACTCTGTAATTATTCTTAGTAATGTTTATATAACAACCTGAATAGCACGGACAAATATATCTTACCTAGTTGTTCAAAAAATGTTTGGTAAAAAAAGATAAATGAAACTTTTATTCTATTTGTCAGCCAAATTTATGCATGAGTTTGCATGGAATCCAACAAAATTCGTATTAGGCCTCTAGCTAACTTAAAACATAGGTTGTAAAAAAAAGTTTCATTTCAAAATTTGGATTACTGCGCTTATGCTATGATGTAATTCAATTACGAGATTTAATTGTTCATTTGGAACTCTTATAGACTCGAGAACGGAAGGGTATGATTCTATAGAAACGGAAGGGATTTTTATTTTTAAATTTGTCATTTAAACTTAACCATTGCGAACAAAGAAATATTATTTTCAGATCCCTCCTTTTTTTTATATTTCCTCAGTATTTTTTTATAAAAGAAAACAATCTTTATAATTTTTTCAATTTTTGAATGAGTGTTATTTTTTCTAATGTACCGTATGTGTTTACACTTTTCCCAATAACGCACCAAAGGGAAATACATTAGAACGAGGATGAAAAGAGTCATGATTTCAATATTTAATAATTACATAGCTAGGGGGAATTTTCAAACATTCAACATTTTTTCCTATTTCTTTTTGGTTGATATATGTGTAAGACTTCATTTTGTAATGTAAATTAGAGTTTTGAATAAAGCTAAATAAATAGTAAATATTGTTAAAAATACCTATATAAATAAAATTTTGTTTATCTGAAGGAATTTTGACTAGGACTGAATTCAGAACGACTGCGTGGAGAAGAATGAAGCACAGGCTTTAATTAAAATTTCATTTCGAAATTTCAATTAATGTGTTTGTAGTTAATTTACACCGTAATTAATGCTGATTTTTGAGTTCACCGTAAAGTTGCTTATTCCGCAGTGCACTCCATTCCAGAATTCTGAGCTTCAAGAAAGGAAGAGTAAAGCTTAACCACCAGTAGTAAATGCAAAATGTGTATTTCCTTTCTTTCTACATTATCGTAGATTAAATTTTAAAATAAAACAACATTATTTACAATTTTTTTTTAATTTTTTAAAAATTATTGCTTTAAACAACCGCAGCGGATGCTGCCTAATGAAATTTTCCCAATATGCTTACCAACTGAAAATGTATTTCTTATTATAGGTAATTTTTAAGCATTGTATACCCTATGGGATTTGTTTATAGTTGATCTATACGTAAGAATTCGCTTTGTGGTGTAAAAATGACATTTTTTAATAAAATAAATGACCAATAACATAAAAAAATTTTTAAAAATAAATCCAAACTGCAATTTTTCCTGGTAAATGATTTTTAAGAGAATATACACGAAAGACGGTGAGCTTGTTCAACTTGTAGAAAAAACAATACGGAACATCTTGTCCGCACACACATTTCTAAGACAACAAAGAAATTATTTAAAGAAAGAAACTCTAATATTCTAATGTGTGATCACAGTAAATTCCCAAGACTTTAACATTATGTAAAATTGCGCTGCATTACAATTCTTTATGAAAATGAGACATATAGTTCATTCTAATATTTTGACGAAAGTACCAACACACTTTAGGATGAATTTGATCGATCCTGAATATTTGAATTTTGATTACATAAGGAAAGTATAACTATCAAAATAACTCTTTGTCTCACCTTAAAATTTGAACTAAAAAATACTGCTAAAATGAAAAACTCAAGAAAGAATTAAGAAAAATATGTGCTTTTAAAATTGTGAACGTATAAACATTTTTTATTTCAATTTTATTTTAGCAAAAAGAGAAAAGGATAAAGTTCTTAAAATATTCTTTATTCCTAAGTACCAATGAAAACACAACATGTGGCATCCCTTTAATAGGAAAATAGTTATAATACTGAAGAATGAGTATTTTCCGTCACAATTTTTAACTCTAGATGTTTTATAGTTTTAACTCTTATAATTAAAAAAATGAGGAAAATTCTTGAATCTAAAACATCATTTATGTAATTAAATAACAAAAATATACTGATTCCTTTACTACTATTACAGTAGTAATTAAAGACATTACAATAGTGAACTAAAAATGAAAGGTTGCTAATATAAAATAATAAAGAGTAAATATCAAAAAGATGAAACTAGTAATTAGAATGAAACTCGTATCTTTTAAACAACTTTCTGCTTTTTAAAAGAAACTCTTGCTTTAAATGGATTTAAATCTTTGAAATGCAATCTTAAGTTGAATTGAAAAACATATTTAAATTATGGAAGCTTTTACTCCAAATATCTATTTGCCATTCACTTCATACAATTGTAATTTAAAACATATGTAACAATTATTTTTATTGAAATCGCAGCAAAAACTAAATGACAACACTAAATTTTTTTAAAAAATGATAAATTTTATAGGAAATCTAAGCTAAATTAATTAATTTTTTCGTTTTATGAAATTTTAAGTGTTTGCTTTACATACGACTTTTTACTTAAGAAAGCAACTATTTCAGACTGGACAGTCGCTACTTGGTGGCGCATTTCATCCGCTGGAAGATGACATACTTGTGACGTACGGAAGACAACATTTGGCCTTTTGGATGAAAGACAAAAATGGCAAACTTAACAGGAAGGATCCTCTCTCAGCAGTAGGTTCTCTATTCCTAAATTTTCCTCATATTATTCAGTTCATCGTTAAACATTTTAATTTTGTGATTTACTTTTAAAAGTAATTGATGTTTTTATAAACGATTGTCGAATATTTATAAAATTGAGTACTTACGATTCACTGCTATGTTGGAAGAAATTTTCCATGGTAATTATTAACTAAGCACATGAAGGTAGAAAATAAATACAGGAAGAAAATTTCAAACTAAGAACATGAAATTCAGCACCTGTGTAAGTTACTTGCGTAAATAAACAGATGATTACAAATTTAGGACAAATAATTTTTTCAGTAAGAGAAAAATGAATGTTTAGTTCTGTACGCTTTAAAACCATTTTTTTAATTACATAATTCATAACAATATGATAATAATTACATAATAATATGATGATTTTAGGATGTGGAGTAAATTTAGTTACCGATCATTCTTAATAGTAGATTTTCAATAAATAAGATGACGGCTCAGTTAGTTTAAGGTAGAAAATAAATATAGAAAAAAGAACTTAAACTAAGAACAAGAAATTTGGCATCTGAGTAAATTACTCGCGTAAATAAGCAGATGGTTACAAATTTAGGACAAATAATTTTTTCAGTTAGAGAAAACTGAACGCTTAGTTCTGTACGCTATGAAACCACTCTTGTTAATTATATAAGATGATGATTTAAAGCTGTAGAGTAAATTTAATTACTGATCATTCTTAATAGTAGATTTTCAATAAATAAGGTGACTGCTCAGCCAGTTCAGCGATATTAAACCCAAGTCATCTCCTTGACATAAATCAAACAATTTCTATTCGCAAAGAATCTGTATTTCATTGTCTATTAGAAGTTAAAAAAATTGCATTTATGTATGCTGTAAAACCCCTTTCAATAGCTGTCACTCAGAAGTAATAAAATTTGTTTAGTTACCCATGTTTCTTTGTGATATAAACTGTAATAAATTAATCAACTGATCAATTAGTTTGGTGAAATTCAAAAACGTCTAAAGTCGTTTTCTTAACATTTTCTAAGCAGTTACTTTTTAATCAAGATCTGTGGAAAGGAAAGAATATTATATCCTTGTTTCAAAAGACTTGTAACATGCGTCCGAAAGTAGTCTATAGCCTGAAAAAAGAGCTTAAAAAATCGGGCTATTTAAATTTTATATTACAGGTAGTATCATCGGCTTCAAAATACTATCAAACTAAATGTGCGTCGTTAAATAGCATTATAAAATAATTAGGTCCACCGACTATTTCAACAGATATTCTTCTAAAAACTAATCTATATAAATTGTTACAGTCATATAATAAAAGCAAATGATGAATGAACAACTGAACTCGTTGCTCTACATAGGCATGCAGTGGTTATTTACGCTAATCACGTTTTCTACAGTCAACCACTGTCTGGCTTATTGAGATCAACACCAATCCAGATGGCAATACCAAACTTAAGGGTTATTGGCAATTGTCTTAATGAAAATCGAGACTTCTTTTCGAGTCAACTAGGTGTCTAAGAATGTTAATTCTCCATACAACAGTATTCCTGTATAGGACATAGAATAGATGGCATTAATAGTATTGATATGCACTTTTACATTTGTACATAGTGCAATTGTGCACACCTAAATAGCATTTTCCTTTCAAATCCAGTAATCAAAAATAGCAGTTTAGCTCAAGTTACCGGTGTATTCCAGTTCCTTTTTTTTTTTTTTTTTTTTTTTTCCTCTTTCTATTTTGATAAATTATGTCATCATGCCAGCTTTGACTTACTTTTTTCTGACTACACACACACCCACACATATTATAAAAAATAGACTAATGCACTTTAGAACAATCGTAACATAATCTGTAAGATATTTACATTGTAAGTCGTTTAGTTCATTAATTTTGCTTATAAGCAAAATAACTGTTTCAGAATTTCAAAAGAAATTTTGTGTTCTAAGTTTATATAATAAAAAAATTATTCATCCCATTTTACTTCGATTATTGATAAATTCTTATACTGTATATAAAAAAGTCAACAACTTTGCCCATAGAACAAGTAATATGCGTTTTCATTCAGATTATAATAAAATATTCTTCAATATGCGTTATTATTGTCATTTAAAAATATCAACATAAAATTAATTAAGAATACATATAAATTCAGAATTTCCTTGCGGATTTTTTAATATAATTATGTAACATAAATAGCAGCATAATATATGTGTAAACTTACACACAAGTATGCACACACACATTCATACACACTCATGCATATATATATATATATATATATATGCCCAAGGAAAAACAATGCGCATGTTGGAGTGGACATGGCTTGCAAAAACAGATGAATACTTGTATGGATCCATCGTACCTTCTACAATCATAAGTGGACACAGAGAATGCCAGGAAAATATTCCACGAACCATAATGCTGAAGTCTTAAGCCTGGACCGTTTCAGCAATGGTTGCAAGGTGTTTGCTTTCAGAGTTTTCACGTTGTATACAACGTGCATTTGCCCAATAGAGGATTAAACGGAATTCATCGGAAAACTCTAAATGTCGCCATTCAGCGGATGTCCAGTTGTGGTACATCCGCAAAAATACCAGCTTTCGTCACCGGTGAAAAGCAGTCAGCGTAGGTTATTGAACCAGACCTCTGCTTCGGAGACCCAGACATAACAGAGTTCGCTGAACAGTAGTTGGGGAGACATTGTTGGTAGCCCCTTGGTTCATCTGGGGATCCGTTGCTCAACGGTAGCACGTCTATTCACGCAAACGCCTCTCTGTTGCCCTCATTTACATCTGTCATCTATGGCCAGAGCGTCACATTTGTCATGTCGCTGTATCGGAGAGTCTCATTTTGCTATACATAATATACTCTCACCACGGCGGCACGTGAATAGTTTACAAACTTAGCCGTTTAGGAAATACTTCCACCCTCGACCCGAAAGTCAATGATCATACGCATTTGGACATCGGATAAATCTCTCCGTTTTTACAGTATGGCAACGATTGTAATATTTTCCAAAACCCTCAAATATCCTTTATATACGCTTCTACATTGTGTTGTCACTTGCTTTCTGTGATTGGTAATTTATCGTCGATATATGACTGTATGTATGCATATATACACGGTGCAGCAAGCTAACTTCCTTATTTCGTATTCCAATAGCACAAAAAGTATTAAAGATGTCTTTTATTTATTTTTACATACAAAAGTTATATATTTAAAGTTTTAGTTCGCATAGTTATAAACATCATTTTGGTCAAGTGATGCCCGCCATTATCATTAAACTGGGTGAGCCGAATCTTGATATTTCTCATAACTTTCTCCAGCACAGTGGACGGTACGTTGGCCGTTTCTCTTTGAATACCTTTTTTCAAAAATTTCAGAGTTTGTGGGTGATCAGCATAGACACACGATGTTAAATAATCCAACAAAAAGATATTGCATATGACCAAATAGGAAAAACGTGCTGGCCTATTTAAATCACTTCTCATCGAAATGAGGCACCGGGGTAAGTGATTTCGTAGATTAGTCATCGATGCTCTTGAGCATGGGTTGCGGCTCCGTTCTGTTGAAACCACACTTCTCCTGAGTGCATTTCATCAAATCATGGTAAAAAAATCATGCATGTTCACATAACAGTTTGAAATGACTGTGGTAGCCTGTTCATTTTCCTCGAAAAATCATGAAGCCACAATTCCAGCTGATGAGATTGTGCACAATACATGGTGAATGCAAGGCTTCTGATGGAATTATTAGGGGTTATCAACAGCTCAAAAAAATAGTGTATATTTTGTTTGTTAATAATCAAGTCAAATGGAAATGAGCCTCATCACTGAAAAAGACAAGCATGTCTTGAGGGACATAACCAAGAAGTGCTTCACATGCATTTCTTCAAATCACATTCTGAAAATTCCCTCACAATGACCAGCTTTTATGGATGAAAAAAAAACAATCTTAAATTCTAAGGGAAGATGAATACTTGCGCCCCGAATGCCTCGGTGATGGCAAAAGTGGCACTTTTACTGCTTCGATATGTTCCCTTGTGATCTGATGGGACGTATGACTCTACCTCTTCTCTTCTGCGCAAAATTTGCTTCCTTTGAACACTGTCGATAACAAAAATTTAATTTTTGGTCTGGTTCAGGTTTTTTGCTCTAATTTAGTTATTCCCTAACTATTACTTTTTTTATTTTAACACTGATGTCAACGTTTTCTATGTTTTAATTATTACAAATTATATAAAATTTTAATTATTAAAATATAACTTTCCTTTTTATTCTTTAACATCTTAAAAATTAAATAAACTTCATCTATTTCACTTCTAATTGTAACTTCATCCATAAAATATTTTAAACTTCACTCTTTCTCTACAGTATTTAACAGGCATTGTTATTCCGTTTGTTTCCTTTAACAAACAGTTAACTTTAGCTTATCAGAATTTCTTGATAAGTTAAATTTCACTTTTGCTTTTTTTTCCAATTTCTCTTTCTTAATTATTTCTAATTCTTATGCTTCATCTTAACATTTTAATCTATTAAAAACTTCTCTGAACAATTAAGAAAATTTTCTTTAAACTTTCTATACTACGAAGTACGGTTAGGTTCTTAAGAATTTCCCATATCTGTCACTTTTGCCTTCAATTTTTACTTTTAAATTTTAATTCATTTAAATTTTTCCTTAGAAGTTGCAGGGAACAGTTCATTTGTGTATTGTTAATTCTTTAGGATCTTTAATTAAATAAATTTGAAATGTCTTCCCCTTGTTCCCCTGATGAGAAGGGACAAGTTTTATTTTCACAACTTTTTTTATTTCTTCGCTATTTTCCTAGTTTTAATTTCCAAATTTTTATTAATTCTATTATAACTGTAATTATTTTCCTAACATTTTATACAGATTTATACATTTATTAATTTCTTAAAAAACATTATTGCTTTGTGCAATTCAAGGTAATTTATTTTTTCCCTCATACTTAAGCAATTACTGGAAAATTTTACTTTTTAATTAATTTAGTTTTTATAATTTTTGATTTATTATTATCCACCATGTAAACTTTGAAAAAAAATGCTATTCTTTATCAATACTCTTCAGAAATAGTATTATAGTTCCTTTTATATATATATTATGATACTGGCAGATTTTGATATATAATCTTAAGATTTATGAGACATAAAATCGATATTCAGGAACTAGATATTTCTGATATAAAATTACTTTCTATTTCTTATTAACAGGGAAGATCAGGAACCAATTTTTTATCAATGGATTTTCTCCCTGATGGACGTCTGGTAACTGGCAATTCTAGAGGATTTATTACAATCTGGGGCCTAAGTGAGGATTCTGGGAAAGTATTTTTCATCCAGAAAGAATTTAAAGCTCATGATGTAAGCTTTTATTTATTTTTTATACAATATTTTTAATGGAAATAAAAATTGAAATATATACATGCAAACTCTTATTAAGTATATTTCTTCATTGAAATATCTCCTTAATTAGAGAAGCAGCAATTCAAGTATACGTTATATCAAAAGGGAACTATTTCATACTTTGAATAATTAACCTTTGCTATAGCTCAACATTTAAAAGGAACTGAGTTAGTGTAAAAAGTACTGGTATAGTTTGTTTGTTACCCTTTTTTTTTTTTTTTTTACACAAAACAAAAGAGCTTTAGAGTCAGATGACAAGCATATAAAGGTATGGCGTGTTTCTTGTTCACGCCATACCTTTATACGCTTGTCATTTGGCTCTAGAGCAAATATTGACTCATCAGTAAACATGGTATGGTCCCAGTCAGGCACAGTCCAATTGACATGTTCCCGGTACCACTTTAATCGTGCCCCTCTTGATTGGACAGATAGACAAACACAAACTCGAAGTACCCGGGCGTACAGTCCACTCATATGTAATCTTTGGCGTACAGTAGCTGCAGATATCACCTTACCAATGGACACTGTAACCATAGATGTCACACGTGTGGAGGTCGCTCTGCAATTCCGCTTGGCTAAAATCGCAATGCATCCATCTTCCACTGGCTTTGCAACTCTTGGGCGACCGGTTACGGGACTTTGGACAACTGTCTGTGTGGTTTGGAATTGTTTCCAAGAACGTGAAATTACAGAATGATGAATGCCAAAGGAAAGAGCAACATTTGAGATCGACTGTCCTGCTTCAATGCGCCCCACAGCACGCCATCACTCAGAATCTTCCATTCTTCTGGAACACGTATGTCATGAAAACAAATTGTACGAAAGTTTTAAACACCTATTAGCACTTACAACCAACTTCTGTAACCCTTCATTAAGCTGGATCTTATAAAACTGCCTTTTTTGCATATTTCTTGACATGAAAGCGCGATTGTCTGTTACCTAACATAATTATATACTTCCATCTACCTCTGAAGTGATTTGCATCCTCTTTAATTCTGATTGGCTTCCGGAAATTTCCATTTTCCTCTCCGTACTTAACTTTTGGAAGTGAGTGTATATTGTATGTTATTCGGTATAACACAGATTTTTCTTTTTACTGTAACATAATGTATACTTTTAACTGAGTAGCACAATGATTACTAAAGCAAGATTTATTAAATTGATGATTTCCATATTTTTAAATATGTCCGAATCTGTTTCCGAGAATATTATAACCAAATAATTGAGATATCCCTGAAATTGATATAAGATTTTCCTTATCCTTTATTTTATTCATTTCGATATAGATATATTTTAAATAATCTTAAGATTAAATAATAAAATGTTGAGCTTTAGATTATAATACATGGGATTAATCGAAGAAGTTTATTGAATAATTTAAGGTATATAAAGCACTTTGACAGAATCTTAGAAAAGCAGTACATATTCAATAAAGTGACCTTCATATCCAAATAATAATATTTATAATAATATATAATATAAATTTTAGGAAATTTTTAAGAAATAAGAAAAAAATAAGTTCCATAAGTACTGTATAGATGGATATATGAAACACCCCAAAAATGCAATATCTTTTTGCGAAATAAGACCTGTTTTGCAATTTTTATAGCTATTTTTTTATAAAAACTTACAAAATTACAGCATTTTTTATTTTTAAAATTTAAACAAAAATGTTTTTCATTAGAAAGTGATAATTTTTCAATGCAGTATTGTTATCTTTTTTAAAATGTTTTATGATTAAAAAATTGATAAAAAAAGTTAAGTTTTTTTTATATTTAAAATTTAAACGATATGTATGTTTTTTTTTTCTTTTATAAGAAATGCAATACTTTTATAAATTTTTTGGAACGATATGATAAAAAGCATTTTATGTTTTTTTTTTTTTTAAAAAAAAAAAAAAGATGAAGATTTCAACTTTTTCCAACTTATAATCATAATATTTATCATTTATTTTACCTTTGTAATTGAATAGATAGTTATTTTTATTCATTTTTTAAGTTGCTTTTTCAGATAAATCAGCATGACAAGAACTTAAGTAAAATTCTTTTTCATTACCGTTTGCTTCTAGTTTTGTAATTAATGAGGATCCAAATTTTGTTATTGATTTTTTTTCAAAGATATACCTCATTTGATACCTCTTCACCTGTTTTTCTTTTAATTGGAACAGCCCATGCATATTTATTAAATATATCTATAACAGTTAATATGTAATTGATAGCATCATTATATTTACTAAACGGTTTTATGAATAATAAATCTGCTTGCCATTGATCATCAATATGAGATTCATAAAACTTTCTTCTTTTAAATTTTCTACTAATTGGTTTATATCTTGTAAATACATCTTGAGTATGAAGAAAATCAGTAATATCTTTTTGAGTAAATTTCGTTTTTCTTTTTAACTCATTGATACCACAATAAGCTTTTAAAGGATCATAATATACAACTTTTAAGGTGTCAAAAAAAAAAACACTTTTCTTTGACTTACAATTGACCAAATTCCTTTCATCATAGGTTTTCCATTTTTGGATGTAGTAGTTATAACGTCTTTACTATCTGTATGAGTTTTACATTTTAAACAATAAACGAGTGAACCCATTCCATATGTCTTTTTTGCTTTAATGTTTGGTTATTAAACCAATCATTAAAGCAAAAAAGACATATTCCTCTTTCTAATCTTTCACGAGCTGTAGGATTTGGAGTTTCATTTAATTCTATTAACACATATTGGTAGCACATATGTCATTTCTCATTTTAGATTCTCTTTATTTTTTGAATAAGAAATATCATGTCTGTATGCAGTTTTATCAACATTGTTAACTTGTTTGCTCCATTCTTTGTATGACAAATCTGGATTTAATCTTGTTTTTCCATGTAGTAATTGAGTTCTAGGTCCCGTAAATGAATGTCCAGGTAGATGCATTTCAAATGGTAAATTATTAATAGATTTATTAATAACACCTTTTCCATTTTTCCATTTATAATTCTTTTTATTACATATTTATTTAGATATAAAATTATTTATCTACATATTTATAATCATTTAATTGAGTTTTCTTTACATATTTTTCTATAGAAAAATACGTAAATTTTGAATACATTCCTCTTCTCTCATATACACTTCTTGTTCAGTCAAACTGTTTGATTTCAATAAATTTAATAGCTGTTTATAAAATTTACATGCTTGTTTGTATTCACTCTTTTTAACAGAGATAAAGACTTATCAATTATTTCAATGACGCCTGGTGTTATACTCAATGCTGATAAGGGAAGAAAAACGAATCCAGATAATCCAGAAGCACTAAGTAAAATCTTACCAACTGATAACGAAACACTCAATTTATTCATCAATTGATAATACTCGATAGATAAAAACTCTCTTTTCCAAATTTTCTTCCATTTATAAAGGTTTAAAATTTATAAAGGTCCATTTCTTCGGTTTCTCGTATTTAGATTAACTAAATCCAACATAAAGAAATCAAAATGTTTTTGAATTGCTCTTTCTTGTATGATTTCTTAAATTCTTCATTAGTAAGATTTCCATCAATTTCTTAATGATCTGTTGGATTTCTTTTGGTTGTAAACTAAATAAAATAAAATAATTACAATTCTTTTTTACATTAATAGGAGTTGAATAATATGATTGACTCAGATAAATAATGGATGATTTTTCTTTCTTCCTCTGATGAACAATTCAGCTACATCATTTTGATCTTTTTCAGTTATACAATTATCAAAAATTACAAGATTTGTCATACATGGATCTAAATCATCTACTTTTATGAATTCTTTGGAATCAGAAGAAAATAATACTTGTTCCTTTTTATATTTATTAAACAATTCCAATTATAATTCTTTTCTCTTTATGTTCTTACAATTTTCGACATCAACTCTTTTTATATCATCAAACATTGTAAAATTTTCTTGTATAATATATTTTGTTTCATAAATATCTTTAGTGCATACAAACAAGCCATCAAATTTCAAATTGTCATATATTAAATTAACAAGCAAATTAGTTTTTCCTGATCCTGAAGTGCCTTCAATTAAAAATCTAAAAAGGTGTTTTGATAATGAAGGATTTTGATCTTCATCTGTAAATTCTTCAGGTTCCGTATTATCTTTTATTTTGATCATTTACTTATTTTTAAAATATCTACTCGTTGTAAAAAATAATTTACTCAGAGTAGAAAATATTTCACTGATAAATAAATGAATAGTATTGAACGTGAAAGAAAAAAAAATTAAAGCAACAGATTAAAAACTAGTTAGAAATAATAAAATTACAATCTGAAAAAAAGAAAAAACAATGAAGTTTAACTTGAACATGATTTAGGTATTGAAAAATCTTTAAAAGAATTTCATAAACCAGTATTTAAAAAATTACAAGACAAGAAAATTTCAAGAAAACAAAATCTTGAAAGTATTCATTATGCAACAAAATATTTAACAGATAATATATGTTTTTACCTCAACATGAATCATCTAAACATTTGGAATTAGACTTCTTCATATGCTGGAAAATTAACGGATAAAGCTGAAGGAATAATAAGGTTGAATTTTACTTAAGATTTAGATTTTGATTTACTTAAAAATGATGGATTATAATTGCCTTTGAAGCTATTAAGTAAAGCAGATGAAGAGTTAGATTAAATAATTAATACAGCAAAATCTAAACTCCAGATGAGTATAAAAGACTTAAAGGAAATTTAACTAAAAACAGAAATTATGAGACTAGTGAGAAGAAAAAATGAAATATGCAAGATAAAATAAATGTAGCCGGTTCTAACATGAATGTTTTAAAAATGTGCATAAAAGCAATGAATACTCTTAAAGCAGGAGATAAACATATTGGCAGTGGTATAAACAAATTAGATGAATTAACAAATAAAATATGCAAAGGTTCTAAATCTAAAAAAATATATAATCAAATAATTGTTATGATAGATAAACTTTTAAAAGAAGGAACATTAACAAATGATTATGTAAAAGAATATTACAAATTTTTCAAACTTGAAATAAATGTTTGTAATAAAAACGTTTATGTGAGTGATAATCAAATTTCAAAATTAAAATCAGGATATAAAAAAGGAGAAGTTTCATTGTAAATAAATAAAAGTACAACTTCTAATGATAAATTCATTTTCTACTTCCTTTTCATATCTTACCAATACACATAAATCAATCAAATTGCAAAAGGTAAAAGAATTACAATTAGTAAAACTCAATAACAAAATATTGGAGGATTTTTTACCATTCTTGATTCCTATTCTAACATCTATAGAACTTAGAGCTGCTAGTGGTGCAGTAGGATGTAGTACTAAGAAAATATTAGATAAAATTTCAAAATCTGAGATTTAAAAAAAAAAAAAAAAAAAAAAAAGTTGTGGAAAGAGGGTTTATCTTCCCTCGGAATATTCAACAAAATAATAGAATAAAATATAAAAAACGAAAAAAAAAGGATTTAGAAATACATTTACTACAAATATGCTACCTAAAATATCAGAAAATTTGAAAGTGGAATTATTAATTTAGATGTAACTACAGGTATAGTGGAACTCACTGGGTTTGTTATTATAATGATCCAATGTATGATTTTGGATAATATGAATTGGAAGAAATAAAAATAAAAAATAATTTTCTTCCTAAAAATATTGTAAATTATATATTTAAAATCTTCAAATGAAATTCGTTATAATTCTAGTTTCTTACAACAACATACATCAATAAAATGTGGTATATATTGTATGAAATATATAACTGAAAGAAATAAAGATAAATCCCCTATTGATATTTTATATTTATTTACTCAAGAACCTAGTATTTCTAATGAGAAAATTGTTACTTATAAATAAATGAAGTACTTCATTTTAGATTCTAAAAATGCTAGTAAATCTGTGGATTTTGCAGCTGAATATTCTAACCCTTTTAATTGTAAGGAAACCGCTCTTCAATCATTTTCTATGTATATTTCCTGGAATAATATTACAAACAAAAATAATAAATTTTCATATTTTGATGGTAAGAAATGGATATATTTTACTATTGCAAATGGTTAAAAACTTTGGAAATGATCCTCCAATATTATTTGGGATTACAGAAGAAAGACAAAGATTTGCAATTAAATTGAAAGAAAATTATAAAATTGATTTATCCAAAAGAGAATTGTACAAAATTTTAGAATTTGAAACAAAAATATATAAAGATGCAGAACAAGAAAGTAAATATATAGCAGATATAGCTAATGGAAATGATAATAGTTATATTCATTGTGATATAGTAAATGGTGCTTATGTAAATCACTTTCAATCAGATGTGTGTGTGTGTGTGTGCGTGCGTGCGTGCGTGCGTGTGTTTGTGTGTGTGTGTGTGATTTACTCAATTACATCTACAAATCCACCTGGAAGTTTGTATTCTAAAGAATTTGAAAAACCTATATTTTTTCCAGTTAAATCTGATTCCATAGATTGAATTAAAATAAAAATGGCAAATCATCGAGGTAAACTAATTGGTTTAAATAAACAAGAGAGAAAAGTATAGTATAAAATATTATAGATAAATAAATGAACATACACAGATTGTACAGAAAGAGTAAAAAAATAAAGGTTTCTTTTATGATGCTATAGAAAAAGAACCTATTATAGAAAAAAAAATCTAACGATTTCATAAGAGAAAAATAAAATGAGATTTTATCAAAAAAGAAAAAACATGGTGCAGGATTGAAAACTTTTTATCCTAAATAAATGAACAAAACTAATGATTTGAGTGATACCAGTTATTATTATAATAACGAAATTGAAAGCTTTGAATATAGAGAAATTAAAATTGAAAACAGAGATAAAAATAATCTCTATGAAAATGATACTTATAAATATTTTATAAATGATACAAATATTATATTCTGAAGGCTATCTGCAACAAGAAATTAAAACTGCAAAAGATGATGGGAGCAATATAAATAATGAAAATTTTACTTTTGTAAATGGCGGAGGTTTAATTAATTCGAGCAGATTAACAATGGAAAATACTGAAATTGAATCTACTATTAATTATTAAGCAATGATGAATCAAGTATTAGGTGACTGATAAATTTCACAACTGATTATTCTACATCTGAAACTAACAATATGTTTTTCTATATGTATACTTCTGAATATGCTGACAGTGATAATTTCAAATATAATGGAACTTTTGTCAATGCAACTAAAATTATTGATTTTTATAATAACTTTAAAATGAATGAAAAATATAATGAAGGATTTGCAAAAAGATGGAAATTCACTGAAGGTAGTCAAACCGTAAGAATATGGATACCATTGAAATATATATTTGATTTTTTCAGAGAATATAAGAAAAAGTACTTACAGGATTTCAAATTAAAATAGAAATTCAAAGAAATGATAGAAAAATATGTTATATACGGATATTCCAAATCCTGATTTTAAAGCAGTTGTTGAAGACATATCTCTCTGGTTATCATATGTTAGATTTAAAAATTCAGCTGCTATAAAATTCAATCAACTAAAATTATCTGATAATCCTACAGAAATAAATTGGGATCATTATAATATTATCAAATCAAATTTATTTTATAAAAATGCTAGGGGATTTTATAATATTTCTGCAACATCTGATGAAGTTTTAAGTTTATACGTCTTTCCTCAATATCATGAAAGAAATGAAACTATGAACCAATATAATATTATGTTTGATAACTTGGATATGATAGAATGTTGGTTAACGATTAATAACATAAAAGTTCCAACAGTAGGTTATTTCATGTATTTTAATAAAAAGCATTATAATCGAAAATATACAGCTCTTTTAAAAACAGGAATGAAAAATATAAATACAGAAACAAGTTGTATGATAGATTATTCAAATTTTAGTAAATATCCTATAATTTGTTTTAATCTAGAAAACCATGAAAATTATACAAACCTGAATAACTTAATGATTGAATTCAATTGGAGTTTAAAAAATGATACTACGAAAAATTACATTTTCTACTTCCTTTTGAAAGAAAGAAACAACTACTCTTTGAATATGAAATCTGAAGAAATAACTTAGATTAAAACATTGAAACTATAATGATTTTATTACATTAATAAATCACGGCTTATTATGCTTTGTTTGATGATGAAATAAAAGAAGAACCTCCAGGTCTTCTAGGTGTAGGTTTTAAACTGGAAAACAATGGAAATTACGATATAGAAAAAGAATTTAAGAAATGCAAATGAACCTAAATTTATCAGATGCTTCTCTTATTAATTATGAATCTGATTATTATAATGCTAAGCATAAAAGAATTTCATACGTTTCAGATCCTAAAGATTCACATGATACAACCAATATGAATTATGTGAATAAAATTGTACAAGAATTAGAACAGAAAAGTTAAATACATTTCACTCAAGGTGGTTTTGATACTAAAGATCAAATAATTGGCAATATAAAAGATACTGTAAATGAAAAAAAAAATGCTGTTAATAAACGTTACTTTGAAAGCAATACTTTAGTCTTGAAAGAAAATGCTTTTGATGCTAAAAACAAAAAAATAATAAATATTCCAATTCCTACTGATAAATACAATGTGTGTAATAAATATTATATAGACAAAATACATTCATTAATAATAAAAATATTGATAATATTTTAATACAAGACAGTGATAGATTATATGTACCTTCTTTAATTAAAAATGGTGTGTATAATTTTGGATATATAAGACTGATAAACGTTGAAAATCCTGTGATAAATAAAGATGTCGCAACAAAAGAATACGTCGATTCTCAAAACTTCTATGATACTATTAAAGAGAAATATGCAACATATCATACAGGAGGTTTTAGACCTGTAGAATTCACCTTAATGAGCTATAAACTATTAGAACCTGACTTAAAACTAATATGGACATGAAAATTAAATTTTTTTAAGTCTGAATATCATACACATAGTTCTTTAATACAATTACAAATTGAAAAAGAATTTATATTTACTAAACTTTTAAAAACTGATACCGAATCTGTTACATGTTTTACATATGATAAAAGAGAAACGACCATATTTAATTATCAATTTCGAGTGATGGACAGTTAAATAAATTATAACCTTTCTTACATTTAGAAAAAAATTGATTTCCTTTAAAAGAAACACACACACAATGGCTTTGATCTTTCATTTCAATAAACTTACAAAAATACTGCATTTCTTATTAAAAAAAACCTACATTTCGTTTAACTTTTAATAATAAAAAAGCTTAACTTTTATCAATTTTTTATCTTAAAACATTCCAAAAATACTGCATTTTATGGTGAAAAATCATCCTTTTTTAATGAAAAAACACTTTTTTGTTTAAATTTTAAGAATTAAAAATGCTTTAATTTGGCAAATTTTTTTATCAAAAAACAGCTATGAATAGGTCTTGTTTTGCAAAAAATATTGCATTTTGGGGGTGTTAAATATACCTCCTATATGCTTATTTCAGATTTCTTAATCTTCATTAAAAGTTAATTATTTCATTTTATTTCAAAAATCATGTGACCATGAACTACTTAATTCCAGAATATCTCGTCACATATTTACTCAATGATTAAGTAATTTTCACAATGTTACATAAATTTGATGTAAAATATTTCTCTCTATGCTTATTTATATATTTTAATATCATTTTCTAAAGTAAATATTTCTTTTTACTAATTAAATAAGTATATATTTGTAACTGCTTAAGTTTTTATAAGCCTATTTTTTAAAGATTAACTAGATTTTAAAAATAATTAAGAACATTTTTTAGTTAACTGTTTCGCTATTTTTATAGATAAGAGAGTTTTTTTTTAAAACTAATTTATGATAGTTACTCTATTTTTAAATGTTTTTAAAGATATTTAGTAAGCAGTTATCGAATAACCATGAGTTTTTTTTTATTAAAAAGTAGAAAATCCATCAACATTTTCCTGGCAAAAAATATTGCGATAATTTGTTTCTTTTTCTGAGTAAGCAAATTAGAATGTGGGAGAGTTCTATTATTTCACAATAAACACATTTCTAAAACTTTCTCTGAGAAAAATAGGGTTTTGGAAATAAATTGACCAATCATTTTATCATTAAAGGAAGAAAGCAAGAGATAATAACGATGATTTATTTGCATACGATTAAGGAAATAGGATATCATAAAAGAAATAGGATATCGTAAGGAATTCAAATATTGTCCGGAAAAATCAATACATCATTACCAACATCAGTAAGGATATGTATAAAATTTTTAAAAAATTAAAATCAAACAATTTTTTTAAAATTATCTCTCGTCTGATTGGAGAAACAATATTTTAAATGCCGGATCAATTTGGGAAATATTAATAGTTTATGGATCATATAAGGCATCATTTCATGCCTTCATTCGACGAACGTGGATTCTCCTAATGGATGAATTATATTAACTCATTGTTTCTTAAACGTGACAGTGAAAATGAAGAAATTTTATTGACTTAAAAATAAGATAACTGTATTTTATATATTTTTACAGGGTGAAGTAACAGCTCTGCTTCCACTGCCTGTGGGAGTTTTGGTATCAGGGAGTAGTGTTGCTGACCAAGAGGGGGAAATTAGGGTTTGGGATACCTCCAAAAAATTTGCAAGTCTTGCTTCTGCTGTGGTAAGATATATACGGCATAAATAGTTGACTCTTAATTTATTTATAAAAATTGTTAATCCAAAACATAATAAAAATGAATAACTTACAAAAACTGATTAAAAATTTTGAAAAAATTGCTAATTGAAAAAATCCTAGTGAAATGTCTTTTTATTTTAAAATAAAACTCGATGGAAGTACGATTGAGGCTTATAAATTTGATACATTAGAATGATATTTATTGTACTCATATTAACTTCTATTCTTCTTTTAAAAAAATACAATTTACTACTTAGCTTTTACAATTTACTGGAATGCTGTCTATTTTTATATGTTAGCTTCCTACTGGATCCGGTGGGGTTACGTCTTTATGTCCTCAAAAAACAGTGACAAACGAATGGGAACTCTTTGTTGGCACCAATAAGAACGTGATATTAGAAGGTTCGGTCATGTGGGCCTTAAATCCAGTCGTTCATGTAAGTCTATATAGTATGATCTAAAATTAAAAAATATCATAGTTTATACATTGAGATTCATAAATTATTATTTTGTGTTTAAGCAAAATAACTGACTAATTTTTTTTTCTTTTTATCTAATTATTATTTCACAAAATGATAATCATGATTCAAAATCTTATAAAACCTGTAAATATATATATATTTTAAACCATATATTTTGCATACCCACACTTAAGTCATACCCAGGGAAATGTGATAGATTACTTTGTAAGCAAAATAATATGAAAAAAATAATGACTTGAATTATACTCTGTAGTGATTGTTATATAATTTAAATTATTTCGTTGATTTCACACATAGAGAAAAAGTCCTTAAAGTCTTACATTCCTGAATTAATTCATACGCTGATGTCAGTCATTTTGAAATTGTTCTATTGTAAATAAAAATAATTTCAAATAAAGCATTCTTAATAATGCTCAAAAGAATACGGAACTCCATCCCAATTAGCTTATAAGCAGTACTGTTCTGACTGTGACTCTGAAGATTGATAAGCAAAATACACACACATAAGCTTGAAATCTCAGACTGTTAAAGTAGAATAAGTTTTTTTAAAATAAAACAGAAATAAATATGCATCATATAAGAGATTCTATCCTTGCTCAGATTACATTATACTTGAAAATAATTATTTTAGAACAAAATATCTTGAATAATTATCGAAAATTTTGATTTGTGATACGCAAATTTTTTCATTTTTATTTTAATTGTTTTAAAATGATCGCCATGTATCAATTGTTGTAAATAGCATCAAACTAACGAATTAATTCATTTTCATTGCTGCTTAAATACGTCTATTAAAATTTTAACATGTTTCTTTTAGAACCTCTGATAAAAACATTATTTGACTTCCTTTTTACCTCAGTTTCAAAAATATATAATTAATTAGATATATAACATAATTAATAAAATAACCTTACACATGTTTTGTGTCTTTTAACTCATTTCCTTTTTAAGGGTCATTGTGATGATGTTAGAGCTCTTGCTTGTCACCCTGATAAACCATGTTTTGTAACAGCCGGTCTTGATCGGTACATTTGCAAATGGCAAGTAAGCAACCTCATTTGGAAAGTTCAAAGTGACGTAAGTACTGATATCAATGATTGAGAAACGTTATTATCAAATTGCCTTTTCATTTAATCAAAAGCATTATTTTATCCTAATTTTTATTAAGAATAAGTCGAAATCCTTTCATCTAATAAATACGAAACAAAATACAAATAAATTCCATTAATTTATATATGAAACATTATGTAAGAAAATTTTAAGACGGCAGAGATCATTTGAAATTCTTAGGTGTCGAACGGTAGTAAAAAAGAGATATTTACTGTTCTCAAGAGTATTGCTGAATTTTAAAGCTGGAAAAAAATAATACTAGCCAAGAATCACTTTGTCCCAACTATGGAGTTACATAAGGAAATAAATAATTAAATGATGTCATCTTAAAGAGTTTGTTTGAATTAAACCTGAAGATATTAACAGACTTCTTCCTTCCTACCAATAAATTCTTAAAATTATAGCAAAAATGATTTGCTAATTAAAACTTGAAAAATAATTAAGGAATAAAAAATAAGGTAGTTGTCTGGGTAGAAGTCAGTAAAAATTTATAAAACATTAAAATCTCTAAATTATGCAAACAAATCTAAATTATTCTCAGAACTACTTCTTTATCTATCAAATTATATGAATAGTTTCTTATATAATTTGTTCAGATAATAATTTTAAAATATAAATCAGAAAATCTGTGATGTTTAAGAAATATTTATGTACTTTTTGCACATTTTTTTGCCAAAATCTCAATTTCCAAAATACAGTATTGAAACAAAATTAGTTTCAAACATTATTTCTGAACTTAAACAGATTTTATTATTTATCTTATTTTCTTCTTTCTGATCTTAAGTTCATATTTTTAAGAAATTAAATTGGTTAATGAAAAATTGTATTACTTTTGGCAAGAATGTAATAAATAGAAAAAATTTCTAAAGTTGAAAAGGAAAACTAAATTTGCAAACCAAGTGAAATACAAAATGTTTTTGCATAAAGTACTATTTATTATGAAAAATATACAAGAAATAGATAACTGTAATTATCATGTGAAGACATTTCCTTCAAAATTTTCTCTATAGAATGTGAGATATAAAATAGTAGAATATTATTCCACAAGAAGGAATGCTATAATTTCATCTCATAATAACTTGCTTATTTATAGGGAACTTAATTTCTTTAATGCTAAACTTTTGTTGTCTGAATAAGTTTTTATTGATATTTTTAGTTAATAGTGATAAAAAATATACATAATAATTCTAAGTTAGGAAAATATATTCCTATAAAAGTTATGCAATATTACTTATTTTATATGCGATTCATATACACTGATGCTACCCAAAATGAAACACCCTGAAGGAAGCAATAAAATATTCCAAAATTTACAGCCTACTTTTGTGGCGATGAAATATGCAAATAATTAGCATGGTAACGTACACGCAACTCACGGGGTGACTGTAATGCAACGTAGAATCTCTATGTAAAGGAAGAAGAGATCACCGATTAGAAGTACGGCTATAGTTGTTTCATGCGTTTTTTGCGTAGAAAGTTACTTAGCTCCTTCTAGAGAAAAAACAAAGAGCGTCTTCCCATCAAATTTCCGAATTCAACAGGTAGAAAAGCAGCTTATATGATTGCAGATCATCCATCACAGATATCAAGTATCGTGTAGGACAATATCGAGTAAAGATGCCGATCTGTAATCATTGGAACTGCAGACTAACGGGATCAACTGCATTCACTTCATTGCAGCATTGTGCTTGATGACAGACATATTGTGTACATGACTGTAATGGGTCGCTCAACTACATCACAAATCATAACATAACAGATTAGATACATTACTTATCATTTGCTGTCCACTCTTACCATTCAATCTTATTTGAAGCAGAGTGGAATGCCTGCAAGACGTTCAATCCTTCGTTTACTCATGATTCAAAATCACAGGCGTTTCCGCAGCTAATGTCCCGGTGAATGACGGGCAACGGAATGGCGCTACATTGTCTTTACTGACGAATTGTATTTCTACCTACAACACCACGATGTTCATATTCGAGTTTTGGTCATTGTGTTGAGAGACTGCTGAACTGTTTGTGTTATGCATCCTCACACTGATGATACTCCATCCCACATCCTGGTTTGAGCTGGTATTGGATTTCATTTTCGCATCCCTCTAGTATATATTGTCAATACACGAAACAATTAGCACTACTTCTCTGAGATGTTGGAGTCCGTGGTTCTCCCATACCTTCAGCTCTTGCAATCAGCCATATTCCAACAGGATAGAGCTCGACCACACATGGCGAGTATTGTTAAGAGTTCTTTACCCGTCAGATTAAATTCCTTTCTTTGTCTCCTTGTTCTCCCGATCTATTACTAATTGAAAAAGTGCGATCCATGCCTTCCCTGGTTACACTACTAGCTGCTACACTAGATCAAGTTTGGTAATATGTGGAAGCCGTATGTACTGTTATTCCCAAAGAAGGTATACAAAGTCTCTGATTTTATGCCGAGATGTGTGGTAGCGGCCTTACTACTGGTATTATCATAATTTACACTATACTAGAAGTTGTAATTTCAATCTCTTGATATCTGTATAGCAAGTTATATGCCGTATAAATTTTTCTATAACTTTGGACTTTCTTGGGGTTACATTTGCAGTGACGAGCATATCATATAGTAAAAAAATTAATTTTTATTGTGAAACATGTAATTTACTATTTATTTATAACTACCGTTATTTACATTATTTTGTAATTCACGTCATTTATAAGAATATTAATAGGAAAAGCAATTTTTATGTTTTTTGCAATAAAAGGGTTTTCCTTTTTCAAATTTGTTTAAATTTTGTTTTGTTCGAACATGTTAAATTTATTAATTGCAAGAAGATATAATCCTGAAATTGGTTTTGTCAATATATTCTTCATTAAATTTCAAATGAATATTTATAATTTTATTTCAGAGTGAATGCTATTCCGTTGCCATTCATCCCCACGGTAGCATAGTAGCTGTTGGAGATGAACATGGCGATGTCACATTTTTAAATATGGAAGATGGGTTGCATGTGACAACATTGCCAGTTACAAATAGTCCTTTATATACGATAAAATATTCTCCAGGTATTGATTTTTCAGTTTTACTTTTTATTAAGCATTATACAACAAACATAATAAGTGCAAATTCACATATAAAAATATGTTGTCTATCATGTTTAAATCCCAATTATGAAATTTTCCTTGAATATATAATTACTAATAGAACTCAATTCAGGACTATACTTATTAATGTTGCTAGTATAATTGTAATAAATAAGACTGTGTGCTGTGTACTTATTATTTACTTTATATTACGTTTAAAAATAGTCAAAATTGTACAGTTTTCAATTTCTAAATGTTTTGTTATGCTGTCCCAGTTCTTTTGGAAGAGAAAACTTTTCAATATTTCTTATTTTCACTGGTGCGATAAAACAGTCCTTAACATGCTTAAAATATTTCAAATGTTACATTTCTTTATTTGTATTTTAAAGAGCTTTTTAAAAGTTACATCGGATCATCAATACAACCACATATTTCGTTATAATGGAAATTTGTGAAAAGCTTTATTTCATCCATAATGGCAATTAAATATATTTTGTTATCTATTTTTTTATTTAACAAATTCACCAAGATTTTATTAATGCTCCAAATTAATATTTATTTTAATCCGGGATATTTTTCCTCAATTTTGACTGAAATCATTTTATTTTCACTGTAATTCTTAGATATATCTCTTTTACAATTTTTGTTTCCATAAAAGATATTCTATCTCTAAAATGTAAGAAACTAAATAATTATTGGATTTTAATAGTAAGACCCTAATTCATAAACTTGTTCTCTTTTACTTTTAGCTTGTTGCTATTAATTTCTAAGCAATCTGCAAAACTCTGAATGAGTTAAATAAAATCTGTAATATAAATAAGTAAAATAAAATCAATTGATTAGAAACTTCAACTTCAATATTTTATTTTGTTGCTTTTCAATATTGTTTTAAATTCATACTATCATGAAATTCAAAATTTTCAAGGGAAAAGTTTTATATCTTCAATTACAGCAACATTTGAGTATTTGACAGTGTTGAACAACAAGTGTATACTTAATATAAAATAATTGTTTTTAAAAACTATAATCTCTAAATCCTATTCATCGAAAAGGTTAATAGATTATTACAATTTTTTTCATTTCATGCCCTGTTCTCAAAAAATATTTCTTTTAGACAAATACAATTTTCAAAAAACATTTATGCTGAACAAATCCGAATAATCCCCATACCAGTCAGCCACTAAAAATGTCTTCAGCTTTTCCTATAGCATTTAAAAATAGTACCACTGCACTGTTGTGTAAAAAATAAAAAAAGGAAAAAATTAAGATTACATAAAGCAGGTAAGCAATATGAATCATAAGAAAAACTAAGAGATCTTCTATAGTTATAAGTGCGATGTGTGTGTGTGTGAAACCTGATAAATATAAATTATAAGAAATTCATCACTGATATAGTATCATAAGTATAAAGAACTTTGATAAAGTATGAAACGTTTCAGTAAAACTTGTTGTTTTCTGTAGCTTCGTTCGAACAGTAGTTGTCTGTAATTCGAAAGGAAGTCGAAGTATGACTAATATTACTGAGACTCCAGGGAACATACTCAGCATTGTGTAGGAAATTAGAGAACATTTCAATGAATCGAAGTGATTATGAAATATTAATGATAATTTCCCACATGAAACACATAGGTGGAAGACTGGTATTCATTTTATACTGATGTAAAGAGAAATGTAACAGAAATAGGGGATGCAGCTAAGAAATCATAAGCAATTATATTCCACAGCCTTAGTAGTTGTCAACTGTTGAAAGTAGTTCCACGTACTTTCAACAGTTGACAACAGGCTGTTAGAGGTATGTTATACAATCATTGAGGTACATATCATTACAAACTTGAAATTGAAGATACCGTGTTCTATGATACAGAGGATACAAGAAATGAAAGCATGCAAAATCTGTTCTAATTCTCTCTATGAATGAAACTCATTGAGACTCATTGATACTCATTAGCTATTTTAAACATATCAGAAAAACAGAAAACTCGCAACTACCTTTGTCTTGACTCATGAGTTGATCTCAAAAGCCTTATTTAGTGTTGTTTACTCCTGTTCTCAATCTCTTTTTTCTCATATATATATATATATCATATTATAAGCACTATTAATTTTCATATCTACTCTGTGGGCGACAATGGTACGTCAATGGTAATGGTATTCTTTCACATGACATTTGGCAAGAGAGATTTTTCGACATACTGATTGTTTGTTAATTTGTTTACTTAAATCCAATCACATGCAAAAATAACACATTTCAATCAATATTCGCTTAAGAGCATTACATATTAACCGATATTTTTAAGCAATGACTAAGCTAATATCAGTGTGTGCGTGTGTCGGTGTTTTACATAACCAGAATTTGACTAAATTTTATATGAATACTTTTAAATAATTCTAAAGTATTTCTGCATTTCTTGGTGTGAAAATGTTTTGAAAGAATTCTTATATATGACAGTTTTATACAAGCATCATAATACTCTATAAATCCAAAACCATCATTAATTAAAACTATAGAATATGTAGAGTATTTATGCATTTTAAAATTTTACTAATTTTTTTTTTTTTTGTTAATAATTTGTAAGTAGTGTTGTTAATTCGTTGTTTTCCAATTTATGTTAAATATTCAACAAGATATACATTGGCACCATTCTCTTATTCAGAACAGTGCCTATTTATGAAAGATATTTGAATAATCTAAAAATTTTCTTCTCCGAAAAAGTTAATTTTTATTAATGAGACTTAACTGCGTGATATTTTTTCCAGCTATAAAATTTAATTTCGTAAATCCATTCTCCTTACCTATCGCAGAAAAATAACAAAGTTATCATACTATTTGAGAATTTTTGCAAGAAATTTTGAAGATTGCCCAATTAGCTCATTTTACTGGCACATAAAAGGAATAATTTACTGAAATAGAAAATTTCTTGTGTGTTATCTCAATAACGTCATAAATAATCTTCAACAACCTTTGCACACATTTAATAAATTATGATTACGTGTTAAAATATTTTTAAACGTTTCTAATTGCAGGAGTGATAGTAAAACAATTACGCTTTTCAAAATTTGTTTAAAAGTTGAATATTTCTTTTTGACATATTTATTTAATAAGCAATATACGAACTTGTTTTTTAATAAACAAAGCACATTTTAACACAAAATTTACAAATAATTAAATGATCGAAATTTAATAAATTTCATGAAATTGTTAACCATTATATTTTCAATACGTATTTCATTTATCTTAAAAATGATTTCCCTCAAAAATCATTGCAATTGTTTTGGAAATGTATTAATAATAGTATGCAATATTTTAAATAATTTGATGTGTAAATATGTATTTTTTAATTAATATAGTAAACTATAGACATACATTAATTAATTCTATTATTGCTTCTGCATTCTTTTCTACAATACCTCATTATATATTCTGAAATTTATTTCTGTATTTTTATTAAAATCCAATGTTCCGTTATGTTTATATGTTATTTTTTACTCTAGATGGTGATACGCTGGCAATCGGAGCAGCTGATGGAAATATATATTTATTTCAAACGCACAGTAATGGTTATATGTACAAAATTGATTATGTGTTAGCGGTAAATGATTTATAGAAAAATTCTTATACAATATAATTCTTTCTTTACATGCTTGTCGGCTTTAACAGGATGCATAAACTTACCATTTTTACTTAAAAGCTGTCTCATTTTATGAGCTTCTTTTAATAATTTTATTATACGCGTATATTTTTATAATTAATCTTTTCATAATCAAAATTTAGAAATAGTTTAAAATTTCCTTGAAAATTCTTGGAAGTTCAAAACAAACTAATGAAATCAATTTCGAATACATATACAAATTTTAATAAAATTATTAGTTTAATAATATTAATTATTAATACAGTTAGACATTAATTATTTAAGCAGTTATTATTATAAACTTACTCGATTAAACTATTACAATTTACATCTGTACATTTACAATTTTACATGTGTTGGAATACTGGATAAAGAGTTTTAAATATACAAATCCCCTTACCCAGTATTCCAAGAAATTAAAAGATTTACATTGAAATTGGTACTGTTACGAGCTATATATAAACAATATTATAATGCGAAATGCGTAACATTTTAGCTTATTCAAATTATCAAATTTTACGAAATTTCTAGAAAATTATTTATAGAAATTTATTTAAAGACATTTATCTTGGAATAGTCTGAGTAATTAAAACAAGTATTTTCCAGTTTAAAAATTAGCAAAATGCTTTAAATGTTATGTTAAAAATTCTGAAAAAATTCTATAGAAATGAGACTTTGAAAATTTTTAAATTTATATTCATTTGTTTTACTTCATATAGTATGTTTATGTTCTTAGAAAATATGAATTCCTTATAATCTAATTTTTAACATTTTTTTTGCATCATTATTATTTATTTAATTAAATCCCTTTAAGAAAAGCTATTTCTACTATACCTTCGGTTAATATGAAATCATATTTTATTCCATAATTTCTTTTTACTAATGTTGTTGTTCTCGTGTGCCTGCTAGGCTGGCAAAATGGAGTGCGCTGCTCCATTTTTTCAAATGAACCGTATTTGGAGTGGACTCCGACTTCTACAGTACGCACACAGGCCATAGGGACCCATTTATAGGGTAGGCAACCATTCACACCTTATTCACACAAGGAAATGACAAAGAGTGGGTAGAGTGAGAGAAATTACATCCATGCCTGAACCGAGATTCGAACCCAAGACCTCCCTATCCGTAGTCAGTCACGCTGACCACTAGACAAGTTGGCCGGCACTTTTTACTAATAATATACATACATATATACATACATACATACATACACACACACACATACATACATACATACATACATACATACATACATAAATATATATAGATATATATATATATATATATATATATATATATATATATATATATATATATAGATATATATATATATATATATATATATATATATATATATATATATATATAATAGCCGTATTTTACTTATTGTTTTATAAGTTGTGATAAAAAAAATTTTCGAATTATTTTTGAAATAATTTGAGATTTATTATCACATTATTTCTAATAACGCAAATTGTTTTAATAATCATTAAGCTCTTTTCCTTAAGTGATCTTTTAAGCACTTGTTTAAATTATAAATTTAATGTGTTGTTATTTTATTCAAATTAAATGTATATTTCATAAATACTCATGTCATAAAAATGGTTGCTGTATTCTTGTATAATCATTTTTAACTTGAAAGTATTGATTAAATTTCATATAGGAATAACATGTAAAATGTTTCGGCATTTAATAGACTATCTTAAAAATATGAGAGAACACTTAATACGTAACTTACTATATCTCTATTTATTTTTATCTATTTTTCACCTCTAGGGATCAGTTCCTATTTTAATGTTGGATTGGTCTACCAATGGAGATCACA
The DNA here is from genome assembly GCA_030067965.1 of Latrodectus elegans. Classification (NCBI taxonomy): domain Eukaryota; kingdom Metazoa; phylum Arthropoda; class Arachnida; order Araneae; family Theridiidae; genus Latrodectus; species Latrodectus elegans. The sequence goes on from CM057809.1 coordinate 84,603,147, forward strand.
TGCAAGCAGTATTTACAGACAATGATTACCATGATATAATATTTTGTGAGTATTTAATTTGTTTTAAATGATTAATTCAAAATTCAATCATATGAATTTACTCTTTAACTTGAATTTTTGAATTTTTGTATAAAGAATATTCAAGACACATAGATAGAACAGTTTTTTAACTTTTTTCCATTTAAAATGTATTATTACTCAAATAAAACAAACAAAAGAGTTCCTGCCGTTTTTTGAATAATTAAAAAAATGTTTTACAGAAACTATAATTGTTAATTCTCGAAGTAATCTCCATCAGTTGCAGCGCCTTCTGTCAATGCCGTGTGTTTACAGATGCATAAAGAAATAAGCGAATGTTTGGCCCAAGTCTGCTTTATTGGTCTGAATCTCCCGATTTGAATTTTTGAAATCAATGTGTTACAGTACGTTCATTCGCATCACTATCTTGAAACGCTTGACATATTGGGGACTTCAAGCATATTCTGATAAGCTCACTTTGAAGTAGGAAAGCAAACAACAACGAATGAAATCCTGGATCACTTCTCTCTTTTCATTACTATACGAGTAACGTTTGATGAAAGTGAGCAGTTGATCTGCTTTCATAACGACATATACTCCTATTCTTTTCCAAAAGGCCGAGCTGGCAGCCGAATGGTTAGCGTTCTTTCCTTCGGTTCAACAGTTCGTGGGTTCGAATCCCACCTTGCGCATTAATGTTTGTAGTGGTTTGTAATCCACTTTAAACCATAGGTCCCGGTCTAATTAGCATTCGTGTGCAAAAAAAATGACCGTTGAGTGACAAACAAACTCTTCCGAAAGATTTTTAAGTTACGTGCTACACTAATTTCCATATTTATTCTCATTACATTCTATGGTAAAGATAAAAGGGAATGAGCTTTATTGCATTTCTTATAATAAAATCAAAAGAGAGAGAGAGAGAGTTTTTATATTAAAAAATATTTAATTTTAAAATTAATCACATACAGTGTAATCTAAATTTTTTTATGTTCAAGAATCATACGATGTTGAAAAATTGCTTATTTCAAAGCATATTACTTTTATAATCAAGAAAATTGCTCTAATGATATGAGTGATAGATTCCTTAAATAATTTCTATACCTTTTATATGATTTGATAAAAACAAAAATGCATTTAAAAACAATAAAAAATTATTTCTCACAATTGTTAGGTTGAATATAAACTTAAACTCTATGACTACAATTTATTATATTTACAAACCATATGGAGTATACTTTCGCATATACATTTTAATTAATTTCTCAACTGCCTACAATAATAATGCTATATTTTAAAATTTTCCAAATTTAATTTCATTTATGCATATAATGCGGGTGAAATTATTTATATAAGGACTGTATCCCTCAAAATAATGATTAAGGAAATAAATGTTTTTGCTTTGTAGTGAAAAATTAAGGATTATAAAATAATTATGATGCATATTTTTATAATTTATTAAATACCAATAACTTTTTGCCTATTTATTGGAAATGAAAAAATAATTTTAATGACCTATAATTATTCTTTAATATTAAAACTAAAGAATCTTTTCATCGTATGTTACCGAATGTAATTTGCACTATTTTGATTTTACGAGCATTTTAATTTATACTATAAAAATCACTCCTTAAACTTCATAAGTAGCCCATCACATCTTTTGTATTATTTTATAAAATGGAGCTTTTTTCACGATTAACACTGTATAAAAGATAAAAGTTCAAATTAATCGTTTACCAAAGCCATTAAAATAATATTTTTTTGCAGAAGTATAAAACATTGTTATATAGAATCATTAAAATGTATAAGACTATTTTAAAATATAATTCTTATCAAGATCTTACGTATTTAACGGCATTTAAGCAAATTTTAATTACGAATTATACGTGCATTTAAAAAAAGTGCAAAAATAACTTTTCCAGAGCAAACAATATAACAAAAATGGTATTAATTCATTCAAAACAGTCGTCATTACGGGTAAGATAAGTAACTTCTTACATTCTGTAAACGAAATACGAATAGTACGAAAACAACTTGTAAATTGATAATAAGAAGTCCATATTTGAACATGTTCTTAAATTTTCAAACTTTCATGCGCTTTTGTAGTTATTTAGTATATTTATGTACATTTTTGTTTTATATAAATTTTTTAGGTCAGCTGATAATAGCATACACAATATTAAAATTAATGGTATTTAACTGAAAACCATCTCCAATTTTTTTCAAAGTAACAATTAAAGAGTCTATATAGTATCTGAATAAATCTCTGAATTTATTCAGATGCTATATTCTGTAAAAGCTATTAGAGAGAATATTTTATATTAAATTTCCTTCTTAAAATTCCCTCTTTTTAAATTGAGCTTCAGTAGCTTTTGATCTGAATATATGAGTAACTAACTGCAAAGCATACAATTGTACATTTCTCGGTGTAGAAAAAGGAAATTTCACGAAAATTTTAACCGATTGAGAGAAAAAAATTAACCACTGTTTTCAACAAATGACTCAAATCAGCTTTTAATTGTATATAAGCAAACCTTATAGTTTTGATTTATTAATCTGAAATAAATTTAAAAATATCAAATTAATAAATATACTTAAATTTTAAAATATATCAGTCAAACTATTTAATTACTCGTTTAAAGAAAATATAAGAATGTAAGGAAATGAACAGTGTAAAATTTAAAAGATTTTATGTGTTATTCGCAGGGGATTTAAAACGAAGAGAGAAGGTACATATTGCATCTCAACTGCAAGAAATCGAATGGTATAAGCCAAATTGTACATTAGGATATAAAATAAATGGTAAGTAAAATTGCATTAAATACGTCATTTATTAAATAAGTAAAATTTATTCAAGATGTATTTTTATAAATAAATTTCTACAACCAAATATTGGTTTCTCACAAAATTTAATGATATGAAGTTCTTGATATATTTTATTAAGTAAAGATTACTTATGGTTTCTCAAATATCTATTTATAAGTAATAGAAAAACTAAACAATATTTTAAATGGTAATATATTTTTGATTTTTTTTACATGAATATATTTATGTGGAGAGTTTTCAATAAAACTACGAAGTACGCTGCTGGCCACCCAAATGGCAACACCAAGAAAGACAAGAGATATCATAACAAAATTTACTTTGTAGATAGCATGTTCACCAAGGATCAAATGATTAAATTTATAGACTTCTTTGAAGTGTTGTCCCTGAAAAAACCAGTAGCCAGAGTAGCCCCCATTGTCGGAGATGGCCGTGGCCACACTCCTCGGCATTGATTCAAAGAGAATTTGGAAGTGTTCTTGGGGTACAGCAGACCAAGCAGCTTCCACACGTTATCTAAATTGATCTGCTAGGGCAGCTAGGAATATAATCTGGGTCAATCTTTGAGCAGCCATAGACCACATGTTTTATACCGGCGAAATATCCAGAGAGTGGCCTAACCAGGGAAGAAATTCAATCTGGTGATTGACGAAAAACTCTTGGAATATGCGGGCCACCGGTCGTCGCCCATTATCCTGTTGAAATAAATCTGTGCGGAAGACTGAAGTTTAGGCAGGACAATTGGCACCAACACATTAGAGATGTAGTGCTGGCTAATTAATTTACCGGCAATACGTACTGTTGTATTTTCTTTCTCACTGACTGGATAGTTTTTATAAATTAAATTACCGATTTTTTTTTCCTGGCTGGAAGTCCTTTTTTTTATTCAATTCAATTCCCTATTCCCCATTTTGACAAAGTGAGGTGCCCTAACGTAGGACGAACTGGTTTTGTAAGGAGAGAGCGAGGAAAGAAGGCAGAAGACAGGAGTCATCGGAAGGAGTAAGAAGAAAAGGCTGCAGCATATGGCCTCTAAAATTGTTGGTTATTCACGTCTGACGCTTTATTGGAATCTATAAATAATAAAAAAATTCCGAATAGAATCCTACGAGCTTAGACGGAAGAAGAAGAAATATATTTCTGTAATATGAGTTCAAATGAATACTTCTGTAACACGATTTCAAATGGAAGAAGCCTCGTTTGCTATTTGTGAAAATAAAATCAAAACTACTATAGTAGTTATTTTTCAGCCCTTATGTTACCTTTATACTTTTATATAACTACTTACATCATTTTCTTACCTTATACGAAATTTTTTTTTATTTCATTAAACATTTTCAAAAATAAATTGGAAAAGAAGAAATTTAAAGAGGAAATTATTTAAAGATACTGTGTGACATTTTTCCCATTCTATTTAATGTTTTTCAAATAAATATCAAAAAAAGACAACTTGTCTTCTGCATCATAATGAGATTGGACATCGTTTTTAAAGTTTTAAATACCTAGCTGAGAGATAGATTTGTCGAAAATACATCAACTAATTATTTACTAGATGCCGGCCAACTTGTCTAGTGATCAGCGTGCCTGACTACGGATAGGGAGGTCCTGGGTTTGAATCCCGGTTCAAGTATGGATGTACTATCTCTGTCTTTGTCATTTCCTTGTATGTGAATGAGGCATGAATGGTGCCTACTCTATAAACGGGTGCCTGTGGCATGTGTGAGGGTGCGATGGTGGCCCACCCCCTGTGGTGCACCCGGGGCAACGTCTCGGCGACAAAGAAGTTTCTGGCTGGTTCCTTGGGTATAAGGGGACAATACATCCCGATATATCCCGACCATTGGAAAAAAATTATTTACTAGATACTGAACAAAACTTATATTTAAATAGAAATCTTTAAAATTGTATTTTCTCACTAATTTGGAAAAAATTCAGATTTTTTAACATATTTTTATCTTTTTCACAGTATTTATCAGAGTACTCAGAAAAACATCCTACGACTCAGGAAAAACTATATTTCATTATAGTTTAAACATAGAAATTACTTTTTTCCTCTTAAAAATATGTGCTTTTCTTCAATGCCTGCCAATTTCAATGTATGAAGCAGTTTAAATTTACATAAAAACTAGATGAATGAGTAGTTATAAGAATAATGTAAATGGAAAAAATTCATGTCTTTGGATTCATGTTTTCCGATTTTATCCAGTTATTAACATGACCAGTAAATGAAACAAAAACATATGATCTTTTGATCTTAGTATAATAAAATGCATCATAACTTGGCATGTGCCAGATGATTTAACGCTTTAGACGAAATTATTACTATTAATTAATAATTAATTTATGAACGACTTTTAAAACGGTCCACAGTTAGGAACATTTGGCAACGCATTGACATCGCATTGGAGACAGCCTGGAAGTCTATCAGACAGCCTGGAAGTTGTTGTAAGACTTTTTTAAACAACCATCGTATATTTGGCTTTAAAAGAGACTTTTCTTAAATACTAATCCATTTTCACGTATGACAAGAGAGGAGACCTAGAAATCCTCTTAGTGCCCACACAGACAAACGTGCAAGCAGAATGTCAAATCGCAACTCCATTTCTCGTCTTTTAACAGTAATTAGATTGAACTCAGATCCTACTGTTCACAAAAGAGCAATTTTATCACTAAGTCATGATTAAGAACTTACACTTTTTTGCAATATTTTTATTTCTTTAACGGAAAAAAAACTGATCAAGAATCTAGCATCTTTCAAGGCTTCAGAATCTTTCTTTATTCTTTGAACATTTCACATCTATTCTCATTTATCACACATTGAAAAGAGTCTATTCTCACGTCCTTTATAGAAATAACGATAATTTCGTAGTATCGCAGTTGGATTATATATATTTTCCTAATTTATCTCCTAGATTTTTGTTTATTTCATTTCTTATGCACACTGTAAACTTTTCATCTCCCTATTTCTTGAAATCAATTCAAGCAAAACATGGAAACTTTTCAAGCAATTAATGAAAGTATGAAATTTTTTCCAACATTATCAGATAACTTTAGCCAAAGTATAACAACCAATCTCATTTCAAATTCCCTAATCAACAAATCTTAGTTATTTCCCGAATACAATTGCCATTAAAAAAATCTCAATTTCAAAAAAGAACAATTTTGTTGGAATAAGCTTACAAATTACGAGAAACTTTTCTAACATAAACCGTAGTATAATTTTTTTCAAGAAAACCCTAGCACAATGATAAGTTTTCTTTTATATGCATTGTAAATCTTTTTTCAATTAACATTCGATATTTAAAATTATATTATTCTCTTGTGTTCTGAAGTGAATCAATATTTTCCGTTATAAATTTTTTCTACGTATCAGTAAAATTTTTGGCATTTAAATTATGTCAAAATGTGTTGTTGTTGTTCACGTGTGCCAGATATAGTCTGGCAAATTGGGATGCGCTGCTCCACTTTTCCAACTGAACCGTATTTGGTGTGGAGTCCGACTACTTCAGTGCGCACACATTCCATATATAGGGACCCGTCTATAGGAAAAGTAACCATTCACACCTCATTTACACACAAGGAAAGGACAGGATAGAGAGAGAGAAAGTACATCTATGCCTGATCTGGGATTTCAACCCAAGACCTTCCTATCCGTAGTCAGGCACGCTGACCACTAGACAAGTTGGCCAGCATGTCAGAATGTGTGATTTTTTTTATATAATTTGCTTATAAATATAGTCCATAAAATAAGCGAATTGTATTGTTCTAGGCATGTGGAATAACAAATATTTACCTGATGCAGTCCACGTTTGTTGTCATGTGTCAAATTCCAAACAACTTTTGGCTGCAGGAGATAAAAGAGGTTATGTTCGATTATTTCGGTATCCTAGCGTAAGTGAAAAAGTAAGTAGATTATATTTTCAGTTTATATTTATATAGCTTAATACACTTTCATAAAAATCATTAAAAAACAAAAATTAAGATAGTTAATAAAGATAAATTTGTGTGTGAATTTCAAATAATTTATATTTCAATATAAAGTCCTAATTCCCTCAAATTATTTAACACGCACAATATTGAGTGAACTGTGAATATTGGAAATGTTATTTTTATAAACATTTGCATTTTGAAAAATTTCCTAAAAGTCTTAAAGTCTTGAATGAAAAATCAACTATTCCTTTTAATCTTTGAAACGTAAAAAAAAAAAAAAAAAAAAAAAAAAAAAAAAAAAAAACCATGTATAAGAATTTAATTGACACATAATGGTTTTTAGAAAAGAAAATACAGAGTTTATTTATATTTTAAAATATTAAAAGTCATATGCAAGCAATTTTTAAATTAGTATTTGATAATAAAATTATTTTTATTATTTTTAAAAAGCAACCACACACACACAAATTTACATAGCAAAAAATGTCATGAGCTATCAGTTGAGGAAATCTAAAAATCACACGACGCTTTAAAAAAGTAAGAGATTTTCTTTCTTTTGCAGAATTTTATTGGTTGATTCTAGAAAGGATAGACTTATAATTAATTTTAAGTTAATTCAAAAGAAAGAACTGATCTTATATTTCATATTTTAAATGTTTTCTATTAAATAGAACCTGCCGAATATATTCTGCAATAAACATTTTTTAAATGATTGGAAAGTTAATTGCATGTTTCATGTGAATTGGAAAAATTTCTTGGTTATATCTTATTCCATTGGGATTATATTGCTTTTCTTTTTTGTACAATATTTATCAAAAATTTGAGAAAAAATCTATTTCATGCGGTGGGTATTCAATTCCGTTTCAGTTTGGACTTGGAGGATTTCAAAATATATTTTTAGATACATATTACATTCAACCTGTGGAGTACATTATATTTATATAACCATTGAATAAGCAATATAAAAAATAAACGAAATACAATTTATATAAATCAAAATGTTTATTAGACTTTTTAAGCAAAGGAGAGAGAAACTAATATTAAAATAGCTTGAATTATTTATGTCAAAACTAAATTTGGTGAAAAAGTAAAGAATTAAACTACTTTTTCATTTGTTTAACTTAGTTTAATCATAAAGTTTAACTTAGTTTATTTCACATAGAGACTAAGAAATAATTTGAAGTGAAATCCAAATTAAGATTTTTATTTGGATTTCACTTCAAAGGTATCCTGGAATGTTTATTAAACTTTAGTTTCCCAAAAGAGGCTTCTTAAATAGAATTTGTCTATTTTAAATCCTATTTAAATGTAGGAGTATACTAAATTGATAATTATTTTTACAGGCTGCTTATTATGAAGAAAAACAATGCAGTGCAGACGTGAACGTTGTTCAGTTCCTTCACGATGACAAGTACCTTGTATCCACTAGTGGTCCAGACGGTGCAATATTTGTATGGAAACTTGTAAATGCTAATAATACAAACTGATATTAACTTACTGAAAATCTATGTTAGTGATATAAAACTTGACTACTTTTGAACTATCATTTTCTAAATAATGTTCAATGAAGACGTTTGTGTAATTGGAAAATTTTTCTTAGAATTTTTTTATAAAAGTAGTATAATAAAACGTATTCATTTTTATAAAAAATATTTGACAGATATATTTTTCTCAATTTACTTGTATACCGTTACTGAAGCTAATAGTAGCTTGTACAAGATGAAAACTTAGAAACTCTGAAATTGCAAAGATATAAAAAAGAACTCACACGATAAAATGCATTATTAATGTTAGTTATAAAAAGTTAGACTATAACAAATGAAAATGAAATCTAGTATTGAAATAGTTGATCAAAATTGTAAAAACATACAAAATTTAAAATACGGAAATATTATATAAAAATTTAAATTGGAGAGAAAAGTGGGAAACAAACAAATTAATAAACAAAGACACTTTTAACTTAGGTAAGTAAAAATAACTTAACTTAGAGGCTAGAGCTGTCTAAAACCAAACTGAATCTTGTAGAGGATACTGTTGCGAACATTTTGGTGTATTAATATTTAAGATCCCATGGTTAGAGTCGTAACACTCCTCTTTTTTCTAAAATTCGATGACAAAGAACACAAAATTGACTTTTTAAAAGGGGGGGGCGTGATTAGGACATTTTAGGTGCCTAGAAATGTCTGGAATCGAACTGAATCTTGTAGAGTGGACTATTGCAAACCTTTTGATGTATTAATATTTAAGATCCCATGGTTAAAGGGATAACATACCTAATGTATTCATGTAAAAATAACTCAAGTGACTTTTAAATATAATCATGTCAAAAATTTAACTTGCAGAAAAAAATATAAAAAAAATTCATTTTGACAGAAACTAAAAAATTACTTCAGTTACTATAAAAAAAAAGATAAAATTTAAGTGTGTGTTGGGTGTGTTAGTTTGTTTTCATTAGAAAACTATTTTTAAGAGACCAATCCCACTTTTTTATTTCTGTTGATAGTCACAGTACCATAAAAACTAGTGAGAGAGATTGAGGAACGGTATGTTGAGAAAGCTGATCCCGCGTTACGAGCTACTCATTGGCGTAGACCGAAATATGTTAAAAACGACAGTATATGTGTGGAGGTTAGAGTGGGCTTATCCAACATGATAAGAAAGTTGATATTGTTAAGAAGTGATCAGTGGCATAGCCACGTAGTCTGTTGATAGCCATAGGGTACAACTGGAGAGCAGGTTTAGTTTGTTTCAACGATCATTTTTTTGTACACGTGAGCTAGTTAAACCAGGATCTATGTGGTTAAAAGTGGGCTCTAAATCACTACAAGTATCCAAAAATAAGGTGTGATTCGAACCCACGAATTACTGAACCAAATGCAAGAGCTCTAACTATTTAACTACCAGCTCGGCGTGTGGAGGGCAGAATGGCGTAATTCAACTAAAAACTGTTAAGCGACATCCTTTATTCAGTCTAAAGAGAGGTATAACAAGAAAGCTGATCTAGCTATGAGGTACTCAATGGCATGGTGACAAGACTATCATACCTCATGCGACATTACAGAAGAACGCAAATAATTTCGAAGGCAAACAATTTTCGATCGAGTTATTTCAATCAATTTTATTCGAAGAAATTATTGTGCAAGTATAAATAACGAATATATATATATATGTGTGTGTGTGTGTGTGTGTGTGTGTGTGTGTGTGTGTGTGTGTGTGTGTGTGTGTGTATATATAAAATTTCTGAAATATTAGATTTGTCACTTTAAGCATTTGAAATGTTTTTATTTTAACTTTAAATTATTTGTACTGATGTGTTATATTTAGTAATCTATAGATCTTATAATTCAGCTAGATTCCAAAGGAATAAACTCATGTACTATACTTCATTTATTTTGACACTTAAGATAGATTCATATTTTTTTATTGGTTTCTTAATAAAGTTACATACGCAAGAAAAATTATCAGAGCATTGATTAACCAAATGAATCTGTTCTCTTAAACAAAAAAGTAATGTCCAATTAATAATGTTTCGGCTGACATGCATATTATTTGGACTTCTTCCTGGATATAATTATTTGTTATTTAAAAGTTCGAAGTGTAAAAAAATTTTGTAAAATTTCAACGAGCTGAAATATTGTTTATTATGATATAAATTTTTTGTATCATACTAAACAATATAAACATTATCAAATCATTTTAATTAATAATTAATATTTTGTTAATTTCTATAATGAAATTGCTAACTTTTTAATCTTATTTAGTGACTATAATTATGTAATAAAAAATAGCTCCCTATAAAATAAATTTCCTTAATCTAATTTTCTTAATGGAAACTTGCCAGAATATAATTAAAACAAACTAAATATTTTCTTTAGACATCTTTAAAATGTGCAGTATAATGTGGTGGAATAATGTGGACCATGTAACATGTGTTTATTTTTTTTTTCAAAATATCATAAGAAAAATATACATTTCTCACGTTTAACATTACGATGAGAATTAAAAAAAATTGGCTTAAATGAAACTGTTAAGCACGAATCTGAAACAAGATGGAATACCGAAGTACAAGCAGTTATCGTTATTTTATACGTGATAGAAAAATTAGTAGTACAATATTTCTACTAATTCTATAGAGACACTAGTAAAAGACATTTCTACAACAAGTAACCCGGAAAGTCAGCTATAATTTTATTGAAAAATAATTTTTTAATTTCATAACTTTAGTTAATTTTTGCATTAATTAGTTAGGAAAGTTGGTAGCATGCTGCTCAGTTTAGTAAATCATCCTAAAATAAATTTCAGAGAAGCGTTCCCATGACCTTCAATCATTAGCAGATGAACTTGAATAAATTTGAGATACATTAATGTTCAATAAAGACAAAATATTTTGTAAAATATTCGGTATTGACACAACAATGCACTAAGAAAACATCGATTCATGCACAGAGAATTCACTAAAATTATTGGCTTTCATGCAGAAAAGGAAATTTCAAACGCTATGAAAATTATTTTCAATTATCTGCGTCAGAAAATAAATATACAATTTACATAATTGAGTTTATAAAGTAAAACTTGTGTGTGTGTGGATTTTTACGGAACATTCAAAATTTTTATTTAATAATTTTAATGTTTATAAAAATCTTTAAATGTAAAAGGTTCATGTTATGATAGAGGTTTTAATAGAATAGAAACCAAAATCTAAATACGTGACTAGAAGATGTTACTCTACGTGAAGATGGAAAAGAAATATTCAACCTAAAACATCATCAGAGCTTCTTATCTTTATAATTTTTTATGGTGTCTATGTTTTTCCAAATATGAATGTCGAACTTCAAATACTTCAACATAAGCTATATAAGTTTATTGAATAACATAAAATTAGTTCTGACATATTAATGACTAACCACTGAGCTAGATCAACTAAGTAAATTGGCATTTCTGAACATAGAAAAAGAGTAAAATAGGTACTGCATTTTATTATTAGTAATATATTCTTGTTATAAGCACGTATTCCATAAGCGTCATGTTAACCTTTTTTCTGGAACGTGGCGTCAAAGAAATCATTCTACCCGAGCACAAGTTATGTTCTCTGTGCCACTTGAGTTGCTCGCAATTTTTTCTGGTACCTTATGAGTACTCAGGTAGCTTCATAGGTTTGTTGACAATATTTTATCATGTACTGTCTATGTTATCTTATCTTCCAGGTACCCTTTATATCAGAACTATAACACTTAGCCGTATGTTCTGAAAGATTTTTTAAATAATATTTCCAAACATATAATGCCCCATGATTTCCAAGGTTATTAGATTTTACTCCAAAACCATATTCCAGACATATAGGAGGAGCAACAAGAACCAACTTGAAATATCACTGATGTAGTTTATTGATTTCTTCATCTATTGTAAAACCTTCTGAAGAGGCACGTTGGTAACGTTGCAAACACGATGCTCTCTCGAAAAACAATTTTTACAACTGACAAAAGTGGATTCATTACAAAAATTTCGTTTTTTTTTTTTTTTTTTTTTTTTTTTGCTAGTATTTGTAATGATTTTCCATGTCATGTCATCTTTTCATTTTATGTAGGTACGCATTCATTTTTTAAAAGATTATGTGTAACACTTTTACCAATAAATGGCTTCAAATAAATTTTATTCTATATGATGCTAAAGGGAGAGAGGAAGAGAAAACCTAAAGTTAAAGAGAGAAAAGAAATAATCATTTGAAAAAAAATATATATATTTACATTTAGTCGGGAAAAACTCTTCTCTGGTACTAGTAAAGACTCCTGAATTCCGCACTCGTGAAACAGTCTCGGAGAGTCACTCTGTGATGTCGACGATCCTCTCCGGAGAGTACTGGAGCTTCCCAAAATTCAAGCTCGCTGTCTGTCGTCAGTTTCCTTGATCTCGAGCTAAAGGCTGTTCACTCTTCTCTTTCTGTTGCTTAGACTTGTCTGCACCAGGACATTTTCGAGAGAAGTATCAGGAAACCACACGTAGGTCGAAGTTCTTCTAATCATCAGAAGGAACTGTTATTTATATACAAGCTTATCCCCCATTACCTGGAGCTTTAGTGACCTCTAGATCCATCTTCTGAGTTCACTCTTCGACTCATATTTCCGGCCACTTAACTAATTCGAATCAGAAAAAGGGAAAAGGCAATAAGTTTTTCGAATGCCCCTAACCCACTTTCCCGGTGATTCCAATTAATTTCTAGGAATTATATTTGTGTCACGAAGGACTTAATTGCCCTTCACGAATCCTGTTTGAAGCTTCCACATTATCCTCCAATCACAACTAACTGGTTGTCTTTGGTACTGTGTAGCTCCTGGGCTTCAAACAGTGAAAATCAATCTCTTTCACACTTGCTAAGTTTGTTATATTCCATTGAAATTCTAAAATTAACTTGGGATTTGCAAACATTAACGGTGACATTTTACTATATATGAAGACAGGTGGAGGCTGAAATTGAATAAAGGTGAAAAATTATTGGCTTTTAAAATTACATGAAATATGTCTTTAGAATGCTGACTAGCTTTTGAATACACGCACTCAAAGGATAAACATTTTAAAACATGTTCTCTGTTACTTAGAGTTAAATGTAAAAAAAAATGTCGAAGTCTCTGGAGTAATGTTACAGATGATGCTCTACTATTATCCATAAAACATTCCTTATGATATACTAAAACTAGTTTTCTAAATTATTGAAAAATATTATTTTTGAATGAATACTTGATTATATATTTGTCACAAATATATAGATTTTTAAAAAATGTTAAGCAATGTGACTATTCTTTTCAGTTATTTTGAAATCTACACACATGTTCATGAATTTATAATGTTATATTTTAAGGAAAAAGTATATATTTTTTTAAAAAAAAAATTGTTCTTTTAAATTAACGCATTGAAAACTATCCTTGATGTAGTTTTTATACTTTTCTTAATATCAAACTTTATTTTACAGATTGTATGTATTTCATGTAAGATAATATTCACAGAGTGGCATAAAATGTTATTATTATAAAATATATCATGTACTTTTTTATATTTTATAATAAATTTGATGACAAATAATTTTCTTATAACGAAAAATAAAAGATTTAAATGAATTTATAAAAAAAATAATTTGATAATTGTATTTGTCTTTGATATTACCTAAAAAAGTATGATCCTTAGAATACAATAAAACTTATGAACAAATTTAACAATTTCATATGAAATACCATACACAGAAAGAGAGATGATTTTTTAAAAAGTAAAATTGTATACATATTTTACCCTCATGTCGGTAAAATACAGTGCCAGTTTTTATAAACAAAGGTTCAAAAACAAAACAAACTTAACATATATATGACTCCAGTTTATGAATGAAAAGAAAGAGAATAGAATGATGGTATATGTATCACACACACAGAGTTTATTGCACATGCTTTCTTCATCAAACTATTGCGAATGTTTTTTGGAGAATTCTGAAAAGACATTTGCGTTTCAGAAATTTAACGTCAAACTGGCAGCAGAAAAGTTAGAACCTTGAATTTCAATTAAACATTTAGTGGGTTTGAATCTCAACTAGAGCTTGGATGTTCGTGGTGGTTCGGAATCTATTTCAAACCGTAGATGTCAGCCTAATTATCTCTCTTATGCAAAAAAATGGCAATTGACGATAAAAAACCAAGCCAATCCAGAAATTTAAGAATTATATGCTCGATATAATGGTAAAAAAGGTATTTATTTTCCATGCGCTACAACACAGCCAGTATAACTTAGCATGCTGAGTATCAAATTATTCATTTGGGACCTTTGACCCCGCATAGGAAGCATTCTAGGGTCTATGGCTGTTGTTAAACATATTTGTGTTCACTGCATAAAATGCTTTCTGAGAAGACTTTTCAAAGATAGTAGAAGGTATTCCCGTGTTACAAGAGATGCAACATGGAAAGCTTACTAGTACCCTCTTCAACAGACCTGCATGCAGAGGCAAAAGTAAAACATCCATCTACCATTGTTCAATAGTGTCTGTGATCAAACATGGAAGCTGACGCTTCGAAGAGTACTGTTCTACTTTCAGATCATAGTGAGCTCTAAAAAAGAGGCTCGAGATAAGATCTTGAAGAAGTCTATATTACTCACCATTATCGCATTCCAAAGTGCCGAAATACATGTAGGTGGTGATGAATAGGTAGCAATTCGTCGGCCTATTACGTGTTGTCTTTGTTCTATAGGATTAACATCACTTGAAGATGCTCAGTATCACCAAACAGGTGATATTCTCATATTGAAAGTACTAGCGTACGATGTTCACATAGAAATAACGGAATTGCAGTAATGTTTTTGATTTGAATATGCATATGTGTTCTGAAATGCAAAATAATTCCACTCCTAACGAAAAGCCCAGCATCACTGTAACGGTAGTATTCAGTGTTGTTGTCATAGTGATTAAAATACGCTGACGTTCTCCATATGTAAGTTTGAGGTGAATCAGATTTCAAAAGAAATCTTATCTTTACAAAAAAAGATCTTACATGTACACTATGCAGATGACCAGATAGCATGCCCTATATTAAGACTAATTGCCGACGATAGTGAACCATCATTAGAACACATCTGACAAGGCTAATAATATGTGAACCATGCTGTGCGAACTGTTTACATACACAGCTATTCTGTAAATGTAAAAACCGCGAGAAATACAAACCGCAAAGTTTGCGGAACATCAAATGTAAAAACGACATGTGGTTCTTGATAAAAGACGAAAGGAAAAAGAAGCAAGGGAGCAGTTGGAGTAGCTTAACCTAATATTGCTATACAAACAAAAATCCGAGAGTTTATGGGAAATCGTGTGTTCAAGGTAAACTGTAACCGTACTTGATATATTTTGGCAAGTTTTCTTATTTAATACAAATCTAAAGAGATCGTCTGAAAAGGAGTGTGATTAGTGACGTTAACTAGTAGGGCGGGTGTAATAATGTAAGCAAATATTGAAAACGCAAACAAATATTTTTTAATCCTAAAGCAAATTAATGCAATAATATTTAAAATCTCTTACTATAATGATAAATATATTCAATTTTTTTCTCTTTAATAGAAAATAAAATATTTTTCATTAAAAAATTATTTATGACAGAATGATGGTAGAATTTATCTTTCTTTAAAATTGCATTAAATTTGCATGGAATAAATTCTAAAATCAAAATAGATCATTTATCTAACTACTTCTGAAATAAAATTTCTAATCTAATCTTACATCAATTTAATTTATCTAAAACCATATTAATTGTTTATTTTTAATTTATCAAATTAATTTGGTTTTTATTTATAGCTTCATATATTTCAATAATTTATAAAATTTCAGTTGATTAAAAGAATTTAAATTCAGTACTTAATTTCAAACCTTTAAAAAGCGTGGAATTAACTATGTAATAAAATAAAACATATAATTGGAGTAAATGTTTGAAGATTTGTATTCACCCAAAGCATGGAAAATTACTTTTTATTTTATTATTTTTTGATAATCACCCTTTATTGATTAGAAATAAGCACAAATTTTTTACTTTATTATTCCATTTATTACAAGGATGATAATAATATTATCAATACTCATTCTAGAAAACAGTAGTTTCATGTATCTTCATTTTTAATTTCTATCTTTCACACATACGTTTAGCGAGAGTGAAGCATATTTTAAAGTTAAAATTTTATCTTATATTTAAAAATTTTTGATGACTTTACCCTAGTAGCAATTCAACACTGGGGTGGTGATTGGGTTAATGATTTGAACCGATGGAAAATCAGCGGTGCCTGTGCAGCAAGAGTGCATGGAACAGTGCACTATTTGTCACCTTGGTTGGAGAGCGGCTGCGGTATCACCACCTGTACAGTTGAAGGGCACGGTGTAATGAGCTTATGGCATATGGCCCGGTGAGTTTTTTAAGATTCGATGAAAAGGAAATGAGTGAAGCGATGATACTATGTCATGCAATTTTGTATTCTACTCGTGTACCACTGCTGTTTTCTGGCTTAAATATCAAAAATACACTATTGTTAAAAATAATTTAATGATAGTGTATTTTTGATAATAAACCAGACAATATTAAGGAAAACTAATTTTAAACATGCAAATATTTATAAGTTTTTTAATAGATAAAAATACTTGTGTGAGAGGATTTTGTTAATGCTTATAAATAAATTCAAGATGTAATAAATAATTCATATAGTACAATTATATAAGTGGAATATTAATATGAAATATATTTCATCCTTTATCTAATATTTTTTCACTATAAGTCAGTTCAGTATTTTCAAGTTTTCATTGCAGGACACAAAATTAACATTCAATAATTTCAGTTTCATAGATTTGTCATTTTGAATGAATTTAATCAGATCTAATAATCATAGTTAGTAATTTAATTATTATTGTGTATGGTATCTATATCTTTAGAGAGTATTACATGATTAATTGTAATTATCTCAAATTTGAAAATTAAAATTTACTTTTGAATAAACAATATTTTTGCCTTATTTTAAATTTTTCTATTAGAATAAAAAAATTTATTCTAAGAAATATACAATCAGAAAGAAATTCTCAGTGATATGAATTATTAAAAAGGTGCTTGTTGGTAATGCTTAATTTATTATCTTTCAGTTGTTAACAGAAGACTTTTCAATTGTTTTCAAAGACTATAAAATATAAACCTAACCTGAATCACAAATACTGAATAAATTAAAATTATTTTTTATCTTTTAAGAGATATACCCAAGTAGCAAAATAGCTTGGCCCTATATAGGCTAATCGTGCATTTGTCTAGGACCAGTATTGGAGGTCTATATTGGCCAATCCTGAATGGTCTACATTTCGTTATATAGAACCAACTTGGATAGCCAAGATAGGCCCAAGCTTGGCAAACTACACTGGACTTATCTAGGCTGCTAAGATAGGACCAAGCTTGGCGGCCAAAATTCGTTCAATTTATGCAGCCAAGAAAGGACTAAGCTTGGCTACCGAAACTGGTCTAATTTAGGTTGCCAAAATAGGTCCTATCTTGGCTTATAGGTTTGTCTATATTATATGTAGCTCATAATGATAACAAAGGATTTTATTTTGAATTACTAAGCAGATTTAAAATAACTTCCTTCTTAAAAGTTATTTAAAATTATTACAATAAATACGAATTTTTTTTTTCATTTAAACCTGTATTGTTACATCTTACATGAGTAAAATAATTTTCATGCTTGAAAATTATTATTTGGCATTCAATTTTGAAAATTAAACACAAGTGTGACAGTATTGTGATTTATTTAAGCAATACTTAAATTTTTAGCAAAATTTACATATTATTATATGATGAAAATCACATTTTGTGGAAATTAACATGCAAAAAAGTACGAGAAGTGAAGTAAAAAAGTAAATATTTACTTCCTACCAATTGTAAATACATGGTCTACTTATCATATAGATATTAAAAGTAGATTACATTTCTGTATTGCTGAACACTTATCAGGATTAAAACAGCACCTGTAAATTTAACAATGAAAACGTATGTATTCAAATTTTTATTGTCTGTGTATAATCACATTATGTTTTACATTTTTATTCAACTAAATTAATTTTTTCCATAAAGTGAATTTCAATTAAATTAAAAATTGCTTTCTGCAAGAAACTAAGTAAAAATTGCACACTTAAAATCATTTTTCTTCTTATGGCTCTCATGAAGAAAAAAATTCTTAATTTTATTAATATTTTTGACTTATAGCTCTATCTTAAACAAAATGGTATAAAAATTTGTATTATACTTAATTAAAAATATTCAGTTTGGTATTAACTAGTAATTATTTCTGAATTTTTTAACTTTAGTTTACATCTTGCTGTCAAATTTTAAAATATTACCTTTTTTTTAAACATAAGAAATTACATAAATATGAACACACACAAACTTGTGCATTATTATTTACTAATTATTATAGTTCAACACACATAGACACACATATTAATTTTCAACAGAAGTTACCCTGGTGCAGAAATATTAACCAGACACTAGAACAGTTTATTCTAAAATATTTTATTTAACAAAATGCATATATTTTGCAATTTAAATGATACACTTCCTTTTTAATATTCAGCTTTAAACTTTGCTCTTCACTGTAATCACTAAAGCTGTCTCTTCACTATAATTGGTCAAGACTAAAACAGCACTTATAAATTTAACAATAAAAAATTATTAGATATAAGAAACTTATTGAATAAAAAATTATTAGAACAATGATACTTTTTACATATCCATACATTATATTTAATATATAATCAAAATTCTTTTCTAACTCATAATAGTTTTTTAATTTTAAAAATTTCAAGATAATTTTTTTTTTTTGATATGACATCAATAGTTGACTCTTTCAAGTAGAAGTATTTGATCTTATAATAAAATAATTTCATATTTGTTTATCTTAACTGTACATTTTAAGAATATTTGTAACTAAAAATATTAAAATGAACAGCTGAAAGAAAAACATCCTACGAGGAAAATTTTTTAAACAATTTAGCACTATTCTGGAAATGGTCATAATAAATGAGTCACAAACTCCATTATGGGCAGATCCAATGTTCTTACATTGTGTAACTAAGCATTTAAAACCTAGGGCCTGAGTAGCTACCAGGTGGTGGATAGCCTAACGTCCTGTAGGAATGACAGGATAGCCTTGAATACAGAATAAGAGGCCGCGACCAGCTCCCAAAACCCTGGTGTTAAGCGACCCGTGCCTAGGGCTATTTGGCACCGCGGTAATGGTGTCTTAACGGAGCCTCTAGTTGCCTGGCGAACTTCTAGAGCTTTTTTGCCTTGCCCAGTAACTCAGGCAATGCTGAGTGGACTGTTGTATTACATGAGACTATTTATTGTTATCTTATGGCTGAAAAGACCAAAGAATTAACAGACTTTTCTGCATTTGCAGGTGAAGCCTCTGAAGTAGACCTTGCTGAAAAAAACAAGGGAACCCAGAGGCAATCTAATCAAGAGGCAGCAATGAATCCCTCACAGGAGGTAGAAATGACTTCAAAACAATCTTCTGGTGAGAGTCAAGAAGCTATCGCTAGCATGACTGACTCTCTTACCAGAATCAAGCTTAAAAAGAGACTTTCTGGTGTCCAGAAGAAGAAGCTGGTGAAGGAACGCAAAATCGCCGAGGGGACTTGGGTTGAAAAACCCAAGGCAACCAAAGGCGAGAAGCGTGTCTCGCCAACCGGACGGACCAGGGCAAGGCCGGAAAGGCTGCTAAGAGAGAAGGACCTAGGTGATTTACCTACAGGGTGGCTCTAACGGCGGTCAAGATGGCTGTGCTCGTAAAGGGCAATCAGATAAAAGGCTAACAGAGGAACAGGCCTCCAACCTGGAACTCTTGTTAACCGAGAAAATAGGAAGGAATGAGGAGGGTTTTGCCCCAACCTTCCTATCCTGTAAACTTGAGAATGGGGCACTTATTGTCAACTGTGCAGATCTGGGCAGCTCAAAGAGGCTGGAACAGACTGACAGTGGCATAAGCCCTTGGCAGGAACAAAAACTCTTGGTGGGTGAGGGAAGGAAACTTGTCAAAACCACCAAGATAATTGCAAAACTGCCGAAAATCTGCAGTAAACTGGATCCTAAAGAATTCCTGAGGAAAATCGAGGCACAGAACGGTGGAGTCACTCCAACGGAGTGGAACATTCTTAACATCAAGAGCGACCCATCTGGGCAGACCATAGTTTTAATTGTACCTGAACTAGATGCTATGAACTTGGTGCAAGGGGATATAAATTTCATATAGGACTTCACCAAGTGCATTCAAAAGTGCTTGACAAACCCACTCCTGGTGATGGGGGTGAAGGTAGTTCAAGCCAACCTCCACCACAATAGAAGTGGTACCACTAACCTCAGTAAGAAATTTCTTGGTGGGTGTATACACCTGGCCTTGATTCAAGAACCCTGGCTAGCTAGGGGGAAAATCATTGTCCTCAAAGGAACTAAAGGTAAGCTTATTTATTGTACCAATAGTAACGCTAGAACTTTCATACTTTTACATAAAAACATTGAGGCTTTACTCTTCTCTGAATTTATCCTTAGGGACCTGACAGTTGTGAAAGTCAGACTCAACATAGAGGGAGGGGACACAGTAATTGTTTTTGGCTCTGTGTGCCTGCCCTATGAAGAGAAGGCTCCACAACATGACCATTCTCTGCACAAGCTCATGAACTTTTGCAGAGACAACAATTTACAGGTAGTCCTAGGACTAGACTGTAATCCTCACCATGTTGTCTGGGGAAGCACGGACACAAATAACAAAGGTGAGTGCCTTTTAGAATTCCTTCTAAACTACGACTTACATATTCTAAATGAGGGCAACGAACCTACTTTCATTACTTCCACTCGATCTGAAGTAATTGACATTACTATAACGACAACGCTAATTAGGAAAAATATCAAAATTTGGAAAATAGATGGCAGACCTTATGGTTCAGACCATCAAAACACCCATTTTGAAATTCGCTCTAATGTGTGTCTGGATCGCATGTTCAGTGACACTTTTAGGATGGACTGGAAGAAATTGCAGGAGGATTTGACGGGGTTGGTTGAGCTCAAGAACAGACCTATTAGAGATAACTACAATCTAGAAGTTACAGCAGATCTTCTACATAGTAGTATTCTAGATTCTTATCATAACAATTGCCCTATTCGCACTAAGAGAGCTAAACTCCAATGTCCTTGGTGGAATCTGCAGCAGAAAGGGCAAATGTTTGGAAACTTTTTAATAAAGCTAAGAAAAATAGTGAATGGGAAAACTATAAAACGGCCCTCACTAATTATAACAAACTTGTTAGGAAAATCAAAATTAACTCCTGGAGGAAGTTCTGTGAAGAGATAGATTCTATCCCTGAAGGACATTTCAAATAGTTTTCCAACTAGAGACGAATGGGACAACAACATGTTCGAAACTAAAACAGGAGATCTAATCTGGTACACAAATGGATCACTGAAAAACAGCTTCTCAGGACTGGGAATATGTGGCGCGTCACTCAGAACCAGCTTATCTGTAAGCCTTGGGCGATACGCTACGATTTTCCAGGCAGAAATTTTGGCCATTATCCACTGTCTGCGACTAAATAAGAGGAAGGACTACCACGGTAAGCGGATTCTCATTTTTAGTGACAGTCAAGCTGCTTTAAAAGTGCTCAATTCTTTACCTTCTTACAGAACTGGCAACTAGAAACAAGGTGATCCTTGTATGGTGCCAGGGCACAAAGTATCGAAGGTAATGAAAGGGCTGATGAACTTGCTAAACAAGGATAATCTTTTGTTCTCATTGGTGCAAAACCTTTTTGTGGGATCAATTTGAAGACCGCAAAAACCAATGTTCTTAGATGGTAAAAACAGAAGATGTATGAAGTTTGGCTCAACACTCCTGGTCAAACCCACGCTAAAAGTATGATCTGTGGATCATCAGCGAGGATTGACTCTGATATTCTAAGATGCTCTAGGCAGAAGATACGTTTAATCGTAGGCTTCATAACTGGGCACTACTATTTCAGAATACACCTCCATAAAATGGGACTGTTTCAGCAAGACTCTATCTTCAGAAAATGTCATATGCAAGAGAAAACGGCCAAACATATAATTTACGAATGCGAGTCCTTTGCTCTTCCTAGATTAACTTCTTTAGGCATCATCCATACTAGAGAGCTACACCTAGACTCCATTAAAGGGTTATCGGACTTTATTAATAAAGTGGGTGACTCGAGCAACTGGAAATAGGAAACATTGAGTTTGAAAATAACAGTACAAAATGCTGATAAAAGCAGAAGTGCCCAATGACATACAAACCCAATTTTTAAGAAGAAGAAGAAGCGTTTAAAAAATAATAATGGGCAATTTTTCATGTAAGCAACTTTCAATAGCGTATAACTTTATGATGTTACTAACAAAATACAAAACTACCACTAGTGATACCCCCCCTCCTTTAAGTAATAGTTAATCATAATAATATAAATTATATGACTGATCTATTGATGTACTTTTATGCATAGAATACTGAGACCCATGTCATAACAGAAACATTTCATAGATTTTGAAAAATAATAATTAACACCAGCTTCAAATTTCTGTTGAAAATGTAAAACAAGTTATTTCAATACTTACTTATAATTTTCAACAGAAATAATAACTAAATATTAGTAATAAATGTAGCTTCAGATATGTGTTAGTTATCTTGAATATTTCAGAGTAATTTATAGAAGTCTCATAGTGATTTATAATACTGAAATTAGTAGCATTTTGAAAGCTAAACAAGTCATATCAATTTATTATTCTTTACTAAATAGAAATAATATGTGCCATTCAAAGTTCAGTCAATACAAGATGGAAATAAACTAAAATTTATGTAACTCACTTAGGAGTTACAAATATAAGGTACTTAGCACCATTCTAGAAGCATTTAATAATTAATGCCCAAAATAGTGTTAGATTGCTAAGAAAATATTCTACTTTGAATGAGTGAATAGTTGGTATAAGTGTTAAATATGATATATCTAGATTACATTCGCTGAGTTCTATAATGTGCTAAGCAAGAGCTCGTTTAATATGATAGTTACGTAGAACAAAATAAGCACTTTTGCATTCTTCATGTATTAGCATTAAATAGAGAGGGTATACTTTATATTATCAAAGAAATGTAAAATTACCATTAATCAAATCTTTCATAAATAATTAGTATTTAAATAACTTATAATAATGTATTTTTAGACATATTGACACTGAAGCTGGATCAGAAATATTTTATATAATTTAAAAAAAGAAATCTTTTACACATGTTACTAATTTCTGCTGAAAATGTAAAACAAATTATTCTTTTCTCCAGAGTTTATCATTTTCAATATAATTAAATAACTTCAAAAATACAACTTTAAATTTTTAATAATTCAGATCAATTTATAATTTAGAATGAAATTTTTCTACAGTGATACTAAAACCAGCACCAGTTTAAATACAGAGCAAGTTTTATTAATCTATCATACTTTATTTAAGAAAATTTTTTATGTATTTGCAATTCAAAATATGATCCTGTTAATAGAGAAATTTTTAAAAAGTCAGTCCAAGATGGAAATAATAAACTGAACTATTGAAGTATGACTCACCTGGAAAAAACTTAGGACTCACAGGGAATTGTTATTGTTGTTCTATCCAGTAAAGTAATGGAATCAAATTGATCCAAAAAGTCCAAGATAGCTCTGGCCACATCTATAAACTTTTCAGGAATAGAGAAGTTAATCTGAGGAAAGGAGAAGGATCCTGAAGAGCTTTGCCAATATGCCAGGGCAATTAAAGATATGGTCGGGAGAGCATTCAATGTATGTACAGTGAGGACAGCTACTGTAGCTTCCATGGTATCAGGAGATCTTATCATTCCCTGCAGGTGTTTATTTCTTAATTTGACAATGGTTGTGGTAATAGCACAGTTACAATTTAGAGCAGAGATGGATTGCTTCCGAGAAAAAGCGCAAAGTAATTTTCGGCTGGTCATTGATTCAGTATTAGTGAGGATCTTCTCAGGCTTCTTTTCCAAGGATTTCAGCTTTCTCGTTTCCATCTATATAGACATGCACTGGTGTCCATTAAAAAATGCGGATCATATCTTGTGTAAGTTGGCCCCTTAAAGGGCTTGGAGGACAAGTCTAGAATCCAAGAATAATAAAAGTCCATTGGAATTTTGAATCGCTTTGGAGTAGTAAAGGTTCAAAGACTACTTCCTGGCCATTAGTTTACAGGTGTAATTTGAGACAATTTTACGAACAGATGTTCTGTGGGATTTTGAGTTTGCATTGGTGAAAATGATGCTGATATCATAAAGATCAAGGCTGGAATCCGAAGAGCCATTGATACTTAAAACAACTTCTTAGAATTCTTCTTACCACAGAAATACCTAAAATATAGGAAAGGAAACAATAATTATTAAATTTTTTTAGAAAATATTGTTTCTGTTTTGTGTGTGATGTAAAAGCAAAGAATTTTTTACCAAATATTACTGATTTTATTTAATTAGAAAATGTAAAATGTCAATCTTGGAAAATATCATTTTAAAGAGTTACTTTAGCTATGATCCATTAAATACAATATTTTCTACACAGCCATACTCACTTTTAAATATAAACCATCAATATTTGCTAATGAGGATATTCAAACATAACGTTTTTAAAACGATCAGGCTAAGCATTTTTTTAAGCCTGATCGTTTTAAAAACATTATATTTTGGATCAAACATGTTGAATGCTCATTTCCATGCATAAAAGAATCAAGACATGTAAATTTGCCCTACTTATTTGATAAAAAATATAGAAAAAATCATTTTAAAATAAGAACGCAAATTTTTATGTTTTTTTAACATATAAGTGATAATTGAGGGCCAATATTTAAAAAAAATTGAAGTATTCAGGTTTTTAAGAATGAAATATACATATTATTTCTGGGGTACTCATTATTATGCAGTGACTAAATTCATTTTCTTAGAAAATAAATGAGCAACATGAATATTAATATGAAAAATGTAAAAAAAAAAAAAGAAAAAATTGACTTTATGAGCATGTTTTTTCATAGCAAAGTTATAACCTAGATAATTTTGTTTAACTAAATACTTGCTGATCTCATTTATATATAAGTATTAATAATTTTATTTGCTATTCAGTTAAAAATTTGCATTATGCTATTCAATCATTTTTTTTTTATTTAAATGACTATCACACTTTTAAAACACTAAAAAATTGGTAGGGACTGAGTGCATCAGTAAATAATTAACTAAAAATTTATAAAGGTAATAGGACCACTGTAAAAGAGAAAAAGCTATTACTTTATTTCCATTCCCCTGAAATGAAAATGAAATAATGATTGTGACCAAAAGATAACTACCTGTATATGGTATGTAGTTTCTATAAATTAGAACTTTCTTTTAATTTCTCATCATAAGCAATGTGAATTTTATCTTTGGATTTTCACCTCATGTATTCCCCAAAGTACAATTCTACATGATGTCAAGTCATACTTTGAATATTTTCCCTTACAACTTCCTTTCTAAAGTGCAGTGAAACTTGGTGAGTTATAAACAAATAAGCCTACTGTTTGAAAAAAATTATGTCGGAAATTAACATGCATATAAGTTGATGATGTATAATATTGAATTTAAGAATAACTTCATAGTTAATGTAAACATGTTGAATAATCTATGTCACATAATTCTTAATAAATAATATACAAAAATTGAAAGAACATGGTCAACAATTTAAAAAGCTACAATGATGTAAAGCTTACTGAAAAAATATAGAAAATTGCAAAATGCAAAATGTAGAAAAAAAATTTTTGACACAAATGAGTTAAAAAAAAAAATTCTACATTTTGCTTATCCACATTGATTAAGTAAGCTAATTCTTAAATACATTTTTTATGCTTACACATTTGATTGAAATAAATTGAATTACCCTGCATAATGAAGCAAGTATATTAATTTCAAGCTGTTTTTAATATATACAAGAAACAGAAAATTGGAGTTTAAAGATTAAAAAATTTATCCATTATACCAAAACATATATAAGTAGTTTACCAATAAGTAACTCATTAATCAAATAATGTTTTGCGAAAGAAATCTCTAACCAAAATTTCAAAAGAAAAACATAACTTTCATGAAGAAGTATGTTGAATATAAAGTATTTGTATTAAGATGCTAAAAACAGTATAACAATATGGAATACTCCCTGTACATAAATGCAATGCAGATAATGGATAACGAAAATTCCAAGGAATAGTGCTGTGAAGCCAAATAAATTGTTACACAATAAAACTTATATCTATTGAAAAAGATTCTTAAAACAGACAAATTTTAAAAAAAAATTCATGGTAACCAAATTTTAATACAAAGGTTAGGAAAAACAAACTTGGAAATATTAGCAGTTTTTTCAAATCAGTTTTTTATGTCAAATGTAAAATATAAATTTACTTAAGTACATGAATAAATCAAATGGAAAATACTAATATTATGATATTATAAAACGCAGTATATGCATAATTACATCACAGAAAATAAAACAATGAATTCCGGGGGCGTCTACAAAGTGCTATGAAGCCAAATAAACAGTAGTTCTTTTAGAATAATTTTCAGTAAATATGCTCATAGGAAATTTATATGTGAATAAATAAATTTAGATAAATACTTATGATACCATATGTATAATAATAACATTGAGGTTTGGAGTAGTTTCATGGTTAATAATATACAAAACAATTGCAACTAAGAAATAAAATATTATGTATCTAAACATAAAAATGTGAAATATTTTCATTTTGATTATTATTGTAAGTTCAAATAGATTAAAAATGTTCATGCTGACCAAAATATGTTATTACAAATATAAGAAAAATCATACTCACCAACATGATGACTTATTGAAAAATTCTTGTTAAATTAATTGAAATTAAAAACGGTTGTGATGAAACTTCAATTATCGAAGTTTCGAAGTGATTAAAATTCAAGAACATTAATCTCAATTAGTAAGAAAATTCTTGATAAACAAAAATGCAACTAAACAGCATAGAAAAATGGGCAGCCATATTGGAGTTAACTACACCTAGATATATTTTGGCTTAATTCTTTATATATTTGGACAAACTCTTGGCACGCCCAAGATTGTTAGTAGCTTGGCCACTTTTCTAGGACCAATAAAGGTTTATCATGAAAGTTTGGGGAAAACTTAGCTCCCATGATAGGACCAACCTTGATTTATGTTGGCATACTGTATATTGGAGAAACCTTGGCCCCCCATGATAGTACTAACCTTGATTTATGTTGGCATACTGTATATTGGGGAATCCTTGGCCCCCCCATGATAGGACTAACCTTGATTTATGTTGGCATAGTGTATATTGGGGAAACCTTAGCCCCCATGATAGGACCAACCTTGACTTATGTTGGGATGCCTAATATTAGTGAAAACATGGCGCTCATTATAGCTACATTCTCGGGTTTATCTTGGCATGCTGTACATTGGGGAAAACTTGACCCCCATCATTAGTCCCTTATTGGGGTTATCTTGGCAAGATTGCCAATATTGGGCCAATCTATTTTGCTACTTGGATATCATTTAAAATTTAATAGCCATTTTTTTTTTTTTTTTTTTTTTTTTTTTTTTAATGATAGCCGATTTTATAGAATTATATTACAACAATGAATTTTCTCTGATTTTCGGGGCTAAGCATCTTAATTAATCATACGATTGTTTGAAAAATATTCTGTTACTCAACAGTTCACACACATATACATCATATTTTTATAATATTTCTTATTTCTTTAAATATATAACTTTGAAAATTACTCAAATAGATTATTCAACTTAAAAATCACTTTTCAAGATTCAATTATATTGCAATTTTCAATACTTATCCTTGAAAAGAATTTCAATAATTATACGACTAAATGAATTTCAACAACCTAAATAAATTTCGATATTTATTAATAAAATGTAATTCTTTTTCAAAATTTTAACTATAGGCAAAAGAGTATATCGAGTTTGTAGTTTTTCTGATATAGAAGCACTACTTCTTAATCAGAAAATCTGCAAACGTGAAATAATTTTTTTACCTATAATTGAAATTTTAAAAAAATATAAAAAAAACAAATATTACTAGATTATTTTCTTAAACATATTATCCCCGATATGTATAGGCCAAATTGCTTTTTCTTAATAAGAAACTAAGCATCCTTAGTTAAAATATTGTCTCACATATTATTTTTAAATTGCATCATATTTTTTAAATATATCATCAGCACATATCTCTGGAAGTGATTATTTACTATTTAAAAAAATCAAAATGAGAAATTTTTTAGATATTTTAATTTTTTGAAATATTATTTAAGATTCTATTAATTTTTTATAAGAGATTAAATTCTTTTATTCAACCAGCAATACTTTGTTAATATTTTATATTTTCTTTTGTAAATAAAAAGTATTAATTTTTAATTGTATTTTGACAACAATAAAATGATGAAATGTAGATGAAAGTTTCTTTAAAGCGTAGAATAGAGGGCGCTACTACCGTGGATTTCTAGAAAACTTCCGTCTCGAAACTTCCTGCTTACTGCATTATTGTCTAATACCATTGTGCTTGTTTTCTGTAGTTTCCATTGCCTTTGAGAAATATTCATTTAAAAGTAATTATCCTTTGAAAATTTTTGAAATTCAGAAATATAAAGGTAGTAGTTGTTGCGTAGCATTTGGTTGCAGAATGCGAGCTGGAACAAATTTTCTTTCGAAAGTAAAAATGTTCAAATTTCCAATGGAACCTGATTTACAATCCTCAATTTAATTAGCTGTATATTAAATCATCTCTTAAAAATAAGACTTAAATTTTTATTTGCAATAAAAACCAAAAAAAAATTTGCTTTAAATATTAATAAACAACTAGTAAATAAACACATCATTACAATTTTGCTCTACTCATTATTGATAGCAATTCATATATTCTAGCATGATCAAGAAAATTTTAATAAAATTTATAATACTATAAACGAAAGCATAAATAGTACCTTGCTTAATATTTGAAATGATTTATAGTTCAATCGCCGCAAAATATATTTTCTGAAATTTTGGAATAAATGCATAAATTAAAAATTTGTTAAAGAAGAAAATGATTAACAATAGAGATAAATAATAACAAGAATTAGAACAAGGGTTACAATATATCATTCATCAACAATTGATCCTAATATCGCCAATAAGATCGATTCCCGCAAAATATGGTAATCCATCAGGATTATTTAAGTAAAAATAAATTTTTTTTAATTTACGGGATCACCACTAATTGTACTCTTATTAAAATTTATGATTTTAATGGATAAAATAAAAAAAAATTTTGAAATCAGATAAATACCTACAAATATTTAAATAAAAATTCCAGGAATCGAAATGTGATACAACTATGTAAATCGAAAAGTAGTTATCACAAAATTCGATCAAAATACATATTGTACATTCTTCGAGCTTCGGGGTTCGTGTCGATTGAGAATTGAATAAAGCAACCACTTAATAAACACAAGACTTTTATTCGTAAAAATTCCACTAGGTACAAGAAATTCCAGCTGTAACAATCACAGTTATACAGGTACAATTCGTCAGATGCAATAAGTAACAGCTTCGAATCACGGGTCTCAAATACCTTAGACAGGGAACAGCTTCTCTAGACTAGCAGTCACGACTATCGTCTTCACTCACTGAATGACTTCACTAAACTACCTCACTTCTACGTCGGGCTGCGGTATTTATACCTAACTTGGTTGAGAAATCCATCAGTTTCGCTAGGGTTCTGGAAGCTTCTAGGCTATCTCGCTAAATATTGGTCCTAGAGTTTAGGTGATGGATGTTTCCAGAAGTATCTATTTCTCGCCAAATTGCCAAGAATCTCGCCAACTGTATCCAAGTCGAAACGTTTTTTCGACAAAACATCGCCAAGTCACCCAATCATTAGAAACCCGCTTTTAACATATAACACGTCTAAATGCCGCAATTTTTACCCAAAATGTGAATATTTCCGATCTGTCTGAGATATTTTAAGACAAATACAATAATTATTCATAAATTTGTAACAATATATTTAGTTTCCATTTTCTCTTTACAGTTTACATCGTTAATATATCATTAATGTTCTTCCGAACGATCGTTAGTTTAATTCTCAAACTTTGCTTTTTAAAAGGATTGTTATAAATGAAAAAATTTAATTTAATGAATAAAATTTAATTTTTATTTTCTAATAAAGAAACTGTATTTTTATTAAACATATAAGTTTTATCACTTTTACCATGATTTTTTAAAATTATTTTTTGAAAAATAATTATATTTTTATGTTTAATTAGTAAAAATGCTTCTCTTTAACCTATAGTTTATCTATAATATGTAATAAAAACTTTTAGTATAATTAGTCTCAAATTTTGCTAAAATCTGTTGAGAAAATTTTAACATTAAAAACAATATACATCAAATGAAATGGGCAATATTTTTTCCGTGTCTTTCTGAAAAAAGAAAAATATATATAGCTATATACTCGTATGTATAAATGTATGTATTCCACAGTTTTTTACGATTTTTCCAAAAATGATTCCATTTTCTTGGGAAATAAACAATGAATAAAAGCGAAATTTCTTATGCATTCTTAAAATTCACATAAACACTGGTAACATTTTGTTACTTAAATCCCTTTTCTTTACCTATGTATAAATTAGGCACCACTTGTTAAGATCCGTTTGCAAATAATTAAGAAAGCATGATCGATAAATTTTCTTAAATTTCATTTGTTTCATTTTTATGCATGCTAAATTTTAAATTGCAAATTTATTTAATTAAGTAACAAGTTAGTGGTAGAAGCTGAAGAAGCCCATCACGATATGCTAAACTAACGGTCGAGTGGTTAGTGTTCTAGCCTTCGGCTTAACAGTTCGTTTCCGTTCCGACCTAGAGTTAGAATATTTGTAACGGTTCGCAATAAATTTTAAACAACTGGCACCATATTAATTAACCTTCATACTGAAAAACTGCTCCTTTAGCTTAAAAAAAATATTTCTTTTTTTAAATTTTTGAATTTTAAATTTAATGATATTTCTAAACTATTAACATGCTCATGTAGTAACAAAAATTTACCTTACAAAATCTTTTTTTGACATCTTGGATATTTGTAGTGGTTCGGAATCCACTTTAAACTGTAGGTTCCGGTCGAATTAGCCCTCGTGTGTAAAAATGAGTGTTGAGTGACCAATAAACAAGCAACTCTCACGAGATTACACTAATTTTCATAATGTGTGCAAAAAATTTTGTTTACGAGATCCATATAATGGAAACTGGATTATTCTTCGAAATGGAAAAAGTATTTATAAAAACTATTAAAAAGACACAATATATGACTTAGATTCCTGAAAATTGAATATTGAAAATTACTATGCATAATAAACAATGGAGATGATAACAGAAAAACTCTGCATTCATCCTAACAAAATTCTGATATTCCATGTCTTTCTGAAAAAAAATATATATATAGCTATATACTCGTATGTATAAATGTATGCATTCCACATTTTTTTACGGTTTTTCCAAAAATGTATCAGATTTTCGCAAAGAATATATTGTGAAAATGCAATGATTTGTTATATTTTAAAACTAACAAACCTACATTTAAAAGTATGTGTATTCATTAAAAAATATTTAGAAAAAACTTAAAACCTCTAAATAAAAAATTATAAGTTGAAGAAAATAATTACATTTTGACAAAATTATTAAAAATTTGAAACAAAAAAATATAATTAAATTAAAGTCACATTTTTAATGATGTCTTCTTTTTAATTTTAGAAAGTAATTACATAAATTAATCGTTGTGTTCCATAGTTTTGAGCTTGTAAATTACTATACGAAGCATATTAAGATAAAATTTAAACATGTGAATTCAGATAACTGATTCATCAATTCTTTTACCAATTTCAATGTTCCATGTCCTCCAAGTAACATTGTTTTGTTAAAAACATTGAACTTAGTTCGAAAATTTTAACTTTTAGAAATATTGACTTATGGAACAAAAAAAATTATCGAATTTTATTTTCCATCTAGCAAGAATGCATTACACTTACTTATTTAACACCTATTTTTAAATATTACAATTTATAACACACAAAAACCTGTTTTAACTAGAAAAATCATCCTAGGGGAATATAATAAAATCGGGTATAAAATTATTATTCTTCACTGTAAAAAATTAAAAAGATTTTTGTATGCATAAATTATTGAATAAAAAATATACATACCATTGGGTAAAATAATATGAAAATAATTCAAAATAAAAAATAAGCTCTTTTGATTAAAAAGAAAATTAAAAATCTTAAGAATGTTCCATTAAAAATCAAAAATAAGTAGACATTCCTCATTGGTAAAGTAAACGACTGAGAAAACTTCTTTCACTAAAATCATGAGCTAAGAATGTTTAAAACTTCTTTTCTAGTATGATTACCTGTATTCCTAGCTTGGTTTGTTTGTCATTAAACCGTCTATTTTTGTACACCAGGTTTAAATAGATCGAGAACAACAATAAAAGTCTAATTCCCAATAAGAATTCTTGAATAATCTAGTACGGTGAAGATGTTAAATAAAATTATGAGTGTATCTTTAATATTTAAACGTCAATTGAATTAACTTTCGAACTTTAGTGAACGTTAGCGTTTAGTAAATTAAAATTAATTCTGACATGTACGATCAACCATGGGACAAAATTATTTGAGTGACTTAGCATTTTTAAGCTTGGAATACGAAAAAATTGTGATCACTGAAGAAGTAATTAATCAATTTCATCATTAACGGTGAATAAAATGTATGCATTACTAATTAGTTTATTATAACTCACTGTCATTTATAAATACATATAATCTGTATGTAATGCATATTAACATGTTTCATTGATAAAAAAATATAGATTTTTGAAAATAATTATATTAATATGTAAAATAAATAATCTTTTTTAAATTATCTATAAATTATTATAATTTTTATTATTTTCCTGACACATTTCCGAATCCAATTCTAGAGTTCTGATTATTTTTTATTCGATTTTTATTGTTTCAAATTTAAAATCAGTGCATAAATCTTCAAAATTATCTACAATTTGAATTATTTTAAAGAAAGTGAATTCATTATTTGCATTATAATCTCATTATGAGTTTATATTATATTACTATTTATTTTGGGAGAGCACCAAAATAGATATCGTCCAAATTCCCATGAACTGGGAAAACGGAAACTATATTTGTGATATTTGTGGTTGGATAAATCATTTTATAATTGCTTACTTTACTGACAGGAGATATTCTGGTTCATGGAAAAGTGTTATCTCACCCAAATTTGTTGATCGATTTTTAATTATTACCAGATGAGTGAAAAGCAGTTTAACTTCCTATGTTATTTGTACTCAAAATTTCTCAAGGTTGCCATTTTGAATGACTGAGTTCCAGTGCTCCAGGCACTCACTATTAATTTAATTTCTTTGACTCCCAATGTTGTGTAGTTATCACGCATATAGAAAAATTTTAATAAGGATATAACAATTATTTCCATTTACTTATCATTTGGTTAATTGTCCAGTCTTGTATTTTCATCTTGTACGGACAATCCGCGTGAAAAAAAAATCCCACTCATTCATATTTTTTATTAATAAATAATAATAAAAAGGACTATTTACAAGAAGAGAAACAAAACAAATTTTCTATCGTCAGATAGCTTAAACGCATATTCTTGAATAATTCATACATTTAGTAGAATTTATTTGCAAAAAATATTTCTAGATTATTTTATTATAATATACTTACAAACAATAAATATTATTTCATAAATTGATATAAGTAAAAATTTATTGTTTCCATACACTTGTTCACACATTTTCTAGATTAGATTAGTTATATGAATATTTACACTCACAAATTTTTAACATTATTTACAGCAACGGTCAGTACTGTCTGCACATACATATAGACGCAAGTAGTGATGAAAAAAGTTTAATAGAATTGGAATTTCGGTATAAATATATTTTGTATATGCAATCAGAGTGATTTGAAGGAGGGAAGAACTTTTTCCTTTAATTATTATTTATTTACATTTTGAGGCTTAAATTATTTGCGGTCTGCAGGACTCAGGGATGGGGAGTACATGACGAATGATTCGGCTGAAAGGGAAGTTTTTCAGGAAGCTGCTCAACAAGCATTGAATTTAAATTTACTGAATGAGAGTAAGAATGAGAAAGATATAAAAATAAAATAAATATTTAAAAATTATATATTTCTAAGAATAGCTTTTGGACGTCACCTGTTTTCAGGTTCGTTGTAGTTGTATATTGTGACTGGTTACTTATGAGAGGATTTGAAACTTGGTTTAAATTATTATAAAAATGTTCAGTTAATTTTATTATGTGCTCTGTAAAGAATTCACTATTAAATATACTCAATATATTTTCGTTTCTGAAATACGCTGGAGCCATTGTACAAATTCTAATGGTTTTATTCTCATGGTGTTGGAGTTTGCAGATCAAAATTTCCAAGAAAGCGGGGCAAAATCTCTTGTATGAATAAATTCTTAATGTACAACAATAAAACTACAATTGCATAGATTTTAGTAATAAGAGCTGAAGACAAATATCCTTCATTATTGATAATAGTTTTTTATAAATTGATTTTTAGTTGTTATACTCCTTTATAATTTCTTTTGCACATCTGTAACTACTTATATGTTGAGTTGTATGTGAATTGAACAAAAAACTTGGAGATTAAATTATAAGCTCTGCAAATGTTACATAATAATGTCTTGTTGCATTAACAAGAGAAAATATTTTAAATTTGAATGGTTGGGAATTTCAGATATGAGAAATGTTGAATACATTTATGTCATTGCAAAAAATCTGTGATTAATTACTTCAACATACAAATATTCACTTTATTAACTTTAAAAACACTACTTCTCATAAATTCTCTTCATTGGAATAAATAGCATATTTATTTAAAGGGAAAAAACTACCTCATATTGGTCATAAAAGATGTAAGCATCTGAAGAAAAGTATATTCCTGGTTAAAACAACAGATATAAAACACATAAGAAAAGTATACTCTTGGTTAAAATCACAGATATAAAACACATTGACAATAAGCAACAATGTAAATCAATGATCATGATTTATTGGTTAATAATCCACTTGTGATATTAAATAGAGGTTTAATGAAAGTAGGTGGATGGATTCTTGTTGTCTATTAAATCTCATGTAGTCGTTAATATGAAAACACATGGAATAATAGAGGTTATCCAGTCAACACTGTATCTAACTTTAGTGAGAAAAATATTCTTGTGAAGATCTCAATTTATTTATAGCAATTCTATAAGCTGAATGAGAGGAACTTTGAAGAAGAAAACGAAATTCGACTTTTCTTTTATAGAGATAAAAATGTTTCAGAATCAAACAATTTATACCCATATTTGCTCCAACTAATATCAAGCACAAAAAAAATTTAATTTTAAATTCTTTATTTGCTTGGGAGAAACGTTTCTGGTTACCCATTTTAGAGGATAGAAAAGTGGCTGAGCACAATCAATTACCACGTAAATGTGGATCACACAACAATGATGAGCACGATACCTGAGTTGACTCCGTCCTCTACAAATGAAGTGACATCAACGGATGGTACATTGGACCCACGGAACTTTAATTGTGCGCAGCACCTCTCAGTACTGTAAATCTTTGACTTTGACAAATATGGAACTTCTTACCTTTCGGTCACCAGAACGACAATTTTCTCAGCAGAACGCCAACCCTTAAATGTTGATTCAGAAAAATCTATCGCCTACTTTTAAAGACAAAAATTTTGCCTTTTTAAACTTAAAAAATAAAATACTGAATATTATTTATTTAGTTAAACGCTATAGTTATAATTTATAGAATTTTATTAAGTTAAAAAATACATTGTTGAGGTAATGAACAAGTCAAAACTTTAAGGCTATATAATGTGCCAACTCAGATGTCAAAGGCATTGCATCATCGAAACTCAAATTCTTATGTGGCTGGCTGTGACGAATCCCTTCATGGAGTAAAAATCAGAACACCACAGAACAGGTGATCGGTGGAAATTTGAAATTCTTATCGTTATCTTGTAGATTATTCGGATTTTTACTTAACTATTGTCACAATTATACTAGTTTAAACATGCCTTCTGCAATGTTAAAATTTGCTGCGAATATTTCCACTTTGTTTAATGAAGTGCCAATTCTTGATCGTTTTATGGAAGCTAAACGCTTTGGATTCTCTGTATTCGAAGCTCAGAATTTATACGGTATTAATCGTACAGATTTAAAAGCCCAAAAAGAATCATCTGGATTGGAATTAATATTAATGAATTCACCGGCACGTAAGTTTTTAAAAGAAAAAATGACTTAATTCTTTAAAATAAATATACATTTTTAATAAGAATTTTTTTTTATATTTTAGCAAAATATTCTAGTTGTTGAAATCAAAACATGACTTTTCAAAAATCTTGATATATTAACTATTTGTATCTTTAAGAAAGAGTATTGTAGATACTTTTATTTTACATATAAATTGATTCAGTTTCTTCAAATATTGTACACACATTCCTACCTGTTATATTGTAACATCATATTAAATGAATTTGTATAGTTAACTCAAAATGAAATAATATCTATGCATATATAAACTCAAATACTTACTGCTAAGCAATTTTAAAGACAACTGTGTATGGCTCTTAAAAACAGAAAACACTTATTAAAATATGATTAAAGGATAAAAGTAGTATGAAAAATTTAAACTTTTTTTTAAATAGAGATAAATATTATGAGTACATATTTCAGACTAGCATTTCTTATATCAAAATGGAATGAGAAAATTGATTATGAAAAATCAGTTATAAATGTGATATTTAATTGTTTTGGATACTATACATAAAACCTGCCTCTGATAATGCTAAAGTACTAAAATTGCTTCATTCTTCCTATCATAAATGAGTTGCTATCTGAAGAGATTTTAGGAATTCATTTTCATCTATCAAGTAGTGTATCGTCATCTTAAGGACGGAATAAAGTCTGGTTTTGCTGAAACATGCCGCAGATGAAAGCATATATGAAACACATTCTAATGCATTTAAGTTAAATACAAGTTGACAACCATTCTTTCTTTTGTCTATGCTACAATCATATACTCTACTTTTTACTTTATGGTAAAAATAAAGTAAAAAGTAGAGTATTTGGGATTATAATTCATTAAATTATATTTTTTATATATACTGGTGTTGCTTAAAGTAAGGTTCAGGATATCATCTGGATAATTTTAGATGTACAAATTTCCTTTCTGAATTTATGTAACTCTTTGTGGTTACTTATTGATTTTTTTCATTTTTCCAACTCTGTTTTACTAAGCAGACATTTTATAAAAAATGAAGATTTTTTTCCTCAGCTCTTTTTTCATTTCATGCCAAAAATAAAGGTGAATATCATGCTCAACACTGAATTAGCTTATATATGGGTAACAATTTAATTCTTTTAATTTACTTGAAACTTTATGCAACTCTAACACAAAACGTAAGGAAATAATGTTTGAAATAATTTTTTCACTAGTTTCAATACCCTTATAGGATGTAAACAAAGTAGCATATGAGTTGTGTTAACCAAATCAAACCAGTTATCACTTTGTCATTTATTTCAGTTCTCTCTTTTTCAAACATGCAGTATAGCTACCAACTCAAATGATTTAATTGAGAAACTCCTGATTTTTCATCATTTATCCTGATTTCCCAATAATTTAGGAAAATTTATTGATTTTTGGCAATTTTAGTGAAAAACTGAAAGAACAGCCAAAATTTTGGCATAAAAAGTACATTGAATTGTTTTAGTAAATGAGTTTCTGAAAAATGAATTCGAAAAAAAAAATGTTTTCCAATATCTCTCTTTTAATGCTTTTAATTTTAACTACTTTACATTCTAATGCACAATGTGAACAGGTGTTCAATCATATAAAGAATAAATTCAAATCTTCACTTTCTGTTGAAAATTTAGGAAGTTTAATTGTAGCTAAATACTCTATAAATGATGAAAATTGTTTTGAACAGTAGTTTACTAATTCATTTCCATAAAATGCTCAGTCAGCTATTTATGAAAAAAAGAGATTTCCATGAGTTATTCGAATCTGAAATGTATTATGTATTTTTATGGGAAAGGTTTTTACTAGTTTCTGTATTCTTAGAAGTATTTATCACTGAATTAATTTTTTTTAGTAATGTATTTTTTGTAATTTTTTTTAAGTTTAATATTTATAAATTGCACTAGTGTAGTAAAAGATATTCTCTCTATATATAAAAGATATTCTCTCTATATATATTCTCTATAAAGATATTAAGTCTAGATATTCTCTTCCCATTATTTCAAATAAATAATGGGACATAAATATTGGTTCTTTTTTATATGTTGAACATTCTTCTATTTTCCATTGTTCTTTTATGAGGTTCAGAAACATTATATTAAAATACTAAGATTATATAACACAAAATGTATGTTTAACATAAATCTTTCTCAGAATGTATGATCTAAAAAGTAAAATTGTCTTTTTGCGGTACTACTGTTTTAAACATTCTGTTTCAAACAAATGCATAAATGGCTAACAAGATTGAGGTACCTTTTAATAAAAACCATAATAAAATGCTTTCCCTGATAAAAAAAAATGTGTTTTTAAAAAAGGATTAGAAGAATAAAAATTTTGAAGTAGAAAAAAAAAAATTATTTTCTCTAATTTTCTATGGATAAAATGAATGTAATAATTATTTTTAAGTATGAGTATTATTATGTGTTTTCTATATATAATACATACTAAATAATTTCTTTCTAATAGTACTATAATTTCTTTCTAATAGTTATAAAGAGAACAGTTTGGCTAAAAATTTAATTTTGTGATCCAATAATTATTTGTCTATTTTATGAACTTTTGAGTTTTACAAAGTATTTTTCTGTTCCCACAAGATCATTGAAATGTGCACCTTGAAATTGACTATGGAAATTTAAAGAGACTATCAAAAAATTTAAGTTAACTGAATCAGTCTAAAGCAATTCTTAAATTAATGAAAATAATTACAATATTTCATCATAAAATAAAAGTAATAGTTTCTGTGAGGTTAAATATCCTGACATTATTAGTGTTAAATATCCTGACAACATTTATAGTCATAAACATCTTATAACTATAAGTGTTGTCAGGATATTTTCTACTTGTAATTATAATTTTTAATATTGATATCTAGAGAAATTTCTTGTAATTAAAGGTATGCAAAGGGATGAAGACCCCTTTGTTGACTAAAACAAGGTGAAACTAAACTAAACTCCGTGACGCGACAGCCCATATGTGCTATGGCCTACAGTGCCCATATCAGTTTACTTGACTGAGGGCCCCGTGGTGCGAAGCATAAGTTCAAGATAGTTGGTCAACCTAACATGAAACTCCCAGTGTTTAGTTCCCAAGCATGCTTGGTACTCCGTTTATCTACCCACTGAAGGGATGAAAGACTTAACTTGTGCCTAAACTAAACTCCATTACACGACAGCCCATGTGCGCCATGGCCTACAGTGCCCATATCAGTTTTCATGACAGGGGACCTTGAGGTGTGAAGCATGAGTCTGAGATAGTTAGTCAGCTTAACGTGAAACCCCCAGTGTTCAGTTCCCAAGCTTGCTTGGTATTGCTCAAGCTTGCTAGCTTATTTACCCACTGAAGGGTAGAAAGGCTAAGTCAACCTTGCCCAACCGGATAATCAAACCTGTGCCTTGGGAGTGTGAAACGCTACCACTAAGACACCAGGATACCAAAACAAGATGAACTTTGATTTCCTTTCTGCACACATCCAATGGGTACATATAATATCTTAGTTTCTTTTTTCTTGTGGGATAAGAATTTATTCAATTATTTTTCATTTCTTAAATCCATTATACTGTAGAGGAGGCAAAAATTGTCTCAACTGTCATTAGTTATTATATTCATTATTAGATAGAAATGTTACTATGATTACAAAAATGAAATAGTATGTAAATAAAAAAATATTTAAATACTATACCTATATATCTTTTCTTTTTTGTTAAAATATCTATACCTATATCTTTTTTTGTTAAAACTTTTGACTATTACTTTCAAGACCTTCATTATACATACAAAAATATATATTTTGTATTGATCATAAAAAACTTAATTTTAAAATATAGTTTTTTAACAGTGAAAGAGGAAATCAGTGTATATTAATAGTGAAATTATGAAAGTTTTAGAAAAAAAATGTTGAAACATTTATAAGTTTCTGAAAATTAAACATATTTTTTATGCATGTGTAATGATGAATAAGAGATTCGTTGTGGTAAATTATCCGCAAAACAATCTTTGCAAAGAATAAAATTAACAATTTTACCTAATATGGCATTTTTAAATTTCTATCATTGAAGAAATTTTTGTCCAATATTTGTTATTCATTTTGTTCCATTCATATAAATGGTAAGTTATGGTAGAACAATGTTGTGCTAAAGAGTAAAGAACTGTACAGAGGATATAAAGAAAAATATCTTAACACTAACAGCATATAGTATTTTTTGAAAAAACAATAAATTACAAAAAGCAGGATAAATTCTCCAATAAATAAAAATATACAAGTTAAAAATTAATAAAATAAAATTTAGTTATTTATCATTTAAAAAATTTTGGGAAATATTTTTTGTAGTATTTAATTTTCTATTTGTGTGTGATTAGTCAAATTTGCTAGATGTTGTATACATACATAGAATTGAAGTTGTGAAAGTCTAGGAATCATTTTAGAATACTTTAAAAATAACTGACACATTTGAAAAATAAATTTTAAAAAATCAAAGTCAAAATAAATATAGAGTTTGCTTTATGTTATTTTGAGAAATAAGAATTTTGTCCTGCTGATTTTCAAAAATGATTGTAAAATTTTCATTAGATGCAGTTATGAAAGAAAAAAAAATCAAGAATTTGTAACAACATATTTCCATGAACCTTACAGAAAGGAAAAATGATATTACCAAAATAATTTAAATTTTTCAACTACTGTAGGGTACTGTCTGAAAACAAAATTTACACATTTTTATAAATCTGTAAATTTTGTTTTCAGACAGTCTTATCAGATTTGATTTCAGTAAGTCAGCTATATTATCAGATTTGTAACTCTATTTGTTTGCAAATTCATTTATTCAATTTTAAAATGGATGCAGTGATATTTATTAAGAGTTACTGAACTTTTCTTTCCATCACATATCCAATCGTTGTTTTTCTTAGTGTTTAACTGAAGCAAAAATTCATAATCTGCAAAACAATGGTTAAAAATTAATATAAATATTTTATCTATTAATTTTTAATGGAAAAACTGAATGTAAATTGTTTGCTTGAAAATAAATTAAAAAATTTTCATTTTAAAAAATATAGTTCAATTCTGAAATTTAGAATTTAGTTCAAGAAAAGAAGTATATATATGAAAAGTTTTTCTTCTCTCTTTTAAATGTGAAAAAAACACTTTAAACTTTGTAAAAAAAAAGTTAAATAGTTTTACTTTTAATTTATCATTATTCTCTTAAACAACCATATATATTTTATCTTGAACATGAATAGTGATTGAACAAGTTTTAGTTATGATTATTAACTTCCTAGAAATGTGCATATCTAAGTTCTTCAGCAGTTCTCTTGTTAAATCCCTGAATACTTAAATCCTTTTGAATAATCTATCCAGTTTATTTGCAATATTTGATCGCATGATAATTTTCTTTCTTTCTTTTTTTATTTTAAATAAAAGAAAATGTTATATATTCTTAAGTAAAAACATGCCATCCAGTAATGTTGAAGTAGACTACTTAATATGAATTCTTTTCATTTACTTTTAAAAATATTTTTTAAGAATAATTACAATATCTGATTGAGATTTTAAAATAAGCCAAATATGAAAACTAAAATGATCAAAATATGTTCATTGTTTGTATTTAAAACCGCTAATGTTTATGCATTATTTACAAATATTTCAGTGTTTATAATATTATGCTTGACTGTTAATGTAAAATCTATTACTCATAATTAAATGAGTAATCATTTTTACATTCCTATTTACTGTTTAAAATTTTGTGCTTATCTAAACCTTTATAAATAAAAAAATTCACTTTTTCAAAAAAATGTTACGAAATATAATATTTTCAAGACCAATTTCTTTGGTGTCTTTTTGGTGAAAAATAACGTAGCCTATATGACGGATTTATTTGCCGTATTTAACGATATTAGTTTGAAACTACAAGGTGACCAATTAAATTAAATCAAAACTGAAGGCATTATATTTGTGTTTGTTATGAAACTTTTTCAGTACAAAAGAAATCTTAAGAGGAGAAAGTTCTCAGTTTCCAAATCTTTGGAAATTGTGATACCACAAATCACAATCACACTTAATCACTGCTGTGTCAACCTTAGAAAGATATGTTCCTTCATTTATTTGATAAATTTGTAATTTTATTCTAATATTTTTAAATTTTATTAGTGATTGGATTAATTGTTGAAATTTTATCTTGCTTTCATGAGCTATGAAATAGTTTAAAATATTTAATTTAAAGATTTAGAGTACTTTATTTCCTTAAAATAAAGGTTTAATTTATTTTATATCAAAATTTTTTTATGCTTTTATTGTGTGTACATGTTATTAAACTAAGTAACTGGTAGATAGGTTTTAGTTTGTTTTTTTTTAAAAAAATGATGTTGTTGGTATTACAATATGAAATACAATTTGAAAAATTAAATTCTCTCGAATAAATGTTCCTTAACTCATTTTTTATTATTTAAAATATATATATATATATACTAATATTTCTATTGATTTTATTTAGAAATAGGAAGCTCTGATGATCCTGATGTTTGTGGATATGCGTGTATTCCTGGGAAAGAAAAAGAATTTCGCGAATCAATTGAGATTGCTATAAAATTAGCTAAAGCTTTAGATTGTAAAATGTTAGTTTATAAGTTCAGAATTGGTTGTCCACTATAATTTCATGCCAGTTTGTTTTGATAATTTATAATTATTTTCAACTACTAATCTAAAGTATATTTAAGTAAACAAAATTTTTAATCCTTCTTACAAAACCTTTTTTAATTCTACACAAAATCAAATGCTATGTTGAAAATATCATCCCATGTTTAGATTATTGTATATTTTTATTTGTAAGTGAATTTTATATGTGCCATAGAAAATGAAGTAGTAATATCATAAATTAAAAGCAATGTGAATTAATTTTACACAGTACTAAACAGTTTCT
This sequence comes from Latrodectus elegans, assembly GCA_030067965.1. NCBI lineage: Eukaryota > Metazoa > Arthropoda > Arachnida > Araneae > Theridiidae > Latrodectus > Latrodectus elegans. Next base: position 84,646,816 of record CM057809.1, read on the forward strand.
TTGCTTATTATATAATATTATATGCATTGAGAAAATACTGCAACTATCATAAAACATTGTCATAACTAATTAATTTAAAAATTTAAATATGTATTTATTGCAGTTATATCAAATTTAACAAGAGAAAATAATTGTGGGTACTAATTAGACGTTAAAAAAAAAAAAAAAAAACCCCTGCTGATTTGTGAAATAGTTATTTTAACAAATTTAATTTATAAACAACAAAATTTTTAAACTTTAATACTTAAAAAATTGTAGCATTATGGAAAAGAAATACATTTTATAGAAAAAAAACACAAGCTTCAGAGACACATGTGTCACGGACTCCTCTTTGAGATTGATATTTTAATTAGCATATAAAATGAATTACTTTGCTTGAAAATATTAGCTATGTTTAACTGAAAATAATAATAATATGATACATTTAATATTTTACAGATTTTTTCTGAACAACACATATATTTTTTCCTGAAAGCCTCTTTCTTATTTGTAGGGGATAAAATATTGTTTCATTAATAATTTTATGAATGAAATTTTTATTATAATAATTGAGAGAGTTCTGAGATAGACAGATTTTTCTAGATAAAAAATTGTAATTTCTGGTTAAACTATTGAGTACATTGGCATAACATATGATACAGAGAAGTTCATTTAAATATTTATTTGTTCCAAAATAAATATTCACATTTAAAGGGAAATTTGGTACAGTTAAATTTGCTGATTATGTTAAAGTATAACTAATGAAAATTATAATCGTTTAGTTTTAATTTCTCTCACATTTTAAGTTAAATAAATATTTTTTTTTTTAATATTTCATTACTGATTACAATATCAATCAGAAGTCAGTATCATCATTTTCCTCACATTGTTTTCTATAAAATGAGCTGAAATTATATTGCTCTTCTTGGAAGATGAGGTCAGTAATATTGTATGTAACTCATTTTGAAACTTCTTTCATGCTTTCTCTGTATTTGAAATACATGTTTTTATGATCAAATGTTAGTATTACATAAAATTGTGTTTAGCCAAGAATTTTATTATTTGAAATAAATGCAACTATAAAACTGAAAATGACTGAATGATTGATTTGTATTTATATCTTTAATTATAAAGTTAAATCTTGTAATAAAATTATTCATATCAACTGAGTTATGAAGTATGTGGTGTTGATGGGTTTCATGTTTTTATACTTGAAAGGATTTCTTAAGTTTATAAGTTTAAAATATCAAATTAGAAGAAAAATATTAAATGAATGTAATCATCAAAATTAATTTTTCTGAGGAGTGAAATATGTTAAATAATTAACTAACCACATTGAGAAATTAAGTAACCTAAAAAAGCATCATTCTCATAGATTTACTATTACTAATTTCAAAGTAAATAAAACTAGTTTTTCTCAATTTATAATTTTCAATTAATAAACATGTATATTTTTCTTATTACTTTGATTGATAGTTTTATATTTTGATTACTTTACTGATACTCTTGTGTATTTTATAATTTTTTTATTTATTTTTAATAACCAATTTATTTGTTTCAGAGTTCATATCTTAGCAGGCTTAAATCCAGTAGCTAATTCCGCTTTGGTAAAAAAGACATACATTGATAATGTGAGTCTTGGTGCAACATTGTTAATGGAGGCAAGTAGAAGATATATTTTTAGAAATTTATTTAAAAATTCTGTTAGTTAATTTTATACATCTAAGATGTAAATACATAGATTTAAAATTACTTGTATTTTAATAAATTACTGTAATCTTTAATTTATTTTAACTAATGTTACTATGTACTTTAATGTTACTTCTTAAGATACATAATTTTTTCTTTCTCAGATTTTATAATATTTTCATTTTAGGTAGTAAATAAAATTTTAATGTACGAACAGTTTATGATTTTTAAAATATTTGATGTTACTTCATTTATTATTTTACCTAGCACATCCACACTTAATAACTAAAATTGAAACGCAAATTGAAAATATAAAATGTTTTTGCTTTTTGCTATTCAATAATTTAAGGTTGTAATTGAGTCAATGCATACACTATTGTTGCTTTTATTGACTTATTTTTTACTATAAATAAAAAGGAAAATTTTAAGCCTTTTTGAAATATTTCAATCACCATCGTTTTATATTTACTATAAAATTTCTGCACTGTATAATTAATGGTTTGTTTCATTAAAGGTTGGGGTGAGAAGTTGTTTGACTAGATTTAAAAGAAATTTTTTATGCAAAACTCTTTACTAAATTTGCAGTACTAAACCATTGAAAACAGCTTTAAGTAGAGGTATATGTTTTCTTTTATTTATGTATTATTGAAGTTTCTGCTAATCAAAACTTGCAATTTCAACTAAACTTAGACTTCTATGGCTGTAAAAAAGGGTTTATACAACTGGAGAATGCTTTATAATTCCAAACAAGAATTTGGCCAAATTGTTTGAATATCCCAGTTACTTTAAAATTTTGCCTAAGTTAAAAAATTTTCATTATAGTAGAATTCAATTGTAATGAAAACTAAATTTATAAAAATTCCATGCTGAAAATATAATACCATTAATTGAAAATATTTGCTTACTGGGTAACGGTTTTAATCATGATCTTTCAATTAAAGCAAAAAAAAATTGATGTTATGAAAACAGCAAATACTTTTTATATTGAGTAAACTGATTTTACTGAAGAATAGTCAATATGACTATTTTTGTTTTTATAGGCAGGTATAGATTCTGTTATTGAACCAATATGCTCAAAAGTGAAGCCATCCTATTATTTAAACAATTTTGATTTTGGTAAATATGATTACATTTTTTTTATTTTTTGTACAAGCTATGTACTTCTAGATTGTAATTTGTGTACTTCTATTTCAGCTGTTGAATGCTTAAAATCGATAAACAATGAGCATTTAAAACTGTTATTGGTGAGAATTTTTTCTATTTAATATTTTATTTTAAGCAATTTTTAATATACTTGTATATTTTGAAATCGTTTGTTTGATTATCTGTCTAAAATTTAACTAACTTTACTGCATGTATGGTGTATTTACATAATGTTTTAAAATTTAACTTTGTATGTACACAGGGAAATGTATAAATAGTTTTCGCTGGAAGAAGTTAATGAAATGCTTTAATTTTTAAGTACAAAATGGGATGTTCTTTTTTATCTTTGTTGACTGATACCAGGAATCTAATTTTAATAGTAATAAGAATAACTTATAACTGTCTCTCAAACCATCTTTTTGACTAAAAATTTTTCTTATTTTTTTATTTATTTATTTTTGAAAATATATTTCTTTAAATGATACGAGAAAAGTGTTTGGAAATACTTTTATCTTTGGTGTAATAGTGCTCAAAATTTTAAGTGTAGTTATTTATTGTGACTTCATAATTCTGTTAAATTTCATATATGCATCTGTAGCTCTATGGTAGATTAAATGAAGAACAATACACTTTTTCAATCACAAAATAATTTTCCATTCTTAAATTTATTAATTGATAAGTATTGCTTTAATTACTTATGAGATAACTTTGATATAAAATATTTATAACTGATTTTTTTTACCATTATTTTTAGGATATTTATCATTTAGAAATGATACATGGAAATACTTTAGATCTGCTTGAGCATTTCTACCCTCATGTTGGTAATGTCACCATTATTTAATTCTCTGAGGAAACTATAAATTAATAGCTTGTAAATTTTTGTGTATAATTTTACATAATATTTTTAATATGATTGTTTATGCATCTTTTTTTTATAAAGAACATAATATTCAACTTAAAATGAGGGATAGAATTTTTTTTTTTAATTTGCATGTTACAACATCGATTAAAAAGTATGTCTTTTAGTACATTTAGAACATATATTATAGTTTTAAAAAATATTATATTTTCATGACTGTAATTAAGCATCTGTGTTCAATTATTTAAATAACAACAACCTTATTTAATATTTGTCCTCAATGTTTCGCTTTCATTATTGTGTTTGGTAATAATAGTACTTAAAATATGAGGAATGAGTATATTACACATGCAAAATTTTTTAATTTATTTGTTACTTTCATAATTCCTGAGAATAGTAATATACATAATTTTTTAACTGAACTGTTAATCATAACATGTTATAGGGCATATCCAAGTATCTCAAGCTCCAAATAGAGAGGAACCTTCATTTAAAGGTCTGATTGACTATAAAAAGGTTTTCCGATTTTTGGAATTAAAAAGACATGCAGGTTACATCGGCTTAGAGTACACTCCCTCAAGTATGTAAATTTTAATGTGTATGTTCTAATTGAGCAAATGAAAATTCAATTCTACACAAGTTTTTGAATTTGCTTTCTATGTTAGATTATTTTTGTGAAACACCATGCATTGCTTATAAGTATTTCATTTTCTTCATATTTTGTAATTTATTCAAGATGATAATAAGCAATTTTAAAAATTGAATATACTGAATGTGGTTGCTTGTTATTTTTATGGAAATAAATTTTTTTTCCTTCCTAACTTGAAGAAATAAGTGTTCTCAAAAAACTTCTAATCTTACTGTACAATTAAGCTTTACAAGAAAAATTAATTTCTTTCTTTGAAATAATGTTAGTCTTTTGTCTGTAATAAGAGAAAACAAAAGCTTCCACATTTTATTATTTTGAAAATTTTTCCTTTTTCAAATACTGATTGCTGGGAATATTTATTTAATTTTTAGTAATTAATAATTTTTGCTGTCCAGCATGCTTTTTCTTGTTAATTCATTTATAGTACTATATATTCACATTTTAATGAAGGCTATAATGGGAGCTTTCTGCCTTTCGATTCAAACAGTTAGTGGTTTTGATTCCCATCTGAAGCAGGGATGTTTGTAGTCGTTTAGAATTCATATTAAACTGTAGGTCCCATTGTAAGTAGTAGTACAAAAAGTAACTGTTCATTGACAAAAAGAAAATCAGAACAAGTTGGAATTTTTTAGTATGTGTATTCTTATACTTGCTCACTTTTTAGTTATAATAATTAAAATTTGCATTTCTGAACGTTTTTTGGCTGTCAAAACTTACTGGTCCATTACTAACACTCTGATTGCTGTTCAAGAGAAATTAATGAGTACACTGCTGTACACAAGTTATTTGAGATTTTTAGAAGTAAATATTTCTTTCAAACGTTTGTGAGGGCTGCTGACATTTGTAATACATTTATAATATGTTGATTGCATTCATCAACATTAAAAATATCGATATAATTTGAACTGTGTTTTAACATAATCCAAGCAATTTATCAGACTTGATATTCCACAAATAAGAAACAACCAAGAAGGTTTGTGGTAATTACTGGTAAAAACAAGCAACAGATTCCTTACAAAACAGAAACTCATTCTTTATAAATACAAGTATCTGTTTAAACAACACTATTGCTTATACGAGTAACAAAAAAGAATTTAATATGACTATAATTTGATAAAGCATACTTTTATTTAGACATTTGCATCAATAAGCAGAATTGCTATTTTTAGAGGATTGAGAATAAACTTAAGCGATGGAATAATCACTGCGATATTTGATGTATGATATTTCAAAAATTAAAAAAATCATTGTTATTATCCAAAATGACCATTGTTTCAACAAAATGGAATTCATGCAAGACAGGGCACAACATTTTCTCACTGATAGCACTTTGTATTGTTCATGCAGGGTCCTGGAATGGGAATCACTTATCCTTACCTCAAGCTTCAGATTTATTTTGCTCTAACAATGCTAAAAATAAAATTTAATCTAATGATTGAAAAATCATCGCTTAGCTTAAACATGTGTTCAGAAGGTTATCGAAAACCTTGTTATATTGACACTTCAATATCTTTTGCAGAATTTTGATGTTTTTCTGCAGCATATCATAACAATTGATAGCTAGTTTATCAAATGTATAAATTTAATTAATATCGTATTAATTTTAAAATTTGTATAAAATTTATAAGCTCAGTAGATTTAGAAAATTTTAATTAAGCTGTTGTATAAATATTAACTTTCCCAAATTCGTTTTCTATACATTTTGAAAGAACATAATTAGTGATTGTTTCTTTTAAAGAAAGTAGTGATGTGAATACAATTGAATGAAATGATATAATTGATTGGTTAAGTAATCAAAATTACTGTAATAGACTTTTTATGACTTAAAAATTATTTACTGATCTATCATAAGCATCAATTAGATGCAAGGAATTTAGCAATTTCTTCACCATATGGAAAATAATTTGAGTGTTCTTCTGTTTGATTTTTTGCACATAAGACTATTTTCTTTATTTTACTTTTTGCCCTGCATCTTTAAAGTCAAAAAGGCAAGGGTTCTAAACAGATACTTTTGCCTACACTTATGTCTTGTTCTAGTTGTTAATGCTGTTCACTCAGTTAATGTTCACACCAATTTAATTTCATATGCTTGCTTTCAACAGATAAATTGACACATATGTGCTCTTTTAATATATAATAATAAACTCGTATTTTCCATCAGTAGAATAGTGATAGATTACTTATTAGTTGCTTCTACTAAATTTCCTTAAAAATCTTTGATATTTCTTGTTTAAAATAAAAGTATACTTGAATTTCCATTACTAATTCAGTACAAGAGTTCGTGGATTTGACTTTGAACGCTGTGCATAGATGTGTGTTTCCAAGGATTCAGAAATTATTTCCTGCAATAGATCCTGCAGGAGGGGGTGATCCTATCTTGTTTCAACATTTGTTTTGATTTTTTGGCCATCCTGAAGTTTATATTTTGATTTTGCCCGGGTTCTGATCATATTAGTTCTCATAAAGAAAAGTAATAAAGAATATAACAAATGAAATCAAAATAGCAGATGGAAATTATTGTTACAGTTTTTGGAATTTTACCCGATTTTTTCATTTATTTTTATCTATTCCGCTTATTTTATGATGCTAGTTATCCTTTATGAAAATGCATCCACAAAACATGTTCTTAAATCTGTGTATTCCTTTTTCAAATAAGATTGAATGACTGTGAAAAATAATATATGATCACCTTATACTTCAAGAAAGTGATCAGCAGGTTCTGCTAATTAAAAATTTAATACTGAATTTGCAAATTTTGAATGTATTTTATGTTTTTGTAAATGCATAATTTATACTTCCCCTTCACATATGTTTAGAAAATTCTCATGGGAGTACTTTTAACTTAAATGATCAAAAAACAGAGCTATTTTAATTGAGTAATTAATGTTCTTTAGTAACTTTTATTTAGCAGCAAATATAAAAGAAGTGCTCTTATAAATGTTCCTATAAAAGTTTTCAAAAATATTTAAAGTATCAGTGACTGGTCTTTGCAACTGTGAATAAATGTGACTTAAGTTCCGAAGCATTGTAAATCAATTCCTCTTTTATAATAAACTGTATATCAGACTTAAAAATTCATTTCAGAACCAGATATTTGAAGAAAATATTTATGGCATACACACTGAAGCAATTCTTAATCAATTTGATATTGTAGATCTGTGTAGTTTAAAACAAATTTTGTTACAATTTATTTATCATGAGTAAGAGGACAACATGTATAATTAACTTATTAATAAGCCACACATAAACCATAGTTCACTATTCCAGCAGTATAGGAATTTTACTTTTCTAATTAGATTAAAGCACCCTATTGGGGTGAGGTTATATTGTTTAATGTAATATAGTTGGAAAAAATTGCATTCATCAACTTTTTTTTCTAAAAATGATAATGGTAATTTCTTTTTAGGACTTCATAACACTTTACTTTAAAGCATATATTTATGATAATTCTCTTTAAAATTTCTTCATATGAGAGGTATCTCTAGTGGAAATACTTCTTGACATTGAAATTGAAAAGTTATTCAATAAATTTGAAACCAAACAAACTTAGTTTTGATTAATGTTATGCTCAATGGATATAATTAATGGTCAAATTTATAAAGTCCTGCCACTGAAAATAACTTTTGAATTACAAATATCAAACAATAAGTATGCCTTATAAAAATTATTTAATTGTGACATTGCGACTTTTTATATTGTATCAGGATTTTAGAAAATTTATGAGTTATATATGACAAACAATTTAAATTAATGATTAAAATGTAACAACTTAGGACCTTATTATTCGGTGAATCTTCACTTAATGAGTTAAACATAAATTATGAGATTTTTGATGGAAATAGTAAGTATACTCAAAACTTATTTTCATTATTCTTTAATAATTCAATCAAATATTATAATAGTACTTATGAAATCAAAATATACATTAATTAATAAAGTGATTTACTTTTTGAAAAAATTATCAAGTGTTGTAGTAAATTAATTTTGCTAAATAGTTTGTATAAAATAAACTTACAAATGTATATTTTACTAGAAATATATAAACCTTTTTTATAAACTTTACAATTCTTTAATCTATTTAATTTTTAAATTCCTATAAAAAATATATTTAAATTACTATGTTTGTTAATATTATCATTAAAACTAAATATTAATAATTAAAATTAAATATTAATAATTAAAATTAAATATTAATAATTAAAATTAAATATTATCATACAAATAAAATAAGATCACAGGTGTTAAAATTTCTGTTTTTCATCTAATATTTACACCAGGTTTTTTTACTGATAAAAGCAAAAATGCATTCTTTTGTATAAAATATTATAAAGCTTGTATTATTGATTTGTAAGCATTATAAATATTAATAGTTATAAATTTTTTTAGGTACTACTGCAGAAAGTTTGAAGTTTATAGAACCGTTTGATACTGAATATTTCAAAGCAACTTTATAATCTGTTTTGTCTTATAATATATGCTTTTGTTTTGTCTAATTATAAAGATTTCACTATAAATTGGGATCATTCTTTTCCTTTGTGTTTTTGCCATATATTTTATCATAAGTTGACAAAAGTATTAACTATTACTTTACCGGAAATTTTGTTATTGAAATTTTTTTTACCATTTCTAGTTTTTATTGTCATTGAAATTAATTTGGAAACAAGTTCTACATTTAAAAAAAATCGAAATATATTTTAAATAGAAAATACTCAAATATTAAAACTTTGGTTCTTCTATGATAATAATTCCAATATGGGTATATTGATTGAAGAATTCATTTCTGTTATTAATTCTAGAGGTAGTTTATAAGAATATGTTTCTTTAATAGATTTAGGTTGCCTTTTTCATGTGTAATGCAAACAATTATAAAACTTATTACTGCTATATTTTACGTAAATTTAACTTTATTAAACTCAGTAGCGTTGTTATTTAGCTTAGGAAGTGAAGCTCCTATTAATAATGAGGATTTTCAATTGATCAAACTCCATTGTTGAAGGTTTTTTTAGTTGATGAAACCTATGGGAAATTTAAAACATAATTTTTTTGAATAAAAAATTATTTATTACTTTGTAGGTCCCAAACAAACTTGAATATCTGATTCTAAAGAAATTGTATCCATTATATAGATTTTATTACCAGTGATGTGAATTTTTTATGGTAACTATTAACTGGTAAGTTTTTTTTATTCCCAAGAATGCTTGAGAAAATCGCAGTAAGAAGATCTTGAAAAATGAAATGTTCAGGAGACTTGTGGATTACTGACAAGATAAAGATTTTTATCTGTGTTTAACTGACTTAATTTTAAGAATTCACTTTAATCTGGTACTTAGCATTGTGGTAGATTCACTGTTATGATTATTTCTTTGTATCATTATTATGGAAAACCTCTCTTATGATTAGTTTATGAACGTGAGAGTGAAGAAATAAACATAATTGAAATCTTATGGTTGAATAGTATTAAACTATTATTATATTGTACTATTCTGTTGAATCAGATTTTAAAATTGGAAGTCTCTTAATTTCTCTATTTTTGTGAAACTTTAGTCAAAATATATATAAATATGAGATGGTATACTAATTTAAAATATCTGATTTTAAATGTTATCTATCACAAAGAAACTCCCCCTTAAGAATGTGTTAAATGTACATGTAAAAAGTGTGACATGAACTGATAATTAAATCAAATGATTATATGTGAATGTCATTTATAGAAATAATGTTGTAAATACTTTTTCTCTCTTCAGATGGAAATATAGTATTTCTTTATCTCATTATTCCTTTCTCACTAGAAAAAATTCTGTAAAAATTTCTTTTATGATTTGTCAGAAATGGTGTGATTAACTCAAAAGATTCAAATATATATATTTAGAACTGTCTCTTATAGAATTAAAAGCTTTTTGAACGCTGCACTTCATTAAAACTCACCATTTTTCTATCTGTTATCAGTATATATGTGTTTGTAGACAAGTGTAACTAATATTACGGTTGTTTTAAGCCCTTCTATCTCAACAATCAAATTCTGTTTGTAACTTTTCTGTCTTAGAATATGTGTAATACTTTATTATAATAATCATTGCCATATGAAAGCAGTCAGGCTTTAGATGAACTTTTAATGCAATCTGAAAACGAAGAATCTCTTTTTTTTTTTTTTTTAATTTAAATCTGATTATCACATTTAACCAATGCAAAACAATTTTTCGAAAATTTTAAGGCAAAACTTCATTGAAATCTATTATGTTTCATACTAATATAAATGAAATAGAATGTGATACATAATGACAACTCTGGTGAATTAAAAATTGTAAATTAATTTTTTTTTTTCATTCATGTGTTCTCATTTATTTTATGAAATACCATTAATAAATAAAGATTTCTAGTTTACTCTTTTAATACCCAATATGTAATATCAAATAAAAAATGAATCTCTACATTTACATTCTGCCTAATACATATTTCTCATTGGAATAAAGGAAAAAGCAGATTTTATTCTACATGTCTTCCAATTAACAGTAGAGTAATTTTAACTTTCAATTCATTTTATCAGTCATTAAAATATTGATTATTAGCCTTTATAAAGAATCAGTATTTTTGTAACTTGGAAATATTTAAAGTCAGTAGTGTAATTTACAGGATTTATGTCAGTATAAATTTATCAGAGATTTTAATGCGTGGCATATAAACAATATTTTAAAATCCTAAGAATCAGTTGAGTATGGTATGTTTCTGAGGTTTGTATACATTCCATTCTCATTAGTTCAGTTGAAAATTGTGTGAAAAAGTTATAAAAATTTCATAGGATTTAGTCTTCCATTACTTGTGTACCATAACATAAAGAAGGGGTTGTCAGTCTAGATGGCAACCTGTTCATATTATTCAAAATTACGAGGTAGTTGGACGTGTTCTTGCATCTGGAATGAGAGGAATAAACAGTATAAAACATCGCTTTAGCTTAACTACCTTTGCAAGTAAAAGTTCCCGGTAACTTGATTGAAAATGGCATTTTCGTATCCAAAAGGTAGCAGATTTGATATCTTAGCCAGCTGAAGATCAGAATGCTGGCTAACGTGTTAAAATTTGAGCAGTCTCCAATATCTTTCAGTTTGTTTCGTCTAGTTACAAAATAGATTTGCATCTTATGTGTGATTGGTGATACCTAATTTTAGTCCAAAATTATTAGACACTTACGAGTGCTTAGAGGAAAAAATAGGCATCCTAGTAACATCGCAATAACCTACTTACGTATCAATCGAATGTCTCAAATTCGGATCATTGAACCTGGTAGAACTGCCGTCTTCAGAATGGGCATTTTCATCAATAGAAAAACAAGATAAAAACTGTTAGCGAATTTGCAAATGCTGCCATTGCAACTTATTTTTTGTTTTGATGACACCACTGTGATAGGAAGTGTGTGAAAAATAGAATAAACAAATGTCGCCTTTTGTTAAAATTAAAGTATATTCATTTTTATATAATAAAATATTTTTATAATTAATTTTTCTTTATATTGAGTTGAAAGTGCATTTACTAATATTTATCAAAATAAAGCAATAAATTATAATATTGTAAGAAAATTTCTCAATTATTTATCATATTGTAAACTATTTATATATACTCTTAATCAAATGAAAATTATAGATTGAGTTAAACATGCTTATTATTAAATTTGCTATGTTTAAAGTTAATAATTAGATAAAAGATTAAATTTTTTTATCTCATAATTTTAAGATGAGGTGTTATCAGTTTCCTTCACATCGTGCCCCTTTATAAATTATGCTACATAATACTTTTTGCCTTATAAGTAGCCTTCAATTATGAAGATTTGGTGAGAGAGAGAGAGAAGTGCAAATATTTGTGAATATTAGAAATTATTTAAAATACAATTGTTCGTTTAATAAGTGACAGATTCATTGAGTTGAAGGCTATTATTTTAAATAATTATTTAAACGTAATGCTGAGAGTGGTATTGCCCCAGGTAAAGAGAAATATTTTAACTGCATTTCAGAAATTTGTGTTAAAGTGAACAAAACAAATTGCTGCTTGCCAGATGACTACGAAAAATAAATTAGAATTCGTACAAGTGCATATTTGGAGATGAGAGACGCAACTTGGGATATTCTTGAACAATCCTCCAAATAGTAAGCCTAACTCTGATCGTATTCTGCTTATTTAGGATAGCAAATCACTTGTCCTCCGAGATTTTAATTCATCCTCAACTCGTTGAGAACAGTCTATATTGGTAGAATATTTGAGAACTTAACGGATTTCAATCCTATCGAATAATTGAAAATGAAAGCTTTCCAAAATTCTTGTCCTTCGATGGAAATGTCTGTCATCCTGATTTACTTTTGGCACATCTTTGTCAGATAACGTACACCATAAACTAAAATTGGTAGTCCAGTTGGTGTTGGACATAAAATTCTACTTAGCAGTATTATAAGATATCAACTTTGTAGGAAACCAAAACAGATAAATTGGAAATTAAAGAAGGCAAATTGGACTAAATTTTAAAAAACTAACGAAATCTTAACTGATGCTCTGGTTGTGCTAAATCCTGAATTTACTTTGAGACCCTTTACAACAGCTGCATTAAAAGGTCTCTTTTCTTGCCCCTAGAAGTGAGCAAAATACGTATTTTCTTTTTGGAATGACAGTTTATAAATACTTAAGGAAAACAGAGATGAACGGGAAAGGGGTTGTGACAATGAACTTAATGAGGACATCATAGCTTTCAGTTAATCAGATTCTGTTTTAAAAAGATTTATTATATTGTAAGATTTTTCATATAAAAGTTTCCTGGAAAATTGGAAAGATTTTATAAAAATGACTGATGGCATTTATTAACCAGGAATAGAAAAATGTTTTGCAGAAGACTTAAATTGTACCAATTCCTTAGCCTAAAAAACCTGCCGAAAATATGGACAGCTACCGTCTAATTTCTCTTACTTTTATCAACAGTGAGTTAAGTGAGCAAATAATGGTCAGCAAATTATTATCTCTGGTAGAAAAAATTCTGGAAGGCTAGCTGGTTTTCAGAAACAGTTGCAATTCATTACAAATTGTCTACTTATATCAAGAAATAAAGGATTGCTCTCAAAGAATGGAAACTGCTCTTTCTGTGTTTGAGTCTGTGTCCAATTTTTCCGAATCAATTGTATTGCCTTTGTAGTTCTTTGCCGTAAGTTTAATCTGTTATCACAGATATTTACCAAGGCAGGTTCTAGAATTGAATTCAGCAATCTTCCTATTAAAATATCTCCAGAAGTCAAAATGTTTAAATCCTCTATATCTTAAGAGAACAGTTAAGGAACGCGAGTTGAGCATTGCCTCGATCTGAACTAACACAGTCTAAAAAATTCCTCATGTAAAATTAGAGTTGCTCACAGCACGTTTAAGATAATGTTTGATACTTTACACCCGCTTCCCACAGATCACCAAAGTTTTGGGCTCTAGGTGGAATGAATTTCCATTCAATGCTTTCTTCTGCTAAGAATTTAGCTAAACTTTTTGTTTAAGTATTCTGTTATGCAATTCTCGTAGTTCTTTATTTGCGCCCATGAAGTTGGTCGCATTATCTGAAAAGATTTTTGAAAATTTTCCTCGTCTTGCTATAAAGCGTGTTTAACGGTTGTAATCATTGGCATTGAAGTAAGATCTGATACAATTTTCAATTGGGCTGTTTTAGTTACTAGACAAACAAATATACTGACATAAAATTTAGTAACAGGAACCCCTTTCTTGGTTTTTAGTTTTAATGAAAAAGGGACCATATAGATCTATACCTACAGAGTTAAATGTAATATCTGAATTAAATTTTTCCTTTGAAAGGTCACTCATTTTTTGATTACATATTTTAGGATTTACTTTGCATATGAGACAATTATGTTAATTTTCTACTAAAACTTGGACCATTTAAATACAAATATTTTTCATGATAGTATTTGATAACTTACAGTTAGCGGGCAACAAGTTAGAATGTTTATTACATTAATTTAAAGAGAAATTAGTGAACCTACCTCCAACACGAATTATACCTAGTGTTGCAAGAATGGGGAAAAACCCGCTTTATTCCCGGGAATAAACCGGTTTTTTCCCCATGAAAATTTTAAAATTACGAAATTTTTAAAATTGTCGGAAAATTTAAATTTTCTTAAAAATTTTAAAGTTTTTAACTATTAAAACCACATAATATATATATAAAAAGATACATTTTAATGATTTCTATACTCTAATTTACGCAATAGAAATTTCACAAAACATTTGGTAGAGGATGACGGGAGGCCACACACATTTGTAAAGATTGGAGAGGTTTCAAATTGTGTTCATTGCAATTGTTACTCGCAATGACTATTATTTGAATGTGTATTTTTTAAATTTTTGGACAGAGAAATCGCTTAGATGTGTTGTCTTTCAATATTTATATTCCTTGAAAAATATTACTCTACTAATATATATAAACTTGGTAAATGACGACAGACCCGTATGGGATTGGCGCGATTCAAATTTTCACGCCAAGCATAGCTTTGTCGCCAACCTAAATTACGTCACTTAGCGCGATAGCCGACAACCAATAAAAATCGCGTTCGAACTTCAGTTGTGAAATCGCGCGTTTTCCGAATTCCAAATATTAAAAATTTGAATATTTCAGTGTAACTAAATACTGTAGAAGTTCTAAAATTCTAATAAATAGAAACAAAATTTTTTAAAACTTGATTTTTAATATACCAAGCAATGGCGCCCACCTTAAAAAAAAAAAAAAAAAAATCAGTGTAGCACTACCTACTATAGTGCCGACCGGGCAGTAAAGCTAAATTTCGAATGTTAACAAATTTCCTTTTTTCTTCAAACTCGAATTTTAATATAACGAGCAGTTACGCCCACATTAAAGAAATTTAATTTCCGAGCACATTCTAACACTAATATGAAAAACGCAATACACATAACAGAAACATTTATTTTTATAAAAACTTTAATTTCTAAATATGAATAAAATTGCAATTAAAAGCAAAATAACTCACCTAATCTTCATCGCTTTCGGCTGAATCCTGATTTTTCGGCGAATATATAGTTTTAATTGCATCAAAAAAATCTGATTGTTTTTTTTTCCTTATGGTATCTTCTCCATACGTACTCCGCGAGGTACGAATCAAATTGACCTGGTACGTTATTTGTACCCCGCAGAGATCTTTTAATGGCACACCATGTTCCTTCTATGGAATTTGTGTGAGCACCTGTATCCGGGTCTTTGAACGCCAAACTATGATTTACTGTTAAGTGTACGAAGCCGTCGTCTGAGAGACAATCGTACGCTCTCCAGCAGTCTGATATTACAGTTATACCCGGAAGAACACATTCACGCAAAATTCCAAGCAACACATCCTTACTCCTATTTTCAACAACACGAAAGAAAACATTTATTCGATCCTCTTTCAATTCCTCCAAACACCCACCTTCCAGGCACACGCTTACCTTTATTGTACTTTCTTCTACCAAACTTATGAAGTTCACAAGTCTTCCTTCTGACAGCATATCTATGACTGACATGCATTGATTAAAAATGCTCAAAACTTGCTATTTTGCAATGATCAATAAATTTTCAGAAGCCAGAAAGGAAGTAGGATATTGTTTCTAATACCTAGCTACTAGGATTTTCACCTTTCAGAATAACAAGGGTTTAAGTTTTGACGCATTTATGTCATTGAGCATCAAGTTAGTGTTCCATCGTAAAAGAGGTAGTATAAACATTGAAAAACTAATATTTTTAAACTTTTATTGAAAATATTTAGTGTCATATGCTTGCTTTTAATATAGTATTAGTGCTGTTACAGTAAAATATGTAGCTTCAATTTTATACATTATTTATTACAACAATTTTTGTTATCTCCACTTCAGTTGTCATGTTGGGCAACTATATTCATAAAAATCAATCAGTATTTACTAAACTATATTTTTATATTTATAAATGTTAGATATTTTCTACCATAGAAAAACAAAATTTTATTTCGCAAGGTAACAGGTATAAATATATTTAGATGGGATCTTTTTATTGTGCAGATTTATAAGTGCATCTGTACAATTTTTAAAATCCTTTCTGAAATAATTATTTATTGCTACTTATATTTTTGAATTGGAAATATACAATTCCCAAAATTACAGATTTCTCAATTCTCCTAAAATTTTTGTATTATGTACAAATTTTTATCTGGTGTGAAAAAATTGAAGCTGAACTAACTCTTAAAAATATGTTTTCAAGTTTTTATAACAAGATTATGTGTAGAAAAATAATAAACCTGTTTTCTAATAACAAACTGGCATTAATATTTTCAGAGCTATTATTTTAACCAAAAACCTTTAGAAAAGAACGCATTTCAACCTTTTCATGAAAAGCAAGATGCACTGAATGAAAAAAATAATTTTAATTTATAACAAGATTATGTGAGTGCAAAGTGTTAAAAAAAGAAAGAACACTTTTTTTTCAGAATTTATTTGCTTGAATTTCATATTCTTTTCCATTTCTAGTACTAAAGTCTGAAAATTAGAAATATATATTTCCATTAAAAAAAATTATTGAAAATCTGTGTCATAGAAAATATTTTCAATGATAGATTTTCAATATTTTTTTTAATTCACCCACATTTTCTGTCTTATTTAGAAATGAACAATAGTATGAAGACATTTTGATTCTACCTTACTGTTTTGAAATCATTTTTAATGTTGTAAAAAATTGTTTTCTAGTGCTAAATGAATATTCATCTGTGGGTATATTGTAATTGTACACATTAATTTATCAGATCCTTGCAAAAGAAATAAAAAAAAAGTTTGATTTAAAGTCTGCATTATATATTGTACTTAAAAAATTGTTAGTTAATCTTAAAATATAAAAGAAAATTATTAAAAGAAAAAGTATTTATTTCATTTGTGGATGAAATTATTTTTTTATAAATTTATTATTTTTGTGTCTTAAATATTAAATAGATTTTGCTAATTTAAGTAGCTACAAATGTGATTTTAGTAAATTGTTAGTAATTTATAAATACTGATTTCATCAATTTAAATAGTTATAAATTACTATTAAGAAACTTCTAATAATGCTAGAATACATTGATAATAAAAAAAATTAAAACACAAACAATTTTCGTATACTTATTTGTAATAATGTTTCCAATAAGCTGGAAAAGTTAGAAATCGATGGAGTTATTTTTGAGTCACTAGTTAATTTTGTCTGTTTCAAAGTCTTTTTTCATTTCACAAATATATTCTTCTGGAACCACAGGATTCTCTTCTGTAAAGGATTCATTGACATCTGACAGAAAAATTATTTCATTTCTCCAGAATGAGCAGTCAACGAGAGCGTCAGCATAAATATTTTCCTTTCCTGGGCAGTGAAACCAGGTATTGATGTCAGTCAAAGATTTTATCGCTGTTACTCAATTTGCAACAAATTGTTTTCAACGATTAGTGGAATCTTTGATCCCATACAATGTTATTTTCAAATCAGTCCAGTAATAAATGTTGGATGAAATTTTACGGTTTATTATTTTTTGACCTCATTTACTAGTCGAGATGCCAATACAGTTCCGAGAAGTTTGAATCGAAGCAGAGAAATTTTCTTTTAAATAACTCGACTCTGATGCTATTGGATTCACTTAAATTTCATTTGCATTTATTACTCTCAGATAGTTGGCAGCACCATATGTATGTTTGCTGGCATCACAGAAAGAGTGTATTTCAATCAGTTGAATCTATAATACAGAGTAATACAGGGCCTTGGAATCTTTAACTGTGACAATTTTGGCAGCTCATTGTACCTTTGAAGCCATTCCCTTTGGACATTAAGAAATAATGGTTCACTCCATTGGATTTTCCGAATCCACAATTCTTGTAACAGGCACTTAATTCTTATTTAAAATGGAATCATTAATCCTAGTGGGTCAAAGATTTTTCCAATGGCTTGTAAAAGGAAATGTTTAGTGTAGTCTCATAAAATTTTCATCAAACCTTGGATACTGAATATTGTCTAATCTTCTAATGTGTCCCAAGCCAAGTATCTCTGTGGAGTTTGATGCCAGACTAATAGATTTCTGAGGAGATTGTACATGAAATTCTTTTTTCCATTGTTCCATCAATTCACAATCATTAGTGATCCATTTCCTCAGGACATTATGGCTTTGACTTCACGAGAAATTACGGGAAAATCATTTAGATTGTCTTCACCAGATATAAATTCGTCAACATAAATACTTGTTTCCAACATTACTACAGTTACTGGATATTTATTTTCAAATCTTTTTAAGTGTTTCTTGATTGTAGTTGACAACAGAAATGGACTGGCATTTACTCCTTCAAGACACAATAAACGCACATCTCGGTCTTTTTCCCACAAGGAAACTTGCAGAAAGGCTTTCTCTACATCAGAGGAGATGGCAATTTCATTCAATCGAAATTGAATAAGTAGATCAAAGAGATTTGGATTCAAATTAGCGCCAGTCCATAGACAGTTATTTAGAGAAAGTTCATCATTATCGTGTGAGCTATCGTCAAACACTATTCTGATTTTAGTCGTAGGTCTATCTTCTTTATAGACTGCTTGATGTGGTAAATAATATATAGGTTTGTCTATGGTTTAAGCTTCATTTTTATCAACCCGTTTGATTATGCCTTGCTTTAGATAGTTTTTCAAGATGATTATATTGAAAGCGTATAGCTCTGGATTTATACAAAGTCTCTTTTGCAAACCTTGCAAATATTTTATTTATTTATTTATTTTACGCCTAAGTTGTTGTTTAATTTTAAATCTTTCATGTTCTTTTTCCAAGGTAAGTAAACTTGGTACCGGCCATTCTTAAAAGTAGTTGTTTTTTCAAATATCTACATAGCTTGATATAATTCTGAAAGTTTGGGGTTTTTTCATGCTTTCTTCCAATGGATTCAAGTTTTCCTAGCTGTTTCAAAGCCTTTTAAAAGACAACACAATATCTTATTAGAAGATTGGGTATTGTTTACAGTACTATTGGGACTATCCAATCAAACACACAATCACGCATCAGGAGCTTATCACTAAAATTAAATGTATTGTGCTTTAAAATTTTAAAAAATAATTCATCATCATTAAGTTCATGTATTTTTTCTGGTTTGTAAAAGACTGGGTCAGCAAGTTCAATAAAGTTAGACAAAATGATTGACGAAATATCAAAACAAGAAATAGAAGTTAAATCTGTAATTTTCGGCACAACAAAAAAGTCTGCATTTTCTGTAAAACTTTCTTCTGAATTTGAAAAATATTTGTATTTATCTTTGATTTTATATTGTAAAATAACCCATTTAATCCAGAAACAGGAGTATTAATTATTTTCCTTTTAATTCCCAACATATAGGCGCATTGATCTGTTAAACAATTAATATTCGAGGCTGAGTCTAATAGTCATCCTATTCTAATTTTCGTTTAAATTTATCTTCAAATGAAATATACAGCTGTTAGCAGAACAGAATTGTTTTTATATATATATAACTCTCAAAGGCTAAAAAGAAGAGGCAGTCTCATTTTTATTTATTAAATCATTCTTAGGAGCCAATGAATTTGTTTCCGCCTGACTAAAAGACAATATCACTTACCTTTTCTTGAAATGTCAAACCATCAGCACTGCCATCTTTGGGCAAACTTTTTTTGCGATGAAGCATTGAATGACGGCGTTTAGAACACACTAACCAAAACATTTGAGAATAGTAAGAATTAATTGTATGATATTTATTAAGACAGCGCAGTTTCTTCGCTTTTACTATTTAGTACCTTTGTTAACATCTAATTTTTGAAAATTAGGACATTTATCTAAAGAATGATTATGATTACAAAATGCACAACAATATTTCAATTTGGATTTATCGTTGGCGTTAATCATCAAAGATTTTGCTTTTTTAGGTTGGGGTGACAACTTGTTTGTTTTTCGGAAGAGAATTGCGACTTATGCTCTGAAGAATTGAGCTTTGTATTTTCTAGGATTGAAATTAATGTTTCATATTTAGGAACTTGTCTTGATTTTAAAGTTGTTTATTGTTTCTGAAATTTGATACTGAAATTGTTTATTGTTTCTTAATCGAGCATTTTATGCGCAATACATACTAATAAAACATCGGATAAAGTATTTTGTTTGTAATTCAGAACTTTTAAAGCTCTCACATTTTTTTTCAGCCAACCAAATCTCGTAATTTTATAGAGCATTCAAAATGTATTTTGCCATAGATAATAATGCAAGAATATGAGTGTTGACTAAATGTCATCGATTCTGAAATTGCTCAGTCAGAGATTTGAATAAAGAGTCAAATGAATCATCTGACGTTTCTATTTGCTTAGCACCATTTTTTAACGATGCACGTAAATAAAATAACTTTTAAGTTTTTCCTTTAAATGTTTATTATTTGAAATAAGATTTTCAAATTAGACCAATCTTCATATTTTGCAGTAAGAACAGGGAGTGGTATTTCGTGTAATTTAACGTTCACTTTCGATTCAGAACATTCTGATAAAGAAGCAATCGAACAATTAGAATAATTTGTTCTTAAAAGAATCAGTAGAGAGAGATTAAACTTTGTCTCTAAATTTTCAGTCTTGTTTCAATATCTTCCAAGTCTTTTTCGACATCTGAAATTTCATTCAAGGTCGGTAAAACGTAGTATTGTTCACGAATATGATCAATGTGATTTCGGAGTGTTTCAACTTTTTTTTAATTTGATTTCTTCTTCACTCACAGTTATACCAGATAAATCCGTTTCAGAAAGTTCTTTCTGAAAGTTTTCAAGTTTCGTTATAGCTCCTTTTGAGTGATTTAATTTTTCCATAATTCGTTGGTACAACTGAGGACTCAGCGGTCCACTATTTTGCTTATGGGATTAGAGAGATATGCGTAGATTATAGAATAGTTATTAATGTGTAAGTCGGACCAATGTTTCTTTTTAAATTATTTATTACAGACACAAACAAACGCTACAAAAGTTATGGGGATTAGTTCTCGCTCGAGTAACAACCATTCTCCTCAATTTACAAACTTCATCTGCTTTGTTCTAAACAATATAACGTGACGTGCATGCATAAGCGAACAGTATTTATATTTGAGTGCTACATATACTTACATTGATATACAAAAACTGATAGTTATTAATTCACTTCTGAAGACCGGTGATGAATCATGGTTGCGAAGACTAATATAGTCCCCCCCCCCGGTTTCTCAATATAGATGCCATTACATGCGTGGTCATCCAGTTTTCTTCCGTCTCTATACATATTAATGGCATTGTCGGAGATCTTAATAATGATTTTAAGGCCAACTGTCTGAGATGAACATGAATCAATTCCTTCTTGATCAGGGTACTAAAATTGAATTCGAAAAGGACTCAAAGGCAAGAAAATCTTTGAGGTCTGCTCTAAATGTAAAACTGAGCAGGCTTCTCATCAACACTTCTTGGACTGTTTGACTCTCCATATAGACATTTACTCATCCCTCCTTCTAGTCCTCGATTTCTTAAGGGTCAATGATCTTATGAATCTAGTATGACTTCGTTAGATATTTAGAGGATAAGCCACAGCAATAAAAACTGGTTTTTTCTGAGAATGATTAGACATTTTATCTCATTCGGTAGAGAAAAGAACTGATATTCAAAAACTGAAAAATTATTTCCTAGTTGAAATATTTCTCTTTTGCGTAAATTTCGACACTTGTGTTACACTCATTTCTCTTTAATTTTCTATTCTTAAAAGGATAGAATTTCATAAGATATTCAGTTTATATGACAAAATGTAATCATCATCACCTCATATTTTTAATTTGCCTAATTGAAATTGCAGTAAAATGAGTTACATTCTTTTTTTTTTCTGAAGCGAATTTTTTTTGTACGTTATATATGTGTGTGTGTGTTCGTTTCCTATAGATTATTGAAGAAGCAAACAGTATGGATCTTATTTATTTGTTTAATTTTTTTATTTATTTGCATTTTAATTATATTTTGACAATTTTTCATTAATGAAATTTCAGTTTTATTTCCTTTTTAGGAGCTAATATAATTGTGGTCAAAATAATATTAAGTTAACATTTTTATTTACAATATAAAATATCAACAAAATATTGCACATTAAATAAATTTAACCTCATATAAGAACTCTAATAACCTGTCAAATATTTCAGAGCATTGAAATTTCAACAAATATTTGTAAATTAATTTTTCATAGGCATGTTACTTAACTTAGACAACCTGTAAAAAATTGAGACTCGCATAAAAACAGTGAATCTTTCAGCATTTATTAAATGAAATAAAGTATATCTTTATTTCATTTACTGAATGCTGAAAACATTTTGGACCTCCACGAATTATCGATCATAAATGAAAATGTATAACATTAGCATAAATAATTTAATTAAGAAATTTAAAATAAAATTAAAAATATCTGAAAGGTATGAAAATGGAGTTGACCTATATAATATCAGAAATTTTATCAAATAAAAGGTTATTTTTGGGAGTTACGCATGTACAAGATTTAATACAAAATAACGATACACCACTACAAATCTAAAAAAAAAAAAAAATAATTCGAAAGCACAATTTTTAAAAGGAATTAAACAATGCTAACTTTTTATGGAAGTACACTGCTCGCCACCGTAAATGTAGCACACTGAAGGAAGAATACAAATAACATGAAATTTGCAACATTCATTAGTGAAGGCAAATGATTAGAATTTCAATACAGCGAACATCAATCGCGCCTATGGCGCCACTTCAAAGCGCTTTTTATGACTCGGATACTTCGACAATTTCAAGTTCAATAATTATTGTGTTTTTCTTGTGGTTTTTCCAAGAAAAAAAAAAAAGATCAATTATACATTTAGAAAACAGCGATCATTTCTTGATCATGTATCTGATTTCAACAGAGGAAGGATAGTGGCCTACCAAGATTGTGTGTTAACTTTCAGGGAAATCGGTGTCGTGTTGAACGAAACCAAACAACTGTAATGCGAATATGTCATCGATGGACGCAGGAGAGTATGACGGACCGACATGTTCGATGGCATCCCCCTCAGTGCACGACTTCATGTGATGACAGGCAAATTGTGTGCATGTCTGTGACAGATTGCTCAGCTACATGACGAACAATAGCATAGCACATTCAGTCTGTAATGCATCATCAAGTGTCTGAGCGTACTTTTCAAAGCTACTTAAAGCAGAGTGGTCTATCCGCAAGATGTCCATTTCTTCGTCTACCCTTGACACAAAAGTACAGACTTCTTCGCCACCAATAGTGCGAGGAGAGAAGGATGTAGAAGGCATAATGGAATGAAATTGTCTTAACTGACGAGTCACGCTTTTGTCTGCAACACCATGATAGTTGCGTTCGAGTCTAGTGACACCGTGGATAAAGGATGCTGAACAGCTGCGTTATGCACCACCACACCGCTCCTTCTTCGGGTATTATGATATGGGGAGGTACTAGACATCAATCTCGGACTCCTCTACTACGTATTGGCGGTACTTTAAACTGCCAGAACTACATCTCATAGCTGTTGGAGCCAATTGTCCTTTACCTTCAGGGCTTACCTACAGCCATACTTCAACAGGAAAATGCATGGCGACACATCGCAAGCATTGCCCAAGGGCTCTTCTTACGTCACCAGATTGAGTTGCTTCCTTGGTGGGCTCGCTCTCTGGATCTTTCGCCGATAGAAAACTGGCCATGTGGCTAATAGAAAGCATGGGCTTAACAAATGACCCTGATTATATCCCCAGTTTCCACACCAAATCAACTTCGGCAACGTGCAGAAGCTGCTTGATCTGCTGTAATGCCAGAACACATCTAAAGCTGGCAGTGATCACAGCCAACAATGGCGGATACTCTAGCTACCGATTTTGGCAAGAGCCACACTTCACAGAAATTTATGAATTGGATTATTATTTATTTCCGAAAGATTATTTTTATTTTATCCGAAAGACCAATCAGAAGATCGACTACGGTCAGGTACGTAAGGGTATACCCAAATCACGCAACATGACGTAAAGGGTTAATGTCGGAGGGATATTGCTGTGTCAAAATCGAAAATAAAGTATTTTTGCCAAATACTTTCAGTGTTTTTTTTTCATGGGGTTTTACATCTACCCAATGCTGGAGATATTTTGATATGGTAATAAAAGTCTTTTCTAATATGAATCATTAAGGAAAACAAAGAATTTAGCGACAAACACAAAACACAACTTTATTACACCATTTTTACTCTCCTACTACACTACAAAAGAACAGAAAATATGAAGTGGCAAACAGCGCCGCGTAACGACCAGGCACAGTGCCTTTCACTTTCTAACAGATATAAACAGGCTGGCGGTGTACGCTCAGCGTTTCTGTGAAAGATATTGCTCGCCGTATATCAGTTTAAACGACGTAGAGCTGCTTAATCAGTGTGAAATAATGAACAGGCAACCTCGTAGAAGATAACCAGATGACCTTACACGAGGTCGAATCATTGGGAAGATTAAGGAAGGTCGAAATGTGGCTGCGGAGTTTGGAATCACTAACAGCATCGTTTCACGAATCTGGAGAGCATTTCAAACTACAGGAACAGCTGTCCGAAGATTCGTGGTCGTCCACGAGCAACCACGGCAGTTGACGACCGGTATATGATCTTACAGGCAAGAAGGAACACTCGGCAGACGACTGGAGAAATCGCGAGACACCCTCAACATACTACTGGACGACCGATATCATGGCTTATAGTCGCCAGGAGGCTGCACAATGGTGGCCTATTCACACGACGACCTGTGTGTTGTGTACAATTAACGCCTGCCCACCGGAGAAGCCGCTTTGTATGGTGTCGGGAACACCAGAACTGGATGTATCAGCAATGGGGTCCAGTACTCTTTACAAACCAGAGAAGATTTAGTCTGACTACCAATTCTAGACGCATAAACATCTGGAGAGAGCGGACAACACGCAATAACCCCTCCAACATCGTCGAAAGGGACCGGTTTCGAGGTAACGGTGTTCTCATTTGGGGAGGCATCCTGCTTGGTACTCGTACCTTCATGTCGCCCAAGGAGGTTCACTCCCCGGGTTCCGTTATTGTAATGATATTCTCCTTCCTTATGTGCGTCTTTTTAGAAGTGCTATGGGTCCCCAGTTCCTCTTCATGGACGACAATGTTCCACCTCATCGTACAAAGGTGTCGAAGAGCTGTTGGAAAGGGAGGATATTGAACGCATGGATTGGCCGGCAAGATACCCGTATCTAAATCCAATCGAACACGTGTGGGACTTTCTATTGAGACGCTTGGCGGCACGTAATGATTAGATTCAGGCAAGGTACCCTGATCTAAATATAATCGAACACGTGTGGGACTTTCTAGGAAGAGGCTTGGCGGCACGTCACCAACCGCCAATAACGATTCCGGAGCTGCAATTGGCGCTACAAGAAGAACGGGCAGCAGTACCTCAACAACTTATTGACAACCTCATACTCAGTATGGACAGACGATGTCAATTCTGCACAGCAGACAGGGGAGATCATATCCCCTACTAAAACCTGGATGTTTCTTGCTAGAGAGCTGTCACATGGATGTTTCGGGCGTCTCTGTCATTCTGCTCCATGCTCATTTTTCACTAAAGTTTCTTTGTAATCATTTGGAATTTTTTTTCCATATTCTTATATCTGGAGGATGTTTTGGTATGATTTTTATAGATTTGGAACACTGCTAAATGACAATGAACTAGAAAAATCGTTTCGTCTTTAATTTTTTCACACCAGTGTAATTTTACTTCACTTTAAAATTCATAAAATCCGAACGCCCATCAGTATTAACTAACCAGCATCTCAAAGAATTACTGAAAGTAACGTCACCAATTATTCACCAAATTTCAAAGAATTATCAAAAGAAGTAAATATATGTGTTTCATTTTTAATATATAAATTCAATACACATGTTTTGTACATTTATTTACATGTTTTTAATAAATATAATTTCTGTAAAAAAATTTTAATACCTTTTTTGCATACCTTTTAAATACGTTTTGAAATGCGGCTTGCGAAAAATTTTCAATTTTGAAAAATGACTTTGACTGTCAAGCAACTTGGCCACCCCCGGTATATAAACTAATACCACCCAAAATGCAACACCCTCAAAGAAGCAATCAAATATTGCGAAATTTATAGCATACACTTGTGACGATGAGAGATATGCAAATAATTAGCATGGTAGAGCACACACAACTCACGGGGTGATTATAGTGCAACCTACAAACCCTATGTAAAG
This sequence comes from Latrodectus elegans, assembly GCA_030067965.1. Taxonomy (NCBI): domain Eukaryota; kingdom Metazoa; phylum Arthropoda; class Arachnida; order Araneae; family Theridiidae; genus Latrodectus; species Latrodectus elegans. The sequence continues at coordinate 84,673,412 of CM057809.1, forward strand.
GAAGAAGAGATTTCCGATTAGAAGTTCGGCTACTATTGTTTCGTGCATTTTTTCCCGTAGGCTATTGGCTCTCGTATAAGAAACAATGAGGGTCTTTCAAGCAAGTTTCGACAGTAAGAATAGCAGCCTATAATGATTGTAGATTATCCTTCACAGATATCAAGTATCGTGTTGGACGATATCAAACATCGATGATGAGGATCTGTAATCATTAGATATATTAGAGAACGGCAGGCTAACGGGATCCATCGCATCCACCTCGTTATAACACTGCAGTTGATGACCGGTATATTTAGTGCACGACAATAATGGATCGCTCAACTACATCACAAATCAAATCATAACATTCAATATGTATTCATCATTTGGTGTCCACCTGTACCATTCACCGTTGTTTGAAGCAGAGTTTAATGCCTGCAAGTTAACCGAGGCTTCATTTACTCTTGACTCAAAATCACAGTCGTTTCCTCCGCTAATGTAACACTGAACGCCGGAATGAAGCTATATTGTTTTTACTGACGAACCTAGCTTCTCCCTACAGCATCATGTTCGAATTGAAGTCTACAGTCATCGTGATGAGAGACTGTTGAACTGTTGGGTTATGCATCCTACATCATGGTTTGAAGTGGCATAGGATCCATCGCATCCACCTCGTTATAACACTGCAGTTGATGACCGGTATATTTAGTGCACGACAATAATGGATCGCTCAACTACATCACAAATCAAATCATAACATTCAATATGTATTCATCATTTGGTGTCCACCTGTACCATTCACCGTTGTTTGAAGCAGAGTTTAATGCCTGCAAGTTAACCGAGGCTTCATTTACTCTTGACTCAAAATCACAGTCGTTTCCTCCGCTAATGTAACACTGAACGCCGGAATGAAGCTATATTGTTTTTACTGACGAACCTAGCTTCTCCCTACAGCATCATGTTCGAATTGAAGTCTACAGTCATCGTGATGAGAGACTGTTGAACTGTTGGGTTATGCATCCTACATCATGGTTTGAAGTGGCATAGGATTTTATTTTCGAATCCCTCTAGTATGCATTGACAGTACACGGAACATTTAACGTTACTTCTCTGAGGTGTTGGAGTCCGTGGTTGTCCCATACCTTCAGCTCTTGCCATCAGTCATATTCCAACAGGATAATGCTCGATCATATGTGGCACGTCATGTTAAGTGTTCTTTACCCGTCAAATTAAATTCTTTTCTTAATCTTCTTGTTTTCACGATCTATTACTAATCGAAAACGTGTGTTCCAGGCTTGCCCCGGTTACACCATTAGCTGTTACGTCAGATCAACTTTGGCAATATGTGGATGCCACGTGGACTGTTATACCCCAAGTAATCATCCAAAACCTCTTTGATTTTATGCCTAGATGTGTGGTAGCGGCCTAATTACTGATTTTATGTCATCATCCATTCTATACTAGAGATTGTAATTTCAGTCACTTGATATCTGAATAGCATGTTATGCTCCAAATAAATTTTTTTATTATATCGCTGGACTTTCTAGATAAAATATTTGGAGTGCCGAACAGACTGTGGGTTACAAAATAAAAATATTTATTGTGAAGCATGTAACTTACTATTTATTGAACTACCATTTTTTTACATTATTTTGTATTTCACGTCGTTTATGGAAATATTTTAGGAAAAACTACTTTCGTGTTTTTTGCAATAAGAGGCGTTTTCCTTTTTCAAATTTGTTTAAATTTTGTTTTGTTCTAATATCTTAAATTTAGTAATTGTTGGAAGATTTTTTCTAGAAAATGTCAGCCTTATCAATGTATTCTTTATTAAAATTCTAATGAAAATTTATAATTTTATTTCTGAATGAATGCTATTCTGTTGCCATTCATCCCCACGGTAGCATAGTAGCTGTTGGAGATGAACATAGCTATGTCACATTTTTAAATATGGAAGATGTGGGTTGCATGTGACAACATTGCCAGTTACAAATAGTCCTTTATATACGATAAAATATTCTCTAGGTATTGATTATTAAGTATTTTATTTTACTTAATTTTATTTTTTTATTCAGTATTTTATTTCAATCTCTGTATTTTATTTTGTTGCTTTTTCTCAATATAGTTTTAAATTCATCTTATACTGAATTTCAAAATTTTCAAGGGGGAAATTTTATAACTTCAATTATATATACAACAATATTAGACAATAACATCATATTATTATATTTAAAAACTATAATCTCTAAATCCTATTAATCGAAAGGGTCAATACAAATATTTCAAATTTATTCATTCGATGCTTGACTTTCAAAAATATTTCTTTAAAAAAATACAATTTTCAAAAAATATTTATGCAAATTCGAATGATTCTCTTACCATTAAAGCCTATGAAAATTTCTTCAGCTTTTCTATTGCATTAAAAAACAGCACCACTGTACTGTTGTGCAAAAATAAGAAAAATAAAAAAATTAAGATAACTTACTAGACTATAGCAGGTAAGCAATACATGAAACAAAAGAACAATTAAGAGACCGTCAATAGTTATAGGTGCAGAGAAACCTGATATTTATTAATCATCAGAAGCTCATCATTGATATAGTATCATATGTATACGAGCATTTTAATAAAGGGTGAAGTATTTTGGTAAAACTTGTTTTTTTTCTGTAAACTAGATAAAATAGTCACGAACAACTTCAGTGTGATATCACTATAATCTTTTACATGTATTTAGAAAACTTCGTTCAAAAAGTTTACATTTCGAGACATATTTAATAATTAACTTATTAAATTAAAACAACTTACATGACCGTTGAGAGACAAACAAAAAAAAACAATTCTACAATCTCAATTGCGGCTGGCATGATAAGCTCTTCACCAGTGGTGTGATGCTTTTTACATATGGCTATTTTATATGAAACTTTGTAAAAGGCAATTAAATCTTTTTCATTCACAGACAAAGTTTATTAAGTTTTTCATATGATTTTAATTTTAATTCGAAGAATTCTCTGGATTTGCTTACGTACTCACTATAAAGCATTTTTAAATGTCGTTTAAGTTTATTAGGTTTCATGCTGTCTGCCGCCAACATTTTTGAGCAAATGATAAACAAGAACTTTCTTCTTCATTTACTTCAGTACTAGTGAACCCAAAATTTAAGTATTCTTGAGAATATTTTCTTGATTTTATTTTCGGAATTACTCTCGTCTTTGTACTTGTTGATGCTTGTCTATCGTCTAATGCTCGTTTAAGCCCTCTTAACAATTAATCCATGATTCTGCATAAGTCTGCTGCCGTGAATATTTAATACGGTGAATTGCAATTACACGAAAATATATATAACATACGTATTCAATAGCGATAGAAGGATCGACTCGAATAAGATTGTCTGGAATTGAAATTGGCGTCATAGAACTTTCTCCTTCTCCCTATGAGGAAACATTTGTTCACATTTGCGCACGCTAACTTAACTTTTAAGTCGACCAGACAAATTCCAAACAAATCAAAACTTTTAGCGAAACCGTGAGAATGTCCGACATGGCGGGACACAAGAGCAATAAAAAGTCATAGGATTCTTGTTTTTTCAATGCTGAGGATCGGTGTTGTAAAATGTCAATAAATTTCCGTATTCTTGGTAATTTGTAAAGTTTGAAATTAAGGTTGTAGTGTTGGTTTAGCGCCACAATACTCAAAATACATTATTATTGTATACATTTTATTGTATGCGATGGGGAGGGGGTGCGATGAAAATAATGATTGAAAATTGGGCCGTGAATACTAAAAGGTTGAGAAACACAAATCTTCAACAGATCTTCAACAACCTTTGCATTTAATAAATTATGATTACGTGTTAAAATATTTTTAATCGATTTTAATTACAGGAGTGATAGCAACAGAATTACACTTTTCAAAATATGTCTAAAAATTTAATATTTCTTTTTGATACATTTATTTAATAAGCCAGATACGAATTAGGTTTTTATTAAACAAATTTAAATTATTGAAATATTTAAATTATTGAAACTTGATAAATTTCAAGAAATTGGTAACTATGATATTTTCAATTTTATAATGATAACCATAATATTTTCAACTAATTCAGTTGACTCACAGCTATCATGTAAATCATCTATCATCAAAAATCAAGTAGCATTTATATTTAGTCCTAATTTTTCTCCAAATTAAAAAAAACTATGGAAAATCACTTTCACACTGAAAATATTCACCGATAATTTAAAAAATCTTTTAGTTGCTAATATACTTTTCAGTTAATATTGCCTTTGTTTTCTCTTAATTAGCTTTTATAAATTATTAGATTAGTAGATGCTTTGGCTTTTATTCAGATTAGTAGCTATATATGCTTATATTCATCAAATTAAAATTTCATTTCAATCAAACTACCTATAATAATATTTTTACATTAAGTTTTATAATTCAGAAATATTTTCTGCGAATTATAAAGTGGTTTTTAGATTTAATCTATTTATATGATTTTATAATGAGATTAATGTAATTGTTTATGCTCTTGATTTTGATTTAAGGGTTAATCTTTCATTTCTTATTTTGTATTTATTTATTTATTTCTGCCAAATTCTACATTCTAATTTTTCGGAAAATAGCCGTATTTTACTTATTGTTTTGTAAGTTGTGATAAAAAAAAATTTTCGAATTATTTTTGAAATATTTTGAGATTTATTATCACAATATTTCTGATAAAGCAAATTGTTTTAATAATCATTAAGCTCTTTTCCTTAAGTGATCTTTTAAGCACTTGTTTAAATTATAAATTTAATGTGCTTTTATTTTATTCAAATTAAATGTATATTTCATAAATACTCATGTCATAAAAATGGTTGCTGTATTCTTGTATAATCATTTTTAACTTGAAAGTATTGATTAAATTTCATACAGGAATAACATGTAAAATGTTTCGGCATTTAATAGGTTATCTTAAAAATATGAGAACGTTAATACGTAACTTACAATATATCTATATTTATTTTGATTTATTTTTTTACTTCTAGAGATCACTTCCTGTTTTAGTATTGGATTGGTCTACTAATGGAGACCACATACAAGCAGTATTTACAAACTATGATTACCATGATATATTTTGTGAGTATACTTAATTGGTTTTAAATGCTTAGTTTAAAATTCAGTCATATAACTTTATTCTGTAACTTGAATATTTGAACTTGTGTTTTAATATGAAAAAACTAGAAGATTTTACTTTCTCGGTAAAGAATATTCAAGTTCATAATTAAAACAGTTTTTCAACGTATTTCCATTTAATATGTATTATTACTCAAATAAAATAAACAAAAGAATTCCTGCCGTTTTTAATAACCAAAAAAAAATGATTTACAGAAAATTGAATTGTTAATTATTGAAGTAATCTCCATTAGCATGCAACACCTTCTATCAATTCAGTGTCTCCAGATGCATAGAAAAATCCGTCAATGTTTGACGCAAGTCTGCTTTATTGGTCTGAATCTCCTGATCTGAATTTTTGAACTCAATGTATTGCAGTACGTTCATTCGCAGCACTATCTTGAAATGCTTGAAATATTCGGAGACATTATGTAGTTTCCGATAAGCTCACTTTGAAGTAGTCAAGCAAACAACAACGAATAATCTCCTAGATCACTTCATTCTTTTCATTACTATACAAGTAACGTTTGATGAAAGTGAGCAGTTGACCCGCTTTCATAACGACATATACTCCTATTCTCTTCCGAAAGGTTTTTAAATTATGTGATACACTAATTTCCACATTTATTCTCGTTACATTCAATGGTAAAGATAAAATGGCTTGAGCTTTATTGCATATTTTATATTGAAATCAAAAGTTTTTATTAAAAAAATTAAATAAATAATTAATTTTAAAATTAATCGCATGCAGTAAAATTTAATTTATTTTTATGTTCAAGAATCAAACGATGTTGAATAACTGCTTATTTCAAAGCATATTATTTTTATAATCTAGAAAATGGCTCTAATGATATGAGTGATAGATTCCCTAAATAATTTCTATAGCTTTTATATGATTTGATAAAATCAAAAATATCCTTAAAATAAAAAAAAAGTTATTTCTTAATACTGTTAGACTCTATGACTACAATTTATTATATTTACAAACCATATGGAGTATACTCTCACATATACATTTTAATTAATTTCTCAGCTGCGTACAATAATAATGCTATATTTTAAAATTTTCCAAATTTAATTTCATTTATGCATATAATGCGGGTGAAATTATTTATATGAGGACTGTATCCCTCAAAATAATGATTAAGGAAATAAATGTTTTTGATTTGTAGTGAAGAATGTCTTTTAAGGATTTTAAATTAATTATGATACATATTTATATAATTTATTACATACCGACTAACTTTTTGTTCATGCATTGGAAAGGTAAAAGTAATTGTAATGATCTATAATTATCCTTTAATATTGAAACTTAAGAATCTTTTCATAGGATTGTTACCTAATGTAATTTGCACTATTTTCATTTTACTAGCATTTTAATTTATACTATGAAAATCACTCCTTAAAAATCATATGACGCCCATCATACATTTGAAAAAAATACGAAAATAATTTTTCCAGAACAAACAATATAATAAAAATGATATTATGTCATTCAAAATAGCCCTTATCACGGGTAAGAATTGTAAGTTCTTCCATTCTGTAAACGAAATACGAATGGAACGAAAACAACTTGTAAATTGATAATAAGAAGTCCACATTTGAACATATCTTAAATTTTGAATCTTTTATGCGCTTTTGTAGCTATTTGGCATATTTAAGCACATTTTTGTTTTATATAAACTTTTCAGGTCAACTGTTAATAGCATACACGATATTGAAATAAATGTTATTTACCTAAAAACCATCTCCAATTTTTTCAAAATTACAATTAAAGTCTATAAAGTACATGAATAAATCCCTGAATTTATTCAGATGCTATATTCTGTAAAAGCTATCAGAGAATATTTATATTAAATTTTTTGTTCTTAGTTCCCAGTTTTTAAATTGAACTTCAGTTGCTTTTGACCTAAATGTATGGGTAATTAACTGTGAAGCATACAATTGTATATCTTTTTGGTGTAGAAAAAGAAAATTTCATAGAAATTTTAATCGATTGAGAGAAAAAATTAACCACTCTTTTCCACAAATGACTCAATTTAGCTTTCAATTGTACATAAGCAAAATTTATAGTTATGATTTGTTAATCTGAAATAAATTTAAAAATGTCAATTTAATAAATATACTTAAATTTAAAAATATTTCATTCTAACTATTTAATTATTCGTTTAAGGAAAATATAAGAATGTAAGGAAATGAACAGTGTAAAATTTAAAAGATTTTATGTGTTATTCGTAGGGAATTAAAAAGAAATAGAGAAAGTACAAATTGATTCTCAACTTTAAGTAATAGAATGTATAAGCTAAACTGAACATTAGGATATAAAATAAATTATAAGTAAAATTATACATTAAGTACATTATATTTATTACATAATTAGAGATTTTGCAAGATATTTTTTTGTAAATAAATTTCTGCAACTAAATTTTGTTTCTTACAAAATTTTATGATATGAAGCTCTGTAATATGTTTTATTCTTGTAAAGATTATGTATCGTTTCTGAAATATCTATTTATAAATATTATATATTCATTTCCAAAAGTTGAGCACGAAGATGTAAAATGCAAAAAATCAGCAAATACTGCTTTGATTGACACAAAATTTGGCAGGAAAGTAGCATATATATTTATGCATAAAATAAAATCAATAATTATATACAGAAATTAAAACAATATTAAATTTTTGTAAGTTATCAGATAATGACATACTGGAGAAACAGAATTATGTATATAGTGAAAATAAAGAGCATAATATGAAAAAAGGACATTAATAGCGTATGTGATCCCTCTCATCTGTATACAAAATTTACACCTTGTGACCAATTAGGTAGTCAACCACCGCAGAACTAAGCAATAGTTATTCTTCTTGTAGAGCAGTTTCCAGATCTATAATAGTGGCTGGAGATGGGAAACGTGAAGATACAACATGGCCTAGAGCATCCGAAAGATTTTCAATGGGATTAAGGTCAGGCGAATATGCTGGCCACGCCATATGCGCAATCCCTTCACTCTCCAGGTAATCATCAACGATGTCAGCTCTATGGGGATCTGTATTATTGTCCATTAGAACAAAAATAGAGTCAACTGCTGCAGAGTACAATTTTACAATGAGTTCTAGGACTTAATTTCGATACCGGACAGCCGTCATAGAACCCCGTTTAAAGATGTGCAGGTCGGTGCGGTATGGTAATAAAACCCCTGCTCACACCATAATGCTTCCGTCTCGGAATGCGTGATGTTCGATGATGTTTTGGGGCTGATTGCGTGTTTCTTATTCCCGCTATACCCTTATACGCTTGTTATCTGGCTCTGCAAATCTTGATTCATCAGTAAACATGACATTGCCCCAGTCAGACACAGTTCAATTGACATGTTCCCGGTACCACTTTAATCGTGACCCTCTTGATTGGACGTGGATAGATAAACACAAACTCGAGGTATCCAGGCGTATAATCCACTCATATGTAATCTTCGGCGTACAGTAGCTGCAGATATCACCTTACCAATGAACGCTGTGATCATAGATGTCACACGTGTGGAGGTCGCTCTGCGATTCCGCTAGTCAAAAATCGCAATATATCGATCTTCCGCGTGGTGTGTAACCCTTGTGTGACCGGCTACGGGCCTTTGGACAGTTGTCTGTGTGGTTTCGAATTGTTTCCATAAACGTGAAATTACAGAAATGCTGAAAAAAGAGCAACATCTGAAATTGATTGTCTTGCTTCAATGCGCCCCACAGCACGCCAGCGCTCAGAATCTTCCATTCTTTTGGAAGTCATAGAAACACGTATGTCTTGAAAACAAATTGTACGAAAGTTTTAGACACCTTATATCAGCACTTACAGTCAACTTCTGTAACCCTTCATAACGCTGCTATCTTATAAGACTGCCCTTTTTGCATATTTTTGACATGAAAGCGCGATTGGCTGTTACCTAACATATTTGCATGCTTCCATCAACCTCTGTAGCGACTTGCATCCTCTTCAACTCTGATTGGCTTCCAGAAATTAGCATTTTCCTCCCTGTGCCTAGCTTTTGGAAGTAAGTGTTAATTAAACTGCGTTATAAATGCTAGTGTATTTTTGAATTTTGTATTAATATTTTTAAGAGGAACATTTTCAATAAAACTACGAAGTGCACTGCTGGTCACTCAAATTGCAACACCAAGAAACACAAGAGATATCACAACAAATTTATTTAGTAAATAACATGTTGCCCAAGTTTCAAATTTATGAACTTCTGGGAAGTGTGGTTACTGCCAAAATCAGTAGACCGCCGTTGTTGAGATCCGCCGTTGAAAGAGTAACCGCCGTTGTTGGAGATCACCGCTGCCACACGCCTCGGCATTGATTCAAAAAAACTTTGGATGTGCTCTGGGGGTACAAAAGACAAAGCAGCTTCCACACGTTGCCAAGTTGATTTAGTGTGGCAGTTGAGGATGCAATTTGGTCAATCATTGAGCAATCATGGACCACATGTTTTCTAGCTGACAAAGATCCAGACAGCGGACTAGCCAGGGAAGCAATTTAATCTGGCGATGTAAGAAGAAACCTTGGACAATACATGCCACGTCTCATCGTGTATTATGGTTGTGGGCAAGCTCTGAAGGTAAGGAAAGACAATAGGCTCCAACACCGCAGAAAAGTAACGCTGTCTGTTTAAAGTACTGACAATGCGTACTAGAAGAGTGCGAGAGTAATATACAATATCGTCCCACCCACTCGGTACAAGACTAGTGTGGTGGTGCATAACACAGCTGTTCAATATCCTCTCTCCACGGTGCCTCCAGACTGGAATGAGACCATCATGGTGTGGCAAACAGAAGCGTGACTCGTCAGTAAAGACAATTTTATTCCATTATGCCGTCCACATCCTTCTTTCAACGCACTATTGGCAGCGGAGATGTCTGTGGTTCTGCGTCAAAGGTAAACGGAGCAATGGACGTCTTGCGCGATCGATTTGCTGTAAACGGCGTCGACTGGTATGCTCAAACACTTGATGATGCATTACAGACTGAATGTGCTGTGTTATTGTTCGTCATGCGGCTGAGCGATCCGTCACTGATATGCGCACAATTTGCCTGTCATCACATGAAGTGATGCACTGAGAAGAATGCCATCGAACACTTCGGTCGGTCCTACTCTCCTGCGTCATGCGATCACATATCCACATTACAGATGCTTGGTTTCGTTCCTCACAACTACCGATTTCCCTGAAATATAATCCACAATCTTGGTAAAACATTATCCTGCCTCTGTCGAACTTGATTTTGATCAGATACTTCATCAACAAATGCCCGCTTTTTTCTGCTATGCAAAATTAACCTTTTTTTTGTAAAACCCGCATGAAAAACACACTTGCCGAACTTGAAATCATCGAAATCTCTACGCCTTAAATATCGCTTTGAAGTGGCACCACAGGCGCGCGTAATGTGAGAGTCTACGCTGAAATTCTTATCATCAGGATATTTCACCTCTGCTAATACATGTTGTAAATTTCCTGTTATTTGCATGCTTCATTCAGAGTGTTGCATTTAAGCAGGCGAGCAATTTGTTTTGTTTGAAAAATATCTTATTTTTAGTTGTACATTTTAATTAAATAATTATTTGAAATTTGAAAGATCGGAAACAAGCAAACTGAGTCCTGTATATATTACGTAAAATAAATGAGAAATTTATCCTATTATGTCATATTGAAAAATTCCTGTCATGTCTATCATAAAATGTTGTTTTCTTACTTTAAAAGGAAACACTTAAAATATTCGTTTCTGTATAAATCGCACTCGTTTCTGCCTTAAAATATTCGTTGTATTTTTTACTTTTAAAACCCTTTATATTATTTTCTTATCTTATAGGATAATATTTTTATTTCATTAAACATTTTCAAAAATAAAATGGAAAAGAAGAAATTTAAAGATGCTGACATTTTTCCAATCCTATTTAAATAAATTTCAAAAAAGACAACTTGTCTTCTGCATCCTAATGAGAACTGACATCGTTTTTAAAGTTTTAAATGTCTAGCTAAGAAATAGATTTATCAAAAACACTTCAACTAATAGTTTACTACATACTGAACAAAACTTATATCTTCTTCTTCTTTCTTATCCCCTGGTCTGAATCAGACCAGGTCCATGACTTCCTTCGCCTTCAAAGAATCGAGGACAGCTCCAGTGCTGTATAAAGTTCACGCTTTGAAAAGCCAATGCATTTCAGTAGGTAAAAGACCACTGGCTTCGTTAGTATTGCACAAAGTGCAGGTGGGAAAGATTTGTTTGCCCCTGGAGAACCACAGAGTCCGAAGATGGCCGGATCTGAGTCTGAACAAGGCAGTCTCATCACGTCTTTCACCGTCGAAAATCAAAGATCTCCCAGGATCAGAGCTACATTATCAAGGATGAGACGGCCGAATTTTCCAAGATGAGTTGGCAAGAGCCCTACTCCTAGAGAAGATTTCTTGGAAAGTTAGCGGATCAGTAGAACCAAGAGGCAGCGATGATCCATCCTTAGTGATGCCATGGGTGATATTGTTAGATTTAAGATAGATATATGACGGAATCCATTGAAAATGAATAATGGAGGATTCAGATAATGCTTTAAGGTTTTTGAAAGCTCAAATTCTCCTCTGGTCCACAATACACCTCCAGTTTTCAAGGTACTGAATAACGCTACGACTGTCAACTAGAATCAAAATCTCGCCGTTTAACTGTTTATTCAAGGAAAAGTCCTGAGCCATATTAATGGCTTCAAGTTCTGCACAAAAGACGGAACTGAAATCAGCATTGCCTTGTTTTAGAAAAAAATTTTAGTTTCAGTTTTAAGAAACACTCCGCTACCAGTGTAACCATTTTCATCCTTACTACCATCAGTATGAATTTGTACAGCTTCAGAAGGGATGTTATTGATGATTTCTAGTGCAGCTTGTTTTAAGAATTCAGGATGTTGAGAAGATTTATTTGTGTGTACCAGTAATTCTGTATGGAAGAACACTCTTGGCAAATAGTCAAGAGGGGTGGCGATAGGAATTAGAGAATTTGCGGAAACAAAAGATTTTAAAACATCTAACTTCTCTGTATGTCTAAGGGGACTATGCTTTTTCAGCCTCTGATCATTCTTCCAGCCACACAGGAAGTTAGGGGTTTGATGTTGGTCACGATTGTTATAATGTTTACTGAAGTACTTCATCAGATTTGGGATACATCTTTCCTCTAGCGGCTATAAGTCTGCCTCATAAAAAACAATTTTTGTTGGTGTACTCCTACGGAGTCCTGTAATGATGCGTGCCGAACTCAGCTGAACTCTCTCAAGTTTTTGTAGATTGGTAACTTATGCAACATGGTATACTTGAAAGCCATATTCGAGGACTGGACGCATCAAAGAAATGTATGTTGTTCTTAGTGTTCTGGCGTCTGCACCCCAGTCGCACCCAGAAATATATTTCATAATATTAAGTCACTTCTTGGCTGGGATCACAAGTGAGTCGATATGTTTGTTGCATGAGACCTCTGGATCGAGAGTAAAGCCAAGATACATGTGATTTCTTGATTTCTTTCACAAATTAAAGTTTGAGAGTTCATAATAATCTTAGGTATCTATTTAAACAGCTTTCTATTTGTCGTAAAGAATCCTGTAGTAGATTTATCAGGATTAAAGTGAAGTTTATGATCACAATCCAAATCTAGTATACATCGAATATAATGATCTAAGCTTGTCTCTATGACATCAATGTTAGAGCCACTACAGCAAAGAACAATGTCATCAGCAAATAACCCTATTTTCCAGTCATTAGTGATAACAGATTCCATTCCAGAAATGAAAAGAGAAAATAGGGTTGTGCTAAGTACGGATCCCTGAGGCACACCCTGTCTAGAACGATAGAATCTTGATAGTAAGCCATTATAGTTCACTCTAAAGAGTCTGTTTTTAAGGAAGTCGGCAATCAACGAAAATGCTCGTCCATCAATATTAAATTTTTCGTATAACTTATTGACCAACTTGTTCCTCCATACATTGTCAAATGCTTTATTCAGGTCTAATAAGACGCAATTTTATGGTTGGTCGATTTTTGATTATGGGCATCACGCACATGTTGGGTAAAGTATAAAATTTGATCTTGTATGTCATGTCCCTTCCTGAATCCATATTGTTCGTTGGGAACAAGATTATTAGTAGCTAGATGAAAGTTGATACGATTTAACAGCATTTTTTCAAGGACTTTGCAAACAAAATTGGTCAGTGCAATAGTTCGATAACTGTCCTGGATTCCAGCTGGTTTATTGGGTTTCCTGCTAGGTATTGCAGCAGCACTTTTCCATTTTTTGGTAATCTACCGATTTTCCAGAAGTGATTAAGAATATCAAGTAAGAGATGTTTCTCCCACGCACTCCAAGGTTAGTGATCATAAGCCCATGCGAGCCATTAGGTCCTGGGGTATTTGAAGGGTCAACTTGTTTTAAAACCGTTTCCAGCTCATCATGGTTAAATGGCATATCATATATTATATTTAAATAGAAATCTTCAAAATAGTATTTTCTCACTAATTTTTAAAAAATTCAGATTTTTTAGCATTTTTTATCCTTTTTACAATATTTATCAGAGTACTCAGAAAAACATCCTATGCCGCAGGAAAAATTATATTTCATTTTAGTTTAAACATAGACATTTCTTTTTTTCCCTTAAAAATATGTGCCTTTCTTCAGTGCCTGTTAATTTCAATCTATGAATCAGTTTAAATTTACATAAAAACTGGATGAATGTGCAGTTAGAAGAATAATTTAAATGAAGAAAATTCACATCATTGGATTAAAGTTTTCCGATTTTAACCAGTTATTGAGATTACCAGCTAATGAAACAAAAACATATGAGCTTGATCTTAATATAATAAAATGCATCTTTAGGAAATTGTTACGATTGTATGAATGACTTTTAAAACAAGAAAATTTGGAAACGCAGTGACATCATATTTGAGACAGCTTATCAGCTGGAAGTTGTCGTAAGACTTCTTTAAGCAACCATCGGATATTTGGCTTTAAAAAGGACCTTTCTTAAATACTGGGACATTTTCACGTGTGACAAGAAAGGAGACCTAGAAATCCTCGCCACACAGACAAACGTACAAGCAGAATGTCAAACCGCAACTCAATTTCTCGTCTCTTAATAGTAATTGGATTGAACTCAGATCCTACTGCTCAGAAAAGAGCAAATTTATCACTAAGTCATGATTAAGAACTTACTTTTTTTTGCAATATTTTTATTTTTTTATCCGAAAAAAAACTGATCAAGAATCTTGCAGCTTTCAAGGCCTTCAGAATCATTTTTTTTTTTTAATTTTTGATCATTACACATTTATTCAGTTATCAAACATTGAAGAGTCTATTCTCACGTCTTTTATAGAATGACGATAATATTCATGGTATAAATACCGCAGTTGGATTATATATATTACCCAAAATTATCTTCTAGATTTTTGTTTATTTCATTTCTTATACACACTGTAAACTTTCCGTCTCTCTATTTCTTGAAAACAATTCAAGCAAAACATGGAAAGTTTTCAAGCAATTAGTGAAAGTATGAAAATTTTTCCAACATTATCTGATAACTATAGCCAAAGTATAACAATCAATCTCAGTTCAAATTCACTAATAAACAAATCTCTCTTAGTTATTTCCCGAATACAATTGCCATTAAAAAAAAAAACTCAATATCAAGGAAGAATGATTTTGTTGGAATAAACTTACAAATTACGAGGAACTTTTCTTACATAGACCGTCGTATAATTTTTCTCAAGAAAACCCTAGTACAATGATAAGTTTCCTTTTGTATGTATTGTAAATCTTTTTTCAATAATTATTAGATCTTTAAAATAATTAAAATTATATTATTCTCTCATGTTCTGAAGTGAATCAGTATCTTCAGTTATAAATCTTCGCTACTTATCATTAAACATTTTGCCATTTAAATTAAGTCAAAATGTGTGATTCCACTTATATAATTTGCTTATAAATTTGGTCCATGAAATAAGCGACATGTATTGTTTTAGGTATGTGGAATAACAAATATTTAACTGACGCAGACCACGTTTGTTGTTATGTGTCAAATTCCACATAATTTTTGGCTGCAGGAGATAAAAGATTCTATGTTCGATTATTTCGGTGTCCTAGCATTAGTGAAAAAATAATTTCAATATATTTTCAGTTTAAATTCATACGACTTAATATGTTCATAAAATAATTGAAATACAAAAATTAAGATATTTAATAAAAATAAATGTTTGTTTGTTTGTTTGTGTGTTTGTGTGTGTGTGTGTGTGTGCGTGTGAATTTCAAATAATTTATATTTTAATATTAAGTCCTACTTCCCTCAAATAATTTAACATGTACAATATTGAATGAACTGTAAACATTGAAAATGTTATTTTTATGAACATTTGTATTTTGAAAAATTTCCTAAAAGCCTTCAATGAAAAATCAACTATTCATTTTTATTCTTTGCGCATCCTAAAACGAGATTATGCATGTATAAAATTTTAATTGACACATAATAGTTGTTTTTAGAAAAGAAAATATACTGTTAATTTAATTTTAAAATATTAAGTGTTATATGCAAGCAATTAAATTAATATTTGATAATAAAGGCATTTTTATTATTTTGAAACAATAATCAAATATACATAGCAAAAACTATCAGTTAAGTCAATTTAAGAAATCACACGACACTTTAAAATACTAACAGATTTTCTTTATAACTTCGCTCTCTCTTTTTTTTTTTTTTTTTTTTTTTGCAAATATATTCTGCAGATGTGGGCCATTTTTTTTTTCAAATCTCCCCAATGATTCCTGTTATGATTTGGACTATCTAAGTCATACTTGATTAATATTATGATCTTAACTTGAAAGCATAACATGAAGTAAAAAGAAAAAGAATTAACTTCAACAGAGAAAATATTTCAAGTTACAAACCTGTCTCCCACCCAACGTCAATATGAGTTAACTCTAGAAAGGATAGTGTTCCGTATTTGTGTTATGTATACCCTTGTGTGGCTACGGAGCACCCTCTTTGGCGCATTCTGTAATCACGCCATTTATGGCAACCTTTTCTTCTAGTAAGTCTTAATGTTGTACTCTTACGCAAAACCACGCTGCGAAAACACGCAGCAAAATAAACTCATTATTTACAAATCTTTTGCATTTAATTAACGCAACCTCCGCACATTTTGGTCCTTAGCGACCCAAAGGTGAACCAGATCCTATGGAATAAACAATTTTATACTTTATAATTGAATTTAAAATAATAAATTCAGATCGCTAGGATGACAGACGTTACACCGCTAAATCGAAAGCTCAGCGGCATCAAAAGCCAGCTGAGAAAATTAAATAATGTCCTCACAGAAGGGCAAGATGATATGGACATTCTTGAGCTTCAGGCTCAATTGGACATTTTACTTTATATACAACAGAGATTTGAAGCGCTAAAAGATGAGTACTACCAAATTCTCAAGGAAGAATTCCAAAAGATCGAGGACTCTCTTACCGAAGTAGACGAGGAGATTCAAAAATTAGAGGTAAGCTTCAAAACCTCTATTAATAAATTAAAAATTATAAATATTGATTCGGTTCAAAACAAAGATATTGAATGTATTATCAGAGATCAACCTAAAAAAGCCTTTATAAAACTTCCGAAAATCCCACTTCCATTTTTCAGCGGAAAATACGTGGATTGGAACTTATTCAAAACTCAATTTAATAGCTTAATTAGCGAAAACTCTGAACTTACTGAAAATGAAAAATTATATTATTTACGTGGATCACTTAAGGGAGAAACTAAAATCATAGAATCTGTTGACGATAACTTTTCATCTCTCTTTAAAGCTTTAGAACACAACGATATAAAAACAAGAGAATAATTGTTAACTATCATATCAAAAACATTTTAAATCTTTATCCCTTAAAACAAGAATCAAATAAAGATTTGCGCAGTATTCTAGATACTATTTTAACAAATCTTAGATCATTAAAAATTTTAGGTTTCGCATAAGATAAATTATCTGATGCTTTGTTATTAAACATTGTACTTGATAAATTAGATAGAGAATCTCGCGAACAATTTGAATTAACATTGAAAGATAACAATGTGTACCTGAATTCGATGACTTCCTGGAATTTTTAGAAAAGAGATGTTGGTAAATGACGACAGACGTACGGGATTGGCACGATTTCACATTTTCTCGCCAAGAACTCTACAGCTCTGACGCCAACCTAAATTACGTCACTACGCGCGACAGCAGTCAACTAATAACGATCGCGTTCGAACTTCAGCTTTGAAATCGCGCGTTTTTCCGAATTCCAAATATTAAAGATTTGAATATTTCATTATAACTAAATACTGTAAAAGTTTTAAAACTCTAATAAATCGAAACAAAATTTTTAATATATCGAGCAATTGCGCCCACCTTAAAAAAATATCAGTGTAGCGCTACCTACTACAGTGACAACCGAGCAATAAAGCTAAATTTCACACGTTATCAAATTTCATTTTTTGTTTAAACTCGAAATTTAATATAACAAGTAGTTACGCCCACATTAAAGAAATTTAAGTACGCGGCATATTCTAACACTAACATGAAAAACGTAATACACACAACTTAAACATTCATTTACTTATAGAAACATTCATTTTTATAAAAACTTTAATTTCTAAATATGAATATATATATATATATATATATATATATATATATATAAAATTGTAATAGAAAACAAAATAATTCACCTAATCTTCATCGATCTCCGAATCGTTACTTTTCGGCGAATATACCGTTTTTATCGCTTCTAAAAAATCCTCTATTATGTTTTCCTGATGATTCTTTCTCCATACGTACTCAGCGAAAACTTTAAGTCAATGTATCCTCATCCATACTTATTAATTTTCGCAAGCAACGCAAAAACTTCAAAATTTGAATATCGAAACTCAATGCTTCAAGATTATTCTGTAATAGTGTCAAGGGTTACATACAAAACGCGCATGTAAAACGAAAAGCACGTCATATGTACGTAATCCTAACCTGTAAACAGTCTGGTATACTTTATCGCATTCTTGGCGCATTTTACACTCTGTACACTTCTCTACTATTTAGCGGAGATGTCAAATTTTAAATAATATTCAAACAAACATTACATCTAAATTTAATGCCGAGAAATAGATTTTTTTTTTTTTTTGTTAACTCTGACAAATTTTCTAAATTGTGTATTGCTTGTAAAATACAAACACACGCTCTGTAACATATTTAAAAAATGAAATTATCAAAAAGATTAGATTTAATTCAAAAAAATAGGCAGTGTAAAAACTGCTTAAATGGATATCATTCATTAGCAAGATGTAAATCTAAAAGTTCTTGTTTCGTTTGTAAAAAGAAATTAGATCATCACACAATCCTTCATAAATATTCCACACCGCTTATGACAAACAGTCACCAAGAGAATGAACCCGTACAATTGACGCCTACGCAATATCAAGAGCGAAATCAGCAAATTAGCAGTTCAGAATCCATCGATATGCAAGTGCCCGAAAACCCTCGACTTCCGTTTTTCTGTAACGGAACGAAGAGCATTCTAATAAACACTGCAACAATACACGTCAGACACACTTGGGGGAATTCAAACCATTGAGAGGGGTCCTTGACTCTGCTAGTGAGTCATGTTTCCTTTCCTCAACCGCAGCAGATTTATTGGGCCTGAGAAAAGAAAAAACAAATATTCCAGTTGCCGGTTTGAATGATACATCTGTAAACGTAAAGAAAAAAGTTTCAACTTTTTTGTCGAATGAAAATAAGGACTCGCTATGAGAAATAGATTTATATTAATTGTTCCTAAGATAACTAGTTTCACGCCTTATAAAAAGATTAAATGTTTCAAACTTAAAAATTCCAAGTGAAGTTAAACTAGTTTATCCATCCTCTTATATTCAGCAAAAAATAGATATTCTTTTAGGTGCAGAATTGTTCTTTACATTATTAAATGAAGATAAAATAATGATAGATGACAATTTATTCTTACAATCAAGTTGTTTTGGTTATCTTGTTTCAGGTGTTATTTCAGACAATCCTTCTTATAATACTCCAAAACAATGTTTTTTAACTAAAAACTTAGATATTCTTAATAAAACTCTCAAACGTTTTGGGGAAATTGAAGAAGTAAACAATCAAACTTGTAACAATGATTTAAAGTATTGTAACGATCATTTCGAAAAAACCTACTATAGAAAACCGAATGGTAGATTCGTTGTGGAAATGCCATTCAAACCCGATTATTCCGAAGATATGTTAGGACATTCTAAAGCAATCGCATCAAAAAGACTGGACCAGTTATGGGTACATTTAGAAGGCGATCTCACTATGAGAACTCTTTATTCAGATTTTCTCAGTGAGTATGAATTATTACAACATATGGAAGAATTGAAAGAAGATTCAAACACTAAAGATGGGTACTACCTACGGCATCATGGTGTGTTACTTCCATCAAAAAAGACTACTAAACTTCGTGCAATTTTCAACGCGAGTACTAAAACGTCTAGTGGAAATTCTTTAAATGATCTATTAAGCAAGGGAGGAGTGCTGCAAGAAGATCTCTTCTCAATTCTAATAAAAATTTAGAAAACACGCTTATGCATTTACTGCAGATATAAAACAAATGTTCCGAATGATTGAGGTTAATCCTTCGCAAACTAAACTTCAAAAAGTTCTATGGAAGAATAGTAAAACCACACCCGCTAAAGTTACGAACGGTTACATATGGAACCGCATCCGCTCCATACTTTGCAACAACTTGCTCTAGATGAGGAAAGTAACTTTCTTTAGCTTCAAAGACCGTACTTCAAGATTTTTATATGGACAATTATCTCTCTGGTGCTTCCTATCTTTGTTAGTTTGAAAACTCAAATCAGAATTAACCCAGCTGCTCCAACGAGGAAATATGTCTTTGCACAAATGATGTTCCAACAGGGCTTCATCAACTGAACTTAAGGAATTCACACTTGGTCGAAATTCTGAGGAAATAATGGTCAAAACTCTAGGGATGCTTTGGAACAACTTAAGTGATTCCTTTACTTTTAAGGTTACCACCAGCACAGATTGCAAATATACTAAATGGTATGTGCTTTCACACAAATTGCTCGCATATATGATTCCCTTGGACTCCTAGAACCGATCATTGCCAAAGCAAAAATATTCATGCAACAGCTGTGGTTACTAAAACTGGACTGGAACGAAATTCTAACACCAGATGTGTCCAAACAATGGGAAAACTTCTTAAAAACTCTGCCAGATTAGAATCCATTCATGTTCCCAGATGCTTTTTGCCAGTTAGCCCAAAACTCATAATGTTACATGGATTTGCAGACGTGTCTTCAAAGAGATATGGTGCTGTGATTTACATACGAACTGTATCCAATTCCGGTGAAACAACAAGCCAACTTTTGTGCTGTAAATCCCGGGTGGCCCCTACAAAATCCATGACAATCCCAAGACTGGAACTTTGTTCCTGCCTGCTTCTCTCAAAACTTATACAGAAAGTCATTGCTGCAATAAGACTGCAAATAGACTCTGTCACACTATATTCGGACTCAACTATAGCCCTCGCATGGATAAACTCTCCTTCACACTTACTCAAGACATTTGTTAGCAACCGGGTATCTCAAATTCAGCAACTCTTAAAAAACTGTCAATGACAACACATTCCCTCAGAGAAGAATCCTGCTGACTAATCGAGTTCCATGGAAAGATTTTTCCATGGAACTCGATGTTAAAACTCTTGCAGACAGCAAATTGTGGTTTAAAGGACCATACATTTCAAAATTGAATTTACCTGCCTTTCAGACTGTACAAATTTCTAGTGTCTTAAGCGACAAACCTTTTATAGATGAACTCAAGCCTACTTCTAAAATAACATTAACTTCAATTAATGAATCTAAATTTTTAAATGATTTAATCAACATCACTAATAATTTTCATAAACTAATCAGAATTATAGCATTTATTTTAAGGTTCTTCCGAAATTGTAAATTTTTTTAAAGGAAAAGGGGGTTCCTTGAACAAGAGGAATACGAAAACGCAGAAAATCTACTTTTAAAAATGATTCAGGTAAGGTATTTTTCTTCGGAGATATCTGCTATAGAAAAAAGATTGCCCATCCCATCAAGTAAGTTGAAATTTCTTAATCCATTCATAGATCCATCCGATGGATTGATTAGAGTAGGTGGCAGACTTGCGCATTCTAATATAAAATTTAAACAAAAACATCCTATCGCTCTACCGGCTGGAAATAAATTGGTTAAATCTATAAATTCTATCCCAGAACCTAACTTCATTGACAAGGGATACAATTTACTTACTAGATGGCAAAAGACTCAAAAATTATTACAAACTATTTGTAAACAGTGGCAAAACAGTTATTATTTGAGTAATTTACAACAGTGCTCAAAGTGGCTGCTTAAAAAACAAAATTTAAGTCCTGGCATGTTAGTGTTAATAAAGGACATTCAGCTTCCAACTTACCAGTAGCCTTTAGGTCGAATCGTCAAAATAATTTTAGGCAATGTCAGAGTAGCAGATATACGCACAGCGAAGTCAAATATTAGAAGACGTATATTTAAAATTTGCATTTTCCATATTGTCGATAATTTTCAGTCAAATTGAAATGCTTAATCTTATTTGTTAAATCTATATGTTAATGGTATTCACTATATATATTACTGTTAATTATTGTTTTACTTTTGCATTTATATGTCAATAAGTGATGTTTTTTTTTTCTAATGGCACAGATAGTTTTGTAATTATTAATGTTTTTTTAATTGTTTCCAGAAAGAATAGCCTTGTAATTAATTTTAAGTTAGTACAAAAGAAAGAACTGATCTTATATCTCATATTTTAAATGTTTTCTTTTAAATAGAACCTGTCAAATATATTGTGAACTAAACATTTTTTAAATGATTAGGGAGTTAATTGCATGTTTCATTTGAATTAGAAAAATTTCTTGGTTATATCTTATTCCAATGGGATTATATTGCTAGTCTTTTTGCTCAATACTTATAAAAATTTGAGAGAAATTCTATTTCACCTGGTGGGTATTCAATTCCGTTTCTCAGTTTGGACTCGGATAATTTCAAAACATATGTTTAGATATATATTACATTCAACCTGAGGATAATCTTATATGTATATAACAATTGAATAAGCAAGATAAAAAATTCAACATCAAAAAATCTCTCTTTCTCTCTCTCTCTCTCTCTCTCTCTCTCATTTAAATCAAATATATTCATTTAAATTTTATAAGCACTAAGAAGAAACCAATATTAAAATAACTTAGATTATTTATGTCAAAACTAAATTTGTTAAAATTAAAGAATTAAAACTGCTTTTTAATTTGAAGTTAACTTAGTTTATTTTACATAGATTCTAAAAGAAATAATTTACATCTATTTTATAACCTGTTTAAATGAAGGAGTACACTGAATTGATAATTATTTTTACAGGCTTTATATTATAAAGAAAAACAATGCAGTGCAGATTAGAACGTTATTCAATTCCTTTATGATGACAAGTACCTTGTATATCCACTAGTGGTTCAGGCGGTGCCATTTTTGTATTGAAACTTGTAAATGCTAAAAATACAAACTGATATTAACTTACTAAAAATCTATGTTAGTGATATATAACTTAACTATTTTCCCACTTTATTTGCATACCGTTATAAAAGCAAATAGTAGTTTCTACAAGAAAGAAAATTTAAAAACTCTTAAATTGGAAAGACATAAAAAAAAGAACTCTCACGAATAAAAACTATTTTTCGGGTTAAGTATAAAAAATAATGATTATGACATATGAAAATGAAATTTAGTATTGAAATAGTTCATCAAAATTGTAGAAATATACAAAACTTAAAATACGGAAATATGATATGAAAAGGTAAACTGGAAAGAGAAAAGTGAGAAACAAAAAATTAACTTAAACTTTTAACTTATTGAAACCTTTCAATGTATTCATGTAAAAATAACTCACAAGTGACTTAAAAATATAGTCATAATAAAAATTTAACTTGCAGAAGAAAATAAAAAAAAGTTTCTTATTAAAAGAAACTAAAAAATTACTTAAATTACACTACTGGCCATTAAAATTGCTACACCAAGAAGGCAACATATTACAGACGTGAAATTTATACGAAAGGAAGAAGGTGCTGTGATATGCAAATGATTAGCTTTTCAGCGCATTCAGACAAAGCAGACGCCAGTAGCGACACCTACATTGTATTTAAATGAGGAAATTGTTCAGCCGGTTCCTCATACACAAATTGCATTAGAACGTTGTTGCCTGGTGAAAAATTGTTGTGATGCCTCGTGTAAGAAGGAGAAATGCATACCAGCATGTTTCTGATTTTGATAAAGGTCGAATTGTAGCGTACCGGGATTGCGGTTTATCTTATCGCAGTATTGCTGCTCGCGTCGGTCGAGATCCAATGACTGTTAGCAGAATATGGAATCGATGGGTTCAGAACGGTAATACGGAACGCCATGCGGGATCTCAACGGCCACCTATCACTATCAGCCGAGAAGACAGGAATATTATCCGCATGGCCGTAATGGATCGTGCAACCACATCACGAGTCGTAAATCAATAAACGGGGTCGTTTGGAAGACAACAAATGCCTGCACGAACAGTTCGACGACGTTTGCAGCAGCATGGATTCTCAGCTCGGAAACCATGGTTGCGGCATCCCTTGACGCTGCGTCATAGACAAGAGCGCTTTCAATGGTGTGATCAACGACGAACCTGGGCGCATGAATGGCGAGATGTCATCATTTCAGATGAATCCAGGTTCTGTGTACAGCATCATGATGGTCGCATCCGTGTTTGGCGGCATCGTGGTGAACGCACACTGGCAGCGTGCATTCGTCATCGTCATACTGGCCCATCACCTGGCGTGATGGTATGGAGTGCCATTGGATACACGTCTCGGTCACCTCTTGTTCGCATTGACGGTGCTTTGAACAGTGCACGTTGCATTTCTGGTGTGTTACGACCCGTGGCTCTGCCATTTATTCGAGCCTTGCGAAACCCTACGTTTCAGCAGGATAATGCCCGACCGCATGTTGCCGGTATTGTACGGATCTTCCTTGATACGGAACATGTTCGGCTGTTGCCCTGGCCTGCACGTTCTCCAGATCTTTCACCAATAGAAAACGTCTGGTCAATGGTTGCCGAGCGACTGGCTCGTCACCAAACGCCAGTCACTACGGTTGATGAACTGTGGCATCGTGTTGAAGTTGCATGGGAATCTGTACCTGTACATGCAATCCAATCTCTGTTTGACTCAATGCCCAGGCGTATAACTGCTGTTATTACTGCCAGAGGTGCTTGTTCTGGGTACTGATTTCTCAGGATCTATCCAGCCAAATTTTTTGAAAATTTAATCACTTGTTATTCCTAGTATAATATATTTGTCCAATAAATATCATTTTGTTATCTGCATTTCTTCCTTGTGTAGCAATTTTAATGGCCAGTAGTGTACTTGCGATAAAAAGAATATAAAATTTTAAATGTACGGGGGAGTGGTAGAGTTTGTGTTTTCATTAGAAAACTAGTTTTAAGTGACCAATCCCACTTTTTTTTTATTTCTGTTGATAATCACAGTATCATAAAATCTAGTAAGAGAGACTGAGGAACGGTATGTTGAATGAGCTGATCTTGTGTTACGAGCTACTCATTGTTATAGACGGAAGTAAGCTGATAACCACAGTATATGTGTGGAGGTTAGAATGGGCTAATCTAGCATGCTGAGAAAGCTGATCTTGTTACGAAGTGATCAGTAGCGTAGCCACGTAGTCTGTTGACAGCCATAGGTTACAACTGAAGAGTAGGTTTAGTTTGTTTCAACGATCATTTTTTGTACACGTGACTTATTTAACCAGGATCTATGGTTTAAAGTGGGCTCTAAACAACTACAAGTATCCAAAAATAAGGTCCGATTTTAAATCACGAATTACTGAACCAAAAGCAAGAGCTCTAACTGTTCAACTACCAGCTCGGCGTATGGAGAGCAGAATGGCGTAAATCAAAATTCACTATTATGCGATACGTTATCATTTATTGAGTCTAAAGAGCGATATAACAAGAAAGCAGATCTTGCTATGAGGTACTCAATGGCATGGTGACAGGAATATCATGCCTCATGCGACATTACGGAAGAACGCAAATAGTTTCGTTCGAAGGCAAACGACTTTCAATCGAGTTATTTCAATCAATTTTATTCGAGGAAATTATTGTGCAAGTGTAAATAAGGAATATATATATATATATATATATATATATATATATATATATATATATATATATATATATATATATATATATATATATATATTGATGAAATTTGTGAAATATATTAGATTTGTCACTTAATGCATTTTAAACGCTTTTATTTTAATTTAAAATTATTTTTATTGATGTTGTATAGTAATCTATAGATCTTATAAATCAGCTAGATTCCAAAGGGGTAAACTCATGTCATATAACTTCATTAATTTTGAGACTTAAGGTAGATTCATAATTTTTTATTGGTTTCTAAGTCAAGTTACATACGCACATACGCTAAAAAAATCACCAGCGCATTGATTAAGCAAATGTATCTGTTCCCTTTAACAAAAAAATAATGTTCAATTAATTTTTGTTTCGGCTGACATACATATTTAAAAATAGAGGCTTTAAAAGAATAGAAACCTATATCTAAATATGTGACTGGAAGATGTTACTCTACCCGAAGATTGAAAATGAATTAAACCTAAAGCATCACCAGAGCTTCTTTTCTTTATAATTTTATATCGTGTTAATGTTTTTCCTAATATGTGAATGTTGAACTTTAAATACTTCAACATCAGTTACAAGCTGTGTAGGCTTATTACATAACATAAAATTAATTCTGACATATTAATGATTAACCACTGAGCTGGATCGACTAAGTAAATTGGCGTTTCTAAACATAGGAAGAGAGTAAAATAAGTTATTATTGTTATTATTATTTGTAATATATTCCTATTATATGCATATATTCTATACATCATGTTACTATTTTATCTGGAACGGGCGTCAAAGAAATCATCATAGCCGAGCACCAGTTATGTCACCGTGCCACAATATACTCTGGTACTTTTTTAGAACTCTGGTGATTCAACAGCTTTGTTAACAATATTTTATCTTCTCCTGTCTATGTTATCTAACCTTCCAGGTACTATTTATCAGAACGATAACACTTAACCATATGCTGCATGATTTTTAAACAATATTTCCGAATATATTATGCCCTATGATTTGCAAGGTTATTAGCTTTTACTCCAAAACCATATTCCAGACATATGGAAGAGCAACAACAACCAACTTGAAATATCACTGATGTAGTTTATTAATTTCTTCATCTCTTGTAAAACCTTCTAAAGAGGGACGTAGGTAACGTTGCAAACACGATGCCCTCTCGAAAAACAATTTTTACAACTGACAAGCGTCGATTCATTACAAACTGAAATAAAAAAATTTCTGTTACTACGAATGAACTAATTTCATCATTCTCTGTAACCATTCAAAAATGTGTTTTTTTCTTTTTTTCTTGCCAGTATTTGTAATGATTTCTCATGTTATCGTTTCATTTTATGTAGGTACGCGTTCATTTTTTATAACAGATTATATAAGATCTTTACCAATAACTGGCTTCAAATAAATTTTATTTCATATTATGTTAAAGAAGAGAGAAAGAGAAAACCTAAAATTAAAGAGAACAGAAATAATTATTTGAATATAAATATATGGTCTTCTGTTTCCTCACTAAATCCATCAAACAACAAAATATGGATTAAATAAAATCATAATTAAATATTAAAGCCTTAATATATACAAAAAGTCCTGTATTTTTTTAACATGTATTTAATGACAATTCATTCATTTATAATTTAATTATATTATTTATGTTTATTTTTGAGCGTTTATAAATTAGTAAATTTGTAAAATTACACACTTTACTTTCTTGCAAATTTTTCTTATTCAACATTTTTGTTTACGATGAACGAAAAACTTAACTCATAGATAGAAAATTCACTTACTTATAAAATCTTCAGATAGCTAGTCTTTCTGTAAACAGCAGCATTGAGTTTATCTATCTTATACCTATAATCCCTTAACTGATGAACTGTCTTGTCCAACGTGCTTTAAATGCTCCACTCACATAAATTAAATGCTTTTATCAGATTCAGGTAACAAATCAGACTTAATGGTTATTAATTTTATAGAAATGTCCATGTCCAGATAGGGATTGGGTGGCTTTTTGTGAACAGCATACAAATTTACGATGCATATCATGATGCAGTTGAGTTTTGGAGAACTAGTATATGAATATATGTCACACCTGAATTAACCTCATAAATCTGTAGTTAGTTGCTTTTGCGCTTCTATAAAACCTTATGTAATTTATTTCGGAACCTACTCATCTCCTCATTGTTGGTAATTATTATTGTCTAACTATATAGTAACAGAAAGATATAAGATAAATTTGAAATTGTAATTAATAATTGCTAGATAAGTTATGGACGTTTCTATTGAAACAAGAGAAATTTACATTACTTTATAGTTATGAATATTGCTGGAATGCTTTGTTTTTTGTACAACAGAGAATTTGCTCATTAATAACCAATTAAAAATAGAATATTAAAAAGCTTCGATTAAATTAAGCTTCGATTACATTTTTAATTATTTCAATTAAAAATTTAATCGAAGCTTACAAAGTAAACTTCTCTGCAATTCCAGTCTTTTTTTTTTTCATATTTAATTCAGATATTTTATAAATATCTTAACTAAATATCAAAATAGAATTAAAATTTCAAGAATTAGCAGAAGTAAAATTTTTGAATTAATAAAAGAAATGCTAAATTAAAATTTTTAATCCATTTGAACTTATAATCAAAATGAAAATATTCAATATTTTTATGTTTAGATACATTATATTTTATTTCTTACTCGCAGTTGTTTTGTGTATTATTAAGCATGGAATTAACCGATACCCCGATGTTATTGTTATACATATGGTAACATAAATATTTATCTACATTTATTTATTCACATATAAATTTCAAATGAACTTGTTTACAGAAAATTATTCCAAAAGAACAACTGTATCGATTTATTTCGCTTCATAGCACTTTAGAGATGCCCCTGGAATTCATTGTTTTATTTTCTGTGATGTATTTATGTATGTAATATAACTTCACTGCGTTTTATAATATCATAATATTAGCATTTTGCATTTGTTTTACTTATACACTTATGTAAATTTATATTTTACATTTGACATAAAAAGCCCGTTTGAAAAAGCTGCTAATATTTGCAAGTTTGTTTTTCTAACCTTTATATTGATATTTAATTACCATGAAAGTTTTTAGTTTTTTTTAAAATTGGTCTATTTTAAAATCTTATTCAACAGCCATACGTTTTATTGTGCTAAAATTTATTTGGCTTCACAGTACTATTCCTTGGAATTTATTTTTTCCATTATCTTCATTGCATTTATGTACTAGGAGTATTCCATATTTTTGTAGTGTGTGCCATATTTTTATACTGTGTATCAAAAATATATTTAAGAATTTGCTTACTTGGTCCGAAATAGCCATATTGGTCCTATAGAACGAAATGTAAACCATTCAGGATTGGCCCAATATGGACAGCCAATACTGGTCCTAAACAAAGCCACGATTAGCCAATATAGGGCCAAGATATTTTGCTACTTAGGTATTCACTTCGAAATATGGATCACAATCTTTTTTCTTTCATTTTGCAAAATAAACTATTTGAATTAATTCACAGTGTATGTTATCTTTAAAATAAAAATTTACCTCATTTTTTACTACAGTTCTCATATTTATAACTAAGCAAATGAAATCGATTTTACCTAAAACTTTGTAATCAGAAAATACTAAACAGTCTGCATATGAAAATCTTGTTTTCATATCATCTCCATCAAACTTTATTAATGGAAAATGATTAATGATTAATTTCTATTTAAACAAAATGATTTAAAATATAATTTCATAAAAAAATTTTTCTTTCTACAACAATTCGACAAAAATAGTATTCATTGATCTGTAATAATGTGTCCATATATTTATTCTTGTAAATTATATTTGTAAATTTATTAACTATGACTTTCAGTGTAGTTAGCCCCCATGTTCAAAAATCAACCATTGAGTGAAAAAAAATCATGTCAAATCTTTAATATATTTTTTTATTTACATATAACCATACACACAGTAAAAGTTGTTTAATGAATTAAGTATTTATTCAAACTATCAAATAAAATTAATAGTATGAATAAATACTTAAGTTCATTAAACAACTTTTATTGTGTGTATGGTTATTATAAAAAATATATACTATCAAGGTTATTATTAATAAAAATTTACCTTTTGTTGTGACAAATATTTTTATTTTAATTCTCTCTGATACTTTCAACTAATCATTGCATATTGCTCATGCAGAGTTTTTGAATTTGACAACACAATAAATCAAAGTAATTTTAACTGTTCCAGGATAATGAACAAAAATTTCATTAATATCTTATCAAAAAGTGGTAAGATATTTCTATTGAACACAGTGCTGCTTTTTTTAACACACAGTCATGCTTACTTTTAAAAATATTTCACATATTTCTAAATTTTGAGATTTTTACTTTGTTCTAATCAGAATAAGAGAAAAGAATAAATGTAAATATATACTGTAGCCTATACTCAGTCTGGGTAGGCTGAAATATAAGTAGACAAGGAATCAGGCTCACACAATTCAATATTCTTAAATAAATACTATTTTACAAATTTACAGGATACATTATTAGAACTCTCATAAGTTGTAGGATTTAGGATAACTGATGAATTCCTCACTTTCTGAAAAGTTCACTGCACATTCAGTCGGGAAAGACTCCTCTCTGGTACTAGGAAACTAGACTCCTGAATTACTCACTCGTGAAACAGTCTCAGAGAGTCACTCTGTAATGTCGACGATCCTCTACGGAGAGTACTGGAGCTTCCCAAAATTCAAGTTCTCGGTCTGGTGTCAGTTTCCTTGGTCTCGAGCTAAAGACTGCTCACTCGTCTGTTTCGGTCGCTTAGACTTGTTTGCTTCGGGACTCTTTCGAGAGAAGTATCAGGAAACCATAGGTAATTCGAAGTTCTTCTAACCAGCACGTGGGTTAGAAGAACCTATGTATATACTAGCTTTTAAAATCGCATATGTATATACAAGCTTTTCCCAAACATCTGGAGCTCCAGGAACTTCTAGATCCATTCTCTGAGGTCACTCTTCGACTCATATTTCCGGACATTTAACCAACTCGAATCAGAAAAAGTGAGGAGGCAATAAAATATTCGAACGCTTTCCAATTGGATCTCGACCGACGCGAGCAGCTATACTGCGATAAGATAAACCACAATCCCGGTACGCTAAAATTCGACCTTTAACAAAGTCAGAAACGTACTGGTACGCATTTCTCCTTCTTACACAAGGCATCACAACAACTTTTCACCAGGCAACAACGTTCTAATGCAATTTGTGTATGAGGAACCGGCTGAACAATTTCCTCATTTAAACACAATGTAGGTGTCGCTACTGGCACCTGCTTTGTCAGCGTTGAAAAGCTAATCATTTGCATATCACAGCACCTTCTTCCTTTCATATAAATTTCCCGTCTGTAGCATGTCGCCTTCTTGGTGTAGCAATTTTAAGGGCCAGTAGTGTATTTACAATAGAGGCAACTTTGGTCACATTGACTTTGCCAACCCTACCCCATATTACATTCTGCTCCACATACATTAAAACTAGACCACAATATCAATACATAAACATGGATCTTGAAGCAATGCTTACAACAAACTATGATATTTTAATATTTGGAGATCTTAATGCTAAGCACAGTGCATGGAACTGTAGGTCACACAACAAAACATGTCAAATAATTAAAAAATTCGCGTATATAGCCGAGCTAAAAATCCGTGCACCTGACACACCCTCACATTTTAGTGCTAATTCAGCAACAACAATTAATATTGCACTCATCAGAGGAATTAATTATAACACTAAAATTTATACAATCACGGAACTGAGTTCGGATTACAATCCAGTCATGGTCGAGTTTGACTTTAATATTCATTTGATTAATACTCCCACTCTTCATAACACAGATTGGATCAAATACAACCAAATTTTAAATAATTACCCATTTAATATAATTCATACAAACACAGGAGATGAAATTGAAAATGAAACGATGCGCTTGGAGGCGAACTGCTTGCAGCGCACCGTGAATCAGAAAAACCTCACTCCTTTCGTCCCTCCTCACCTCCTACCCCGCTACCTCATAATTTTGAAAACTAATAGAAACAAACTCAGGAAACTATATCAAATTAGCAGAGACCCCCGAATAAAAAATCAATATAATAAAGCGAATAACAAATTTAGAGTTAAGATAAGTTCATACAATTCACAGAAATGGAGAGAAAAATTAGAATCATTAAATACGCACGACCGATCCATT
Source organism: Latrodectus elegans (assembly GCA_030067965.1). NCBI lineage: Eukaryota > Metazoa > Arthropoda > Arachnida > Araneae > Theridiidae > Latrodectus > Latrodectus elegans. The sequence goes on from CM057809.1 coordinate 84,705,143, forward strand.
TGGAAGGCCGTCAGTATGTTCAAGAAGAAACCACAGTATTTTCCGCCCATTCAAGGCCAAAATACAGTTGAATACACAGACAAACAAAAAACAGAAGCAATTGCTGACGTTTTTGAAACACAATTCACCACTAATGACCTACACGACACCAGAACCAAAGATCTGGTTGCCAGCAACATACTCTGATTTCTCTCCAGGCCACACACACACAAGTCATACAAAGCACCACCCCTTCGGAAGTAATAGCAATAATCAAGAAATTAAAGGATAATATAAATCTCCAGGAATTGAAGGAATAACAAACAAAATGCTAAAGAAAATTCCAATCAAAACATTATTCAAAGTTACGATGCTTATTAACGAGATATTAAGATAAACGGATTTTCCTCAAAAATGGAAAATTGCAGTAATAGTACCAATATTAAAACCAAAACAAGACAATTACCTTCCTCAAGCTATAGACCTATTAGTCTACTGCTGTCTCTAAGCAAAATAACCGAAGCAATTATTCTAAATAGACTAGATGAATTTTTAGAAAACAATAGTATACTTATCCCTGAACAACACGGGTTCAGAAAATCACATTCAACAACGCATCAACTTATGAGAGTAGGAGAAATCATCACCCAGGGATTTCAACACAAAAAATGTACAGGAGCAGTTTCTCTTGATATTGCCAAAGCTTTTGATCGAGTTTGGATTGGTGGACTTGTACACAAACTCATTAATATTGGTCTACCCGACCCACTTATTAAAATACTAATTTCATATATTTTGGGACGAAAGTTCCAGGTTCGCATTGGTACTACATACTCAACACATAGACAAATCTTAGCTGGCGTGCCTCAAGGGTTCAAATTGGGACCAAGACTCTTTCTTATCTATGTGAACGACATTCCAACATCAACACTAACTTCCCTGCACCTTTTTGCGGACGACACATTTATACTAGCACAAGGTAGGAAAACATCATATATCACAGGATCGCTTAACAAACATTTAGAACAGATTAAGCTCTGGTTCGTTAAATGGAAAATTCTTATTAATGTAAATAAAAGTGTATCTATAATTTTTAACAAAAAAAGACTACTTCCACCAAGTGTAATTAAGATAAATAACGAAATTATACCATGGTCACAAACCTGTAAATACTTGGGAGTAACTTTCGACAGAAAATTAACATGGCACCCCCATCTGATCCAAATTATTAACAAATTTAAACGGCAAACAGCTACATTATACCCACTTTTCAACTGGAATTCAAAACTTTCCATGGAAAATAAAATGCTCATTTATAAAGCATATCTTCGACACTTATTTCCTATGCCTGCCCTATCTGGGGTTACACCCATGATAGTAAAATTAAAAAACTGGAAACACTCTCCAAAATAAAGCCCTCAGATGGGCAGTTAAGGCCCCCCTGGTTCATTAGAAACCAAAAAATCAGACAAGAATTAAAAATCCCTACCCTGAGAGAATTCTTCGCGAAAATAATGTATAACGTGATTAAAAATATTGATAAAACTAATAACGAAACAATAATTAGCCTTCCGTCCTATAATGATCTAACTACCCATAATAGATTGCATCCTCTCTGATTGCTCAGATATTGCCCAAAGTTTCCTCACCAACCACCATGAAATAAACTGTAAATAGAAAAAAAAATATCTTTGATAACAACTTCTTTGTATGGAAAAAAAGAGACTACTAGAAAGATAAAAGGATTTTTTTTGTTACATCTCATTCTATATGTGGAAAAAAAACTATTTAAAATAAAAATGAAGACAAAAAATGCATATATAAGTGTGCATACTAAATGTATATAAAAACAGATTTTTTGTAATATACATGTATATGCAAATACATAAAATATAAAAAAAATGAAGATAAATATATTGCATTACATACCAATTTATACCTTGTAAATATTATAGCGTGTATAAATTCTTGTAAATACCTTTACCTGTTCTTTTATGTAAATATTCCTATTTCTCTCAATTTATTCCTTAAATATTTCCTTTATTATTCTATTAGTTTCATTTAATTTAAATATATAAATGATAAATTAATCAACAATAATTTTTTAAATTCTGAAATAAATTTTATGAAATAACCATAGTCCCGTCCATTAAAATTTCTCTCATTTTAAGCCAATCAGATTCAAGTTATAGCTCACAGACCAAGAATCAGCTCTCTAATGAGGGTAGAGGATCGCCAGATCCAGGGACCTCTGAAAACTGCCAGCTGGCAATCACTTCACTTGAATACACGCACTCAAAGGAAAAACATTTTGAAACGTGTTCTCTGTACCTTAGAGTAAAATATAAAAAAAACTTCGTAGTATAAGGAGTAGTGTTACAGATGATGCTCTGCTATTATTCATAAAACATTCCTTTTGATATACTAAAATTAGTTTTTCAGATTATAGAAAAATAATATTTTTGAATGAATCTCGGCTGTATATTTGTCATAATCATATATCTTTAAGAAAATGTTAATCAATATGACTGTTCGTTTCAGTTACTTTGAAATCTACACACATCTTCATAAATTTATAATGTTATATCTTAAGGGGAAAATAGTTGCTATATATTTTTTTAAAAAAAACATTGTTCTTTTAAATTAACTCATTAAACCTATCCATGATATAAATTTTAATATTTTTCTTAATATCAAATTATTTTAATGATTGTATGTGTTTCATGCAAAATAATATTCGTAGAATGTCATAAAATATTTTATTCAATAAAATATATAGTGTATTTTTTTTATACTTTATAATACAGTGCCAGTTTTCATAAACAAAGTTTCAAAAACAAAACAAACTTAACATATATATTACGCCAGTTTATGAATGATAAGAAAGAGAATATAATGAGTGAATATGTATCACACCCATAGTGTTAATCAAACTATTGCTCATTCTTTTTGGAGAATTCTGAAAGAGACATTTCCAATTCAGAAATTTTACGTCAAACTGGCAGCTGAAAGTTAAAACATTGGATTTCAATTAAGCAGTTAGTGGGTTTGAATGTAAACTAGAGCTTGGATTTTCGTGGTGGTTCGGAATCTATTTTAAGCATAAGATCTCAGCCTAACTATCCCTCTTATGCAAAAAATGGCCTTTGACGATTTAAAAAAAAAAGTCAATCAAGAAATATAACAATTATATGGTCAATATAATGGTAATAAAGGTATTTAGTTTCTATGCGCTACAACACAGCCAGTACAACTTATCATGCTGAGTATCATATTATTCAATTGAGACCTTTGACCTTGCGTAGGAGACATCCTAGGATCTATGGCATTTTGAGTCCACTGCGTAAAATGTCTTCTGAGAAGACTTTTTAAAGACAGTAGAAGGTATTTCCGTGTTTCAAGGGATAAAACATCGAAAGATCACAAGTACTCTCTCCAGCAGACATGCATGCAGTGACCGAAGTAAAACATCTATCTACCGTTGTTCAACAGTTTCTATAATTAAACATGGAAGCTTACACTACGAAGAGTACTGTCAATTTTTTACATCACGGTGAGCCTTAAAATAGAGACACAAGCTAAGATCTTGAAGAAATCTATAGCACTCACAATTATCGTAATCCAAAGAACCGAAATACATGTAGCTGGTGATGGACAGGTAGCAATTCGTCGGCCTTTTATATTCTGCCTATTTTCTATAGGATTAAAATCACCTGAAGATGCTCAGCATCACCAAACATGTGATATTCTCATATTTAAAGTACTAGTCTACGATGTTCACATAGAAACAACGGAATTGTTGTCATGTTTATAATTTGAACATGCATATATGTTCTGAAATTCAAAATAATTTCACTCCAAATGAAAAACCCAGTATCACTGAAACGGTAGAATTCAATGTTATTGTCACAGTTAATACAATACACTGACGTTCTCCATAGGTAGGTCTGAGGTGAATCAGATTCCAAGCGAAATCTTATCTCATCAAAAAAATATACACGTTCACTGTGCAGATGCCCAGATTGCATGCCCTATATTTAGACTAACTGCCGATGGCAGTTAACTACTAGAAGGACACATCTGACAAGGTTAATAATATTTGAACCAAACTGTGCGAACCGTTTATGCACATAGCTATTCTGTTAATGTAAAATCTTATAAGAACCTATTGATCTATCTACAGTGTCAATTAGTCTTTTGACACTGTAGGGTCGTCGCTGAGGCTCGCGAAGTCAAAGGTTCTATAATGCGATTCTATCCACCGAGAGAAAGGCACTAAATAGTATAATAATTAAAACAAGTTTTTTCAAAAATCTTCAATTTTATTTTGATCGATATATTAATTTTATTCAAGAAAATACATTTTAATATAATAATTATTAAGTCATGTTGAGAAATACAAATCGCGAAGTCTGCGGAGGATCAAATGTGAAAGATATATTTGGTTGTTGATAAAAGTCGAGAGGGAAAAGGAAGAAAGGGAACAACTGGTGAAGCTTTTTGCATTCTTATACAAACAAAAATCCAACTATTTTAGTATTTCTATATTAATAATAAGTTTAAGTAGCTTGGATCTTAGTAAAAGCTATGTTCATTAAATCGTGTTTTCAACTATTGTCTTCTTTAATAATTTACGTCATTAATTCGCTGGAGTTTCTTTTGCGTCAGTTGTCCAACAAATTCTTTCTCGTTTGTCCCTGGTAATGGATTTTTCCAGAAAAATCTATTTTTTTTTTTTTCAAGAATCTCGCCAAGTCAAAAAATTATTAGAAATGCCGTTTTTAAAGCAGAATATACGTCTGAATTCCATTAAATGTTTGCCCAAAATCTGTGTATTTAAGATTTGTTTCAAATATTATAAGGCAAATACAAGTAACATAAATTTTTAACCGTTATATAACTTAAATGTAATTCTGAATTTATATATTTGATTCATGAACCTGAGAATAATAAATATTTGTTGTACGTAAAAGCATGTACATTAGTTAAATGAACAGTTAAGATTTGCATAAACTCAACTCGTATTCATTTAATTAAGTAACATATTTTTCTAAAAATAAGAAAACACTTTATTGATCATAAAAGGTATGAGCCTCTGAAGAAAAGTAGACTCCTGATTAAAGCCACAGATATAAAACACATAAATAATAAACCACAACGTAAACCAATGATAATGATTTATAGATTAATAATCAACTTGTGATATTAAGCAGAGGTTTAATGAAGGTAGGGGGATGGATTCTTGTTGTCTATTAAATCTGATGTAGCCTTTAATATGAAAACACATGGAATAATAGAGATTATCCAGTCAACAGTGTATATAACTTTGGTGAGAAAAGTATTATTGTGAAGATCTCTATTGTTTTATTGCAATTCTATAAGCTGAACGAGGGGAACTTTGAAGAAGAAATAGAAATTTGGCTTTTCTTCTATAGATATAAAAATGTTTCTAAATCAAATGCTTTATACCCATATTTACTCCAACTAATTTGAAGCAGAAAAAATTTTCCAGCAAAACGATGACTGGAAGAACATAAAATATTAATTCCGAAAAATCCATCGCTTAATTTCAAAGAAAAGAATTTAACCTTCTTATGCTTAAAAAAACAAATTCTGAATAGTATTTATTTAGTTAAACGCTATAGTAACAATTTATAGAATTTTATCAACATAAAAAAATACACTGTTTAGAAAATTAACAGGTCAAAACTTCAAATCTATAAAATGTGCCACTCAAATGTCAGAGCCGTTGCAATATTGCAATTCAAATTCATATGTGGTTGTCTGTGACGAATCTCTTCATGGAGTAAAAATCAGAACTGAACACCAGAAAAGGTGAACGGTTCAAATTTGAAATTGTAATCATCATCTTGTAGATTGTTCGGATTTATACGTAACTGTTGTCACAATCATACTAGTTTAAACATGTCTCCTGCAGTATTAAAATTTTCTGCGAATATTTCCACTTTGTTTACTGAAGTTCCGATTCTTGATCGTTTTATGGAAGCTAAACGCTTTGGATTCTCTGTAATCGAAGCTGATAATTTATAGGATAGTAATCGTACAAATTTAAAAGCCCAAAAAGAATAATCTGGATTGGAATTGTTATTAATGCACACACCGGCACGTAAGTTCTTAAAAGAAAATTTGGCTTAATTTCCTTCAGATAAATATACGTATTTAATAAAAATTTTTTATATTTTAGCGGAACTAGTTCAGTGTCCCCATATATTGGCGAACGCGGCGATTTTTTTTCGTTGCCAAGCTAATCGCGCCTTTATTAAAACGGGAAATTTCCCGAATTTCGATCGAAAAATAAACATTTTAGAAAATTTAAAAAGGGAAATAAATATAAATGATGGACATACTTGATATGAAGTTCAGCTGATATTCCAATTGGTATGTTTATAACATTTTGTTCGTTGTCACCAGTGTCACATTTCATTAGAAAATTAAAAAAAGCATGCAAAAACTATTTTTTAATATACAATTTTTAAAATTTAAAAAATAACATGAAAAATGTAGCTTTTGAGAAGGAATGCTCTTCAATTATGTGTTCCGTTTTGTATCCCCTTAAAATTTAAGTAATATTTAAAATTTTAAACAATTTTAATTTAGAATTTGAAAACCAAAAACCATGCCTAATAGATTTTTCAGTGTTAAATTGCTTTCCATCAATACTTTACTTACAAACAAAAGGAAAACCATCGGAATAGCCTTTCTTTGGGGTAATCTTCATTTTTGATTCACATTTTCTACAATTCGCGTATTTTAATAAGCCTATTTCCGTTAGAAAATTAATTAACAATTGTGGATCTTGAGCTAATTGAACTAAAAAATTCTATTAATAATTCCAGGTTTTCCAACTCTTGGCCTAGAGCTTGAAGTATTAAAATACCCATCATTGGTTTCTTTAATTTTAGCTAAAATAATATGTTGAAATTTCTCAACAACACTATGAGCATGAGACAGGGAAATATAACAATAAATTAACAAAAATGTATAAGATAATAATAAATTAAATTGATAAGATAATAAATATATATAATAAATTAATCAAATAAAAAGAAATAATATAAAAGAAATTGTAAAAAAGAAAAATTTACCATGATTAAACGCTGGTGACAAAGAAACACAACTGGGGAAAAATCCCCTAATTGCACCAACAGCAAACAAAAGACAAATGGCTTCCAATTCCTTAAGAAATGTAACACAAAGAATGTTCTCAAACAAAGAAAGTCGAAGAAAAATTTAAATGGCTGTAAAACTTATGTAAAACACGAGAAAAACAAATAGTGGCAACAAAAAATAAGAATAGTAATAAAACTGAATTTGGCAACACCACAATAAAAACAAAAGCTGAAATCGGCAACACTACGATGTAAACAAAGGGCATCAGATTTGGTGAGAAAACATGTATGGGGATACTGAACTTATACAAGATTAGCAAAGTATTCTAATTTGTTAAATCAAAACATGACGTTTAAAAAAATCTTGCTATATTAAATGTTTGGATCTTTAAGAAAAAAATTTTTAGATACATTTATTTTACACATAAATAGATTTAGTTTTTTTCAAATATTGCACACACATTCCTATCTGTTATATTCTAACATCATATTAAATGAATTTCTATGTATAGTTGTCTTGAAATGAAATAATATGTATGTATATGTAAACTCAAACACTTACTGCTAAGCAATTTGGAAGGGCAAGACAACTGTGTATGGCTTAAAAACAAACACTTATTAAGACATGATTAAAGAATAACAGTAGTATGGAAAATGTAAACTTTTTTTTTTAAATAGAAATAATTATTATTAGTAAATATTTCAGACAAGCATTTCTAGTATCTAAATGGTACTTATTAAGACATGATTAATAAATAACAGTAGTATGGAAAATGTAAACTTTTTTTTTAAATAGAAATAATTATTATTAGTAAATATTTCAGACAAGCATTTCTAGTATCTAAATGGCATGAGAAAATTATTTATGAAAAATCAGTTTTAAATGTGATATTTAATTGTTTTGGATACTTACTATATTTAAAACCTGCCTTATAATGCTAAAGTACTAAAATTGCTTCATACTTCCTATGATAAATGAGTTGCTATCTGAAGAGATTTTAGGAATTCATTTTCATCTATCAAGTAGCGTATCGTCATCTTAAGGACGGAATAAAGTCTGGTTTTGCTGAAACATGCCACCTATGCAAACATATATGTAAGATATTCTAATGCATTTAACTTGAATACACGTTGACATCCGTTCTCCTTTTTGTCTATGCTACAATCATATACTCTGATTTTTACTTTATGATATCTGGGATTATCATTCGTTAAATTAAATTTTTTATACTGGTGTTGCTTAAAGTAAGGTTCCGTATACCATCCTAATAATTTTAGATGCACAAATATCTTTTGTTAATTTATGTAACTCTTTGTGGTTGCTAATTGATTTTTTCATTCTTTCAACTCTGTTTTACTGTGCAGACATTTTGTACAATTGAAGATTTATTCTTAGCGCTTTTACATTTCATACCAGAAAAAAAAATGGGAATATCACACTTAAGACTAAATCAGGTTATCTATGGATAACAATTCCAATCTTTCTATTTACTTGAAACTTTACATAAGTCTATCATATAACTCAAGGAATAAAGGGTTGAAATATTTTTCTTTCTCTGGTTTCACTATTTTAGGATGTAAAGAAAGTAGCATGTGTGTTGTGTATACCAAATCAAATCAGATATACCATTTGTGTTTTGCCATATATTTCAGATCATTTTCAATTATGCAGCAGAACTACCAAATCAGTAAAAGATGATGGAGCTGTACATGTTTGATGCGATTTCTAATTTTCGCGCCAAGAGCTCCACAGCTCTGTCGCCAATCCAAATTATGTGATTACGTGCAATATTCAGCTGCCAATGCTGATCGCCTTCGAACTCCACATTTGAAAATGTGTGTGTTGAATTCCAAATATTAAAATTCTAATAAGTAGAAACAAATTTACTAAAATTAGAATTTTAATATACCGTGCAATTTTGCTCCCTTTAAAAAAACTTCAGTGTAGCTAGTACAGTGACAATCGGGCAAAAAGCTTAACTTCTGACTTTCATTTAGCCATGCGTGTGAAGCCCACCTTCAAAAAATTTCAGTACGACACAATTTAACACTAACATCAAACACTCAATAAAGCTTAGTTAAAGATGTATTTACTTATGTAAACATGCTTTTTTTTTAAAAAGAACTAGAGTTTCTAATAATTGTTCTGGATGAAATTTTAATGTAAAATAAAATAACTTTAATCATTTTTTTATTACTTACAAAAATATATATACTAATATTTCTATTGATTTTATTTAGAAATAGGAAGCTCTGATGATCCTGATACTTTTGGATATGCTTGTATTCCTGGGAAAGAACATGAATTTCGAGAATCGATTGAGATAGCTATAAAATTAGCTAAAGCTTTAAATTGTAAAATGTTAGTTTATATATTCAGAATTGGTTGTCCACTATAATTTCATGCCAGTTTATTTTGAAAATTTATAATTATTTTCATCTACTAATCTAGAGTATATTTAAGTAAACAAAATTTTTAATCCTTCTTACAAAACCTTTTTTAATTCTACACAAAATCAAATGATATGTTGAAAATATCATCCCATGTTTAGATTATAGTATATTTTTATTTGTAAGGGAATTTTATATGTACCATAGGCAATGAAGTAGTAATATCATAAATTAAAAGCCATGTGATTTAATTTTACACAGTACTAAACAGTTCCTTTGCTTATTATATAATATTATATGCATTGAGAAAATACTGCAACTATCATAAAACATTGTCATAACTAATTAATTTAAAAATTTAAATATGTATTTATTACAGTTATATCAAATTTAACAAGAGAAAATAATTGTGGGTACTAATTAGAGGTTAAAAAAAAAAAAAAAAAACCCTGCTGATTTGTGAAATAGTCATTTTAACAAATTTAATTTATAAACAACAAAATTTTTAAACTTTAATACTTAAAAAATTGTAGCATTATGGAAAAGAAATAAATGTTGGAAGAAAAGAAAAACACAAGCTTAAGAGAGAGACACATGTGTTACGGACTCCTCTTGAGATTGATATTTTAATTAGCATATAAAATGAATTACTTTGCTTGAAAATATTAGCTATGTTTAACTGGAAATAATAATAATATGATACATTTAATATTTTACAGATTTTTTCTGAACAACACATATATTTTTTCCTGAAAGCCTTTTTCTTACATGTAGTGGATAAAATATTGTTTCATTAATAATTTTATGAATGAAATTTTTATTATAATAATTGAGAGAGTCCTGAGATAAACAGATTTTTCTAGATAAAAAATTGTAATTTCTGGTTAAACTATTGAGTACATTGGCATAACATATGATACAGAGAAGTTCATTTAAATATTTATTCGTTCCAAAATAAATATTCACTTTTGATGTACAAATTTTAAAGTGAAATGCGAACAGTTAAATTTCTTGATTATATAAAAATATAACTATTGAAAATTGTAATCGTTTAGATTCAATTACATACTTTAAAATTGAAGCAAATATAATTATTTTTATATTTAATTACTTATTATAACATCAATTAGAAGTCAATATAATCATTTTCCTGACATTGTTTGAAATGAGTTGAAATTATATTGCTCTTGGTATAAGATCAGGTCAGTAATATTGTATGTAACTCATTTTGATGTGCTTCTTTTATTGTTTTCTTTGTATTTGAAATACATGTTTTTTATGATATATTTTTTATAAATTTATCTTAATTTTTTTGTAAGCTTTTCTTCAAATGTTAATATTACATAAAATATTGTTTAGTCCAGAATTTTATTATTTTAAGTAAATGCAAATATAAAACTTAACATAACTGATTAAAAATTATTAGTCTTTTCTGTCTGAGTACATAATACATCTAGGGAGCTCTCATATTTTGATATTTTGCAATCTAACTTGATTTTTTATATCTTTCATTATATAAAGTTTGATCTTGTGCTAAAACTACTCAGATCGACTGAGATATGAAGAATGTGGTGTTGATGGGTTTTATGTTTTTATACATTAAGGATTTCTAAGGTTTAAAAATTTAAAGTATCAAATTTCAATAAAAATATATAAATGAATGTAATCATAAAAACTTATTTTTCTGAGAAGTGAAATGTGTGAAATAATTTATTGTCCACATTGAGAAATTAAGTAAGCTAAAAAAAAAAAAAGAAAAAAAGCATCACTTTCACAGATTTAATATTACTAATTTCAATGTAAATAAAACTAGCTTTTCTCAATTAATAATTTGTAATTTTCAATCAATAAACTTGTATATTTTTCTTATACTCTGTATATAGTTTTATATTTTTCGTGCTTTACTGATACTCTTGTGTATTTTATATATTTTTTATTTATTTTTAATATGTAATTTATTTGTTTCAGGGTTCACATCTTAGCAGGCATAAATCCAGGAACTAATTCAGCTTTAATAAAAAAGACATACATGGATAACATTAGCCTTGGTGCCATATTGTTAATGGAGGCAAGTGAAAAATATATTTTTAGAAATGTATTTAAAAATTCTGTTGGTTAATTTTATAATTCTAAGCTATAAATACATAGATTTAAAATTACATGTATTTTCAAAAATTTTAATTTATTACTTTTACTTTTTTATTTACTGTAACTAATGTTACTTCTTAAGATACTTAATTTTTTCTAAGATTTTCATCTTAGGTAGTTAATAGAACTTTAATGTACAAACAGTGTATGATTTTTAAAATATACGATGAGATTATTTCAATTATTATTTTAACTAGCACATCCAAACTTAATATCTAAAACTTGAAATTCAAATTGAAAATATAGTAGGTTTTTGCTTCCTGCTATTTAATAAATTTTGGTTGTAGTTGAGTCAGTACATATGCAGTTATTGCTTTTATTGACTTTTTTGTACAATAAATAAAAACTAAAGTTTTGAGCTTTTTTGAAATATTGTAATCACCATCGTTATATATTTAACAGAAAATTTCTGCACTGTATAATTAATGGTTTGTTTAATTAAAAGTTGGTGAGATGTCATTTAACTAACTGTAAAAGAATTTTTTATGCACAACTTTTTACTAAATTTGTTGTAGTTAATCATTGAAAATGGCTTTAATTTGATGTAAACGTTTTCTTTTATTTGTGTATTATTGAAGTTTTTTCTGCTAATCAAAACTTGCAATTTCTACTAACCTCAAGCTTCTATGGCTGTAAAACAGGGTGTATACCGCTGGAGAATGATTTATAATTCCAAACAACAATTTTATCCAAATCGATTGAATATCCCAGTTACTTTAAGATTTTGCCTAAGTTAAAAAATTTTCATTATAGTGGAATTCAATTGTAATGAAAACTTAGTTTATAAAAATTCCATGTTGAAAATATAATACCATTAATCAAAAATATTTTCTTACTGGGTAACAGTTTTAATCGTGATCTTTCAATTGAAGCAAAAACATTGATGTTATGAAAACAGCAAATACTGTTGATATTGAGTAAACTGATTTTACTTAAGAATAGTCAATGTTAATATTTATATTTATAGGCAGATATAGATTCTGTTATTGAACCAATATGCCCAAAAGTGAAGCCATCATACTATTTACACAATTTTGATTTTGGTAAATATGATTACATTTTTTTTCTTTTTTGTGAAAGCTATGTACTTCTAGATTGTAATTTGCGTACTTCTATTTCAGCTTTGGAATGCGTGCAATTAATAAACAATGAGCATTTAAAACTGTTATTGGTGAGAATTTTTCCTATTTAATATTTTAAGCTATTTTTAATATACCCGTATATTTTGAAATTTTGTGTTTGATTACCTGTTTAAAATTTAACTAACTTTACTGCATGTATGGTGTATTTACATAATGTTTTAAAATTTAACTTTATATGTACACAGGGAAATGTATAAATAGTTTAAGCTGGAAGAAGTTAAATGAAATGCCTTAATTTTTAAGTACAAAATGGGATGTTCTTTTGTATCTTTGTTGACTGATACCATGAATCTAATTTTAATAGTAATAAGAATAACTTATAAGTGTCTCTCAAACCATCTTTTTGACTAAAAATTTTTCTTATTTATTTATTTATTTTTGAAAGTATATTTCTTTAAATGATATGAGAAAAGTGTTTGGAAATACTTTTATCTTTGGTGTAATAGTGCTCAAAATTTTAAGTGGTTATTTATTGTGACTTCATAATTCTGTTACATTTCATATGTGCTTCTGTAGCTCTATGGTAGATTAAATGAAGAACAATACACTTTTTGAATCAAAATAATTTTGCATTCTTAAATTTATTAATTGATAAGTAATGCTTTAATTATTTATGAGACAACTTTGATTTAAATTGTTTATAACTGATTTCTTTTATCATTATTTTAGGATGTTTATCAATTAGAAATGATACATGGAAATACTTTAGAACTGCTGGAGTATTTCTTAGCTCATTCTGGTAATGTCAATATTGTTTAATTTTCTAACGAAACTATAAATTAATAGCTTGTGTAAATTTTTATGTATAATTTTACGTAATATTTTTCATATAATTGTTTATGCATCTTTTTTTATGAATTAACATAACCTAAAATGAAAGATGGAATTATTTTAGTTTTCATGTTACAGTATATATTTAAAAGTATACTCTTTGGTATATTTAGAACATATGTTATAGTTTTAAAAAAATTAATACATTTTCATGAATGTAATTAAACATCTGTTTTCAGTTATTTAACTAACAAGAGTCTAAAATATTAATTGTCCTTTATTTTTTCTTTCATTATTGTTTGGTAATAATAGTACTTGAAATATTTTAAATATAAAGAATGAGTACATTACACATGCAAAATTTTTTAATTCATTTGTTACTTTCATGATTTCTTAATATAAATGTACATAAATTTTAAATGAACTGTTTATTATATAACATGTTATAGGGCACATGCAGGTATCTCAAGCTCCAAATAGAGAGGAACCTTCAGTTAAAGGTCTGATTGACTATAAAAAGGTTTTCCGATTTTTGGAATTACAAAGACATGCAGGTTACATCGGTTTAGACTACACTCCTTCAAGTATGTAAATTTTAATGTGTATATTTTAATTGAGCAATTGAAAATTCAATTCTACACATGTTCTCGAATTTGCCTTCTATTTCAGGTTATTTTTGTGAAACGCAGTGCATTGCTTACAATTATTTCAATTTCTTCAGGTTTTTCAATTTATTCAAGATGATAATCAACAATTTAAAAAATTGAATGTACTGAATGTGATTGCTAGTTATTTTTATGGAAATAATATTTTTTTCCTTCCTAACTTGAGGAAACAAGTCTGCTTAAAAAATTCTAATCTTATTTTAAATTTAAAGACTGCTTTACAAAAAAAAAAAAAAAAACAAATTTCATTCTTTTAAATAATGCAGTCTAATGTCATTAATAAGAAAAGGCAAAAGTTTCCACATTATTGTTGTTGAAAAGTTTTCCTTTTTCAAATACTGATTGCTGGGAACTTTTATTTAATTTTCTCATTAAATTTTAGTAATTAATAATTTTTGCTGTCCAGCATACTTTCTTTCTTGTTAATTCATTAGTATGTCTTCTCTTATACTTGCTCACTTTTTGGTTATAATATTAAAAATTAGCGTTTCTGAACACATTTTGATGGTCAAAACTTAGTGGTCTATTGTTAACACTGATTGCAGTTCAAGGGAAATTAGTTAATGAGCACACTGTTGTATGCAACCAATTTGAGATTGTACCAATGAATATTTTTTTCAAAGGTTTGTGAGGGCTGGTTGCGTTTTTAATAAATTTATAATGTGTTGATCACATTTTTCAAGTATGAAAATATCGATATAATATGAACTGTGTTTCAACAGAATCCAAGAAAATTACCAGGCTTGAAATTCAGCAAATCAGTAACAATCAAGAAGGTTTCAGGTAAATATTGTAAAAAAATGAAAAATAAAAAGTAAATAAAAAAGCAGATTCCTTACAAAACTCAAACTCATGTTTCATAATTACAATTATCTGTTTTGTCAATGCTATTGTTCATACGAGAGACAATGTAAAATTTGCTATGACTATGATTTGGTAGAGCCTACTTTTAATCAGACGTTTGCATCAATAAGCAAAATTGTAGAGGATTGAGAATAATCATTTTGCAGTCAAAAATGTCTCCACTTGAAACGGTCTCTTTCATGCCCATTGCCAAGCCATGGATTCATCACTGCGATATTTGATGTGTGATATTTCAAAAATTGAAAAAATGATGTTATTGTTATGATCCAAAATGACCATTGTTTCAACAAAATGGAATTCGTGCAAGACATGGCACAACATTTTCTCTGTGATAGTTCTTTGTATTGTTCATTCTGGTTGTGGTTTTTACACAGGGTCCTGGTATGAGAATCACTTATACTCTTTATCTCAAACTTGAGATTTATTTTTTCTAACAAAGCTAAAAATAAAATTTACTCTAATAATTCAAAAATTATCACTTATCTTTATACATGTGTTCAGAAGCTTATTAAAAACAATGATATGTTGACACTTCAATATGTTTTGCAGAATTTTGTTATTTATCTGCACCATATCATAACAATTGATCTGTAGTTTATTAAATGTATAAAAAAATTCAATTCAAATATCCAATTACTCTTAAAATTTGTATAAAATTTATAAGCTCAGTAGATTTACAAAATTTTATTGCATATTTTATTTAGCTCTATAATTTTTACCTTATACTCAAAATTAAACTGTGGTATAAATATTAACTTTCTGAACTTCGTTTTCTATTACATTTTGAAGGAACATAATTAGTTACTCTTTCTTTAAAAGAAAGTTGAAATGTTAATACAATTCAATGAAATGTTATAATTGATTGTTAAGTAATCAAAATTACTATAATAGACTCTTTATGACTTAAAAATTATTTACTAATCTATTATAAGAATCGATTAGATAAAAGCAATTTAGCAATTAATTTCTTCACCATATGTAAAATAATTTGAGTGTTCTTCTGTTTGATTTTTTCCATATAATATTATTTTGTTTAATTTTTGCCTTGCTTCTTAAAAATTGTGGGGAAGGATTTTAAGCAAACACTTTTGCCTACACCCATGTCCTTACTGTAAGAGTATTTTAATATTTGAGCTTAATATACTTGTTATAGTATTTAATTCTGTTCAGTCTAGTTATCATTCTCATTTAATTTCTTAAGCTTGCTTTCAACAGATATATTGAGGCATGTGCACATTTAATATATAATAATAAGCTTGTATTTTCTATCAGTAGAACAGTGATAAATTACTTATTAGTTGTTTCTACTAAATTTCCTTAAAAATCATTGATATTTCTTGTTTAAAATAAAAGTATACTTGAATTTCCATAACTGATTGAGTACAAGAGTTCGTGGATTTGACTTTGAACGCTGTGCATAGATGTGTGTTTCCGAGGATTCAGAAATTATTTCCTGCGATAGATCCTGATCATATTAGTTCTCATGAAGAAAAATGATAAAGAATAACAAATGAAATCAAAATAGCAGATGGAAATTATTGTTACAGTTTTTGGAATTTTACCCGATTTTTTCATTCGTTTTTATCTATTCCTCTTATTTTATGATGCTAGTTATCCTTTATGAAAATGCATCCACAAAACATGTTCTTAAATCTGTGTATTCCTTTTTCAAATAAGAAGATTGAATGATTGTGAATAATAATATATGATCACCTTATACTTCAAGAAAGTGATCAGCAGGTTCTGCTAATTAAAAATTTAATACTGAATTTGCATATTTTGAATGTGTTTTATGTTTTTGTTAATGCATAATTTATACTTCCCCTTCACATATGTTTAGAAAATTCTCATGGGAATACTTTTAACTTTAATGATCACAAAACGGAGCTATTTTAATTCAATAATTAATGTCCTTTAGTAACTTTTATTTAGCAGCAAATTTAAAAGAAATAAATGTTCCTATAAAAGTTTTCAAAAATATTTAAAATATCAGTGACTGGTCTTTGCAACTATGAATAAATTTGACTTAAGTTCCAAAGCATTGTAAATCAATTCCTCTTTAATAGTAAACTCTAAATCAGACTTAAAAATTCATTTCAGAACCAGATATTTGAAGAAAATATTTATGGCATACACACTGAAGCAATTCTTAATCAATTTGATATTGTAGATCTGTGTAGTTTAAAATAAATTTTGTTACAATTTATTTATCATGAGTAAGAGGACAACATGTATAATTAACTTATTAATAAGCCACACATAAACCATAGTTCACTATTCTAGTAGTATAGCAATTTTACTTTTCTAACTAGATTAAAGCACCCTATTGGGGTGAGGTTATATTGTTTAATGAAATATAATTGGAAAAAAAGTGCATTCATCAACTTTTTTGTCTAAAAATGATAATGGTAATTTCTTTTTAGCACTTCATAACACTTTACTTTAAAGCATATATTTCTGATAATTCTCTTTAAAATTTCTTCATATGAGAGGTATATCTAGTGAAAATACTTCTTGACATTGAAAGTGAAAAGTTATTCAATAAATTTAATCAAAAACAAAGTTTCTTTTGTTTCAATGTTACGCTCAATGGAAACATTTTTTATTATTTATTTAATGGTCAAATTTATAAAGTCCTGCTGCTTAAAATAAATTTTGAACCACAAATATCAATTCTGAGAGAAGAATCAAACAATTAATATGCCTAATAAGAATTATTTTATTGTGATATTGCCACTTTTTATATTGTATCAGGATTTTAGAAAATTTATCAGTTCTATACACCAAACAGTTTACATTAATGATTGTAATAAAAGGTTAATGATTAAAATGTAACAACTTAGGACCTTCTAATTCAGTGAGTCTTCACTTAATGAGTTATACATAAAATGATGGGATTTTTGATGGAAATAGTAAGTACAGTCAAAACTTAACTTGATTATACTTTAATAATTCAATCAAATACTATGAAATCAAAATATCCATTAACGAATAAAATTAAATATTTTTTGGAAAAAAATTATCAAGTCTTGTAGTAAATTAATTTTCCTAAAGGGTTTGTGTGAAACATAAACTTAGAAATAATTAATATTTTACTAGAAATATATAAACATTTTTATTAACTCTACAGTTTTTTAATGTTTCTATTTATTTCATTTATTTTTAATTAAATTTTAAATTCCTGTAAAAATATGTATTTAAATTGCTCTATGTTTGTTAAAATTATTATTAAAACTAAATATTAATAATTAAAATTAAATATTATCATTAAAATAAAGTAAGATTACAGGTGTGAAAATGTTTTTTTGTTTCTTTCATCTAATATTTACACCAGGCTTTTTTTATTGATAAATGCAAAAATGCTTTCTTTTGTATAAAACATTATAAAGCTTGTATTCTTGAAATGTATGCATTATAAGTATTAATAATTATAATTTTTTATAGGCACTACTGAAGAAAGTCTGAAGTTCCTAGAACCGTCTGATACTGAATACTTCAAAGTTACTATATAATCTATTTTGTCTTATAATATATGATTTTGTTTTTTCTGATTATAAAGATTTCACTATAAATTGGGATCATTCTTTTCCTTTGTGTTTTTGCCATATATTTTATCATAAGTTGACAAAAGTATTAACAATTACTTTACCAGAAACTTTCTTATTGGAAATTCTTACCACTTCTAGTTTCTATTGTTATTGAAATTAATTCAGGAACAAGTTCTACATTAAAAAAATCGAAATATATTTTAAATAGAAAATACTCAAATATTAAAACTTTGGTTCTTCTATGATAACATTTGAAATATGAGTATATTGATTGAAGTATTCATATTTCTGTTCTAGAGATAGTTAATGATTATTAAAAGTTTTTATGAATAGGTTTCTATAATGTATTTCAAAATTCAGATTTTCTGTTTCTTGTGTAATAAGAACAATTATAAAACGTATCACCGCTGAATTTATTATTACTGAATGATTCCAATGCATGTCCACATGGGTGGCAACGAGAAAGCTGACATTCTTGCCAAAGGTGCTAAGGTAATTCCCAATTTTCCAACAACCTGATGCACACTATTTCTGATGCAATGGCTAGCCGAAAATAACTTGCTTCTTCTCAAAAACAGTCCATCTCTGCTCTAAACTGTAACTGTGCTATCACCCCAACCGTTGTCAAATTAAGAAATAAGCACAGCTAGGAAATGATAAGATCTCCTGATACCATAGAAGCTACCGCAGCTGTCCTCACTGTACAGGCACTGAACTCTCTCCCGACCATATATTTAATTGCCCTGGCATATTGGCAAAGCTCTTCAGGATCCATCTCCTTTCCTAATATCAGCTCCTTTATTCCTGAAAAGTTATAGATGTGGCCAGAGCTAACTTGGACTCTTGTGGATAAATTTGATTCCATTACTTTACTGGATAGGACAACAATAACAATTCTGGGTGAGTCATAAGTTTTTTCTAGGTGAGTCATACATCAATAGATCAGTTTATTATTTCCATCTTGGGCTGACTAAACTATAAAATTCACTATTAACGGGATCATATTTTGAATTGTAATTGCATCAAAAATTTTCTAAAATAAAGATGATAGGTTAATAAAACTTGCTTTGTAGTTAAACTGGTGCTGGTTTTAGTATTTCTGTAGAAATTTCATTTTAAATTATAAATTAATTTGAATTATTGAAAATTTAAATTTGTATTTTTGTAATTAATCACATTGAAAATGATAAACTCTAGAAAAAACAACAATTTACCTTTTCAGCAGAAATTAGCAACCTTTGTAAAAGAATTTTATTTTTTAATTATTTAAAATATTTATGATGCACGTTCAGTGTCAATATGTTTAAAAATATATTAATATAATTTATTTAAAAACTGTATATTTATTAAAGATTTGAATAATGGGGTAATTTCTAACCTTTCTTTAATAATTAATATAAAGTATCCCATTTCATGTTAATACTAGAAGAATGAAAAAGTGTTTATTTTGTTCCATGTAACTGTCACATTAAATGAACTCAGGCATAGGACATTTTAGATCTCAACGAATGTAATCTAGATGCATCATATTTAACACATATACCAACTTTTCACCCAATCAAATTACAATATTTTCTTACTCATCTAACACTATGTAGGGCATTAATAAGTAACTGTTTCAAGAACTGTGCTAAGTACCTTAAATATATGTATTTTGTTAAATAAAATATTTTAGAATAAACGGTTCTACTGTCTGGTTAATATTTTCAGGATATAATATTTCTGCACCATGGCAATTTTTGTTGAAAGTTAATGTTGAGCTATAAATAAATTGTAAACAGAAAAATAATGCAGAAATTTGTTCATGTTTATGTAGTTTCTTGCGTTTAAAAAAATTAATATTTTAAATTTTGACAGCGACATGATTACTAAAGTTAAATAATTCAGAAACAATTACAAGTTAATATCAAACTGAATGTTTTAATTATGTATAATACAAATTTTGAAACTTCTTGTTTGTGATAGAGATATAAGATATAGCTATAGAGAAATATTAGTAAAATTAAGAATATTCTTTTTTCTTCATGAGAAAAAGAAAAATGATTTTAAGTGTGCAATTCTCAACTTAGTTTCATGCACAAAGCAATTTTTAATTGAATTGGAATTCACTTTATCAAAAAAACTAATTAGTGAAATAAAAATATTGTGAAACATAATGTTATTATATACAGAAAATGAAAATTTGAATACATAAGTTTTTATTCTTAAATTTATGGGTGTTTTAGTCTTGATAAGTTTTTAGCAATACAGAAATGTAATCTACTTCTAATATCTGTATGATAAATAGACTATGTATTCGCAATGGGTAGGAAGTAACTATTCACTTTTTTACTTTATTTCTCTTACTTTTTTGCATGTTAATTTCAACATAATGTGATTTTCATCATATATGAATAATTTGTAAATTTTGCTAAAACTTTAAGTATATCTTAAAAGAATAACAAATCTGCCACACTTGTGTTTACCTTTCAAAATGGAATGCAAAATAATAATTTTCAAGTATGAAAATTATTTTACTCATTTAAGATGCAGCAATACAGGTTTATTGCAATAATTTAAAATAGCTTCTTTTTAATTTAGTAGTTCAAAATAAATTCTTTTGTTATCATTATGAGCCACATATAATGTAGACAAGCCTATATGCCAAGATAGGACCTTTCTTGGCTGCCTAAATTGGACCAATTTTAGCAGCCAAGCCTTGTCCCATCTTGGCAACCCAGATAGGTTCAGCGTAGGTTGCCAAGCTTGGACGTATCTTGGAAACCCACATTGATCCTATATAATGAAATGTAGACCATTCATTATTGGCCCAATATTGACCACCAATACTGGTCCCAGCTAAAGCCATGATTAGCCAATATAGGGCCAAGCTATTTTGCTACTTAGGAATTCGCTTCGAAATATGGATCTCAATATTTTTCTTTCATTTTTCAATAATAACTATTTGAATTAATTGAGTGTAAGATATCTTTAAAATAAAATTATACTCGTTTTCTTACTACACTTCTCATATTTGTATAAGCAAATGAAATCGATTTTATCTAAAAGTTTGTAATCAGAAAATATTAACCACTCTGCATATGAAAATCTGGTTTTCATATCATCTCCATCAAACTCTAATAAAATAAAATGATTTAAAATATAATTTCATAAAAATATTTTTTTCTTTCTGTAAAGATTCGACAAAAATAGTATTAATTTATCTGAAATAATGTCACCATATATTTATTGTAAATTTATTAACTATGAGTTTCAGTGTAGTTAGAGAGAGAGCCCCCATGTTCAAAAACCAATCGTTGAGGAAAAAAAATCATGTCAAATCTTCAATGCAGTAATCTGCAAAATGATATGTAATTATAAAATAGACTTTTAATGAATATGGAATATTTTTATTTTCAAATAATATTAATAGTTTGAATAAATACTTAAGTTAATTAAACAACTATTGTGTGTGTGGTTATTATAAAAAAAAGTATACTCTCAAGATTATTATTAATAAAAATTTAATTTTTGTTATGAGGAATATTTTTATTATAATTCTCTCTGATGCTTTCAACTAATCATTGCATGTTGCTCATGCAGAGATTTTGAATTTGGCGACAATAAATCAAAGTAATTTTAAGTGTTCCAGGATCATAAACAAAAATTTCATTAATATTTATCAAAAAGCGGGAAAATATTTCTATTGAACACAGTGCTGCTTTTTTTTTTTTTTTTTTTTTAAACAGTCATGTTTACTTTTAAAAATATTTCACACATTTCTAAATTTTGAGATTTTTACTTTGGTTTAAACCGAATAATTCAAAAGAATAAGTGTAAATATCTATTGTATCGCCCTCAGTCTTGGTAGGCTGAAATATAGGTAGACATGGAATCAGTCTCACACAAATCAATATTCTAAACTAAATATTTGTTTACAAATTTACAGGATACTTTATTAGAACTCTCATAAGTTGTAGGCTATAGGTCAACTGATGAATTCCTCACTTTCTGAAAAGTTCACTGCACATTCAGTTGGGAAAAACTCTCTGGTACTAGGAAACTAGACTCCTGAATTACTCACTCGTGAAACAGTTCTCAGAGAGTCACTCTGTAATGTCGACGATCCTCTACGGAGAGTACTGGAGCTTCCCAAAATACAAGTTCGTGGTCTGGTGTCAGTTTCCTCGATCTCGAACTAAAGACTGCTCACTCTTCTCTTTCGGTCACTTTGACTTGTGCGCTCCGGGACAGATTCGAGACAAGTATCAGGAAACCATATGTAGGTCGAAGTTCTTCTAACCACAACTTCTGTATATACCAGCTTTTAAAATCGCTTATGTATATACAAACTTTTCCTTAACATCTGCAGCTCCAGGAACTTCTAGATCCATCATATGAGGTCACTCTTCGACTCATATATCCGGACGTTTAACCAATTCGAATCAGAAAGAGTGAAGAGACATTAATATTTTCGAACGCATCTTGCAGCAAAACGATGACTTGAAGAACCTTAAATATTGATTCAGAAAAATCTGTCGCCTACTTTCAAAGACAAGAATTTAGTCTTCTTTTGCTTAAAAAATAAAATATTGAATAGTATTTATTTAAACCCTATAGTAACAATTTATAGAATTTTATTAAGTTAAAAAAGATGCACTGTTTAGGTAAATCACAAGTCAAAACTTCAAGTTTATAAAATGTGCCAACTCACATGGCAGGTACGTTGCAATATCGAAATCAAATTCTTATGTGGTTGGCTGTGACGAATTTCTTCATGGAGTAAAAATTAGAACAGAACACCAGAATAGGTGAACGGTACAAATTTGAAATTGTAATCATCATCTTGTAGATTGTTCGGATTTATACGTAACTGTTGTCACAATTATACTAGTTTAAACATGCCTCCTGCAGTATTAAAATTTTCTGCGAATATTTCCACTTTGTTTACTGAAGTTCCGATTCTTGATCGTTTTATGGAAGCTAAACGCTTTGGATTCTCTGCAGTCGAAGCTCATAATTTATACGATATTAATCGTACAGATTTAAAAGCACAAAAAGAATCATCTGGATTGGAATTGTTATTAATGGACTCACCGGCACGTAAGTTTTTAAAAGAAAATTTGGCTTTATTTCCTTCCGATAAACATACGTATTTAATGAGAATTTTTTTTTATATTTTAGCAAAGTATTCTAATTGTTTTAATCAAAACATGACGTTTCAAAAAATCTTGCTATATTAACTGTTTCGATCTTTAAGAAAAAAAATTTTAGATACTTTTTGTTTACATATAAATGGATTTAGTTTCTTCAAATAATGCACACACATTTTTATATGTTATATTCTAACATCATATTAAATGAATTTGTATATATAGTTGTCTTGAAAGGAAATAATATATATGTATATAAGAACTCAAACACTTGCTGCTAAGCTTTGTAAGGGCGAGACAACTGTGTATGGCTTAAAAACAGAAAACACTTATTAAGACATGATTAAAGAATAACAGTAGTATGGAAAATGTAAACTTTTTTCTTAAATAGAAATAATTATTATTAGTAAATATTTCAGACAAGCATTTCTAGTATCTAAATGGTACTTATTAAGACATGATTAATAAATAACGGTAGTATGGAAAATGTAAACTTTTTTTTTTAAATAGAAATAATTATTATTAGTAAATATTTCAGACAAGCATTTCTAGTATCTAAATGGCATTAGAAAATTATTTATGAAAAATCAGTTTTAAATGTGATATTTAATTGTTTTTGATACTTACTATATTTAAAACCTGCCTTATAATGCTAAAGTACTAAAATTGCTTCATACTTCCTATGATAAATGAGTTGCTATCTGAAGAGATTTTAGGAATTCATTTTCATCTATCAAGTAGTGTATCGTCATCTTAAGGACGGAATAAAGTCTGGTTTTGCTGAAACATGCCACCTATGCAAACATATATGTAAGATATTCTAATGCATTTAAGTTGAATACAAGTTGACATCTGTTCTCCCTTTTGTCTATGCGAAAATCATATGCTCTGCTTTTTACTTTATGATATCTGGGATTATCATTCGTTAAATTAAATTTTTTATACTGGTGTTGCTTAAAGTAAGGTTCTGTATATCATCCTAATAATTTTAGGTGCACAAATATCTTTTGTTTATTTATTTAACTATTGGTGGTTGGTTATTGATTTTCATTCTTCCAACTCTGTTTTACTGTGCAGACATTTTGTACAATTGAAGATTTATTCTTAGCGCTTTTACATTTCATACCAGAAAAAAAAAAATGGGAACATCACACTTAAGACTAAATCAGGTTATCTATGGGTAACAATTCCAATCTTTCTATTTACTTGAAACTTTACATAAGTCTATCATATAACTCAAGGAATAAAGGGTTGAAATATTTTTCTTTCTCTGGTTTCACTATTTTAGGATGTAAAGAAAGTAGCATGTGTGTTGTGTATACCAAATCAAATCAGATATACCATTTGTGTTTTGCCATATATTTCAGATCATTTTCAAACATGCAGCAGAACTACCAAATCGGTAAAAGATGATGGAGCTGTACATGTTTGGTGCGATTTCTAATTTTCGCGCCAAGAGCTCCACAGCTCTGTCGCCAATCCAAATTATGTGATTACGTGCAATATTCAGCTGCCAATGCTGATCGCCTTCGAACTCCAGATTTGAAAATGTTATATTTTTGAATTCCAAATATTAAAATTCTAATAAGTAGTAACAAATTTACTAAAATTAGAATTTTAATATACCGTGCAATTTTGCTCCCTTTAAAAAAACTTCAGTGTAGCTAGTACAGTGACAATCGGGCAAAAAGCTTAACTTCTGACTTTCATTTAGCCATGCGTGTGAAGCCCACCTTCAAAAAATTTCAGTACGACACAATTTAACACTAACATCAAACACTCAATAAAGCTTAGTTAAAGATGTATTTACTTATGTAAACATGCTTTTTTTTTAAAAAGAACTAGAGTTTCTAATAATTGTTCTGGATGAAATTTTAATGTAAAATAAAATAACTTTAATCATTTTTTTTATTACTTACAAAAATATATATACTAATATTTCTATTGATTTTATTTAGAAATAGGAAGCTCTGATGATCCTGATACTTTTGGATATGCTTGTATTCCTGGGAAAGAACATGAATTTCGAGAATCGATTGAGATAGCTATAAAATTAGCTAAAGCTTTAAATTGTAAAATGTTAGTTTATATATTCAGAATTGGTTGTCCACTATAATTTCATGCCAGTTTATTTTGAAAATTTATAATTATTTTCATCTACTAATCTAGAGTATATTTAAGTAAACAAAATTTTTAATCCTTCTTACAAAACCTTTTTTAATTCTACACAAAATCAAATGATATGTTGAAAATATCATCCCATGTTTAGATTATAGTATATTTTTATTTGTAAGGGAATTTTATATGTACCATAGGCAATGAAGTAGTAATATCATAAATTAAAAGCCATGTGATTTAATTTTACACAGTACTAAACAGTTCCTTTGCTTATTATATAATATTATATGCATTGAGAAAATACTGCAACTACCATAAAACATTGTCATAACTAATTAATTTAAAAATTTAAATATGTATTTATTACAGTTATATCAAATTTAACAAGAGAAAATAATTGTGGGTACTAATTAGAGGTTAAAAAAAAAAAAAAAAAAAAAAAAAAACCCTGCTGATTTGTGAAATAGTCATTTTAACAAATTTAATTTATAAACAACAAAATTTTTAAACTTTAATACTTAAAAAATTGTAGCATTATGGAAAAGAAATAAATGTTGGAAGAAAAGAAAAACACAAGCTTCAGAGAGAGAGAGAGAGACACATGTGTTACGGACTCCTCTTGAGATTGATATTTTAATTAGCATATAAAATGAATTACTTTGCTTGAAAATATTAGCTATGTTTAACTGGAAATAATAATAATATGATACATTTAATATTTTACAGATTTTTTCTGAACAACACATACATTTTTTCCTGAAAGCCTTTTTCTTACATGTAGTGGATAAAATATTGTTTCATTAATAATTTTATGAATGAAATTTTTATTATAATAATTGAGAGAGTCCTGAGATAAACAGATTTTTCTAGATAAAAAATTGTAATTTCTTGTTAAACTATTGAGTACATTGGCATAACATATGATACAGAGAAGTTCATTTAAATATTTATTCGTTCCAAAATAAATATTCACTTTTGATGTACAAATTTTAAAGTGAAATGCGAACAGTTAAATTTCTTGATTATGTAAAAATATAACTATTGAAAATTGTAATCGTTTAGATTCAATTACATACTTTAAAATTGAAGCAAATATAATTATTTTTATATTTAATTACTTATTATAACATCAATTAGAAGTCAATATAATCATTTTCCTGACATTGTTTGAAATGAGTTGAAATTATATTGCTCTTGGTATAAGATCAGGTCAGTAATATTGTATGTAACTCATTTTGATGTGCTTCTCTTATTGTTTTCTTTGTATTTGAAATACATGTTTTTTATGATATATTTTTTATAAATTTATCTTAATTTTTTTTTGTAAGCTTTTCTTCAAATGTTAGTATTACATAAAATATTGTTTAGTCCAGAATTTTATTATTTTAAGTAAATGAAAATATAAAACTTAACATAACTGATTAAAAATTATTAGTCTTTTCTGTCTGAGTACATAATACATCTAGGGAGCTCTCATATTTTGATATTTTGCAATCTAACTTGATTTTTTATATCTTTTATTATATAAAGTTTGATCTTGTGCTAAAACTACTCAGATCGACTGAGATATGAAGAATGTGGTGTTGATGGGTTTTATGTTTTTATACATTAAGGATTTCTAAGGTTTAAAAATTTAAAGTATCAAATTTCAAGAAAAATATATAAATGAATGTAATCATAAAAACTTATTTTTCTGAGAAGTGAAATGTGTGAAATAATTTACTGTCCACATTGAGAAATTAAGTAAGCTAAAAAAAAAAAGAAAAAAAGCATCACTTTCACAGATTTAATATTACTAATTTCAATGTAAATAAAACTAGCTTTTCTCAATTAATAATTTGTAATTTTCAATCAATAAACTTGTATATTTTTCTTATACTCTATATATAGTTTTATATTTTTCGTGCTTTACTGATACTCTTGTGTATTTTATATATTTTTTATTTATTTTTAATATGTAATTTATTTGTTTCAGGGTTCACATCTTAGCAGGCATAAATCCAGGAACTAATTCAGCTTTAATAAAAAAGACATACATGGATAACATTAGCCTTGGTGCCATATTGTTAATGGAGGCAAGTGAAAAATATATTTTTAGAAATGTATTTAAAAATTCTGTTGGTTAATTTTATAATTCTAAGCTATAAATACATAGATTTAAAATTACATGTATTTTCAAAAATTTTAATTTATTACTTTTACTTTTTTATTTACTGTAACTAATGTTTCTTCTTAAGATACTTAATTTTTCTAAGATTTTCATCTTAGGTAGTTAATAGAACTTTAATGTACAAATAGTGTATGATTTTTAAAATATACGATGAGATTATTTCAATTATTATTTTAACTAGCACATCCAAACTTAATATCTAAAACTTGAAATTCAAATTGAAAATATAGTAGGTTTTTGCTTCCTGCTATTTAATAAATTTTGGTTGTAGTTGAGTCAGTACATATGCAGTTATTGCTTTTATTGACTTTTTTGTACAATAAATAAAAACTAAAGTTTTGAGCTTTTTTGAAATATTGTAATCACCATCGTTATATATTTAACAGAAAATTTCTGCACTGTATAATTAATGGTTTGTTTAATTAAAAGTTGGTGAGATGTCATTTAACTAACTGTAAAAGAATTTTTTATGCACAACTTTTACTAAATTTGTTGTAGTTAATCATTGAAAATGGCTTTAAGTTGATGTAAACGTTTTCTTTTATTTGTGTATTATTGAAGTTTTTTCTGCTAATCAAAACTTGCAATTTCTACTAACCTCAAGCTTCTATGGCTGTAAAACAGGGTGTGTACCGCTGGAGAATGATTTATAATTCCAAACAACAATTTTATCCAAATTGATTGAATATCCCAGTTACTTTAAGATTTTGCCTAAGTTAAAAATTTTCATTATAGTGGAATTCAATTGTAATGAAAACTTAGTTTATAAAAATTCCATGTTGAAAATATAATACCATTAATCAAAAATATTTTCTTACTGGGTAACAGTTTTAATCGTGATCTTTCAATTGAAGCAAAAACATTGATGTTATGAAAACAGCAAATACTGTTGATATTGAGTAAACTGATTTTACTTAAGAATAGTCAATGTTAATATATATATATTTATATTTATAGGCAGATATAGATTCTGTTATTGAACCAATATGCCCAAAAGTGAAGCCATCATACTATTTACACAATTTTGATTTTGGTAAATATGATTCCATTTTTTTTTTTTGTAAAAGCTATGTACTTCTAGATTGTAATTTGCGTACTTCTATTTCAGCTTTGGAATGCGTGCAATTAATAAACAATGAGCATTTAAAACTGTTATTGGTGAGAATTTTTCCTATTTAATATTTTAAGCTATTTTTAATATACCCGTATATTTTGAAATTTTGTGTTTGATTACCTGTTTAAAATTTAACTAACTTTACTGCATGTATGGTGTATTTACATAATGTTTTAAAATTTAACTTTATATGTACACAGGGAAATGTATAAATAGTTTAAGCTGGAAGAAGTTAAATGAAATGCCTTAATTTTTAAGTACAAAATTGGATGTTCTTTTGTGTCTTTGTTGACTGATACCATGAATCTAATTTTAATAGTAATAAGAATAACTTATAAGTGTCTCTCAAACCATCTTTTTGACTAAAAATTTTTCTTATTTATTTATTTATTTTTGAAAGTATATTTCTTTAAATGATACGAGAAAAGTGTTTGGAAATACTTTTATCTTTGGTGTAATAGTGCTCAAAATTTTAAGTGGTTATTTATTGTGACTTCATAATTCTGTTACATTTCATATGTGCTTCTGTAGCTCTATGGTAGATTAAATGAAGAACAATACACTTTTTGAATCAAAATAATTTTCCATTCTTAAATTTATTGATAAGTAATGCTTTAATTATTTATGAGACAACTTTGATTTAAATTGTTTATAACTGATTTCTTTTATCATTATTTTAGGATGTTTATCAATTAGAAATGATACATGGAAATACTTTAGAACTGCTGGAGTATTTCTTAGCTCATTCTGGTAATGTCAATATTGTTTAATTTTCTAACGAAACTATAAATTAATAGCTTGTGTAAATTTTTATGTATAATTTTACGTAATATTTTTCATATACATGTTTATGCATCTTTTTTTATGAATAAACATAACCTAAAATGAAAGATGGAATTATTTTAGTTTTCATGTTACAGTATATATTTAAAAGTATCCTCTTTGGTATATTTAGAACATATGTTATAGTTTTACAAAAAATTAATACATTTTCATGAATGTAATTAAACATCTGTTTTCAGTTATTTAACTAACAAGAGTCTTACATATTAATTGTCCTTTATTTTTTTCTTTCATTATTGTTTGGTAATAATAGTACTTGAAATATTTTAAATATAAAGAATGAGTACATTACACATGCAAAATTTTTTAATTCATTTGTTACTTTCATGATTTCTTAATATAAATGTACATAAATTTTAAATGAACTGTTTATTATATAACATGTTATAGGGCACATGCAGGTATCTCAAGCTCCAAATAGAGAGGAACCTTCAGTTAAAGGTCTGATTGACTATAAAAAGGTTTTCCGATTTTTGGAATTACAAAGACATGCAGGTTACATCGGTTTAGACTACACTCCTTCAAGTATGTAAATTTTAATGTGTATATTTTAATTGAGCAATTGAAAATTCAATTCTACACATGTTCTCGAATTTGCCTTCGATTTCAGGTTATTTTTGTGAAACGCAGTGCATTGCTTACAATTATTTCAATTTCTTCAGGTTTTTCAATTTATTCAAGATGATAATCAACAATTTAAAAAATTGAATGTACTGAATGTGATTGCTAGTTATTTTTATGGAAATAATATTTTTTTCCTTCCTAACTTGAGGAAACAAGTCTGCTTAAAAAATTCTAATCTTATTTTAAATTTAAAGACTGCTCTACAAAAAAAAAAAAAAAAAAAAAAAAAAAAAAATTTAATTCTTTTAAATAATGCAGTCTAATGTCATTAATAAGAAAAGGCAAAAGTTTCCACATTATTGTTGTTGAAAAGTTTTCCTTTTTCAAATACTGATTGCTGGGAACTTTTATTTAATTTTCTCATTAAATTTTAGTAATTAATAATTTTTGCTGTCCAGCATACTTTCTTTCTTGTTAATTCATTAGTATGTCTTCTCTTATACTTGCTCACTTTTTGGTTATAATATTAAAAATTAGCGTTTCTGAACGCATTTTGATGGTCAAAACTTAGTGGTCTATTGTTAACACTGATTGCAGTTCAAGGGAAATTAGTTAATGAGCACACTGTTGTATGCAACCAATTTGAGATTGTACCAATGAATATTTTTTTCAAAGGTTTGTGAGGGCTGGTTGCGTTTTTAATAAATTTATAATGTGTTGATCACATTTTTCAAGTATGAAAATATCGATATAATATGAACTGTGTTTCAACAGAATCCAAGAAAATTACCAGGCTTGAAATTCAGCAAATCAGTAACAATCAAGAAGGTTTCAGGTAAATATTGTAAAAAAAATGAAAAATAAAAAGTAAATAAAAAAGCAGATTCCTTACAAAACTCAAACTCATGTTTCATAATTACAATTATCTGTTTTGTCAATGCTATTGTTCATACGAGAGACAATGTAAAATTTGCTATGACTATGATTTGGTAGAGCCTACTTTTAATCAGACGTTTGCATCAATAAGCAAAATTGTAGAGGATTGAGAATAATCATTTTGCAGTCAAAAAATGTCTCCACTTGAAACGGTCTCTTTCATGCCCATTGCCAAGCCATGGATTCATCACTGCGATATTTGATGTGTGATATTTCAAAAATTGAAAAAATGATGTTATTGTTATGATCCAAAATGACCATTGTTTCAACAAAATGGAATTCGTGCAAGACATGGCACAACATTTTCTCTGTGATAGTTCTTTGTATTGTTCATTCTGGTTGTGGTTTTTACACAGGGTCCTGGTATGAGAATCACTTATACTCTTTATCTCAAACTTGAGATTTATTTTTTTCTAACAAAGCTAAAAATAAAATTTACTCTAATAATTCAAAAATTATCACTTATCTTTATACATGTGTTCAGAAGCTTATTAAAAACAATGATATGTTGACACTTCAATATGTTTTGCAGAATTTTGTTATTTATCTGCACCATATCATAACAATTGATCTGTAGTTTATTAAATGTATAAAAAAATTCAATTCAAATATCCAATTACTCTTAAAATTTGTATAAAATTTAAAAGCTCAGTAGATTTACAAAATTTTATTGCATATTTTATTTAGCTCTATAATTTTTACCTTATACTCAAAATTAAACTGTGGTATAAATATTAACTTTCTGAACTTCGTTTTCTATTACATTTTGAAGGAACATAATTAGTTACTCTTTCTTTAAAAGAAAGTTGAAATGTTAATACAATTCAATGAAATGTTATAATTGATTGTTAAGTAATCAAAATTACTATAATAGACTCTTTATGACTTAAAAACTATTTACTAATCTATTATAAGAATCGATTAGATAAAAGCAATTTAGCAATTAATTTCTTCACCATATGTAAAATAATTTGAGTGTTCTTCTGTTTGATTTTTTCCATATAATATTATTTTGTTTAATTTTTGCTGCTTCTTAAAAATTGTGAGGAAGGATTTTAAGCAAACACTTTTGCCTACACCCATGTCCTTACTGTAAGAGTATTTTAATATTTGAGCTTAATATACTTGTTATAGTATTTAATTCTGTTCAGTCTAGTTATCATTCTCATTTAATTTCTTAAGCTTGCTTTCAACAGATATATTGAGGCATGTGCACATTTAATATATAATAATAAGCTTGTATTTTCTATCAGTAGAACAGTGATAAATTACTTATTAGTTGTTTCTACTAAATTTCCTTAAAAATCATTGATATTTCTTGTTTAAAATAAAAGTATACTTGAATTTCCATAACTGATTGAGTACAAGAGTTCGTGGATTTGACTTTGAACGCTGTGCATAGATGTGTGTTTCCGAGGATTCAGAAATTATTTCCTGCGATAGATCCTGATCATATTAGTTCTCATGAAGAAAAATGATAAAGAATAACAAATGAAATCAAAATAGCAGATGGAAATTATTGTTACAGTTTTTGGAATTTTACCCGATTTTTTCATTCGTTTTTATCTATTCCTCTTATTTTATGATGCTAGTTATCCTTTATGAAAATGCATCCACAAAACATGTTCTTAAATCTGTGTATTCCTTTTTCAAATAAGAAGATTGAATGATTGTGAATAATAATATATGATCACCTTATACTTCAAGAAAGTGATCAGCAGGTTCTGCTAATAAAAATTTAATACTGAATTTGCATATTTTGAATGTGTTTTATGTTTTTGTTAATGCATAATTTATACTTCCCCTTCACATATGTTTAGAAAATTCTCATGGGAATACTTTTAACTTTAATGATCACAAAACGGAGCTATTTTAATTCAATAATTAATGTCCTTTAGTAACTTTTATTTAGCAGCAAATTTAAAAGAAATAAATGTTCCTATAAAAGTTTTCAAAAATATTTAAAATATCAGTGACTGGTCTTTGCAACTATGAATAAATTTGACTTAAGTTCCAAAGCATTGTAAATCAATTCCTCTTTAATAGTAAACTCTAAATCAGACTTAAAAATTCATTTCAGAACCAGATATTTGAAGAAAATATTTATGGCATACACACTGAAGCAATTCTTAATCAATTTGATATTGTAGATCTGTGTAGTTTAAAATAAATTTTGTTACAATTTATTTATCATGAGTAAGAGGACAACATGTATAATTAACTTATTAATAAGCCACACATAAACCATAGTTCACTATTCTAGTAGTATAGCAATTTTACTTTTCTAACTAGATTAAAGCACCCTATTGGGGTGAGGTTATATTGTTTAATGAAATATAATTGGAAAAAAAGTGCATTCATCAACTTTTTTGTCTAAAAATGATAATGGTAATTTCTTTTTAGCACTTCATAACACTTTACTTTAAAGCATATATTTCTGATAATTCTCTTTAAAATTTCTTCATATGAGAGGTATATCTAGTGAAAATACTTCTTGACATTGAAAGTGAAAAGTTATTCAATAAATTTAATCAAAAACAAAGTTTCTTTTGTTTCAATGTTACGCTCAATGGAAACATTTTTTATTATTTATTTAATGGTCAAATTTATAAAGTCCTGCTGCTTAAAATAAATTTTGAACCACAAATATCAATTCTGAGAGAAGAATCAAACAATTAATATGCCTAATAAGAATTATTTTATTGTGATATTGCCACTTTTTATATTGTATCAGGATTTTAGAAAATTTATCAGTTCTATACACCAAACAGTTTACATTAATGATTGTAATAAAAGGTTAATGATTAAAATGTAACAACTTAGGACCTTCTAATTCAGTGAGTCTTCACTTAATGAGTTATACATACAATGATGGGATTTTTGATGGAAATAGTAAGTACAGTCAAAACTTAACTTGATTATACTTTAATAATTCAATCAAATACTATGAAATCAAAATATCCATTAACGAATAAAATTAAATATTTTTTGGAAAAAAATTATCAAGTCTTGTAGTAAATTAATTTTCCTAAAGGGTTTGTGTGAAACATAAACTTAGAAATAATTAATATTTTACTAGAAATATATAAACATTTTTATTAACTC
This sequence comes from Latrodectus elegans, assembly GCA_030067965.1. Classification (NCBI taxonomy): domain Eukaryota; kingdom Metazoa; phylum Arthropoda; class Arachnida; order Araneae; family Theridiidae; genus Latrodectus; species Latrodectus elegans. The sequence continues at coordinate 84,739,763 of CM057809.1, forward strand.
TACAGTTTTTTAATGTTTCTATTTATTTCATTTATTTTTAATTAAATTTTAAATTCCTGTAAAAATATGTATTTAAATTGCTCTATGTTTGTTAAAATTATTATTAAAACTAAATATTAATAATTAAAATTAAATATTATCATTAAAATAAAGTAAGATTACAGGTGTGAAAATGTTTTTTTGTTTCTTTCATCTAATATTTACACCAGGCTTTTTTTATTGATAAATGCAACAATGCTTGCTTTAGTAAAAAAAATTATAAAGCTTGTAATCTTTAAATGAATGCATTATAAGTATTAATAATTATAATTTTTATAGGCACTACTGAAGAAAGTCTGAAGTTCCTAGAACCGTCTGATACTGAATACTTCAAAGTTACTATATAATCTATTTTGTCTTATAATATATGATTTTGTTTTTTCTGATTATAAAGATTTCACTATAAATTGGGATCATTCTTTTCCTTTGTGTTTTTGCCATATATTTTATCATAAGTTGACAAAAGTATTAACAATTACTTTACCAGAAACTTTCTTATTGGAAATTCTTACCACTTCTAGTTTCTATTGTTATTGAAATTAATTCAGGAACAAGTTCTACATTAAAAAAATCGAAATATATTTTAAATAGAAAATACTCAAATATTAAAACTTTGGTTCTTCTATGATAACATTTGAAATATGAGTATATTGATTGAAGTATTCATATTTCTGTTCTAGAGATAGTTAATGATTATTAAAAGTTTTTATGAATAGGTTTCTATAATGTATTTCAAAATTCAGATTTTCTTTTTCTTGTGTAATAAGAACAATTATAAAACGTATCACCGCTGAATTTATTATTACTGAATGATTCCAATGCATGTCCACATGGGTGGCAACGAGAAAGCTGACATTCTTGCCAAAGGTGCTAAGGTAATTCCCAATTTTCCAACAACCTGATGCACACTATTTCTGATGCAATGGCTAGCCGAAAATAACTTCGCGCTTCTTCTCAAAAACAGTCCATCTCTGCTCTAAACTGTAACTGTGCTATCACCCCAACCGTTGTCAAATTAAGAAATAAGCACAGCTAGGAAATGATAAGATCTCCTGATACCATAGAAGCTACCGCAGCTGTCCTCACTGTACAGGCACTGAACTCTCTCCCGACCATATATTTAATTGCCCTGGCATATTGGCAAAGCTCTTCAGGATCCATCTCCTTTCCTAATATCAGCTCCTTTATTCCTGAAAAGTTATAGATGTGGCCAGAGCTAACTTGGACTCTTGTGGATAAATTTGATTCCATTACTTTACTGGATAGGACAACAATAACAATTCTGGGTGAGTCATAAGTTTTTTTTCTAGGTGAGTCATACATCAATAGATCAGTTTATTATTTCCATCTTGGGCTGACTAAACTATAAAATTCACTATTAACGGGATCATATTTTGAATTGTAATTGCATCAAAAATTTTCTAAAATAAAGATGATAGGTTAATAAAACTTGCTTTGTAGTTAAACTGGTGCTGGTTTTAGTATTTCTGTAGAAATTTCATTTTAAATTATAAATTAATTTGAATTATTGAAAATTTAAATTTGTATTTTTGTAATTAATCACATTGAAAATGATAAACTCTAGAAAAAACAACAATTTACCTTTTCAGCAGAAATTAGCAACCTTTGTAAAAGAATTTTATTTTTTAATTATTTAAAATATTTATGATGCACGTTCAGTGTCAATATGTTTAAAAATATATTAATATAATTTATTTAAAAACTGTATATTTATTAAAGATTTGAATAATGGGGTAATTTCTAACCTTTCTTTAATAATTAATATAAAGTATCCCATTTCATGTTAATACTAGAAGAATGAAAAAGTGTTTATTTTGTTCCATGTAACTGTCACATTAAATGAACTCAGGCATAGGACATTTTAGATCTCAACGAATGTAATCTAGATGCATCATATTTAACACATATACCAACTTTTCACCCAATCAAATTACAATATTTTCTTACTCATCTAACACTATGTAGGGCATTAATAAGTAACTGTTTCAAGAACTGTGCTAAGTACCTTAAATATATGTATTTTGTTAAATAAAATATTTTAGAATAAACGGTTCTACTGTCTGGTTAATATTTTCAGGATATAATATTTCTGCACCATGGCAATTTTTGTTGAAAGTTAATGTTGAGCTATAAATAAATTGTAAACAGAAAAATAATGCAGAAATTTGTTCATGTTTATGTAGTTTCTTGCGTTTAAAAAATTAATATTTTAAATTTTGACAGCGACATGATTACTAAAGTTAAATAATTCAGAAACAATTACAAGTTAATATCAAACTGAATGTTTTAATTATGTATAATACAAATTTTGAAACTTCTTGTTTGTGATAGAGATATAAGATATAGCTATAGAGAAATATTAGTAAAATTAAGAATATTCTTTTTTCTTCATGAGAAAAAGAAAATGATTTTAAGTGTGCAATTCTCAACTTAGTTTCATGCACAAAGCAATTTTTAATTGAATTGGAATTCACTTTATCAAAAAAACTAATTAGTGAAATAAAAATATTGTGAAACATAATGTTATTATATACAGAAAATGAAAATTTGAATACATAAGTTTTTATTCTTAAATTTATGGGTGTTTTAGTCTTGATAAGTTTTTAGCAATACAGAAATGTAATCTACTTCTAATATCTGTATGATAAATAGACTATGTATTCGCAATGGGTAGGAAGTAACTATTCACTTTTTTACTTTATTTCTCTTACTTTTTTGCATGTTAATTTCAACATAATGTGATTTTCATCATATATGAATAATTTGTAAATTTTGCTAAAACTTTAAGTATATCTTAAAAGAATAACAAATCTGCCACACTTGTGTTTACCTTTCAAAATGGAATGCAAAATAATAATTTTCAAGTATGAAAATTATTTTACTCATTTAAGATGCAGCAATACAGGTTTATTGCAATAATTTAAAATAGCTTCTTTTTAATTTAGTAGTTCAAAATAAATTCTTTTGTTATCATTATGAGCCACATATAATGTAGACAAGCCTATATGCCAAGATAGGACCTTTCTTGGCTGCCTAAATTGGACCAATTTTAGCAGCCAAGCCTTGTCCCATCTTGGCAACCCAGATAGGTTCAGCGTAGGTTGCCAAGCTTGGACGTATCTTGGAAACCCACATTGATCCTATATAATGAAATGTAGACCATTCATTATTGGCCCAATATTGACCACCAATACTGGTCCCAGCTAAAGCCATGATTAGCCAATATAGGGCCAAGCTATTTTGCTACTTAGGAATTCGCTTCGAAATATGGATCTCAATTTTTTTCTTTCATTTTTCAATAATAACTATTTGAATTAATTGAGTGTAAGATATCTTTAAAATAAAATTATACTCGTTTTCTTACTACACTTCTCATATTTGTATAAGCAAATGAAATCGATTTTATCTAAAAGTTTGTAATCAGAAAATATTAACCACTCTGCATATGAAAATCTGGTTTTCATATCATCTCCATCAAACTCTAATAAAATAAAATGATTTAAAATATAATTTCATAAAAATATTTTTTTCTTTCTGTAAAGATTCGACAAAAATAGTATTCATTTATCTGAAATAATGTCACCATATATTTATTGTAAATTTATTAACTATGAGTTTCAGTGTAGTTAGAGAGAGATCCCCCATGTTCAAAAACCAATCGTTGAGGAAAAAAAATCATGTCAAATCTTCAATGCAGTAATCTGCAAAATGATATGTAATTATAAAATAGACTTTTAATGAATATGGAATATTTTTATTTTCAAATAATATTAATAGTTTGAATAAATACTTAAGTTAATTAAACAACTATTGTGTGTGTGGTTATTATAAAAAAAAGTATACTCTCAAGATTATTATTAATAAAAATTTAATTTTTGTTATGAGGAATATTTTTATTATAATTCTCTCTGATGCTTTCAACTAATCATTGCATGTTGCTCATGCAGAGTTTTTGAATTTGGCGACAATAAATCAAAGTAATTTTAAGTGTTCCAGGATCATATACAAAAATTTCATTAATATTTATCAAAAAGCGGGAAAATATTTCTATTGAACACAGTGCTGCTTTTTTTTTTTTTTTTTTTTTTTTTTTTTTAAAACAGTCATGTTTACTTTTAAAAATATTTCACACATTTCTAAATTTTGAGATTTTTACTTTGGTTTAAACCGAATAATGGAAAAGAATAAGTGTAAATATCTATTGTATCGCCCTCAGTCTTGGTAGGCTGAAATATAGGTAGACATGGAATCAGTCTCACACAAATCAATATTCTAAACTAAATATTTGTTTACAAATTTACAGGATACTTTATTAGAACTCTCATAAGTTGTAGGCTATAGGTCAACTGATGAATTCCTCACTTTCTGAAAAGTTCACTGCACATTCAGTTGGGAAAAACTCTCTGGTACTAGGAAACTAGACTCCTGAATTACTCACTCGTGAAACAGTTCTCAGAGAGTCACTCTGTAATGTCGACGATCCTCTACGGAGAGTACTGGAGCTTCCCAAAATACAAGTTCGTGGTCTGGTGTCAGTTTCCTCGATCTCGAACTAAAGACTGCTCACTCTTCTCTTTCGGTCACTTTGACTTGTGCGCTCCGGGACAGATTCGAGACAAGTATCAGGAAACCATATGTAGGTCGAAGTTCTTCTAACCACAACTTCTGTATATACCAGCTTTTAAAATCGCTTATGTATATACAAACTTTTCCTTAACATCTGCAGCTCCAGGAACTTCTAGATCCATCATATGAGGTCACTCTTCGACTCATATATCCGGACGTTTAACCAATTCGAATCAGAAAGAGTGAAGAGACATTAATATTTTCGAACGCATCTTGCAGCAAAACGATGACTTGAAGAACCTTAAATATTGATTCAGAAAAATCTGTCGCCTACTTTCAAAGACAAGAATTTAGTCTTCTTTTGCTTAAAAAATAAAATATTGAATAGTATTTATTTAAACCCTATAGTAACAATTTATAGAATTTTATTAAGTTAAAAAAGATGCACTGTTTAGGTAAATCACAAGTCAAAACTTCAAGTTTATAAAATGTGCCAACTCACATGGCAGGTACGTTGCAATATCGAAATCAAATTCTTATGTGGTTGGCTGTGACGAATTTCTTCATGGAGTAAAAATTAGAACAGAACACCAGAATAGGTGAACGGTACAAATTTGAAATTGTAATCATCATCTTGTAGATTGTTCGGATTTATACGTAACTGTTGTCACAATTATACTAGTTTAAACATGCCTCCTGCAGTATTAAAATTTTCTGCGAATATTTCCACTTTGTTTACTGAAGTTCCGATTCTTGATCGTTTTATGGAAGCTAAACGCTTTGGATTCTCTGCAGTCGAAGCTCATAATTTATACGATATTAATCGTACAGATTTAAAAGCCCAAAAAGAATCATCTGGATTGGAATTGTTATTAATGGACTCACCGGCACGTAAGTTTTTAAAAGAAAATTTGGCTTTATTTCCTTCCGATAAACATACGTATTTAATGAGAATTTTTTTTTTATATTTTAGCAAAGTATTCTAATTGTTTTAATCAAAACATGACGTTTCAAAAAATCTTGCTATATTAACTGTTTCGATCTTTAAGAAAAAAAATTTTAGATACTTTTTGTTTACATATAAATGGATTTAGTTTCTTCAAATAATGCACACACATTTTTATATGTTATATTCTAACATCATATTAAATGAATTTGTATATATAGTTGTCTTGAAAGGAAATAATATATATGTATATAAGAACTCAAACACTTGCTGCTAAGCTTTGTAAGGGCGAGACAACTGTGTATGGCTTAAAAACAGAAAACACTTATTAAGACATGATTAAAGAATAACAGTAGTATGGAAAATGTAAACTTTTTTCTTAAATAGAAATAATTATTATTAGTAAATATTTCAGACAAGCATTTCTAGTATCTAAATGGTACTTATTAAGACATGATTAATAAATAACAGTAGTATGGAAAATGTAAACTTTTTTTTTAAATAGAAATAATTATTATTAGTAAATATTTCAGACAAGCATTTCTAGTATCTAAATGGCATTAGAAAATTATTTATGAAAAATCAGTTTTAAATGTGATATTTAATTGTTTTTGATACTTACTATATTTAAAACCTGCCTTATAATGCTAAAGTACTAAAATTGCTTCATACTTCCTATGATAAATGAGTTGCTATCTGAAGAGATTTTAGGAATTCATTTTCATCTATCAAGTAGTGTATCGTCATCTTAAGGACGGAATAAAGTCTGGTTTTGCTGAAACATGCCACCTATGCAAACATATATGTAAGATATTCTAATGCATTTAAGTTGAATACAAGTTGACATCTGTTCTCCCTTTTGTCTATGCGAAAATCATATGCTCTGCTTTTTACTTTATGATATCTGGGATTATCATTCGTTAAATTAAATTTTTTATACTGGTGTTGCTTAAAGTAAGGTTCTGTATATCATCCTAATAATTTTAGATGCACAAATATCTTTTGTTAATTTATGTAACTCTTTGTGGTTGCTTATTGATTTTTTCATTCTTCCAACTCTGTTTTACTGTGCAGACATTTTGTACAATTGAAGATTTATTCTTAGCGCTTTTACATTTCATACCAGAAAAAAAAAATGGGAACATCACACTTAAGACTAAATCAGGTTATCTATGGGTAACAATTCCAATCTCTCTATTTACTTGAAACTTTACATAAGTCTATCATATAACTCAAGGAATAAAGGGTTGAAATATTTTTCTTTCTCTGGTTTCACTATTTTAGGATGTAAAGAAAGTAGCATGTGTGTTGTGTATACCAAATCAAATCAGATATACCATTTGTGTTTTGCCATATATTTCAGATCATTTTCAAACATGCAGCAGAACTACCAAATCGGTAAAAGATGATGGAGCTGTACATGTTTGGTGCGATTTCTAATTTTCGCGCCAAGAGCTCCACAGCTCTGTCGCCAATCCAAATTATGTGATTACGTGCAATATTCAGCTGCCAATGCTGATCGCCTTCGAACTCCAGATTTGAAAATGTGTATTTTTTTGAATTCCAAATATTAAAATTCTAATAAGTAGAAACAAATTTACTAAAATTAGAATTTTAATATACCGTGCAATTTTGCTCCTTTAAAAACTTCAGTGTAGCTAGTACAGTGACAATCGGGCAAAAAGCTTAACTTCTGACTTTCATTTAGCCATGCGTGTGAAGCCCACCTTCAAAAAATTTCAGTACGACACAATTTAACACTAACATCAAACACTCAATAAAGCTTAGTTAAAGATGTATTTACTTATGTAAACATGCTTTTTACTTAAAAAGAACTAGAGTTTCTAATAATTGTTCTGGATGAAATTTTAATGTAAAATAAAATAACTTTAATCATTTTTTTATTACTTACAAAAATATATATACTAATATTTCTATTGATTTTATTTAGAAATAGGAAGCTCTGATGATCCTGATACTTTTGGATATGCTTGTATTCCTGGGAAAGAACATGAATTTCGAGAATCGATTGAGATAGCTATAAAATTAGCTAAAGCTTTAAATTGTAAAATGTTAGTTTATATATTCAGAATTGGTTGTCCACTATAATTTCATGCCAGTTTATTTTGAAAATTTATAATTATTTTCATCTACTAATCTAGAGTATATTTAAGTAAACAAAATTTTTAATCCTTCTTACAAAACCTTTTTTAATTCTACACAAAATCAAATGATATGTTGAAAATATCATCCCATGTTTAGATTATAGTATATTTTTATTTGTAAGGGAATTTTATATGTACCATAGGCAATGAAGTAGTAATATCATAAATTAAAAGCCATGTGATTTAATTTTACACAGTACTAAACAGTTCCTTTGCTTATTATATAATATTATATGCATTGAGAAAATACTGCAACTACCATAAAACATTGTCATAACTAATTAATTTAAAAATTTAAATATGTATTTATTACAGTTATATCAAATTTAACAAGAGAAAATAATTGTGGGTACTAATTAGAGGTTAAAAAAAAAAAAAAACCCTGCTGATTTGTGAAATAGTCATTTTAACAAATTTAATTTATAAACAACAAAATTTTTAAACTTTAATACTTAAAAAATTGTAGCATTATGGAAAAGAAATAAATGTTGGAAGAAAAGAAAAACACAAGCTTCAGAGAGAGAGAGAGAGACACATGTGTTACGGACTCCTCTTGAGATTGATATTTTAATTAGCATATAAAATGAATTACTTTGCTTGAAAATATTAGCTATGTTTAACTGGAAATAATAATAATATGATACATTTAATATTTTACAGATTTTTTCTGAACAACACATACATTTTTTCCTGAAAGCCTTTTTCTTACATGCAGTGGATAAAATATTGTTTCATTAATAATTTTATGAATGAAATTTTTATTATAATAATTGAGAGAGTCCTGAGATAAACAGATTTTTCTAGATAAAAAATTGTAATTTCTTGTTAAACTATTGAGTACATTGGCATAACATATGATACAGAGAAGTTCATTTAAATATTTATTCGTTCCAAAATAAATATTCACTTTTGATGTACAAATTTTAAAGTGAAATGCGAACAGTTAAATTTCTTGATTATGTAAAAATATAACTATTGAAAATTGTAATCGTTTAGATTCAATTACATACTTTAAAATTGAAGCAAATATAATTATTTTTATATTTAATTACTTATTATAACATCAATTAGAAGTCAATATAATCATTTTCCTGACATTGTTTGAAATGAGTTGAAATTATATTGCTCTTGGTATAAGATCAGGTCAGTAATATTGTATGTAACTCATTTTGATGTGCTTCTCTTATTGTTTTCTTTGTATTTGAAATACATGTTTTTTATGAGATATTTTTTATAAATTTATCTTAATTTTTTTTTGTAAGCTTTTCTTCAAATGTTAGTATTACATAAAATATTGTTTAGTCCAGAATTTTATTATTTTAAGTAAATGAAAATATAAAACTTAACATAACTGATTAAAAATTATTAGTCTTTTCTGTCTGAGTACATAATACATCTAGGGAGCTCTCATATTTTGATATTTTGCAATCTAACTTGATTTTTTATATCTTTTATTATATAAAGTTTGATCTTGTGCTAAAACTACTCAGATCGACTGAGATATGAAGAATGTGGTGTTGATGGGTTTTATGTTTTTATACATTAAGGATTTCTAAGGTTTAAAAATTTAAAGTATCAAATTTCAAGAAAAATATATAAATGAATGTAATCATAAAAACTTATTTTTCTGAGAAGTGAAATGTGTGAAATAATTTACTGTCCACATTGAGAAATTAAGTAAGCTAAAAAAAAAAGAAAAGAAGCATCACTTTCACAGATTTAATATTACTAATTTCAATGTAAATAAAACTAGCTTTTCTCAATTAATAATTTGTAATTTTCAATCAATAAACTTGTATATTTTTCTTATACTCTATATATAGTTTTATATTTTTCGTGCTTTACTGATACTCTTGTGTATTTTATATATTTTTTATTTATTTTTAATATGTAATTTATTTGTTTCAGGGTTCACATCTTAGCAGGCATAAATCCAGGAACTAATTCAGCTTTAATAAAAAAGACATACATGGATAACATTAGCCTTGGTGCCATATTGTTAATGGAGGCAAGTGAAAAATATATTTTTAGAAATGTATTTAAAAATTCTGTTGGTTAATTTTATAATTCTAAGCTATAAATACATAGATTTAAAATTACATGTATTTTCAAAAATTTTAATTTATTACTTTTACTTTTTTATTTACTGTAACTAATGTTTCTTCTTAAGATACTTAATTTTTTCTAAGATTTTCATCTTAGGTAGTTAATAGAACTTTAATGTACAAATAGTGTATGATTTTTAAAATATACGATGAGATTATTTCAATTATTATTTTAACTAGCACATCCAAACTTAATATCTAAAACTTGAAATTCAAATTGAAAATATAGTAGGTTTTTGCTTCCTGCTATTTAATAAATTTTGGTTGTAGTTGAGTCAGTACATATGCAGTTATTGCTTTTATTGACTTTTTTGTACAATAAATAAAAACTAAAGTTTTGAGCTTTTTTGAAATATTGTAATCACCATCGTTATATATTTAACAGAAAATTTCTGCACTGTATAATTAATGGTTTGTTTAATTAAAAGTTGGTGAGATGTCATTTAACTAACTGTAAAAGAATTTTTTATGCACAACTTTTTACTAAATTTGTTGTAGTTAATCATTGAAAATGGCTTTAAGTTGATGTAAACGTTTTCTTTTATTTGTGTATTATTGAAGTTTTTTCTGCTAATCAAAACTTGCAATTTCTACTAACCTCAAGCTTCTATGGCTGTAAAACAGGGTGTGTACCGCTGGAGAATGATTTATAATTCCAAACAACAATTTTATCCAAATTGATTGAATATCCCAGTTACTTTAAGATTTTGCCTAAGTTAAAAAATTTTCATTATAGTGGAATTCAATTGTAATGAAAACTTAGTTTATAAAAATTCCATGTTGAAAATATAATACCATTAATCAAAAATATTTTCTTACTGGGTAACAGTTTTAATCGTGATCTTTCAATTGAAGCAAAAACATTGATGTTATGAAAACAGCAAATACTGTTGATATTGAGTAAACTGATTTTACTTAAGAATAGTCAATGTTAATATATATATATTTATATTTATAGGCAGATATAGATTCTGTTATTGAACCAATATGCCCAAAAGTGAAGCCATCATACTATTTACACAATTTTGATTTTGGTAAATATGATTCCATTTTTTTTCTTTTTTGTAAAAGCTATGTACTTCTAGATTGTAATTTGCGTACTTCTATTTCAGCTTTGGAATGCGTGCAATTAATAAACAATGAGCATTTAAAACTGTTATTGGTGAGAATTTTTCCTATTTAATATTTTAAGCTATTTTTAATATACCCGTATATTTTGAAATTTTGTGTTTGATTACCTGTTTAAAATTTAACTAACTTTACTGCATGTATGGTGTATTTACATAATGTTTTAAAATTTAACTTTATATGTACACAGGGAAATGTATAAATAGTTTAAGCTGGAAGAAGTTAAATGAAATGCCTTAATTTTTAAGTACAAAATTGGATGTTCTTTTGTGTCTTTGTTGACTGATACCATGAATCTAATTTTAATAGTAATAAGAATAACTTATAAGTGTCTCTCAAACCATCTTTTTGACTAAAAATTTTTCTTATTTATTTATTTATTTTTGAAAGTATATTTCTTTAAATGATACGAGAAAAGTGTTTGGAAATACTTTTATCTTTGGTGTAATAGTGCTCAAAATTTTAAGTGGTTATTTATTGTGACTTCATAATTCTGTTACATTTCATATGTGCTTCTGTAGCTCTATGGTAGATTAAATGAAGAACAATACACTTTTTGAATCAAAATAATTTTCCATTCTTAAATTTATTGATAAGTAATGCTTTAATTATTTATGAGACAACTTTGATTTAAATTGTTTATAACTGATTTCTTTTATCATTATTTTAGGATGTTTATCAATTAGAAATGATACATGGAAATACTTTAGAACTGCTGGAGTATTTCTTAGCTCATTCTGGTAATGTCAATATTGTTTAATTTTCTAACGAAACTATAAATTAATAGCTTGTGTAAATTTTTATGTATAATTTTACGTAATATTTTTCATATACATGTTTATGCATCTTTTTTTATGAATAAACATAACCTAAAATGAAAGATGGAATTATTTTAGTTTTCATGTTACAGTATATATTTAAAAGTATACTCTTTGGTATATTTAGAACATATGTTATAGTTTTAAAAAAATTAATACATTTTCATGAATGTAATTAAACATCTGTTTTCAGTTATTTAACTAACAAGAGTCTAAAATATTAATTGTCCTTTATTTTTTCTTTCATTATTGTTTGGTAATAATAGTACTTGAAATATTTTAAATATAAAGAATGAGTACATTACACATGCAAAATTTTTTAATTCATTTGTTACTTTCATGATTTCTTAATATAAATGTACATAAATTTTAAATGAACTGTTTATTATATAACATGTTATAGGGCACATGCAGGTATCTCAAGCTCCAAATAGAGAGGAACCTTCAGTTAAAGGTCTGATTGACTATAAAAAGGTTTTCCGATTTTTGGAATTACAAAGACATGCAGGTTACATCGGTTTAGACTACACTCCTTCAAGTATGTAAATTTTAATGTGTATATTTTAATTGAGCAATTGAAAATTCAATTCTACACATGTTCTCGAATTTGCCTTCTATTTCAGGTTATTTTTGTGAAACGCAGTGCATTGCTTACAATTATTTCAATTTCTTCAGGTTTTTCAATTTATTCAAGATGATAATCAACAATTTAAAAAATTGAATGTACTGAATGTGATTGCTAGTTATTTTTATGGAAATAATATTTTTTTCCTTCCTAACTTGAGGAAACAAGTCTGCTTAAAAAATTCTAATCTTATTTTAAATTTAAAGACTGCTCTACAAAAAAAAAAAACAAATTTCATTCTTTTAAATAATGCAGTCTAATGTCATTAATAAGAAAAGGCAAAAGTTTCCACATTATTGTTGTTGAAAAGTTTTCCTTTTTCAAATACTGATTGCTGGGAACTTTTATTTAATTTTCTCATTAAATTTTAGTAATTAATAATTTTTGCTGTCCAGCATACTTTCTTTCTTGTTAATTCATTAGTATGTCTTCTCTTATACTTGCTCACTTTTTGGTTATAATATTAAAAATTAGCGTTTCTGAACGCATTTTGATGGTCAAAACTTAGTGGTCTATTGTTAACACTGATTGCAGTTCAAGGGAAATTAGTTAATGAGCACACTGTTGTATGCAACCAATTTGAGATTGTACCAATGAATATTTTTTTCAAAGGTTTGTGAGGGCTGGTTGCGTTTTTAATAAATTTATAATGTGTTGATCACATTTTTCAAGTATGAAAATATCGATATAATATGAACTGTGTTTCAACAGAATCCAAGAAAATTACCAGGCTTGAAATTCAGCAAATCAGTAACAATCAAGAAGGTTTCAGGTAAATATTGTAAAAAAAATGAAAAATAAAAAGTAAATAAAAAAGCAGATTCCTTACAAAACTCAAACTCATGTTTCATAATTACAATTATCTGTTTTGTCAATGCTATTGTTCATACGAGAGACAATGTAAAATTTGCTATGACTATGATTTGGTAGAGCCTACTTTTAATCAGACGTTTGCATCAATAAGCAAAATTGTAGAGGATTGAGAATAATCATTTTGCAGTCAAAAAATGTCTCCACTTGAAACGGTCTCTTTCATGCCCATTGCCAAGCCATGGATTCATCACTGCGATATTTGATGTGTGATATTTCAAAAATTGAAAAAATGATGTTATTGTTATGATCCAAAATGACCATTGTTTCAACAAAATGGAATTCGTGCAAGACATGGCACAACATTTTCTCTGTGATAGTTCTTTGTATTGTTCATTCTGGTTGTGGTTTTTACACAGGGTCCTGGTATGAGAATCACTTATACTCTTTATCTCAAACTTGAGATTTATTTTTTTCTAACAAAGCTAAAAATAAAATTTACTCTAATAATTCAAAAATTATCACTTATCTTTATACATGTGTTCAGAAGCTTATTAAAAACAATGATATGTTGACACTTCAATATGTTTTGCAGAATTTTGTTATTTATCTGCACCATATCATAACAATTGATCTGTAGTTTATTAAATGTATAAAAAAATTCAATTCAAATATCCAATTACTCTTAAAATTTGTATAAAATTTAAAAGCTCAGTAGATTTACAAAATTTTATTGCATATTTTATTTAGCTCTATAATTTTTACCTTATACTCAAAATTAAACTGTGGTATAAATATTAACTTTCTGAACTTCGTTTTCTATTACATTTTGAAGGAACATAATTAGTTACTCTTTCTTTAAAAGAAAGTTGAAATGTTAATACAATTCAATGAAATGTTATAATTGATTGTTAAGTAATCAAAATTACTATAATAGACTCTTTATGACTTAAAACTATTTACTAATCTATTATAAGAATCGATTAGATAAAAGCAATTTAGCAATTAATTTCTTCACCATATGTAAAATAATTTGAGTGTTCTTCTGTTTGATTTTTTCCATATAATATTATTTTGTTTAATTTTTGCTGCTTCTTAAAAATTGTGAGGAAGGATTTTAAGCAAACACTTTTGCCTACACCCATGTCCTTACTGTAAGAGTATTTTAATATTTGAGCTTAATATACTTGTTATAGTATTTAATTCTGTTCAGTCTAGTTATCATTCTCATTTAATTTCTTAAGCTTGCTTTCAACAGATATATTGAGGCATGTGCACATTTAATATATAATAATAAGCTTGTATTTTCTATCAGTAGAACAGTGATAAATTACTTATTAGTTGTTTCTACTAAATTTCCTTAAAAATCATTGATATTTCTTGTTTAAAATAAAAGTATACTTGAATTTCCATAACTGATTGAGTACAAGAGTTCGTGGATTTGACTTTGAACGCTGTGCATAGATGTGTGTTTCCGAGGATTCAGAAATTATTTCCTGCGATAGATCCTGATCATATTAGTTCTCATGAAGAAAAATGATAAAGAATAACAAATGAAATCAAAATAGCAGATGGAAATTATTGTTACAGTTTTTGGAATTTTACCCGATTTTTTCATTCGTTTTTATCTATTCCTCTTATTTTATGATGCTAGTTATCCTTTATGAAAATGCATCCACAAAACATGTTCTTAAATCTGTGTATTCCTTTTTCAAATAAGAAGATTGAATGATTGTGAATAATAATATATGATCACCTTATACTTCAAGAAAGTGATCAGCAGGTTCTGCTAATAAAAATTTAATACTGAATTTGCATATTTTGAATGTGTTTTATGTTTTTGTTAATGCATAATTTATACTTCCTTCACATATGTTTAGAAAATTCTCATGGGAATACTTTTAACTTTAATGATCACAAAACGGAGCTATTTTAATTCAATAATTAATGTCCTTTAGTAACTTTTATTTAGCAGCAAATTTAAAAGAAATAAATGTTCCTATAAAAGTTTTCAAAAATATTTAAAATATCAGTGACTGGTCTTTGCAACTATGAATAAATTTGACTTAAGTTCCAAAGCATTGTAAATCAATTCCTCTTTAATAGTAAACTCTAAATCAGACTTAAAAATTCATTTCAGAACCAGATATTTGAAGAAAATATTTATGGCATACACACTGAAGCAATTCTTAATCAATTTGATATTGTAGATCTGTGTAGTTTAAAATAAATTTTGTTACAATTTATTTATCATGAGTAAGAGGACAACATGTATAATTAACTTATTAATAAGCCACACATAAACCATAGTTCACTATTCTAGTAGTATAGCAATTTTACTTTTCTAACTAGATTAAAGCACCCTATTGGGGTGAGGTTATATTGTTTAATGAAATATAATTGGAAAAAAAGTGCATTCATCAACTTTTTTGTCTAAAAATGATAATGGTAATTTCTTTTTAGCACTTCATAACACTTTACTTTAAAGCATATATTTCTGATAATTCTCTTTAAAATTTCTTCATATGAGAGGTATATCTAGTGAAAATACTTCTTGACATTGAAAGTGAAAAGTTATTCAATAAATTTAATCAAAAACAAAGTTTCTTTTGTTTCAATGTTACGCTCAATGGAAACATTTTTTATTATTTATTTAATGGTCAAATTTATAAAGTCCTGCTGCTTAAAATAAATTTTGAACCACAAATATCAATTCTGAGAGAAGAATCAAACAATTAATATGCCTAATAAGAATTATTTTATTGTGATATTGCCACTTTTTATATTGTATCAGGATTTTAGAAAATTTATCAGTTCTATACACCAAACAGTTTACATTAATGATTGTAATAAAAGGTTAATGATTAAAATGTAACAACTTAGGACCTTCTAATTCAGTGAGTCTTCACTTAATGAGTTATACATACAATGATGGGATTTTTGATGGAAATAGTAAGTACAGTCAAAACTTAACTTGATTATACTTTAATAATTCAATCAAATACTATGAAATCAAAATATCCATTAACGAATAAAATTAAATATTTTTTGGAAAAAAATTATCAAGTCTTGTAGTAAATTAATTTTCCTAAAGGGTTTGTGTGAAACATAAACTTAGAAATAATTAATATTTTACTAGAAATATATAAACATTTTTATTAACTCTACAGTTTTTTAATGTTTCTATTTATTTCATTTATTTTTAATTAAATTTTAAATTCCTGTAAAAATATGTATTTAAATTGCTCTATGTTTGTTAAAATTATTATTAAAACTAAATATTAATAATTAAAATTAAATATTATCATTAAAATAAAGTAAGATTACAGGTGTGAAAATGTTTTTTTGTTTCTTTCATCTAATATTTACACCAGGCTTTTTTTATTGATAAATGCAAAAATGCTTTCTTTTGTATAAAACATTATAAAGCTTGTATTCTTGAAATGTATGCATTATAAGTATTAATAATTATAATTTTTTATAGGCACTACTGAAGAAAGTCTGAAGTTCCTAGAACCGTCTGATACTGAATACTTCAAAGTTACTATATAATCTATTTTGTCTTATAATATATGATTTTGTTTTTTCTGATTATAAAGATTTCACTATAAATTGGGATCATTCTTTTCCTTTGTGTTTTTGCCATATATTTTATCATAAGTTGACAAAAGTATTAACAATTACTTTACCAGAAACTTTCTTATTGGAAATTCTTACCACTTCTAGTTTCTATTGTTATTGAAATTAATTCAGGAACAAGTTCTACATTAAAAAAATCGAAATATATTTTAAATAGAAAATACTCAAATATTAAAACTTTGGTTCTTCTATGATAACATTTGAAATATGAGTATATTGATTGAAGTATTCATATTTCTGTTCTAGAGATAGTTAATGATTATTAAAAGTTTTTATGAATAGGTTTCTATAATGTATTTCAAAATTCAGATTTTCTTTTTCTTGTGTAATAAGAACAATTATAAAACGTATCACCGCTGAATTTATTATTACTGAATGATTCCAATGCATGTCCACATGGGTGGCAACGAGAAAGCTGACATTCTTGCCAAAGGTGCTAAGGTAATTCCCAATTTTCCAACAACCTGATGCACACTATTTCTGATGCAATGGCTAGCCGAAAATAACTTCGCGCTTCTTCTCAAAAACAGTCCATCTCTGCTCTAAACTGTAACTGTGCTATCACCCCAACCGTTGTCAAATTAAGAAATAAGCACAGCTAGGAAATGATAAGATCTCCTGATACCATAGAAGCTACCGCAGCTGTCCTCACTGTACAGGCACTGAACTCTCTCCCGACCATATATTTAATTGCCCTGGCATATTGGCAAAGCTCTTCAGGATCCATCTCCTTTCCTAATATCAGCTCCTTTATTCCTGAAAAGTTATAGATGTGGCCAGAGCTAACTTGGACTCTTGTGGATAAATTTGATTCCATTACTTTACTGGATAGGACAACAATAACAATTCTGGGTGAGTCATAAGTTTTTTTTCTAGGTGAGTCATACATCAATAGATCAGTTTATTATTTCCATCTTGGGCTGACTAAACTATAAAATTCACTATTAACGGGATCATATTTTGAATTGTAATTGCATCAAAAATTTTCTAAAATAAAGATGATAGGTTAATAAAACTTGCTTTGTAGTTAAACTGGTGCTGGTTTTAGTATTTCTGTAGAAATTTCATTTTAAATTATAAATTAATTTGAATTATTGAAAATTTAAATTTGTATTTTTGTAATTAATCACATTGAAAATGATAAACTCTAGAAAAAACAACAATTTACCTTTTCAGCAGAAATTAGCAACCTTTGTAAAAGAATTTTATTTTTTAATTATTTAAAATATTTATGATGCACGTTCAGTGTCAATATGTTTAAAAATATATTAATATAATTTATTTAAAAACTGTATATTTATTAAAGATTTGAATAATGGGGTAATTTCTAACCTTTCTTTAATAATTAATATAAAGTATCCCATTTCATGTTAATACTAGAAGAATGAAAAAGTGTTTATTTTGTTCCATGTAACTGTCACATTAAATGAACTCAGGCATAGGACATTTTAGATCTCAACGAATGTAATCTAGATGCATCATATTTAACACATATACCAACTTTTCACCCAATCAAATTACAATATTTTCTTACTCATCTAACACTATGTAGGGCATTAATAAGTAACTGTTTCAAGAACTGTGCTAAGTACCTTAAATATATGTATTTTGTTAAATAAAATATTTTAGAATAAACGGTTCTACTGTCTGGTTAATATTTTCAGGATATAATATTTCTGCACCATGGCAATTTTTGTTGAAAGTTAATGTTGAGCTATAAATAAATTGTAAACAGAAAAATAATGCAGAAATTTGTTCATGTTTATGTAGTTTCTTGCGTTTAATAAAATTAATATTTTAAATTTTGACAGCGACATGATTACTAAAGTTAAATAATTCAGAAACAATTACAAGTTAATATCAAACTGAATGTTTTAATTATGTATAATACAAATTTTGAAACTTCTTGTTTGTGATAGAGATATAAGATATAGCTATAGAGAAATATTAGTAAAATTAAGAATATTCTTTTTTCTTCATGAGAAAAAGAAAATTGATTTTAAGTGTGCAATTCTCAACTTAGTTTCATGCACAAAGCAATTTTTAATTGAATTGGAATTCACTTTATCAAAAAAACTAATTAGTGAAATAAAAATATTGTGAAACATAATGTTATTATATACAGAAAATGAAAATTTGAATACATAAGTTTTTATTCTTAAATTTATGGGTGTTTTAGTCTTGATAAGTTGTTAGCAATACAGAAATGTAATCTACTTCTAATATCTGTATGATAAATAGACTATGTATTCGCAATGGGTAGGAAGTAACTATTCACTTTTTTACTTTATTTCTCTTACTTTTTTGCATGTTAATTTCAACATAATGTGATTTTCATCATATATGAATAATTTGTAAATTTTGCTAAAACTTTAAGTATATCTTAAAAGAATAACAAATCTGCCACACTTGTGTTTACCTTTCAAAATGGAATGCAAAATAATAATTTTCAAGTATGAAAATTATTTTACTCATTTAAGATGCAGCAATACAGGTTTATTGCAATAATTTAAAATAGCTTCTTTTTAATTTAGTAGTTCAAAATAAATTCTTTTGTTATCATTATGAGCCACATATAATGTAGACAAGCCTATATGCCAAGATAGGACCTTTCTTGGCTGCCTAAATTGGACCAATTTTAGCAGCCAAGCCTTGTCCCATCTTGGCAACCCAGATAGGTTCAGCGTAGGTTGCCAAGCTTGGACGTATCTTGGAAACCCACATTGGTCCTATATAACGAAATGTAGACCATTCATTATTGGCCCAATATTGACCACCAATACTGGTCACAGCTAAAGCCACGATTAGCCAATATAGGGCCAAGCTATTTTGCTACTTAGGAATTCGCTTCGAAATATGGATCGCAATTTTTTTCTTTCATTTTGCAATAATAACTATTTGAATTAATTGAGTGTAAGATATCTTTAAAATAAAATTATACTCGTTTTCTTACTACACTTCTCATATTTGTATAAGCAAATGAAATCGATTTTATCTAAAAGTTTGTAATCAGAAAATATTAACCACTCTGCATATGAAAATCTGGTTTTCATATCATCTCCATCAAACTCTAATAAAATAAAATGATTTAAAATATAATTTCATAAAAATATTTTTTTCTTTCTGTAAAGATTCGACAAAAATAGTATTCATTTATCTGAAATAATGTCACCATATATTTATTGTAAATTTATTAACTATGAGTTTCAGTGTAGTTAGAGAGAGAGCCCCCATGTTCAAAAACCAATCGTTGAGGAAAAAAAATCATGTCAAATCTTCAATGCAGTAATCTGCAAAATGATATGTAATTATAAAATAGACTTTTAATGAATATGGAATATTTTTATTTTCAAATAATATTAATAGTTTGAATAAATACTTAAGTTAATTAAACAACTATTGTGTGTGTGGTTATTATAAAAAAAAGTATACTCTCAAGATTATTATTAATAAAAATTTAATTTTTGTTATGAGGAATATTTTTATTATAATTCTCTCTGATGCTTTCAACTAATCATTGCATGTTGCTCATGCAGAGTTTTTGAATTTGGCGACAATAAATCAAAGTAATTTTAAGTGTTCCAGGATCATATACAAAAATTTCATTAATATTTATCAAAAAGCGGGAAAATATTTCTATTGAACACAGTGCTGCTTTTTTTTTTTTTTTTTAAACAGTCATGTTTACTTTTAAAAATATTTCACACATTTCTAAATTTTGAGATTTTTACTTTGGTTTAAACCGAATAATGGAAAAGAATAAGTGTAAATATCTATTGTATCGCCCTCAGTCTGGGTAGGCTGAAATATAGGTAGACATGGAATCAGTCTCACACAAATCAATATTCTAAACTAAATATTTGTTTACAAATTTACAGGATACTTTATTAGAACTCTCATAAGTTGTAGGCTATAGGTCAACTGATGAATTCCTCACTTTCTGAAAAGTTCACTGCACATTCAGTTGGGAAAAACTCTCTGGTACTAGGAAACTAGACTCCTGAATTACTCACTCGTGAAACAGTTCTCAGAGAGTCACTCTGTAATGTCGACGATCCTCTACGGAGAGTACTGGAGCTTCCCAAAATACAAGTTCGCGGTCTGGTGTCAGTTTCCTCGATCTCGAACTAAAGACTGCTCACTCTTCTCTTTCGGTCACTTTGACTTGTGCGCTCCGGGACAGATTCGAGACAAGTATCAGGAAACCATATGTAGGTCGAAGTTCTTCTAACCACAACTTCTGTATATACCAGCTTTTAAAATCGCTTATGTATATACAAACTTTTCCTTAACATCTGCAGCTCCAGGAACTTCTAGATCCATCATATGAGGTCACTCTTCGACTCATATATCCGGACGTTTAACCAATTCGAATCAGAAAGAGTGAAGAGACATTAATATTTTCGAACGCATCTTGCAGCAAAACGATGACTTGAAGAACCTTAAATATTGATTCAGAAAATCTGTCGCCTACTTTCAAAGACAAGAATTTAGTCTTCTTTTGCTTAAAAATAAAATATTGAATAGTATTTATTTAAACCCTATAGTAACAATTTATAGAATTTTATTAAGTTAAAAAAGATGCACTGTTTAGGTAAATCACAAGTCAAAACTTCAAGTTTATAAAATGTGCCAACTCACATGGCAGGTACGTTGCAATATCGAAATCAAATTCTTATGTGGTTGGCTGTGACGAATTTCTTCATGGAGTAAAAATTAGAACAGAACACCAGAATAGGTGAACGGTACAAATTTGAAATTGTAATCATCATCTTGTAGATTGTTCGGATTTATACGTAACTGTTGTCACAATTATACTAGTTTAAACATGCCTCCTGCAGTATTAAAATTTTCTGCGAATATTTCCACTTTGTTTACTGAAGTTCCGATTCTTGATCGTTTTATGGAAGCTAAACGCTTTGGATTCTCTGCAGTCGAAGCTCATAATTTATACGATATTAATCGTACAGATTTAAAAGCCCAAAAAGAATCATCTGGATTGGAATTGTTATTAATGGACTCACCGGCACGTAAGTTTTTAAAAGAAAATTTGGCTTTATTTCCTTCCGATAAACATACGTATTTAATGAGAATTTTTTTTTATATTTTAGCAAAGTATTCTAATTGTTTTAATCAAAACATGACGTTTCAAAAAATCTTGCTATATTAACTGTTTCGATCTTTAAGAAAAAAAATTTTAGATACTTTTTGTTTACATATAAATGGATTTAGTTTCTTCAAATAATGCACACACATTTTTATATGTTATATTCTAACATCATATTAAATGAATTTGTATATATAGTTGTCTTGAAAGGAAATAATATATATGTATATAAGAACTCAAACACTTGCTGCTAAGCTTTGTAAGGGCGAGACAACTGTGTATGGCTTAAAAACAGAAAACACTTATTAAGACATGATTAAAGAATAACAGTAGTATGGAAAATGTAAACTTTTTTCTTAAATAGAAATAATTATTATTAGTAAATATTTCAGACAAGCATTTCTAGTATCTAAATGGTACTTATTAAGACATGATTAATAAATAACAGTAGTATGGAAAATGTAAACTTTTTTTTTAAATAGAAATAATTATTATTAGTAAATATTTCAGACAAGCATTTCTAGTATCTAAATGGCATTAGAAAATTATTTATGAAAAATCAGTTTTAAATGTGATATTTAATTGTTTTTGATACTTACTATATTTAAAACCTGCCTTATAATGCTAAAGTACTAAAATTGCTTCATACTTCCTATGATAAATGAGTTGCTATCTGAAGAGATTTTAGGAATTCATTTTCATCTATCAAGTAGTGTATCGTCATCTTAAGGACGGAATAAAGTCTGGTTTTGCTGAAACATGCCACCTATGCAAACATATATGTAAGATATTCTAATGCATTTAAGTTGAATACAAGTTGACATCTGTTCTCCCTTTTGTCTATGCGAAAATCATATGCTCTGCTTTTTACTTTATGATATCTGGGATTATCATTCGTTAAATTAAATTTTTTATACTGGTGTTGCTTAAAGTAAGGTTCTGTATATCATCCTAATAATTTTAGATGCACAAATATCTTTTGTTAATTTATGTAACTCTTTGTGGTTGCTTATTGATTTTTTCATTCTTCCAACTCTGTTTTACTGTGCAGACATTTTGTACAATTGAAGATTTATTCTTAGCGCTTTTACATTTCATACCAGAAAAAAAAAATGGGAACATCACACTTAAGACTAAATCAGGTTATCTATGGGTAACAATTCCAATCTTTCTATTTACTTGAAACTTTACATAAGTCTATCATATAACTCAAGGAATAAAGGGTTGAAATATTTTTCTTTCTCTGGTTTCACTATTTTAGGATGTAAAGAAAGTAGCATGTGTGTTGTGTATACCAAATCAAATCAGATATACCATTTGTGTTTTGCCATATATTTCAGATCATTTTCAAACATGCAGCAGAACTACCAAATCGGTAAAAGATGATGGAGCTGTACATGTTTGGTGCGATTTCTAATTTTCGCGCCAAGAGCTCCACAGCTCTGTCGCCAATCCAAATTATGTGATTACGTGCAATATTCAGCTGCCAATGCTGATCGCCTTCGAACTCCAGATTTGAAAATGTTATATTTTTGAATTCCAAATATTAAAATTCTAATAAGTAGAAACAAATTTACTAAAATTAGAATTTTAATATACCGTGCAATTTTGCTCCCTTTAAAAAAACTTCAGTGTAGCTAGTACAGTGACAATCGGGCAAAAAGCTTAACTTCTGACTTTCATTTAGCCATGCGTGTGAAGCCCACCTTCAAAAAATTTCAGTACGACACAATTTAACACTAACATCAAACACTCAATAAAGCTTAGTTAAAGATGTATTTACTTATGTAAACATGCTTTTTTTTTAAAAAGAACTAGAGTTTCTAATAATTGTTCTGGATGAAATTTTAATGTAAAATAAAATAACTTTAATCATTTTTTTATTACTTACAAAAATATATATACTAATATTTCTATTGATTTTATTTAGAAATAGGAAGCTCTGATGATCCTGATACTTTTGGATATGCTTGTATTCCTGGGAAAGAACATGAATTTCGAGAATCGATTGAGATAGCTATAAAATTAGCTAAAGCTTTAAATTGTAAAATGTTAGTTTATATATTCAGAATTGGTTGTCCACTATAATTTCATGCCAGTTTATTTTGAAAATTTATAATTATTTTCATCTACTAATCTAGAGTATATTTAAGTAAACAAAATTTTTAATCCTTCTTACAAAACCTTTTTTAATTCTACACAAAATCAAATGATATGTTGAAAATATCATCCCATGTTTAGATTATAGTATATTTTTATTTGTAAGGGAATTTTATATGTACCATAGGCAATGAAGTAGTAATATCATAAATTAAAAGCCATGTGATTTAATTTTACACAGTACTAAACAGTTCCTTTGCTTATTATATAATATTATATGCATTGAGAAAATACTGCAACTATCATAAAACATTGTCATAACTAATTAATTTAAAAATTTAAATATGTATTTATTACAGTTATATCAAATTTAACAAGAGAAAATAATTGTGGGTACTAATTAGAGGTAAAAAAAAAAAAAAAAAAAAAAAAAACCTGCTGATTTGTGAAATAGTCATTTTAACAAATTTAATTTATAAACAACAAAATTTTTAAACTTTAATACTTAAAAAATTGTAGCATTATGGAAAAGAAATAAATGTTGGAAGAAAAGAAAAACACAAGCTTCAGAGAGAGAGAGAGAGACACATGTGTTACGGACTCCTCTTGAGATTGATATTTTAATTAGCATATAAAATGAATTACTTTGCTTGAAAATATTAGCTATGTTTAACTGGAAATAATAATAATATGATACATTTAATATTTTACAGATTTTTTCTGAACAACACATATATTTTTTCCTGAAAGCCTTTTTCTTACATGTAGTGGATAAAATATTGTTTCATTAATAATTTTATGAATGAAATTTTTATTATAATAATTGAGAGAGTCCTGAGATAAACAGATTTTTCTAGATAAAAAATTGTAATTTCTTGTTAAACTATTGAGTACATTGGCATAACATATGATACAGAGAAGTTCATTTAAATATTTATTCGTTCCAAAATAAATATTCACTTTTGATGTACAAATTTTAAAGTGAAATGCGAACAGTTAAATTTCTTGATTATGTAAAAATATAACTATTGAAAATTGTAATCGTTTAGATTCAATTACATACTTTAAAATTGAAGCAAATATAATTATTTTTATATTTAATTACTTATTATAACATCAATTAGAAGTCAATATAATCATTTTCCTGACATTGTTTGAAATGAGTTGAAATTATATTGCTCTTGGTATAAGATCAGGTCAGTAATATTGTATGTAACTCATTTTGATGTGCTTCTCTTATTGTTTTCTTTGTATTTGAAATACATGTTTTTTATGATATATTTTTTATAAATTTATCTTAATTTTTTTTTGTAAGCTTTTCTTCAAATGTTAGTATTACATAAAATATTGTTTAGTCCAGAATTTTATTATTTTAAGTAAATGCAAATATAAAACTTAACATAACTGATTAAAAATTATTAGTCTTTTCTGTCTGAGTACATAATACATCTAGGGAGCTCTCATATTTTGATATTTTGCAATCTAACTTGATTTTTTATATCTTTTATTATATAAAGTTTGATCTTGTGCTAAAACTACTCAGATCGACTGAGATATGAAGAATGTGGTGTTGATGGGTTTTATGTTTTTATACATTAAGGATTTCTAAGGTTTAAAAATTTAAAGTATCAAATTTCAAGAAAAATATATAAATGAATGTAATCATAAAAACTTATTTTTCTGAGAAGTGAAATGTGTGAAATAATTTACTGTCCACATTGAGAAATTAAGTAAGCTAAAAAAAAAAAGAAAAAAAGCATCACTTTCACAGATTTAATATTACTAATTTCAATGTAAATAAAACTAGCTTTTCTCAATTAATAATTTGTAATTTTCAATCAATAAACTTGTATATTTTTCTTATACTCTATATATAGTTTTATATTTTTCGTGCTTTACTGATACTCTTGTGTATTTTATATATTTTTTATTTATTTTTAATATGTAATTTATTTGTTTCAGGGTTCACATCTTAGCAGGCATAAATCCAGGAACTAATTCAGCTTTAATAAAAAAGACATACATGGATAACATTAGCCTTGGTGCCATATTGTTAATGGAGGCAAGTGAAAATATATTTTTAGAAATGTATTTAAAAATTCTGTTGGTTAATTTTATAATTCTAAGCTATAAATACATAGATTTAAAATTACATGTATTTTCAAAAATTTTAATTTATTACTTTTACTTTTTTATTTACTGTAACTAATGTTTCTTCTTAAGATACTTAATTTTTTCTAAGATTTTCATCTTAGGTAGTTAATAGAACTTTAATGTACAAATAGTGTATGATTTTTAAAATATACGATGAGATTATTTCAATTATTATTTTAACTAGCACATCCAAACTTAATATCTAAAACTTGAAATTCAAATTGAAAATATAGTAGGTTTTTGCTTCCTGCTATTTAATAAATTTTGGTTGTAGTTGAGTCAGTACATATGCAGTTATTGCTTTTATTGACTTTTTTGTACAATAAATAAAAACTAAAGTTTTGAGCTTTTTTGAAATATTGTAATCACCATCGTTATATATTTAACAGAAAATTTCTGCACTGTATAATTAATGGTTTGTTTAATTAAAAGTTGGTGAGATGTCATTTAACTAACTGTAAAAGAATTTTTTATGCACAACTTTTTACTAAATTTGTTGTAGTTAATCATTGAAAATGGCTTTAAGTTGATGTAAACGTTTTCTTTTATTTGTGTATTATTGAAGTTTTTTCTGCTAATCAAAACTTGCAATTTCTACTAACCTCAAGCTTCTATGGCTGTAAAACAGGGTGTATACCGCTGGAGAATGATTTATAATTCCAAACAACAATTTTATCCAAATTGATTGAATATCCCAGTTACTTTAAGATTTTGCCTAAGTTAAAAAATTTTCATTATAGTGGAATTCAATTGTAATGAAAACTTAGTTTATAAAAATTCCATGTTGAAAATATAATACCATTAATCAAAAATATTTTCTTACTGGGTAACAGTTTTAATCGTGATCTTTCAATTGAAGCAAAAACATTGATGTTATGAAAACAGCAAATACTGTTGATATTGAGTAAACTGATTTTACTTAAGAATAGTCAATGTTAATATATATATATTTATATTTATAGGCAGATATAGATTCTGTTATTGAACCAATATGCCCAAAAGTGAAGCTTTCATCATACTATTTACACAATTTTGATTTTGGTAAATATGATTACATTTTTTTTTCTTTTTGTGAAAGCTATGTACTTCTAGATTGTAATTTATGCATTTCTATTTCAGCTTTGGAATGCGTGCAATTAATAAACAATGAGCATTTAAAACTGTTATTGGTGAGAATTTTTCCTATTTAATATTTTAAGCTATTTTTAATATACCCGTATATTTTGAAATTTTGTGTTTGATTACCTGTTTAAAATTTAACTAACTTTACTGCATGTATGGTGTATTTACATAATGTTTTAAAATTTAACTTTATATGTACACAGGGAAATGTATAAATAGTTTAAGCTGGAAGAAGTTAAATGAAATGCCTTAATTTTTAAGTACAAAATTGGATGTTCTTTTGTATCTTTGTTGACTGATACCATGAATCTAATTTTAATAGTAATAAGAATAACTTATAAGTGTCTCTCAAACCATCTTTTTGACTAAAAATTTTTCTTATTTATTTATTTATTTTTGAAAGTATATTTCTTTAAATGATACGAGAAAAGTGTTTGGAAATACTTTTATCTTTGGTGTAATAGTGCTCAAAATTTTAAGTGGTTATTTATTGTGACTTCATAATTCTGTTACATTTCATATGTGCTTCTGTAGCTCTATGGTAGATTAAATGAAGAACAATACACTTTTTGAATCAAAATAATTTTCCATTCTTAAATTTATTGATAAGTAATGCTTTAATTATTTATGAGACAACTTTGATTTAAATTGTTTATAACTGATTTCTTTTATCATTATTTTAGGATGTTTATCAATTAGAAATGATACATGGAAATACTTTAGAACTGCTGGAGTATTTCTTAGCTCATTCTGGTAATGTCAATATTGTTTAATTTTCTAACGAAACTATAAATTAATAGCTTGTGTAAATTTTTATGTATAATTTTACGTAATATTTTTCATATAATTGTTTATGCATCTTTTTTTATGAATTAACATAACCTAAAATGAAAGATGGAATTATTTTAGTTTTCATGTTACAGTATATATTTAAAAGTATACTCTTTGGTATATTTAGAACATATGTTATAGTTTTAAAAAAATTAATACATTTTCATGAATGTAATTAAACATCTGTTTTCAGTTATTTAACTAACAAGAGTCTTACATATTAATTGTCCTTTATTTTTTTCTTTCATTATTGTTTGGTAATAATAGTACTTGAAATATTTTAAATATAAAGAATGAGTACATTACACATGCAAAATTTTTTAATTCATTTGTTACTTTCATGATTTCTTAATATAAATGTACATAAATTTTAAATGAACTGTTTATTATATAACATGTTATAGGGCACATGCAGGTATCTCAAGCTCCAAATAGAGAGGAACCTTCAGTTAAAGGTCTGATTGACTATAAAAAGGTTTTCCGATTTTTGGAATTACAAAGACATGCAGGTTACATCGGTTTAGACTACACTCCTTCAAGTATGTAAATTTTAATGTGTATATTTTAATTGAGCAATTGAAAATTCAATTCTACACATGTTCTCGAATTTGCCTTCTATTTCAGGTTATTTTTGTGAAACGCAGTGCATTGCTTACAATTATTTCAATTTCTTCAGGTTTTTCAATTTATTCAAGATGATAATCAACAATTTAAAAAATTGAATGTACTGAATGTGATTGCTAGTTATTTTTATGGAAATAATATTTTTTTCCTTCCTAACTTGAGGAAACAAGTCTGCTTAAAAAATTCTAATCTTATTTTAAATTTAAAGACTGCTCTACAAAAAAAAAAAAAACAAATTTTATTCTTTTAAATAATGCAGTCTAATGTCATTAATAAGAAAAGGCAAAAGTTTCCACATTATTGTTGTTGAAAAGTTTTCCTTTTTCAAATACTGATTGCTGGGAACTTTTATTTAATTTTCTCATTAAATTTTAGTAATTAATAATTTTTGCTGTCCAGCATACTTTCTTTCTTGTTAATTCATTAGTATGTCTTCTCTTATACTTGCTCACTTTTTGGTTATAATATTAAAAATTAGCGTTTCTGAACGCATTTTGATGGTCAAAACTTAGTGGTCTATTGTTAACACTGATTGCAGTTCAAGGGAAATTAGTTAATGAGCACACTGTTGTATGCAACCAATTTGAGATTGTACCAATGAATATTTTTTTCAAAGGTTTGTGAGGGCTGGTTGCGTTTTTAATAAATTTATAATGTGTTGATCGCATTTTTCAAGTATGAAAATATCGATATAATATGAACTGTGTTTCAACAGAATCCAAGAAAATTACCAGGCTTGAAATTCAGCAAATCAGTAACAATCAAGAAGGTTTCAGGTAAATATTGTAAAAAAAAAAATGAAAAATAAAAAGTAAATAAAAAAGCAGATTCCTTACAAAACTCAAACTCATGTTTCATAATTACAATTATCTGTTTTGTCAATGCTATTGTTCATACGAGAGACAATGTAAAATTTGCTATGACTATGATTTGGTAGAGCCTACTTTTAATCAGACGTTTGCATCAATAAGCAAAATTGTAGAGGATTGAGAATAATCATTTTGCAGTCAAAAAATGTCTCCACTTGAAACGGTGCTCTTTCATGCCCAGTGCCAAGCCATGGATTCATCACTGCGATATTTGATGTGTGATATTTCAAAAATTGAAAAAATGATGTTATTGTTATGATCCAAAATGACCATTGTTTCAACAAAATGGAATTCGTGCAAGACATGGCACAACATTTTCTCTGTGATAGTTCTTTGTATTGTTCATTCTGGTTGTGGTTTTTACACAGGGTCCTGGTATGAGAATCACTTATACTCTTTATCTCAAACTTGAGATTTATTTTTTTCTAACAAAGCTAAAAATAAAATTTACTCTAATAATTCAAAAATTATCACTTATCTTTATACATGTGTTCAGAAGCTTATTAAAAACAATGATATGTTGACACTTCAATATGTTTTGCAGAATTTTGTTATTTATCTGCACCATATCATAACAATTGATCTGTAGTTTATTAAATGTATAAAATAATTCAATTCAAATATCCAATTACTCTTAAAATTTGTATAAAATTTATAAGCTCAGTAGATTTACAAAATTTTATTGCATATTTTATTTAGCTCTATAATTTTTACCTTATACTCAAAATTAAACTGTGGTATAAATATTAACTTTCTGAACTTCGTTTTCTATTACATTTTGAAGGAACATAATTAGTTACTCTTTCTTTAAAAGAAAGTTGAAATGTTAATACAATTCAATGAAATGTTATAATTGATTGTTAAGTAATCAAAATTACTATAATAGACTCTTTATGACTTAAAAACTATTTACTAATCTATTATAAGAATCGATTAGATAAAAGCAATTTAGCAATTAATTTCTTCACCATATGTAAAATAATTTGAGTGTTCTTCTGTTTGATTTTTTCCATATAATATTATTTTGTTTAATTTTTGCCTTGCTTCTTAAAAATTGTGGGGAAGGATTTTAAGCAAACACTTTTGCCTACACCCATGTCCTTACTGTAAGAGTATTTTAATATTTGAGCTTAATATACTTGTTATAGTATTTAATTCTGTTCAGTCTAGTTATCATGCTCATTTAATTTCTTAAGCTTGCTTTCAACAGATATATTGAGGCATGTGCACATTTAATATATAATAATAAGCTTGTATTTTCTATCAGTAGAACAGTGATAAATTACTTATTAGTTGTTTCTACTTAATTTCCTTAAAAATCATTGATATTTCTTGTTTAAAATAAAAGTATACTTGAATTTCCATAACTGATTGAGTACAAGAGTTCGTGGATTTGACTTTGAACGCTGTGCATAGATGTGTGTTTCCGAGGATTCAGAAATTATTTCCTGCGATAGATCCTGATCATATTAGTTCTCATGAAGAAAAATGATAAAGAATAACAAATGAAATCAAAATAGCAGATGGAAATTATTGTTACAGTTTTTGGAATTTTACCCGATTTTTTCATTCGTTTTTATCTATTCCTCTTATTTTATGATGCCAGTTATCCTTTATGAAAATGCATCCACAAAACATGTTCTTAAATCTGTGTATTCCTTTTTCAAATAAGAAGATTGAATGATTGTGAATAATAATATATGATCACCTTATACTTCAAGAAAGTGATCAGCAGGTTCTGCTAATTAAAAATTTAATACTGAATTTGCATATTTTGAATGTGTTTTATGTTTTTGTTAATGCATAATTTATACTTCCCCTTCACATATGTTTAGAAAATTCTCATGGGAGTACTTTTAACTTTAATGATCACAAAACGGAGCTATTTTAATTCAATAATTAATGTCCTTTAGTAACTTTTATTTAGCAGCAAATTTAAAAGAAATAAATGTTCCTATAAAAGTTTTCAAAAATATTTAAAATATCAGTGACTGGTCTTTGCAACTATGAATAAATGTGACTTAAGTTCCAAAGCATTGTAAATCAATTCCTCTTTAATAGTAAACTCTAAATCAGACTTAAAAATTCATTTCAGAACCAGATATTTGAAGAAAATATTTATGGCATACACACTGAAGCAATTCTTAATCAATTTGATATTGTAGATCTGTGTAGTTTAAAATAAATTTTGTTACAATTTATTTATCATGAGTAAGAGGACAACATGTATAATTAACTTATTAATAAGCCACACATTAACCATAGTTCACTATTCTAGTAGTATAGCAATTTTACTTTTCTAATTAGATTAAAGCACCCTATTGGGGTGAGGTTATATTGTTTAATGAAATATAATTGGAAAAAAAGTGCATTCATCAACTTTTTTGTCTAAAAATGATAATGGTAATTTCTTTTTAGCACTTCATAACACTTTACTTTAAAGCATATATTTCTGATAATTCTCTTTAAAATTTCTTGATATGAGAGGTATATCTAGTGAAAATACTTCTTGACATTGAAAGTGAAAAGTTATTCAATAAATTTAATCAAAAACAAAGTTTCTTTTGTTTCAATCTTACGCTCAATGGAAACATTTTTTATTATTTATTTAATGGTCAAATTTATAAAGTCCTGCTGCTTAAAATAAATTTTGAACCACAAATATCAATTCTGAGAGAAGAATCAAACAATTAATATGCCTAATAAGAATTATTTTATTGTGATATTGCCACTTTTTATATTGTATCAGGATTTTAGAAAATTTATCAGTTCTATACACCAAACAGTTTACATTAATGATTGTAATAAAAGATTAATGATTAAAATGTAACAACTTAGGACCTTCTAATTCAGTGAGTCTTCACTTAATGAGTTATACATAAAATGATGGGATTTTTGATGGAAATAGTAAGTACAGTCAAAACTTAACTTGATTATACTTTAATAATTCAATCAAATACTATGAAATCAAAATATCCATTAACGAATAAAATTAAATATTTTTTGGAAAAAAATTATCAAGTCTTGTAGTAAATTAATTTTCCTAAAGGGTTTGTGTGAAACATAAACTTAGAAATAATTAATATTTTACTAGAAATATATAAACATTTTTATTAACTCTACAGTTTTTAATGTTTCTATTTATTTCATTTATTTTTAATTAAATTTTAAATTCCTGTAAAAATATGTATTTAAATTGCTCTATGTTTGTTAAAATTATTATTAAAACTAAATATTAATAATTAAAATTAAATATTATCATTAAAATAAAGTAAGATTACAGGTGTGAAAATGTTTTTTTGTTTTTTTCATCTAATATTTACACCAGGCTTTTTTTATTGATAAATGCAAAAATGCTTTCTTTTGTATAAAACATTATAAAGCTTGTATTCTTGAAATGTATGCATTATAAGTATTAATAATTATAATTTTTTATAGGCACTACTGAAGAAAGTCTGAAGTTCCTAGAACCGTCTGATACTGAATACTTCAAAGTTACTATATAATCTATTTTGTCTTATAATATATGATTTTGTTTTTTCTGATTATAAAGATTTCACTATAAATTGGGATCATTCTTTTCCTTTGTGTTTTTGCCATATATTTTATCATAAGTTGACAAAAGTATTAACAATTACTTTACCAGAAACTTTCTTATTGGAATTTATTACCATTTCTATTGTTATTGAAATTAATTCTGGAACAAGTTCTATGTTAATAAAATCGAAATATATTTTAAATAGAAAATACTCAAATATTAAAACTTTGGTTCTTCTATGATAACATTTGAAATATAAGTATATTGATTGAAGTATTCATATTTCTGTTATTAACTCTAGACGTAGTTGATAAGTATTAAAAGTTTTTATGAATATGTTTCTATAATGGATTTTAAAATTTAGATATCGTTTTTCTTGTATAGTGCAAACAATTATAAAACTCCTTACTGCCGAATTTTAGTTAAATCTAACTTTATTAAACTCGCTGGCGTTATTATTTAGCTTAATAAGTGAAGCTGCGAATAAAAATGAGTATTTTGAATTGATCAAATTCCACTGAAGATTTTTTAGCTGATGAAACCTTTGATAAATTTAAAATATAATTTTATAGAATAAAAAAATATTTATTTTTTAGGTCCCAAACATACTTAAATATCTGATTCTAAAGCAATTGTATGTATGATTTAGATTTTATTAGCTATGATTGGAATTTTTTTCTGGTAGCTGAAGCATTCTTTATTGCTAAGAAGAGTTGAGATAATCACGTTAAGAAGATCTTGAGAAAGGAAATGTTCACAAGACTTATAGATTACTGGCAAGATCAAAGTTTTTTTGTCTGTGTTTAACTATCTTTTTTAAGAAAAAACGGACTTAAATTTTAAGAATTCACTTTAAGCTGGTACTTTGTCTACCTTCATAAATGTGGAAACTTTTTCGTGACATTTTTACGCTAGTTTGCAGTGCAGTAGATTCACTGTTATGATTGTTTCTTTGTGTTGTTATTATTTTAAATTCACTCTTATGGTTATTTCTTCACCCTCACATTCAAAAACTAAACATAATTGAAATCTTGTAGTCGAATAGTATTAAACTATTGTTATGTGGTACTATGCTATTGAATTAGTTTTTAAAATTGAAGTCTCTTATTTATCTATTTTATTCAAAATATATATAAATAGGAGATGGTTTATTAATTTAAAATTTCTCATTTTAAATGTTATCTCTCAAAAAGGAATACTTAAGAATGTGTTATATGTAGATGTTAAAAGTGTGACAAAAACTGATATTTAAACCAAATGATTATATATGAATGTCATTTATAGAAATAATAATGTTGTAAATACTTTTTCTCTTCAGATTTAAATATAGTATTTCTTCAGCTCAGTATTCCTTTCTTGCTAAAAAAATTTATTTAGAAAATTTTCCTTTATGATTTGTCAGGAATGGTGTGATTAACTCAAAAGATTCAAATATATATATTTAGAACCGTCTCTTATAGAATTAAAAGCTTTTTGAACGCTGCACTTCATTAAAACTCACCATTTTTCCATCTGTAATCAGCATGATTGTGTTTGTAGACAAGTGTAACTAATAACACAGTTGTTTTAAGCCCTTGCATCTCAACAATCAAATGCTGTTTGTAACTTTCCTATCCTTGAATATGTGCAATACTTTATTATGATAATCATAGCCTTATGAAAGCAGTCAGGCTTTAGATGAACTTTTAATGCAATCTGAAAATGAAGAATCTCGATTTTTTAATTGAAATATGATAATCATTTAATCAATGCAAAACGATTTTTTTAACATTTTAAGGCAAAACTTTATTGAAATCCATTATGTGTCATACAGATAGAAATAGTATGACACATAATTACAACTCTGGTGAATTAAAAATTGTAAATCAATTTTTTTCATTCATATATTCTCATTAATGTTATGAAATATCTTTAATAAATACAGATTTCTAAAGTTTTTCACTTTTTAATATCAAATAAAATATGAATTCTCAACAGTTACATCCTGCCTAATATATAGCTCTCATTGGAATGAACGAAAATCCTTTTGTTCTGAGTTACAAACTTATCTCTGAAAGCAGATTTTATTCTACTTATCTTCCAATTAACAGAGTAATTTTAACTTTCAATTCATGTTATTAGTCATTAAAATATTGGTTATTAGCCTTTATAAAGAATCAGTATTTTTGTAACTTGGAAATATTTAATGTCAGTAGTGTAATTTACAGGATTTATGTCAGTATAAATTTATCATAGATTTTAATGCGCGACATATATACAGTATTTTAAAATCATAACAACCAGTAGAGTATGGTATATTTCTGTGGTTCGTATGCACTTCACCCTTAATACCTCAGTTGAAAATCGTGTGAAAAATTTATAGAAGTTTTACAGGATTTAGTTCTCCATCATTTGTGTATCATAACATAAAAAGGGGTTTGTCAGTCTAGATGGCGACCGGTTCATATTATTCTAAATTAGAGGTAGTTGGCCTTGCTCTAGCGTCTTGAATGAAAGAAGTAGACAGTATAAAACATCTCTTTAGTTATCTACCTTTGCAAGTAAGTTTCCGCTAGCCTGATGGAAAATGTCATTTTCGTTTCCAAAAGATAGCAGATATATAATACCTGAGCCAGCCGAAGATCGGAGTACTGTCTAACGTGTTGTGTTAAAAGTTCGGTAGTGTCCAATATCTTTTAGTTGGTTTCGTCTAGTAACAAAAGAGATTTGCATCTCATGTGTGATTGGTGATATCTAACCGTAGTTCAAAAATATAAGACACTTAGGTGTGCTTAGTGGAAAAAATAGGCAGCCTAGTATCATATCGCAATAACCTACTTACGTAATCTAGAAGATCGAATATCACAATGTCGCCTTTAATTAAAATTAAAGTGTATTCATTTTTATAAGAATATTTATTTCTATAATTGTGTTTTCCTTATATTGATTTGCAAGAGCATTTACTAATATTTATAAATATAAAGTAACTAAATTTTAATTTTTTTCTGACAGCAACAGATCATAATAATGGAAGAAAATTTCTCATTTAATTATTTATCAAATTGTAAACTATTTAAATATACTCTTAATCAAATGAAAATTATAAAGCTAAGTTAAACAAATTTATTATTACATTTGTTATGTTTAAAATTAATAATTTGATATAAAAGATTAAATTATCATAATTTTAAGATTGGGTGATATCAGTTGCCTTCATGTCGTATCCCCTAAAATCATACGACATACTTTTCGCCTTATAAGTAGCCTTTAATTATGAAGTAAAGTTGAAGATTTAGTGAGATAGAGATAAGTGCAAATATTTGTAAATTTTAGAAATGATTTGAAATACAATTGTTCGTTTAATAAATGACAGGTTCACTGAGTTGAAGGCTATTATTTTAAATAATGATTTAATCGTAATGCTGAGAGTGGTATTGCCCAAGATAAAGAGGAATATTTTAACTGCATATCAGAAATTTGTGTTAAAGTGCCCAAAACAAATAGCTTCTGGCAAAAATTGCCTCTCGCCAGATGACTACGAACGAAAAATTAGAATTCGTACAAGTGCGTATTTGGAGACGAGAGACGCAACTTGGGATATTCTTGAACAATTCTCCAAATAGTAAGCCTAACTTTGATCGTATTCTGCTTATTTAGGATGACAAATCACTTATCCTTTGAGATTTCAATTCATCCTCAACTCGCTGATGTTATTCGGAAACAGGCTATATTAGTAGAATAGTTGATCACTTTAAGGATTTAAATCTTATCGAATAATTGAAAATGAAAGCTCTCCAACATTCTTGTCCTTCAATGGAAGTGTCTGTCATCTTGATTTACTTTTGGCACATCTTTGTCAGATAAAGTACAGAATAAACTAAGTCCCCAGTTGGCGTTAGACATAAAATTCTACTTAGCAGTATTATTATGATATGAACTCTGTAGGAAACCTAAATAGATAAATTGGAAAATCAAGAAGGCAATTTGGACTAAATTTTAAAAAACTAACTTACGTGATCTTAACTGATGCTCTGGTTATGCTAAATCCTGAATTTACTTTGATACCCTTTACAACAGCTGCATTGAAATGTCTCTTTTTCTTGTCCCAAGAGGTGAGCAAAATAAGTATTTCCTTTTTGGAATGGAAGTTTACAAAGGCTTAAGGAAAACGGATAATAACGAGAGAGGGGTTCTGACTATAAACTTAATGAGGACTGCATAGCTTTTAGTTAATCAAAGGTTGTTTTAAAAAGATCTATCATAAGTTAAGATTTTTCATATTTAAGTTTCCTGGAAAAAATTGGACTTTAGAAGAGATAGAATAAAGCTTCATAAATTTTTGTCCCTGATGAACAATAAAATAATTAGAAGAAATGAGCTTTACACAGGTAAACAACTTCAGACCTAATATTAAATCAAGTAAAAGGGATCTGAAATCACAGCACAATAATTCATCAAATTCTGAACAATATTTTACTGATGTATTCTATATGGAGGATATATGCTTATGCTATAAAGTATGCTAATTGGACTTTGATGAGGAGCAAAAGTGTAGGCTCTGACCTGATTTTCTTATAAATCTATAAGATTCTATAAAAATGACTGTTGGCGTTAATTAACGAGGAATAGAAAAATGTTTTGCAGAAGGCCTAAAATTGTACCAATTCTTTAGCCTAAGAAATCTGCCGAAAATATGGACAGCTACAGTAGTTAAAAAAAGCCGATTCTAACGCGGTGGGAGCTGTGAGTGGCGGCGTTGAGTTGTTTCCTCCTGCTGTTAAGTTGAGTTGTTTTCTTCCTGCTGTTAAGTTGAGTTGTTTTTTTTGCTGCTTTTTAAGTTTCGGTTTTTAAAATTAGTTTTGGTTTTTGAGATTCTGTTTTATGAAATGGCAACGGTATAGTTTTGGTTTTTTGGAATGGCAACATGTATTGGTAAACACGTTGTTTTTTGCTACTTTTTAAGTTTTGGTTTCGGTTTTTAAAATTAGTTTTGATTTTTGAGATTCTGTTTTATGGAATGGCAACGGTATAGTTTTGGTTTTTTGGAATGGCAACATGTATTGGTGAACACGAGTTTGTTTTGATGCATCCCGTATTTACTATGAAACGTTGCCATTTTATAGAATCAAAACTCTCCTGTTGCCAATCAGAAAAGTAGAATTTTTGTGAGTTTGAGAGCTTAGTATTCATGAAATGGCAACAGGTGATTTGCATTTAACAAAGTGGCAACATTTTGTGCTTTAAGACAACACGTCAAAGGTAAACAAAAACATGTGGCGGTGATGTCCACTCCAAATTACAAAAGGTTAGTTCTTTTAAAAGTTTCTACCATGTGGCAACATGATGTTAATTTTTGTAGAATGGCAACAGTAAATGTTAGGTGTTTGCATGGCTCACCATGCGTAAATTAAATTATTGGAATAATGGTGCCATCTATCTGTTCATTTATAAATAGAAACATTTTTTTAAATTCTAAGATTTTGTAAAAAGAAATAACAAATTGTAATGTGTTCAGGGATCGAACCCCCAATAGTAAAAAGTACTCGTGGTTCATCGATTTTCCGCGCCTTAACCAGATGAGCCACGAGTACTTGTTCGATAAAAGCTTTAATAACTTGAATTTACTATTATTTAGATTCAATTTTAACTAATATTGTATAAAAATAGTGTTCCTGTGTATAAATGACAGAAGGTGATTCCTCTCCAGTCATTTAAGATGGAGACGTTAAAGTTGAAACACCCTTTTACTATGCTAGTAGCAGGGCCGACTGGAAGTGGGAAAACCCATTTTGTCAAAAAGCTATTGCATTACCGTATGATTTATCCTTATCCAAAAACTGCTTTTTGGTGTTACGGAGCGTATCAGACTCTCTATGAAGAAATGCGGAACATTAAATTTCATGAAGGAATACCTTCCAATATAAATCTATATTCTGATTCTTTGATTATCCTTGATGATCTTATGAGTGAATTAGGAAGCGATTCCAAATTATCTAAGTTATTCACAAAAGGTTCTCATCATCGTAATATCAGCGTTATTTTCATTGTACAAAATATTTTTCATTAAGGTAAGGAAATGCGAGAAATTTCTTTAAATTCCCATTACCTGGTATTATTTAAAAACCCTCGAGATCGATCACAAATCATGCATTTAGGAAGACAATTGTATCCCTCGAAAATAAAGTTTTTTCATGAAAGTTATGAGGACGCTAATTCGAAATCTTATAGTTATTGATTTATCGATCTTAAAAATGACACAGAGGACAGTTTACGCATGCGCGCGGGTATGTTTCCAGGTGATAAATATTGGGTTTACCAGCCTCGATAAGCATACTCAGCTTTGACATCAAGGGTAAAACATGTCTATTGTTATTGATTTTGAAGGATTCCAACTTGATTCTGGACACTTCATCGTGAAAGAGTTGGCCTATGTAGTTGCGAATAGTATCGGCGTATGGACTTTCCAGCCGCCGTATCTTCATTCTCGTCTTATTAACCGCGTAAAAATACAATATTCGTGGGTGACTAGAAATCTTCATCAAATACACTGGAATGAAGGTCAATTACCCTATTGCAAATTGAGGGTTATTTTGAATTCTTTGTTTGATAGGTTTCCAAATATTTATGTTAAAGGTTTTGAAAAGAAAAAATTTCTAGAATTTTTATCTGGGCGAGAATGTCATAACTTGACAGATTTGGGTTGTCCGAAAATTGAAATTTTTACCCCGCTTAATTGTCATTGTCACACGCATGGAATAGATTTTCCTCATTGTGCTTTAGTCAAAGCTACTGCATTTGCTAAATATCTTAAAAGCTTATAAAAAGCAAATACTTCTTTCAGTGACTTTCATTTTCAGTTAGGATGTCAGTCTGCACTGATCAAACATTGACTCTCTTAAAATTGATTAGTAAAAGTAAAAATCCAAAAGTTATTCTCCGAAAATGTCCTACTAATGTAATTAAAACATTGTGCGAATGCATAATCAATACGTTACAAGGAACTATACCTTTGTCGAAAAGACAAAAAAGTCAGTTATCTTCTTACAAACAAAGCTTACGAAAACTTTCTAATAAAAAAATTCCACTCTACAAAAAAAGAAAATTACTAGTACAAAGAGACGACGGATTTCTCTCCGTATTATTACCAGCAGCCATTTCTGTCATAAGTAGCATCATTCATGGAGCACAGTAAGAAATTTATGCTGATACCAGAAGATCGTCTACAAACGGTAGAGCATTTATCTGAACT
Organism: Latrodectus elegans; assembly: GCA_030067965.1. NCBI lineage: Eukaryota > Metazoa > Arthropoda > Arachnida > Araneae > Theridiidae > Latrodectus > Latrodectus elegans. Next base: position 84,780,198 of record CM057809.1, read on the forward strand.
TGATCAAAGAATGAGAAATGTTCTCCAAAATAAGCATTTAACAGATGATGAAAAGGCAACTTTGTACTTACAAATATTACAAAAACATACAAACTTATCAGTTGAAAGAGAATTACCAAAAACAGAAATGATATAAATCCTGAAATTGAAGAAAAAGAGATTCCTATTCAACCAACAATCAAGTCCGAAGAAAAAGATGAAGATTTAGTCGAAAAAACAGTGAATGCAGCACCAAATCGATACAAAGATACCGTTAGAAATATTTTTAAGTTTCTCAAACATCAAGCTTTGTTACAATGGTCCTCAAAAGGAGAGCTCATTTACAAGGGTGAAATATTTCCCGATACAAACATATCATTACTTATCGATGACTTATTAAGAAAAAAGAAAAAAGCCCCAAAAGGAAGAAGTGAATTTTTAAAAGTTTTATTTGATATTAAATTCCCAGAAAAAATCTTGATGTGAACAAAAAAGTGTACAGAAAAATTATAAAACCTGTAATGTATGCACGTAGAAATCAATGGATTAAACTTTGATTAATAAAGTATTTGATTGTTAAATGTCTTATGTTATGAATTCTTTTTTTAATTAATTTTTTAATTGTAGAGATATAAATAATAAGAAGAAAATAATTTTTTTACAAGGATTCTTAGTTTTAGAATTCATTAAAGGATCGATTAATTACATTCAAAATTATTGAATAATTTACATATTTCTTTGGAAAATGATTGGTGAATTAATACAACATCGTAAAAACATATTGAAATAAAAGAATAAAAAATCAGTCACAATTTTCCATCAAAAGAATAAGAAATAAATAAACATATTTTTTTCTCGTTTTAAATTTTTATTTTCTAAAACTCATTCTTATACCATATTTCTTTTTAACAAATTGAAAAATCTGAAAATCATTTCTTTTGTTTTGGTACAAATTTTGAACAATAGAATACATAGAATTTCCTTGACAGCGTTTTAGTATAAAGTAAATGCAATAATGTCCACATACATTAGATGTTATATTTTGAAAAGTAACAGAATTCCACAATACATTTGAATACTTGGATACATAGTCTTGAATAAACTTTCCATAGAAGAAAGGTGATTGTCCATAGGAATAAAATTTCCATTTTCGTCTACATATATTGCCATCCAGTGTGAACCAGGCTGCGATGAGTCATCTCGATTCACAACTGCAGCTGAATTAGGGTGGAAAACAGGAATCGCATCAGCAGAAAACACACCCTGATATATTGGTGCAGTAATCATTTCTTTCAGCAAGATTTTATTTATTTGATACCCGTTCATGATTAATTCCCGAAATCGTACAAAATATTTCTTGTCTTGTTTATTTCGATAAGACTCGGCGAAAACAATAACAGATACAGTATGTTCAAGAGCTTTGCTAAATTTCATTTCTAATCGTAAATTACTGTGTTTGATGAGATTTAAATGTTCTCCATCACATAAATCGGGAGATAAATCAAATGCGTATAACGCGTAACCTTTAGGATACTCTTCTCTTGATATAAATATACCACGATCTTGCCCCATCTTTTCTGTGCCTAAGAAGAGACTTTGGTAGGCACGAATAAAATTATTATCTTCAAAATTAATTTCTAATGGATTATGTGGAATTGGTTGACCATCCACGTAGATTCCGACGAAATTTAAATTGAAATGATGAAAATAAAAAGGGGACTTTTTTAAAGTTCCGTGAAATGCTTCATTATCAACAGAACCTATGATAATTCGCTTAGGCATTTGACCTACAAATATGCTATCTTGAACGAATGACATGTTTCCTTTCGGAATAGAGTAAACTTTACACAAAACACGGTTGATTGGATATTTAGCTGTTCCACCTTTCTCTAATGCCGCTCCGTGTCCTAATATTACTCCAGGACTTACACGGACTTTTCGAACAAGTAGAGATACGTGACTTAATACTACTTTATATCCTTCTTTACCCAATAGACAGAATTCTGGACTGCTTCGAATCAGTTTAATTTTCAAATCTACAAGGTTTAATAAAAGCCTTTCTTGATGGAATAAATCACTGTGAATGCAGCCAATCATATCTACAGTGGCATTTTATTTGAAAAAAGCAGATCGTTTTTTAAGTCCATCTTCTGAATTTTTATAAAAGAGCTCAGCAGTAAGCTGAGACGTCTTACTATCGTATCCATGATTCAATAGGGTTTCGATGTATGATCGGTATGGGTAAGTATTACTTGAGTTAGAAACGAGACGATCATTTAAGGCGATATCAACTTGAGAAAACAAAGAATGTAGAAATAGATCCACGGGTCCAATCTCATCTTCTTTTCCGATCACAGAGTTATCATTCTTTAAAATTTTTGCTTTAACATACAATTGTGTTTGACTGAGATCTATATAATCTTCTCCACTTCCAGAAATGTAAAATTCTACTGGTCCACCATCAAAAACATTTGATAGAGGGTGGAATTCTATCCATTGTCCACTTTGAATAGCAGTTTGTGTTCCAGGTAAATGAAAAAGCTCTAACTCAGATTTCACACATTCGGGTGAATCTTTTAAAAGAAACGTCATCACGGATCAAATATATCACGTCCTCTCACTTTCTTAGCTTTTGATGAAATAACTCTTTTCGAATTTTTGCGTTTTCTTTTATACTTTCCTTTACCCACCATAGATTGAACTTTATCGATAGCTTTCCGTGCTAAATGTTCGCCACTTTCTTTGCTTCTTTTTTTCACGGATTCCTTAAAGTTTTGTCCAGATAATACATCCGTTGCAATACGGGATCCGGTTAAAAGTGCTTCTTTTCCTATATTTTTGTACCTTTTACTAAAAAGGGAAAAGCAGTTCTAAAAAAACGACGGAATATTCCGCCTAAGCCATAACCTCTCTGATAAGAAATTCCTCGATAATAAGGCAAGCCAGAACCTCTCTGACATGCATAATGTTCTTCAAAATATTTTGTGCAGCAAATATATGGTACGCTCATCTTGAAGACTAATTTAACAATGACTTGACATACTTTCTTGATCCTATTTATACTATTTGTTTCATTCTAAAATGCAAAACTACTATGACTTTTCCTCTCTCGAATGGTACAAAATCTCCTGAATTTAACCGCATTTCTATTTTAATAGTTTGAAATGACTGTCGTATCACCGATAAATACTGAGGTCTATCATAATATTGACTAATAAGTTCACCATCTACACCTTTCACCCGTACAATTCTCAAAAGAGGTGCTTGTATATTACCTACAATCTGTGGAGCTACTATATCACTGTACACATAAAAAACGGAAAATTCAGAAGCTGCATCAGCTATAAATTCTCCTTTCATGTTTCCTACAATGACTGTGTTGATTTTGAAACCTAAGATTGGAGCTAATTTTCCCAGGTGGAGAGCAGTTTCTTGTACAGCATTTATTTTAACTCGTTTTGTTGATTTATTGTAATTTAATGTAAATCTACTTGGGTGTTTTTTGGTAAAACCCATTGTATTGCTGAGAGAATATCATATATGGATTCATAACAGCCAGTATCAATTTTTTTCTTTATCAGTTTCCCATCTCCGGTATCATAGTTAAAAGCATTATTAAATTTATTAATGTTGAACCATGAATGAGGATAGATTATTTCAGATAATCCGACTTCCCATTCACCACTTAAATTAATTGATGTAGGAAGCTGAGTTATAAAATGAGAAATTTTATTATCGGGAAAATATTTCAGAGAACTGTCAGAAGGTAGCGTCACATAGAAAGACATGTTGCATAATGAATTTGTAAACAGAAAACTGTTTTTATTTATAGTTTTTTCAGGTCAATAATCCAAGTATTGAATTTTTCGGGATATCCTGAAAACTTTACAAAATATTCTGTTTTGGTCCCGTTTTTTCTAGTTTTAATCACTTTTTCAACTGGATAAAAGCCTGTATCTACTACTTTTTGTTATTCTTCATTCATGTTCATGTACCATTTATTTCCTCCCCCATCAAATCTTTCAATTTATAGACAACTGGAATTCTGGGAATAATTTCAGATACCGTGAAGATTTCCCTTGTCCAATTTTGTTCATAGCCTTTTTCAAATCGCAATTTTTGCTTACTTACGCGCACAGAGTCACCTTTTTCCAATTTTGCAGGTTTAGATTTAATTTTGGTTAAATCACCATATAAATTATGCATAACTTGATCTTTATTATTTTTGTTGACTGAAGCAGGGGACATTTTAATGCTTCTGTGCCATGTATGGTTGTAACTGTGAACTAATTTATCAATAATATCAGTATACCTTTTAGTATTAAATTCAGTGAAATATTTCCACATTTTTGTTTTTAAAGTCCGATTAAATCTTTCCACAATACTTGCTTTTGTTTGATTTTGGGTAGTAAAAAATTTAACTTTTGAATTTCTCAAAAAATTTTGAACGGTTTTATTCTTAAATTCTGAACCGCTGTCTGATTGGATACTAAATGGACAACGAGTTCTAAAAATAGTTTCCAGAGCTAATTTTACACTCTTTCCAAGCTTATTTTTCAAAGGAATCGCCCATGCATATTTAGAAAACACATCAATACAGGTAAGTAAATATTTGTAACCTTTATTAAACTCAGCTAAAGACTGCATGTCAACTAAATCCACCTGAAATTGTCGATCAATTTCACTTACTATCACTCTATTTCGTAAAGATTTATGACGAATCGGCTTATGTAAAGTGTATGAATCTTTATGAGATAGCCATCACTTTATATCTGAGATTTTAACTTTATCTTTGAAGCCTCGTCTCACCGCATTTATACCACTAAAACTTGCTGTATGACTTGGATCTTTATAAATTCTCTGCATTGTAGTCGCGTGCTTGTATTCAAACTAAAATAATTTATTGAATGTTTTAACACTTAAAGTAAATTCACAGCTTACAGCTCTCTTATAATTCACGCCAAAATAAATTGTTTGAAAAAATTAAATCTGTTTCATTTAATTTTCTTGATGTAATTTACATCAATATTTTTTATATTTTTATTATAAATACAAAATAAAACATGTTTTTCTCTTGGGATGCATTAAATAGTTCTTAAAAATGCGAAATAAAAGAATGCGATTCTTTTATATCCATTCCCACTTCAAAACAGGTAACACCTGGCCTTCTTTATTCCTAGGGAGAATGTGTTCTATTGTGCTCTTTCAATGATTTCGGTATTCACAAAACAGTTTAAGGGGGCATTTTGCTTTTCAGTTTGAGACTCCGCGTCAGGACATTAGTTGTGCTTCTAAGCCCACATTTTGCTTTGTACCTTTCACATATATATCCAATTGAATCCCTTTCAAGTTCAATACTTGTTGGCGAACACATCCCATTGTTGCTCACTTCGAAGCTGTGGCTGTTACTGGTCAGCAAAAGGGAGAATTTCTTTTAAGTTGCTTAATCATTCAACTTCGCCATACACCACCTTTTTGTTAAGGAATCTATTTTTCTCTGTAACTGGCAGTGGGTGTGATACCATTTTCACGGGAAAAATAAAGACATCGATCAACTGATTATATCTCCGTTTCTCAACTGTCTAGAAAGAATATCCGTCTATCTTTAGTAAAAATCCGCACCCTTACCTGATAGTTTCTTCTACAATGACGTCATCATACATCTTTTACTTTCTTCTTAAGGACCAACCGCAATTGTTAGAACTCGGCGCTACCTTTTAAAATCGCTGAAATGAAAAAAAAATGCATCACGTGATAGCTATTGTTATCGAACCTATATAAGCCAAGGAAATAGAATCAACTTCTTATAACGCTGCTCATAGGAATGAAAATTTCCTTAAGAAACAGGCATTTCTTAGAAAGTCGCGATGGGACTTTGTGAAATCTGCGGTAAACTATTTAACGTTGAGTTTTTTCTAAAAAGACACATTTTAGAAATACATGAGATATCTGTTAAATTTCATTGTAGTGTTTGTGATAAAGAATTTATGAGAGAAAATGATTTAAAGCGTCATATTGTTTCGATCCATCAAGCAAAAAAAATCACTTGCTTACAATGCAGCAAAACTTTTTCTCGCAACGATGCTTTGATTCGACATAAGAAGAATGGAAGCTGTAAAAGAAAATCTGAATTTGATACATCGCTTCCGAAGAGACTAAAGTTTCTTCAAACAGCCTTATAGGTAATGGATCTAATGAAGTTTTAAATGTTTTACAAGGACAGCAGGATGAGAGCAGAAATTTTAATTCCTCGTTGCAAGGAAATGGGGAATCTACAAAAGAAGTGCGAAGTGCTTTTAAGAAAAAGTATAAAACTTTTCAATTAGAAAACTGCGACTGCAAAGATATTACAGAATTCTTGGAATTAAAAAAACAGGAAGCCTTTGCAATAATTAGAGAAGAATTGGCAAGACTTGATGCTTTAAAAGTAAGTATCAGAATCCGATGCGTATATAAAAAGATGGCGGATAATGGATATGATACATTTAAAGACATCGAGTTTAAATCAAAAAATATGATCGTGACCTCTGCTACAAATATTAGTGAAATTTACGAAGAGATGAGCGACAGCATCCTCGCTGAAAGCGAAGATTTTCAGAAGAAAGATTCTGGTTGGTCTTTGGATCAAATTCTCGAAGAAGAGGTTAGAACGAACTGTTTCAAGCCTTTCAAGGGTTCCACTTTTTGCGAGCTACCTGAATGTTTGAAAATGAAGAAAGCGGTGGTTAACGTAAAAAATGATGACAATGAATGTTTTAAATGGTCGATACTTTCGGCTCTTTACCCGGCTGATCACAATCCTGATAGAGTTTCAAATTATGAAAAATATCAAGAAGCTTTGAATTTTACCTGCGTTTCTTACCCAACGCCTTTTTCAGAGATCCGAAAGTTTACGCAGGTAAATAACATTTCAATTAATGTTTATTCTTTCAATGACGATTGCAAAATTTTTCCAATCCTAATTTGCGAAACCGAATTAGAGAAACATGTAGATTTGTTATACATCCCGAAAAAAGAAAAAAGTGGACATTTCTGTTGGATAAAATCCATTTCAAGAATTTTGTCAAAACAGTATTCCCGACATGGACATTCTGTCCACGTATGTAGACGTTGTCTCGAATTTTTCTCATCTGAAGACAAATTATTGTTTCACAAGGAATTGTGTAAGGAAAAAAGTCCTGCAAGAGTAGAAATGCCAACAAACGAAAGTAAGTTTTTAAAATTTAAAAATTTTCAAAATATTTTAAAAGTGCCATTTGTTGTATATGCGGATTTTTTGAGTGTTTAACAGTAAAAACTGATACTTGCCATCCTAACCCACAGAATTCTTTCACAAATATTTATCAAAAACATATCCCTTTTAGTTTCTGTTATTTCATTTGTCAGGACGGCAAGCATTATAAGGACCCTGTTGTATATCGAGGATTAGATGCATCTAAGAAATTCATCGAAATGATAAAAATGGAAGCCTCAAATGTCGTTGAAATTTATAGTAATCCTAAGCCCTTAAGGCCACTCAGTCAAATAGAACAAGAAGTTTATAATAATGCTAAAAATTGTTTTGCTTGCTTAGAACCTTTTACTCTAGAAAATAAAAAAGTTCGCGACCATTGCTACATCTCACAAAAATTTAATGGGGCTTGTTGCAATAAATGTAATTTATCTCTAAAATTGCCTAAATTTTTACCAATTTTTTTTCATAATTTATCTGGATATGACGCTCACATTTTCATAAAAGAATTAGGATACGATGACAAATCAATATTTTTAATACCTAACACAGAGGAAAAATATATATCCTTTAGTAAAAACATAACAAGTACCTTTCATATTAGATTCATAGATACATTAAAATTCTTACCATCTAGTCTTGACAAACTCATTTCCAATCTTACTTTCGATGAATTCAAATGTATGAAAAGATATTTTGATACTGATAAATTAAAATTATTGTTACGAAAAGGAGTTTTCCCCTATGATTATTTCGATGATATAGCAAAATGTGATGAAATTTGCTTACCTGATCATGAAAAATTTTATAATGAACTTAATGAAGAGCAGATTAGTATTGAGGAATATGATCATGCTAAAAATGTGTTTAATTCTTTCAATCTTAAGAATTTAGGGGAGTATTGTGACTTATATGTCAAAACTGAAGTTTTATTGCTATCGGATGTTTTCGAAAATTTTAGGCAAATCTGTTTAAAAACTTACAAATTAGATCCTTCTTGGTACTACACTTCTCCTGGCCTCTCTTGGGACGCGATGTTACTTTATACAAAGGTAAACATTGAACTCTTTACGGATTATGATATGATACTTTTCATTGAAAAAGGAATTCGAGGTGGAATTAGCCAGTGTAGCAACCGATACTCTTTAGCTAATAATAAATACATGAAAAACTATGATCCTGAAAGGGAATCAAAATTTCTCATGTATCTCGATGCAAATAATTTGTACGGTTGGGCCATGAGCGAATATCTTCCTCTTAAGGACTTCAAATGGTGTAGTACCAATATTGATGTGGAAAATATACCCAATGACTCAGAAATTGGGTATATTTTAGAAGTCGATTTAGATTATCCTTCTTCCCTTCATGACGAACATACAGACTTACCAGTGGCACCAGAAAACAAAGTTCCACCAAATTGTAAAGAATATAGATTATTAACAACTTTAGAGCCTAAACTTAAATATGTTGTTCATTATAAAAATTTTAAATTATACTTAAGTTTAGGTTTGAAATTAGAAAAAATTCATAGGGTGCTGCAATTTAATCAATCGCCATGGCTTAAAAATTATATAGAACTTAACACAAATTTAAGAACAAATGCAAAAAATGAATTTCAAAAAGAATTTTATAAATTGATGAACAATAGTATTTTTGGAAAAACTATGGAAAACGTCCGACGTCGCGTTGATATACGCCTATGTACTTCCGAAAGACAAGCTACTAAACTTATTGTGAAACCAACTTTTGATCATAGAACAATTTTTGACGAAAACTTGATGGCAATTCATTTAAAAAAAACAAGTATTAAATTTTTTAAACCAATTCATGTTGGGATGGCAATTTTAGACTTATCGAAAACACTAATGTATTCCTTTCATTACCAAGTGATGAAAAACGATTATGGCGACGATATCCGTTTATTATACACAGATACTGATTCTCTTATATATGAAATTAAAACTTTAGATTTTTATTCGGATATGAAAAAAAGAATAAATTTGTATGATACTTCTGATTATCAAAATAATAATATCTACGATATACCCTTAGTAAATAAAAAAATAATTGGTAAAATGAAAGATGAGAATAAAGGACAAATTATGGTAGAATTCGTTGGATTAAAATCTAAAATGTATGCTTACAAAACTGAAGATAAAATTGAGAAACGGTTGAAAGGTATTAAGAAACAAACTTTAAAAAATAAAATAACATTTAACCATTATAAAACTTGTTTGCATGAAGGAAAACAACTTTTTGCACAAATGAATATAATTCGATCAAAACAGCATAATTTATATTCCGTAAAGCAAAATAAATTAGCTTTATCATGTACTGATTTTAAAAGAATTGTAAGCCCTGATGGTATTTCCACTCTTGCAATAGGACATTATAGTTTAAATGTAAGTGTTTGAAAATGAAAATATTCTTTTGTGTAAAATGCAATATTTGAAACTATATATATGCTGTAAATAGTATTATTTGATATTAATTGTAAATATTTTTAAGATTTAATATTGGTTACCAGTAAATTATGTAAAAAACTGATGTCATTTTTCTTAAAATGATTATTTTCATATTGATAGAAATGATAATTTGAATATAAATATTTTTTACAAAAAAAAATTTTTCCATTGATGTGTAATATAAATTTATTGTGCTTGTGTATTATTAAAAAAAGCAAATGTTTGCGAAAATGTATCTTTTTGTAAAATTATAATAATAATAATGTTTCGTGTAATTTAATAATCTGGTTACTTTTTTTTCTTTTTAAGATTTGTAAATACATATTGAATAAGACTTGTTTTTCAACCTTTAATATTAAGTATGCACGTATTGGTTATTTTGAAAAAAGAAATGTTTATTATTCTAAAATAGTTTCATAAGAAGGAAAGCAAAGAGAACGTATATTTTTCCAATTTTTAAATTTATTTCTAAATGTATACAAATTTGATTATTTTTTTAATAAGATTCTAAACAACATACCTCTTCTTTTACATCTTTAAGAATAGAAGAAATATTAACATTATGTAAAAATGTTTGGGGTACACACTCAGAGAGTCTTTTACCATTTGGTAAAATCACGCTAATAATTTCATAGAAAAAGTCCTCGGCAACAGTATCAATGTCCAATTCCATTGCACTTTCATTGAATAGAGCGACTGTGTTTTCAGTGTCTCCATCTTTATATTGTCCGAGAAGATTGAAATTGTATAAATTTTTAGTAATAACTTTTCTCATATGGCCTTTCAGTAAATCGATGTATTCCAGGTCAGCATCTAAAGTCGACGCACTTGTTTGTTTCTGAATATGCAGCTAAAAAATCAATTTCCTCAAATTTTAAATGAATCACACTAGATAAAATGTCGTCTTTAATGTTAAATAATATTTTCCATTGGTCTTGAGTGAGTTGAATGGAATAAGAATATTTTCGACCGCTTTTGCAAACTATTTGTCGAGATAAATTCACGGGCATACCAGATCCTTCACATGAGACTTTTACTTTGAGGTCTTCGTTGAAAGGAGATGCTAAATCCACCGCCACGTAATCCAGATTTTGATTAGACTGATGATTGTCTTCTCTGGACAGCATGAAAAAGGCATAGGGTCCCATTGTCAAGCCATCTGAGGAAGGATAGTAAGTATTTCCAAAAAGCTTAAAAGTGCGTATGTGAACATAAATTTTGTTCATCCACATGGACACATAGATGAAGACATTTCTACCGAGTGAAAATACATTCTCGGGCTCTTCACCACATTTGAAAGATATACCCGCTTTAACTTTCTTTCCAGTAGATACCTGTAGAAAAATAAGTAACATAAGTAAAAATACATTTTAATATTAGAAAACTATTTCGATTGAAAGAATTTTTACCTCAGATTCATTCTTACGCTTCAAGTTAGCCATTCCACTGACTTATCTTTTCTGATAGATAAAATTCACAGTAAAGTATCTAAAAAGAAAATATATAAGGACATATAATACTCTAATAATTAATCAAAATAAATAAATATGCCAAGAATATTATAGTAAAAATAAAATTAGACCTACTTGAAATTATTTTTGAGTAGTCCAGCAATAAGCAGAAAAAGTGTACCCAGACTCAAGAAAATTTCTGTCGAATCCTGTTTCACCACGTACAACGTTAATATCATCACGTGTTAAATTGAATGGTAGTAAAAATGTTGCCATTTTATAATACCTAACATTTACTGTTGCCATTCTACAAAAATTAAAATCATGTTGCCACATGGTAGAAACTTTTAAAAGAACCAACCTTTTGTAATTTGGAGTGGACATCACCGCCACATGTTTTTGTTTACCTTTCACGTGTTGTCTTACAGCACAAAATGTTGCCACTTTGTTAAATACAAATCACCTGTTGCCATTTCATGGATACTAAGCTCTCAAACTCACAAAAATTCTACTTTTCTGATTGGAAAAGGTGATTTGCATTTAACAAAGTGGCAACATTTTGTGCTTTAAGACAACACGTGAAAGGTAAACAAAAACATGTTTACCAATAGATGTTGCCATTCCAAAAAACCAAAACTATACCGTTGCCATTCCATAAAACAGAATCTAAAAAACCAAAACTAATTTTAAAAACCGAAACCGAAACTTAAAAAGCAGCAAAAAAACAACTCAACTTAACAGCAGGAAAAAACAACTCAACTTAACAACAGGAAGAAACAACTCAACGCCGCCACTCACAGCCCCCACCGCCACTGTGTTAGAATCGGCTTTTATTAACTACTAGCTACTGCTTAAATTTATCATCAGTGAGTTAAGTGAGCGAATGATGGTCAACAGATTATTATTTCTAGTAGACAAAATTAGAAAAATTTCAGGAAGACTAGCTGGTTTTCAGAAACAGTTGTACTTCTGAACAAATTAGCTCAAGAAATAAAGGATTGCTCTCAAAAAATGGAAATTATCCTTTCTGTGTTTATGAGTTTTTATTTTTAAAAGTATTCTTTTTCTTTCGTTGGGGCTCGATTTGCTGTTGATATTTTTGATAAAGGATACCACTTATGCGAAACACTTTCAGAGAGAATTTTCTCAGGAGTATAACAAGAAACTAGACTAATGGTTACAAAAAAGCTTGTTATGTGGTTGAAGGATGCGGGTTATATTATAATTCTCTAATTATATATACTCCAGTATATATTCCAGATGTTTTTAAGTCAAATTTCAACAGAAAGTTTTAACGAAAATTTGGCATCTTGTCAAAAAAAAAATAGCGAAAAAGAATATTTAGTACTTAATAAACGTATTAGTTGTTTGTGGGATTAGAGAGATGTGTAAATTAAAGAATATTTACTTATAAGACGCGGACCAGTGTCTTTTTTTTATTATTTATTACAGACACAAACAAACGTAACAAAGGACATATGGATTAATTTCCGTTCCAAAAGCATAACCGTTCTCCTCAATTTACAAACTTCATCTGCTTGGTTCTAAACAATATCGCGTGACTTGCACGCAAGCTCGAAAATGCCACCCACCATTGCAATGTGAAACATTCAATATTTTCACACAAGTAAATAACAGTTAAATATAAATTTCACAAAACATTAATTGTAACAATTTTACGTATTGTAAACTAGCAAAATAACGTTACACAAATATTTGAACGCACAATATTTAACGTGAGAAGAATTGTGATAAATTTATCTTTTTGGGTGAAACATAAGAAGATTGTTTCATTTTTCTATAAGCAATACACATAATTTGAATATTGGTCTTTTAAATATGCCAGATTTTGTTCTTACGTCCACAACACAAATACTGTACCTTTATCAGGACAGGTTTTAATAATACGACCTGAAATTCACTTATAAGTATGTAAATTTTCCTTCCTTTAGATTACCATATCCGACATTTTTACATTTTGTTTGAACAACATCCACTTAGTGCGTTGTTGGATCGTACTTAAATAAGATTTATACCAATTTTTCCGAATCAATTGTATTGTCTTTGTAGTTTTTTGCCGTAAGTTCTATCTGTTTTCACAGATAGTTACCAAGGTAGGTTCTAGAAGTGAAGTCAACAATATTCCTATTATAAAATCACCAGGAGTCAAAATGTTTAAATCCTCCTTATCTCAAGTGAGTGGTTGAGGGACACGAGTTGAGCATTGCCTCGATCTGAACTAACACAGTCGAAAATTCCTCATATGTAATTTTTTTTTTTTTAACACAAATGCCGAACATTAGCGCCTAAGAGTAGGGAAGAAATAAGATTTCTGCGCAAAGAGGAGCATTGAGGAGAAGGAGGGAGACCCTTCTCCTCCCCACCCACCCTTTGCTCCCTCTTGCGGGGTGACCTCCCCCTACTACTCCCTCTCCTTAGATATTATAATCATCTATGTCTAGGAGATGAGAATAATGTGTGGAAATAATTAATTTTTAATATGAATATTACATTTTTTTACTATTCAAATCAACGAAATAGTAATAAACTTTATTTTTCGATTATACTACTATTATTTCTCCTAAATTATTTATAATTAAGGATAAATTACCTCCTTTCAAATAGAATTCCTTTTAACCTACCAATAATTTAAGTCATTATTTTCTCACATTTAAATTTTATAAATAGGAATCACTTAATGATCATTTACATATTTTTATTCATTTATGTATGCGGTGCTATTTACTAATTATTTAAAGCTTTATGAGATTGAATCATTTTCAAAGCTTCGAATATTTAAGTAAAAAGAGTACAAGGAATTTTTTTTATATAATTTCTATATTCTTAAAAATTGCTTAATTTTATGAAATGCTTATGCGTTGATATATTTAATAATTATAATCACTACTAAATTAACGCAAAATTTTGCTATGCAAGTTCATGGACATTATTCTGCATTTGTTAATAATATTGAACTCTTTATATGCGAGGAATATTTAGGAAGTATTCACAAATAATATAGTTTCACTTTCAATTTATTAAATGCCTATTAATTTATAACGAAAATCAGGTTTCTTAATTTTTGAACTAGCAACGTTTTGAAAGTTCAACGACTTTGATTTTACTTTATTTTCCTCTATCGCATTTTATTAAACCGGCCAGATGGTCAACAAAAACCGATTGGGTTAAATTCTATTATTAAAATTGTTAAAGGATTTTTTCTTCTATCGAACAAGAAAGAGTTATTGGAATCTACTATTCAATTACGAACAAAGTTAAAATCTAGCTATTGTAAACTATTTTTCTTGAAAATATGTTTTTCATTGATATTTCAAAAATAATCTAACGCATAAATACCAATCTATTTTACACATCTTCTCCACCCAAAGTGATATAATTTTAAAAGAAGGTAATAAAATTTTATGAGTTTCTATTGAACTATGCATTTGGAAAATCATCTATTGTAGTAATATGTGAAAAGGAAATGAATACAATTATTAAATACTGAAACCTCTTTTTAACCATGCAGCTGCGTTGTACTATTAAATTATTCAAAATATGAATAAGAATATATTCTGAATTGGAATACATTGTGATAATAGTTGAATAGAAAGAAACTGTAACAAAAGTTTACTTTAAAAATATTTTTCCCATCACCCGAAAAGCACAATATTTATCGCTGTTTATAACGATTGCATTCCAGATTTTTTCTCATGCATTCCAATTTTTAGGACCATTTGACTTTTATCCTTTAACGTCATTGAAAAGGTGGGGAAGAATTATCACTGCTACTTTTTGTTTTCGCTCCCCATGCATCACTCCTTTTTCACTCCGGCGGAGAATTGTTAAAGCATACTATTATATCAAAATATTTCTTTGTAATCTTCCAACTCCTCTTTTGTCAACTAGAGTTTCTTCACCCCTCCATCTTACACTGCTGAGGAGGGGAAAATTTTTTTGAGGGGAAAATATCCTTCAATATGAATATAATTCGTTGGGAAAAAATGAAAACAGATCAAAGGTCAAATATGAATTTAACAATGAAATCGGTGCTATGTAAGGAGTGCGAATTTTCCTACTCCCATAGTTTCTGATCAGCTTTGTCACTGCATTTCACTGTCCCCAGTTCCTTGGAAATGCTCTAAGTGCTGCCTGTTATTTTTAAATTGAAACTTTACTCATAAAAGTAAATACTTAAAGTGTCTAGTAAAATAATTTTTCCGAAGATGAACTCTGTCGAGGATATCTTTAATAAGGTTGATTTACCTTTAAGTGACCAGTTATTAGCTGTCGCTGATTTTGGAGATATTACATCATCACAACTTGATAGCCATAACTTTGATGGCATCCCAGGTATGTTTACGTGTCGCATTTGCAAAAAATCCTTTTCATGCCGCAGAAATGTAAAGAGGCATGTGAAATCGAAACATGCCGATAAAACTTATAAATGCATTCAATGTAATAAATTGTTCGCGGGATCTGATAATTTAAAGAGACATTTAAGGATTCATGAGTCCATTTCAGCTCAACCTGGGCCATCAACCAGCTCCTGTAGTGAACCTATTAGAAAACGACGACAAATTCTTAAGGATTCTCAACTAATTGGAAAATCTATCTCGAGAAATAAAAATCGCAGTTTAAATGTTTTTAAAAAGTTTAAGATTTTGCCCACAGAAGATACAAATAGTGACATGAGAATATTTCTAAACTCAATTAAAAAAGAAATTCATGATAAAATTCTAGAAGATAATATGCGAGGTATAAAATGGTACCTCACCGTTTCCATGATATTTGTTAGAAAAATATGTTTATGATAGTGAAAAGTGTTCGGCGCACTTCCGATCAAAGTGTATGATCAATCTCCCAGGACAACCTCTAAATACAGATGAAACTTTTGAAAAGGTAAGAAATGTTTTTTTTTTTTTTTTTTTCTGATTAAACTTTTTGAAAGTATTAGAAATGTATTGTTGTTTTTACTTTTATAATCTAATGTGTGTTTATTACATTTTTCTTAAATGAATGAAATTTATATATACTATTTGTCAAATATTTATTTATATTTTTTATAATGTGATTATAAAGATTATTATTTGTTTCTAAAACAAAAGCATATTTTGAAAACATTGTATTTTGTAAAATTTTATAATTTGAGAGTTTTTACTTTTTTAAAAGAAAATTATTGTTCTAACGTAAATACTTGTTTTGAAGCAATCATTCACTTATTAATAATTTTAATCTATTTCTAATGATAGTTTAATAGCCATGTGTAGTTTGGGAAAATTTTATGTATTTTAAATTATTCATAATTTTTTGTATTTCGTTCAATGTAAATATTATTGTCATGAAATAAAATATATAAATTCAACAATATATTTTTTAGTAAAGTATTGTTAAAATAACTATTCGATAAACTTAATCTTGTCATCTTAAACAAAAATTATTCTGCATGATTTTAGTTATTCATACATACTTGAAAATTTGTAATAAGTATAGAAACACACACATAAAAATAAATAAAATATAGAATATATTTTATTCCTTAAAAATTTGCTTTCTTGTATAAATCACCTAAAAATATAAATATTTTTATCATTTAATGAGTTGGAAGGAAAAGGGGTTCCGGATGGATTTTAGAAAAAATTGAGCATGCCGAAGTAAAAACTGCATTATATGAACCTTTGGCAGCAGAGTCATACATTCCCTTACCAAAAAAATTGCTTCTAAAACGTGCTCTGTTAAATATAAAGAACTATGATGAGAAATGTTTACTTTGGTCTGTTTTAGCTGCTCTACATCCAATCAATTCAAAAAAACATCCAGAGCTAGTGAAAAACTATGCACCTTTTGAAAAGGAAATAAATGTAGAAGGAATTGAATTCCCCACTCCAGTAAGCCAATTACAAAAATTTGAACGTCAAAATCATTTTTCCATAAATGTTTTTGGTTACGACAAGGAAATATTTCCTTTATACATCACAAAGAAATCAAAAGACCAACACATAAATTTATTGCTGTTTTCAGAAAATGAGAAAAATCATTATTGTTTAATTAAATGTATGAGTCGTTTGCTTTCAGATCTTACTAAATATAATAGTAAAGTATATTATTGTAAATATTGTTTGCATAGATTTATAGAAAAAGTTAATTTGGATAAACATATTGAAAACTGTAATGAACACGGACTGCAAAAGGTGAAGATGCCTTCAGAGAATGAAAAATGGTTAAATTTTGATAAACCGCAGTATCAGCTTCCTGTACCTTTTGTCATTTATGCCGACTTCGAATCTCTTCTAGTGAAACTAGACACTTGTTTGCCAAATACATCGAAATCTTTTACCCATCTATTAAAGAAGCATGTGCCTTCGGGTTACTGCTATATAATTGTGGGTCCAAATGGCAAAATGTATAAAAATCCTGTTGTATATAGAGGCGCGGATGTAGTAGATCATTTTCTTTTAAATTTTCTAAGAGAAGAAGATGAAATTTTAAATATTTTGAAAACAAGTGAACCTATTCACATGACAGAATCTGATATAGAAAATTTTAGAAACTCTTCCCACTGTCATATTTGTGAACTTCCATTATTGAATGATAAAGTTCGTGATCATGATAGATTAAGTGAAAAATATCGCTCTGCAGCTCACTCCGAATGTAATTTAAAATATCAATTAGCTTCATACATTCCTGTAATAATACATAATTTAAAAGGATATGATTCACATCTCATAATGCAAGGTATTGGAAAATGTAAAACGCGTAAAATAAGTTGTATTCCGAGCAATAGCGAGAATTTTGTTTCGTTTAGTCTCGGCAACTTAAGATTTATAGACTCTTTGCAATTTTTGAATTCTTCCCTTGAAAAACTTATATGCAATTTACCTCCCGAAGAAATGAAATTTACTCATACTATATTTGGTAATAAAACAAAATTCATGTTGCGGAAAAGTATATATCCCTATGAATTTATGGATAATTTTGAAAAATTTAAACTTGAATGTTTGCCCCCGAAGAAGGAATTTTTCAGTAATTTAACATGTGAAAATATCACGGATGGAGATTATTTTCATGCACAAACTGTTTGGAAAGAATTCGATATAAAGAATATGGGGAATACCATAATATTTATGTTATGAGTAATGTATTAATATTAGGTGACATTTTTGAAAATTTCAGAAATTTATGCATAAAATATTATAAAATTGATCCTTGCCACAATTACACAGCTCCAGGATTAGCTTGGCAAGCTTGTTTAAGAATGTCAAAAGTTAGACTGGAACTTTTAACAGATGTTGATAAACATCTTTTCATCGAGCGAGGCATAAGAGGTGTCATTGCAATGATTAGTCAAAGATTTAGTCAAGCAAATAATGTATATATGAGTAATTTTGACCCTAGAAAACCGTCAAAGTACATTATGTATTTAGATGCCAATAATTTATATGGCTGGGCAATGTCCCAGTATTTGCCAAGACACGACTTCCATTGGGTGACAACTCCAATAGATTTTTTGAATTTAGATGATGATGCAGAGGAGGGATACATATTTGAAGTAGACATAGAGTACCCTCCATCATTGCATGACCAACATGCGGATTATCCTCTGTGTCCTGAAAGAATTATAGTTAAGGAAGAGATGTTATCTCCCTTTAATAAAAAAATGGCTAAAAACTTTAATATTAAATTAAATAATTTTGAGAAATTAATTCCAAATTAAATATCAAAAAAGAAGTACATTATCCATTATAGGAACTTGAAGCAATATGTTTCATTAGGGTTAAAAGTTACTCATATATACAGAGTTTTAAAGTTTCGTCAAAGTCCTTGGTTAAAAACATATATTGATTTTAATACAAGTCAAAGGAAAAAAGCTAATAATAATTTTCAAAAAGATTTATTTAAACTTTTAAATAATGCGGTTTTTGGAAAAACCATGGAGAATCTGAGACTTAAGTCTCAAATTGATTTAGTTCATGAAGAGAAAAAAGCTAAGAAATTTACTGCATCCCCAGCTTTTCATGCATATAGTATTATAAACGAAAATCTCGTATCTATTCAAAGGAAAAAAACTTCCATCTTGTTGAATAGACCTATTTACGTCGGATTTTAGATTTTAGACATTTCTAAAACCTTGATGTATGACTTTCATTATAATTATATGAAAAAAAATATGCCAAACTTTTATTTACTGATACAGATTCTCTTTGCTACGAAGTGGAAACAAAAGATATTTATAAAGATATGCAAAATGAGAAACACTTATTTGACTTTTCAAATTGTCCTTTAAACCATTTACTATATAACAATGATAATAAGAAAGTTTTAGGAAAGATGAAGGATGAATTGGAATGTAGAATAGCGTTAGAATTCGTAGGACTGAAACCAAAAATGTATAGCTTGAAAAGTGATTGTGGTGAAAAAAGAACAGCAAAAAGAGTATCAACAACAATTATCAAAAAATAAATTCGTTAAGAGGATTATAAAAATTGTTTATTTAATCAACATCGTACGCGCTTGCAGAGGCCAAAAGAATTGCTAGTATAAATCATAGTGTTCAAACTGTTTCTGTATAAAAATCAACTTTGTGTCCATTTGATAGGAAACGATATATATTATCTGACGGGTTAACATCTCTTCCTTATGGACATTTGAAAATACACACTAAATAAATTTCACATTTCTTAACAATGATAGATATGGAGGATTACAGCTACAAGCAAAACCTCCTTAAAAAAATGCGTCATGATTCCTACCTCTAGAGGTGGTGGGGAAAGGGAATCAAATGAATAGGTTAACTTGTAAGACAATACTACATTCAACATGGAGTTTCCAAAGTTAAAACATCCTTTTTCTATGTTAATCTGTGGTCCATCTAATTCTGGAAAATCATATTTTGTTAAAAAAATTACTTGAATCAAATATTATTCACCCTATGCCTTCTAAATTACTTTGGTGTTTTGGTGCTTATCAAACACTTTTTGATCAAATGTAGAATTCATGGAGGGATTATCTCCAAACATTACTCACAAATTTCAGATGCTCTTATAATCATCGACCCCTCAGGGGCTTACCTTCTTTAAGTAAATATGGGTGACGCAATCCCAAGGTACCCTAGCGATCTGTCCTCTTCTTTCTTTTCTTCTCCTTTCCATCCCTCAGGGGTTTACCTTCTTTAGGTAAATATGGGTGTCGCTATCCTAAGGTACCCTAGCGATCTTTATCCTTTTTTTCCTCCTGTCCTCTACTTTTCTTTCTTTCTTTTCCTATTCTTTGTCGTCGTCGAGATCAAGACTTCTTGCTTATGTTGCAGCTTGCTTTTTAATGGGTTTTACGTCCATTTTTTCCCCTTTGGTCTTCCACCCCATATGTTGGCCGTGTATGGCGTCCCGTAAGGGGGAAATTGGTGTCCTGGGGTCCCTTGGCGTTCCCTTTGGAACAGGCTTCTCTCTAAACGGGTGGCTGGAGTGAGCCCGCTCTCAGTCAATCGGTTGGTACTTTGTTAGGATTTTATTTTACTCCTTGCATGGTGCTGTAGGGCTAGTCCTGCATTCTGGGTTGTGCGGACATGTTCGCTAGATACTCAACCCAACATGTAGTACTATATCCTGGTGATACCCCTAAGGTAAGTGCCGAGGCTGGCTTTTGCCAGAGCCGGTAACTGCCTTCCCTTGTTGGGCTCTGTGATGGGCGGGGCCCACTGTGATGAACATTTCTCTTTCTCATGGGTCCAAAAAATTCTGGCCACGGCGAGGGACTTAACTCGTCACAAATTGATAATAGGATTGACAGACTTGGAAATGGTTATCCAAAATTCATATTAATACAGAACAACGAGGGCATGCTTAAGCAAATGTCACCTTTCAAAATTCTCAAACAGATTAAGGCAGTTGCAGGAGAACCTAGTAATGTAAAAAAGCTAAGATCAGGAGATTTACTAATCGAGAGTTCATCTGCTCTACAATCAAAGTCTCTTTTATCTTTAAAAGTTTTTGGAAAAATTCCAATCATAGCCTCAAGTCATAAATCACTCAATCAATGCCGTGGTGTAATTTCAGATATGGACCTTTTATCAGTATCTGAAACTGAGATCCTGGAAGAATTAAAAGACCAAAAAGTCTGCAATGTCCGTCGAATCATCATCCATCGAGGTGAAGAAATTTTCCCCACAAAAATTTGATATTAACTTTTGACTGTCCCAATCTTCCCAAATCAATAAAAGCAGGTTACCTGAACTGTCCTGTAAGACCTTATATCCCAAACCCCATACGATGCTTTAATTGTAACAGATTTGGACACTCTAAAATGTTTTGCAGATCAAAAGCTACATGTACTCGATGCTCAAGTCTGGAACACCAGTAATCTGACTGTATATCTGAACCATTTTGTATAAACTGTAAAGAAAGCCATAGCGCATCTTCTAAGACCTTCTCACACTGGCAACATGAAAAAGAAGTTCAACGGATTAAAACAACGCGAAAGATCTCATATCAAGAAGCTAAAAAACAACTGCAAAATACAGCAATTAATTTCAAGAAACCATATGCCCATGTACTAAAAAAACAGTATCAACTGCTGTAGAAACAGACACATCCTCAATTATCTTTTTTAAACCTGAAACACAAAGCTAACCTATTACAGAGAAGTCCATATTTATAAAGCCACAAAAAACGAGTGACTCTGATAACAGAAAAAAGCTTAAGATTAAAGATCAATCAAATGTAACTGCTTTCAAAGCCAGCCTTCTTACAGACAGCCATAGCGATATGGATACTGATATTGATAACTTTGAGTTGATTACGAAGAACAGATCACGTCACCGTAAAAAGAACCCTTCATAATGGTGGTTCTTATTTCTTGGAATTGCCATGGACTCCGCACGCATATATCTGACATTAAAGACATAATAAACTCATACTCTCCTGCTTGTCTAACACTCCAAGAAACCAACTTGAAATCTCATACTACTTGGAAAATAAAAGGTTACATGCCTTATCGAATGGACATACCTGATGATTCTATATCAGGTGGGGTGTGCATTCTTGCTTCGAATAATTACCCCCACACAATATTCCCATTACGTACTTCGCTGCAAACTGTGGCAGTTGAGATACATATTAATTTTCGAATCACTGTCTGTAACATTTACCTACCACCACGTAATGTCATTTCCCAAAGCAACTTAAATAAACTATTGCAACAACTTCCCGTTCCTTATATATTAATAGGTGATTTTAATGGACATAGTGCTCTACGGGGAAGTACTAATACAAATTCTTGAGGACGACAGATCGAGCAACTGATAACTGATCACTGCCTCTGTCTGCTAAATAACGATGAAAAAACTCACTTTCATGCTTCTACGAAAACATTTCATTCCATAGATTTGGCTATTTGCTCTCCTATTTTATTTCCTCATCTGGACCTGACCACTGAGAATGATTTGTAAAACAGTGACCATTTTCCTGTAATCCTTACTTTTGCTGATCCACCTTCTAATGGCTTACAACCTGCCACCTTTAAGTATCATAAGGCAGACTGGCATTCTTTTGCAGAACTGGCAATTATTACAGAAGAAATGATTACAAACACTGATATAAATGATGCTGTTATTAAAGCCACAAATACTATTATGAAAGCTGCTGAAATATCCATTCCAAAATATTCCTCTCGTCCTCGAAAATTGCGGAAACCCTGGTGGAATGAAACCTGTATAAAAGCCTACCGTGAACAAAAAAAGTTTTGGAACATTTTTCGAAGACATCCTACTACCAATAATCTAATTAAATTTAAGAAAGCAAAGGCTGTAGCCCGCAAGGTTCGTCGTCAAAGGGACTCTTGGATGCGATATACATCAAATATTACATCTAGCAAGCTTGTTTGGAAAAAAGTGAAAGCAGCTAATGGCTTGTACCAAGAATTCTCTTTCCCGATATTGAATACTAACACTGCAGTTTATTCTTCTCCCGAAGAAGTAGTTAATAAAATTGGCGAAACATTCTCTGGTGTGTCCAAATCTGACTCTTACACACATTTTTTCCAAGAGTATAAGAGTCGTACTGAGCAGATCAGCATAAATTTTAATAATTCTGAATAGTTGCCCTACAACTACGAATTTCACATACATGAGCTACAAAAGGCTCTATCCAAGACCCATAATAGCAGCCCAGGTCCAGATGGAATTACTTATCAAATGTCTAAGCCCAGTCTCTCTTACCAATATCCTGTTCCTCTTCAACAGAATCTGGCAGGAAAATATTTTCCCTTCTATGTGGCAAGAAGCAATAGTTATCCCCATACTAAAACCAGGATAAGATCCTAAAGACCCTTTAAGTTATCGTCCTATAGCCTTAACTAGCTGCTTTTGTAAAACAATGGAACGCATGGTAAATAACCGTCTTGTTTTTTATTTAGAAAACAATAGGTGTATACCTCAGCAGCAAAGTGGTTTCCGTCAGGGTAGATCTACGTTAGACATTATTATTAATTTGGAAAATGACGTTAGAACCGCTTTCTTTTGTAGGAACCATCTTGTATCAATATTCTTAGATATTGAGAAGGCCTATGATAGAACCTGGCGCTATGGAATTATTCGGTCCTTGCATAGCTTTAATCTCCGTGGTAACCTACCACTTTTTATTCAAAACTTCTTACAAAAAAGAAGTTTTAAAGTGCGCATTGGGTCTGTTTTATCTAGATCATTTGTTCAAACCGAGGGCGTTCCTCAGGGTAGTGTACTTAGTGTAACATTATTTATTGTTTATATTTCCAAGATTTTATCTGTATTACCTTCTTGTATTAAAAGTACACTTTACGTGGATGACTTGCAGATTTCCTGCCAAGGTTCAGATATACATTCAATTGAACGACAGCTACAGATGGCTATAAATCAAATTACTGACTGGTGTGACAAAAATGGCTATACCATTTCACCAAGTAAGAGCAGATGCATCCATTTTTGTAGGAAACGTGGCCTTCACCCTGATCCCAATATCCAACTTCAGGAGGTATCCATTCCTGTTGTTAAAGAGTTACGATACCTTGGGGTAATTTTTGATAACAGACTTACCTTCTTGCCCCATATATTAGATTTGCGCAAGAAGTGCGAAAGATCTCTTAACGTACTGAAAGTTCTTTCCAATACTTCTTGGGGTGCAGATCGAACCTCATTGTGCAGAATATACCAGTCTGTTATATTATCCGGTATCGATTATGGGAGTGTGGCCTATGGCTCAGCTTCAAAGTCTGCCCTAAAATGGTTAGACCCGATTCATCACGCTGCACTTCGTATCTGTAGTGGAGCGTTTCGCACCTCACCTGTCGACAGTTTCTATGTTAACTGCAACATACCTCCTTTAAAACTTCGACGCATCAAGCTTTCCCTTAATTATTATTTCAAGAGTTTTCCTACTCTAAACCATCCACTAAGGTCTGCTAGAGTTGACTCTACGTTAAAGAAACTTTTTAACGCTCGCCCTTCTTGCACTCCTCCCTTTTATGCTAGGATTCAACCTCTTATAGAGGAAGCTGATCTTTTAACTCCAGTTGAGATTGCTGACTAAAATAGTATTCCCCCATGGGCTTTTCCACAAATACGCTGTTTAAGCAACTTTGCTCTGTTTAACAAAGAACATACTGATCCCATAATTTTCAAAGAAATTTATGCTACTCATCGGAATCAATTTCAGGATTACTCCCCAATCTTTACTGATGGATCAAAAACAGAAAGACACGTCGGCTGTGGCATAGTTTATGGCACTAATATCTATAGTTATTGTCTTCCGTCAAACTGTTCTATTTATACTGCTGAAATTGTTGCCATTTTGAAAGCTCTTAACATAATTAAGTGCTCTCGCAACCGCAAATTCTGCATTTATACTGACAGTATGAGCATTATGAAACAGCTCAAATTTCCTCAACACTTTCATACCCTGATTTATAAAATCTTAGCTTTGTTAAATGAAATGTCTCATAATGGTTTCGAAATATTGTTTTGCTGGATACCTAGTCATGTCGGTATTACTGGCAATGAATTAGCAGACTTAGCTGCTAAAGAAAACTTCCTTAAGTTAACTGTTTTTTAAGTTAAAAATTGAAGAAAAGTTTCTTGTATGATCTTGCATTTTATTTTTGATTTCATTCTTATTATCAATGAGTTATTTTCAGTTAAAACTAAACTTTGAAAATAAAACAGGACTTATTTGCAAAAAACTAAAGCAAGTTATGAAGAACAGAATAATCTGTAAACATTTGTCTTTCCCTTTTAACTTCAGAAATATTTAGTTGTCCTATAAATAAATGATTTTATTTTAAGGAACACAAATTATATTTACTTATCAAAAATATTTATGTATTGTTTTAATTGTGTACAATTTGTTGTAGTGGTAATGTTTGTAAAAATTAATTTTGTACTTAATAGGTCCATAGTAAACTAAACTGAAGATTATGTAGTATAACAAAATTTTTTTGAGAGTGCGACACCCACATGTAAAATTAAATAGATATAATTACTGTAATAAATGGCTGAACGATTTGCTTAATATTGTCTGTAATTTAAAAACCACTAATTATCAAAATCAACTAAGATGGCACACTCAATTGTACTGTTATATTATTGAATAAAAAAATCGAATCTTAATATTCCAATTGTTAAAAAATATATATCCTCGAAATTAAGAATTCAAAATCTAATTTCTGCCCTAAATTGTCAATTTAAAAAAAATCAGTAATACTATAAAAGAATGAAATTTTCTTTTTTTCCAAACTAATTTACCCCTTTAAAAGATTTGTTGTTACCCCCCTTTATTACAGTAATTTTACTGCGTCTTTCAAAAAGTGGATTTCTATCTTAAAGAATGGTTGAGTTTTGTCGAAATGAAAAAGTGAAATTTCACTCCTTCTGAGAGGAATCACATTTTAAAAATTTATACTATTTTGAAGTATATGAAAATTCTAGGATCAGCCTATAAGGATTTTTAAATTTTGTATATATTTTAACACGTTGGAAAATTGAAATGTGTATAGTTTTTTCCAGTAGTGGCTTTCTTTCTGAAAAAATTTATCGTCCCTAGTTGTTTAGTCATTATTCGCAGTTTGTTTATTCATCCATCTAATATGTATCTATACTAAGAGGCCATATTCAGACGGCTTCAGAAGTAATACTATTGTTGGCAAACAACCTGTACATCAGTATAAAATTTGACTTCTTAAGAAGTTTCCAGAACTACCTGCGATGTCGTCGTTCAGGCAATTTTTCATTCATGTTTCAGTTGGAATTTTGAACATCTCGAAATATTGATTTCCTAGGCGGAAAGCACACAAGATTAGTAGCTTTTCCGCTCCCCCTCCTGTTTTATCTTGCGCTGTAATCATGTGATTAAAATTCAAGTTAAAGTATTCACAGCAAGTTTCCTCACGTTTTCCGAGAAATTATCCAGTTTATACTATCAAAAGTGTCATGTGAGGAATTTTTATGGCATTATTTCCAAGCATTCTTCCCTCAAGATAAATTTTCGCCTCATGGAATGGTGCAAATTTATGTATACTTTCTATTTTTCTTTAACATAAAAAACATTGTTTTCAAACTCGTTATTTTTTAATATTACATGTGTAATAAAACCTTCAGATATTATGGAAAAGTCGCATATACATGTGACAAAAATTTTTTTATAAGTCAAAATAAATTTTCCTTTCAAGATAGTTCAACTGCAACTACCAGACTTTTAAGGACAATAGTCTTTTCATTTCAAATAAAAAGTATATTTTATAATTATAAATAGCCCTCTCTTAAGGTAAGAGAACAATTAAAATATAATTTACCCAGTTTCCGGTTTATTAAATATATTTTTCAAAATTAGTTGGGGTGAATTATTGCTGTAACTAATACTAGGTTTTAATTATGGCAAGTTAGACTTGTTGTAATCTAATGTTTTGTTGGAGTTTAATTTAATTATAAAATTTTTATAAGTAAATATTAAAAGTATAACTTCTTAAAAATACACCTTTACAAGTTCTTAATGAGTGATTATAATGTTATTATTTATTAAAACAGCCGGGCGAGATTAAGGAATAATAGCATGTAATATGAGCACTTTACAGAATTTAAGAAAAAAATTATATTAGATAATTATCAATAATTAAATTTTGCTAAACTCTATGTTAAGTGTTAAGTTCTATATGTTAAAGAAGTGGGGAAAACTATCTGATGTAAAATTTGGAAAAACGATGCTACAAACGATATAAAATAAATATTAATTAATGGATTTAAGAAAATTTGAAAGAAATTTTAATCTTGAAAATCTATTCTAAACTTTATTGAATTTTTAAAATGTTACACTTGAGTATAACGAGTTAATTATCTGAATAATGTGAAGTATTAACTGAGATGATATTGAAGAAATAAAAATAGTATTAAGTCAATGAGAAACAGAATGCACACACTAAAGCATTAATAAAAGAATATGTCAACTGCATTTTTATTCTAACAGCACACACATAAAAGACCCCATCACCAATAAGTCAATCATCTACATACATAAATTGATACACATAAGGTGAATAATTTCATTCAATCAATTTGATATAAGTACACAGAATATATTCAAATCAAAGAATATTACAGTTGTAATTATATAGTTTTTTTTTTTGAAATTATAAGTTTTATTTCTAGTCTGATCTCAATTTAAATATTTTCAAATAGTGTTGTGTAAAAAAAAAAAAAAAAATGCAATTCTCTTATATGTGTATCATTAAGCTTATTAAGACAGCATCAAAAGAAACAACATTTAGATTATGCTTGTTTCACCTAAGATTACATTTACATCTTAAGTTAATATGTATGATGCCTCAAAGATTTTAATATGCATATTTTGCTAAAAATTCTTACTTTGAGAAATGCTTAAAA
The DNA here is from genome assembly GCA_030067965.1 of Latrodectus elegans. Taxonomy (NCBI): domain Eukaryota; kingdom Metazoa; phylum Arthropoda; class Arachnida; order Araneae; family Theridiidae; genus Latrodectus; species Latrodectus elegans. Next base: position 84,808,221 of record CM057809.1, read on the forward strand.
TATTTTCAACTGAAAAAATTATTCATAAAATCATAATTAAGATATGTTCAACTTATTATTTAAAGATAAAAGAGAAATAAAAATAACAATAAACTAACATACTCAGAAAATTAATTTCACACTTTACAATAATGGAAAAAAATGTTTTTGATTCTATTTAAGTATATATTAATTTAAAGATTATTTTCAATTTGCTAAAGTTGTTTAGTATCACTATAAATAAATTCAGGCACTGATTTCAAAACTAGTCTACAATGTCGAAAATTATTCATAAAACAATATTATGGAAGAAAATTTTGAAGCTAAAACTGAATTCTAAAGAATTTTCTTTTCAAATTTAAACTAAAATGAAAAACTTGTGCATAAATATTTAATGCTCTATCACTACAAAAATTAAACATTATCTATCTATAGCAAGCAAAGTTTTAAACAAGGGGTGTATGACTTGGGTCACTAATAAAATTATATCAATAATTATCAAATACTATTTTCCCCCAAAACAATTAATAGAAGAGAATGAGGGTATATAATTACAAAATTTATAATCGTGTAAAGAAAAAGCTAGTTTTAATAATATATAAAAAATATTAATAGAGTTTTCATAGTCGTATGCAGTATGTTTTGGGGAAAAAAATAACAGTATAGACTTTTACAATAAGAAAATGATCAAAGTTTATAATTATAGATTTACATTTTATAATTTCAGAATACAAATAAATTTCAAACTAATTTGTAAAATATTTAAATAATAATTTTGATGAAATATAAACTGCACAACCAAATTCACTTGTTAAGAAATAAAATTGTTTTTCTATGCTAATATAATTGAAAACGTATTTGTGTAAGGAGAACTATTAAAACAATTAGAAATATATTGTCATGCATGAAATACTATCCTAATTTTCTACAAAAAATAAAATAAACAATATTAAAAGACACTGTTGTAAAATAATACAAAATATATAACAATTTCAAATTGCAAAATAGTAGAAAAACTACTTTACCAGTAAAAAATGATCGAACGCAAATATGTAATGTAATATAAACATTTTAAACTTATAACATTTTGTATAAAATAAAAAAACACATAGTATAAATATTGGTATTTTTAAAAATATATACATTTGTCAACTATAAAAAGCAAAACATTTTTGGTTAAATAATAAACAAATGAAATAAAATTTTGCTTCATAGAACAGCAGACTGTTGTTTAACAAATTAAAAAATTAAATTAACAGAAAAAATATTGAGCAAAACATTGAATAATTACAAAGTTAAATAGGTACAACTATTTAACTTGACATAAAGTACAACTTATAATTCTGTGAAAAATTAAAAACAAATAACTTAAAATATAACCATATATATTTATTGCAAATTTCATCCCCCTTAATACTTAAATTCATGGAAAAGATTAGTCTATTTATTAAGGCTTGCCATACAAAGTTGTATTATTTTATAACACACAATCTAATAAACTAATTCTTAATCAATTTAATAAAAAAATGCTTAGTTATTAAAACATGTCTATTTATTTAAATAAAACATTGCACCAAATTGGCATGTTAACACATGAATAGTCTTAATATAAAATTCCTTAGTCTTTTAATACAAGAAATGCATATCACTAAACCAGTGTTCCAAATTATAAATTGTAATCACTTAATAGTTAAGTATATTTCAAGAAGTTGAACACAGTTTGCTAAACTCACTTAGAAAAATACTCTTATTTTGTTATAAGGACAAGAAACTAATGCATCATTTAGCATATAAATGAATAATGATAAATTAACCAATGAAACAATGAATTATTAAAGAATTCTAAACTTCACTTGGTTAATATATTAATTAGGAGATCTTATATTCAAAGATAGCACAATAATTGAAGAAAAACGTAACAAATTTAATTAACATGGAATAAATTTCAGTAAATGTAACAAGGTTATTCAAATATCAAAATACAAAATGTTGAGCAAAGTACTGGTAATCAGCTGGTTGAAACAAAAATTTATTTTATTCTTAGCAACTCTGAGTGAAAAGAAAAATATATGAATTCTTAAACCTATTTTAACTTATATGAAAATATTTTTCAAATTATATTTTCATCACAGCTTATAAATTACAATACATTGAGTCATTTAAGCATTTATTAACTATATGCATGAATATTTTTAAAGATTATTTTTAACCTCTTAACAAAACTGTTGTTTGGCGCATTTACTTAGAATCAATTTAAAATCAGTATTGATTGTAGAAAGAAAAGTTCATAAGACTTTAAAAATTAGAAAAAGGATATTTTGTATTATATTATTATAAAGGATTATAAAACAGTTTATATTATATCTATAAAAGCTGAGTTTTAAAAACGCTTAGAACATTTTACAAATAGTTAAGAGGTTAGGTTTAGTCTGTTCCTTAACTAGTGATACAGTGCAACACCAATATTAATGAAATTAAAAAAAAAAGGAAACCATGCAAACTGTTCTCCCTAAACTGAAAGTGCCAAATTCGCCGAGAATATGATACCATATTCTAAACAAATACAAAGGAAAAAAAAAAAAAAACACAAGAAATTCCAGGAAACATTGCACATAATGCAGCAGACACATCTTAGTTGAATTTAATGAGTTTTCACAACTCCTCCATCTCCTTCTGAAACAAAACGTTTCCTTCCCCTAAAATAAAAAAAAAAATTCTATAATTCACTATTTTAATGCAAACTTTTGATCGAACCATGTTAAATTAACCAGCAACTTATTCTAATTATTTCAGATTGCAATATGATCTTCAGAAATATTTCTCGCTAATGATATGAACAAGTTTTAATTTTATTTTGTAGTTATTATATTAATTTAATGAATAATTTGGCTTTGTTTTTTTAGTAGTCGTTTGGTGACTATTCATTTTGTGTACTCATTTGTATCTTGATTCAGATAAAAATGAAATATTTTGTTTAAATGAATTTGAGTGAATATAGATTATATGTAGGTGTATTATTTCAGATTAATCATATATTCATTGCTCATTCTTGTACTCTAATCATTTATTGAATATTTAATACTAAGATTCAGAAAACTTTCTTTTAAAACTTAAAAAATTGATACAAAATACCCCTAAACATAATGAGTAATTTAAAATAGGTAAAAAATTATGTTTCTTTTAGACACAAATATGTCAACAAACTATTAAAAAAACAATCATAATTTTTAAAGACATGAAACAATATTACGAAGCAGATGAGATATAAAACAATAAGTGAATAGATAGGTTATTATTGATCATGCTATTTTTGATAATGTATGTATTATTCTAGATTTAAGCAAAATACCAATTTAAGTAGTCATTTTATTTATTCTTTTTATGTACAAAATTTCAGTCAAATTTTTTTTTGAAATAGACAAATCACTTCAGGGTTTTAACTTTAAAAAATTCGTAATTATTGATTAAATTTTAGATGACAAGTATAAAGTGTAGGAATATAGAAACTTAAATTTCTGTAATATAAGAAAGTAAAGAAATATTAATTTAGTTTTTCCCAAACACATTAATTGCAATGAGAAGAAAGCCATTTTACAAATGAAAAGTGTTTGCAGTACTATCAGGAATATTTACTCAAGTTGAAATTACCTTAAAATGAATTTTTTAATTCTGCATCAAAACCTATAAAATGATTCATGCCCAAAATAGACTACAGAAAGCAGTCAAAACATACATTAAAAAATATTCTGATAGATGTAACCTAAACAAACTGAACAGTTCTACTCAAGTGAATAGAAAAAAATGAAACTAACTTTTCAACACACGAGGTCAATAATTGCACATTCAAAAGTGAGACATTAAATAGAAAATTATTGCTTTTGAAAAAGAATAGCTATAATATTTACATAGCAAAAGTCATTAAAGATATAAAGGATTTGCAAAATATATCAACGATTTATAGCAGCACACTACGGAAAATTTAATTATTTGTCTGATTATGTAATTATTTGTCTGAAAATTAATTCTCAAATACTTGATTAGAATTTAAGATAAAACATATTAGTTAAAAATTGTTTTTAAGATTATTCCATAATATCAAATACATTAAACAATAGTTTTTTGCTATAATTTTCTAGAAATGGATAGAAAAATTTTTGAATAAAAAAACATTAGCCTCTTTTTTCAATAATTGTTTTATACTGCTAAAAATAAATTTTATTTCATTGTCAATAAAAAGTCCAACATTAATAATATGAACATAATATTCTGAAAAAAAAAATGGTATCATTAAATGTACTAACTAAAACATGAGGAAAATTTTTTTCCCAATAATTAACTTTTGTTTGAATTTGAATGTTTGAAAAATCATTTACAAAACGTATTATAATATGTACTTTTAAATAGTTATTTTTATCTTGAGAGCAATAAATGAATAGCAATTTTCTATCAATAAGTAATCAGGATTTAAAACATGAATGCATCAATTAGATGCACAAAGAGTTCATTGTTAATCATTGCAGCACAGAAGTCAGTTTTACACTGTTATATATTTATATTTAAAAAATTGTAACATGTTATAGTATTAAAAACACATTTACTATATTAAAAATACTTAAGCATTTTTATCATCTAAAATTAATCCATAGATTTCATTAAGTTTTTACCTATAACAGATTAAAAACATTTTCTGTAATAATGGCCTTTTGATATTTTTTTACAAAATTAATTTTTGAAAAGAAAATAGATTAAAAAATTAATGCTATTGTTTATGCCCTTTGTGAAAAAAAAGAAGTAAAATATATAAACTTAATTATTATTCACTCATAAGTCAAAGTAAAATTTAATCATTGAAAGTTTCAATCTTTTGGAAATCATTTTTATTCCAGAAATACGCATAAATGAGGACAGAGAAAAAAATAATTTTCTTCCCTAGTAAAAGTTTAAAATCTGTATCAAAAGTAATGGAGAAAAAATAGCTATGGCAATTATAATAATTAGCAATACAAAAATTGAAAATATTTCTTTATTGCATCAGCTATTTCAGAACAACACTTAATTTATTGTTAAACTATTTAAAACTGTCCTCTATACAACATATTCAAAATCAACTAACTATTTTGAAACAAATACAATTGAAAATCTAGCTAAGAAAATTTTCGGTGTTTATTCTATGAAAATGAGAGAGATGATTTGTTTTAAAACTATTACAGAATTTACCCAAAACCTAACTTAAATTTCTAATTATACAATTAAGTTTAATAATTCTACATGAAACGAATGAGTTGTATCTTGAAATGGTTTGCATTATTATACCTAGTAGGCATTTTCTTAACGACATCATCTAACAAAAATCCAGCAGCCTGGCAGCTGTTGACAAATTTTTCTAACACAGTATATGCTTGAGGAACATCAATGACAATATCAGGCATTTCATCATATGTTCGGAAAAAACCCTAAATAATAAACAGATGAAAACAAAATTAAATAAATTTGTAAGAAAGGAAAAATTTTAATACATTTTCTATTATAGAACTTGCTAATTATGTAATTCTTCGTTGAGTAACACTTTTTGTTCCATAAATAATTCAAGTTAACGTGAAGTCATTACTCAACATGATTTTAATTAAAAAAATTTGTGTGCAAACTTTTCATTTTAAATTAAAGATTATGAATTAATTTTGTATACTGATTAACAGATGATCTATACTCAAAGTAGAAATTCATGAAGTGAAAAAGAATGAAAATTTCAGCCAATACTTTAAATTTTTAAAGTAACATCCATAAAGGATGTTATTTTTAATAACAAACTTATTACCTGACTTCATAACTTTTTAATATTTGAAAATAATATGCCTATAGAAATATGTATGCTTTATACATGTAACATTGATTTTGAAACTACATATATATGGTTTCTTATATTTACATTATATTCAAAATGTAACTTATTTATTCATAAAAGTAAGGACCATATTTTTTGGTATTTATAATGCATTTAATATAATCATGTCTCTTCAAATATTTTAATTCATTTAAACGATTGATTATTACATTTATTACTTTGAAAAGAATATTAATTTTAAAAATCATTAATTCAGATTTTTAATGGTTTTTGACAAGATAAGTAAAGTTATCAATAGTTTAAACATCCAAAAATGAGCCTATATATAATAAAATCAACATTAAAATTTTATATTAGAACTTTTAATGTGTGACATCATTTGTATCAGAGTAAATTAATGAATTGATAAGAAATTGTGCTGTAAATAGTCATACATTCAATAGGTCGGGCATTCAACTTGTTCACTTCCACCTACCTTTGTGCGGTTTCATCAATACTAGTTTTTTAATATGACAACGATCATTAAAAATGCTAATTTAGGAAAGGAATTTTTTTCAAATCAAAACTAATAAGTCTTTCTTTCATAAATTCGCAGATAGTCAGAAATATACAGAATACAAAATTAAGAACAAACTGCTTAAGTGAACAGCTACAATTCAATTTAGTATTAAAAGAATCTGAGACTGGATCACAGATCCAGGTATAAAAGCCAATGCAATTATATTTTCAGATTATGCTAGCGATAAATGTTAGTAAAATTTAATTTTTGAAAATAAGATTTAAAATTGATTGAACATTAGATAAATTTACAATTGAATTTTGGTAAAAAAACTTGGAAACAAGTCATAAGAAATAATCTATAACTCATCTTTTTTCTTACCTAAAATACAAAACTTTGGTTTGCAAGAGTAAAGAAAAAAGTAAATTCATAATAAAGCTTGTAAGCTTCAAATTTCTTAAGTCACCATTCAAGTTTTGTAATTATTTAAGTAAATTATACTTTCAGAAATTTTTTAAGCTATTTATGCGAACTGTGTTATCTATTTTTTGCTGAATTCATATATCAAAAAGGTAAGAGAATCAGTTAACTTTGTTTGAAAAGATGCATTTCGTTAGTTTTGTATATTATATTATGAACAAAGAAATAGGAATAACAAAATAACGTGGAAGTCACCAGTAACATGATTTTTATTAATTATGGATTATAACAACATATGAAGTATAACTGATTTACACTGAATTTTATAAAATTAATACAATTACATTTCTAGGAAAAAATAATATTGGAAAAATACAGATAATCTTTATTTTGGATTGATTTAGTTTATCGAACTATAGTAACTTTTTATACACAGTTTCACTGAATCAGGAGGACTTTTAAATTAGAGTGGATTTCAAACAATTATATATAGATAATTAAAAGCCTGGAGTAGAAATTAAACTCACAAACTGTTGAGAAGGTTAACACAATTCACCTTACTTACTTTGCAATCAAAAAGTTTCCCCCTCTCATGAATAAAAACATCACATTTACATGACACTTTCAAATAACACTGTTCTGTGTGAACTTTGGATTGATATTTTATATTTACAGATTGAAACCCAGAAACTTAATGTAAAGAACACAACAAATATTCAGTATGAAACACAGAACTAAAAATTTAGGTCTTAATTAAAACTAGAAAAAATTGAGTAAACAAATTTCCTTAAGATTTGTTTATTCAGTAATGTTCCATATTTAAAAGATATTTTTAAACACTTACTCTTGCCATTTGTTCAGGAGTAACTATCATGCTTGAAGATAATACTTGGAATAGTTTGCACATAAGATCCATTGTTTTCTCTCGCATATCTTCGATAACCATTGTTAAGGCCTAGTTAAAAAATTACAGTTCTTTATTAGTAATGTAATATTTCATTAGCCATTGAAATTATTTTTAAGACTTTGGAAAACACATATATTATCAACTGGGCTATCTTGTAACTTACAACACAGCAAGTGCCTAGAAATCAATAAAAAAGAGTTTGTTATATGGATTGCAAAACCTGTTGAAATTTAAGGCTATCTGGGATGCAGCATTTTTTAAAATGGGTTAACCCATATGGATTAGCTATCATAAAATGAATGAGTATACATAAATAATCATAAATTCACATATTTATATAGTATATTTAATAATACATGCTTATGTGATAAACCAGGCTGTGATACAGTTTTTATTCAGAAATTATGCAATTACAAGATGACTCCCATTAAAAGGCAGTGATGTAATGCTGCTACTTAAAAAAAAATAGGTAATAAAAGATTGTTTGGTAGCAGCTCTATGATAAATTTTACACTTGACAGTTAATTTAGTAAAAAGAATTGCTGTTTAAAGGATATCATAAATCATTAGAAACATACAGTGAACAAGATGATGGAAGTTACACTGATTCATGGACAAATCTAAGATTGCAATTGACTACTTAAGCCTTCTCAGGATTTGCCACTTCATTAAAGCATCTTAACACAATCACAGTCATTCAGTTTTACAGAGAACTTAAATTTAACATATTGTTTGCATAAATTTGGTTAGTGATCAAAAATAAATTTTAGTAATTTGAAGAGGTATGCAAGTGAAATAAATACTGATTTTGCTGAGTGTACTTATACAAGGTTCATACAGATTTCATAAAATCAAGTTTCAAAAGTCTTTCAGAAATCAAATAAAAAATTTCAAGGAGGTCTTGATACTCATAACTAATTTATAAATAAAAATAAGTAATTGTAAAAATTGATCAAAATATTTTTTATTTAAGTTAATAATTAATAATTAAGAAGCCTTTAATGAATTTACAGCTAAACTGGAAATCTTTTATTTAAATAATCAATATTTTTTACATTATTGAATTATGTACTGTATAAAATAATGAGCAATTTTAGAGTTTTTAGCATCTTCAATAGATTTTCACATTTCTTAGTTATTTATGTATACAAAATATTACTGTAGGAAAATGCTAACTTTCTATCTCTAAAGCTTTCACTTTCAACTCATTAATAATGTTGCTTCTTAGAAGCAATACAATGACAAGTGTTTGATTTTGTAATCAATGTTAATTTATCAGCTCTTTCAGCTTCCTCAGCATATTATGCTGTAGATTTTACAAGTTAATTTGTTACCTTCCAAATGCTTCTTTTGGATTTTCAGTTTATCAATTTTTTGAAGAAGTACTTTCATTTTCCCTTCGTCATTGGCTGCTTTTTATGCTGTTTCAATTCATCTAAATATAATTTATACTTTTGTCTGGCACCAGCAGCAAAACTAAGTAGATCTTTGCAAACTATTATACTGTTGACACTTTCTATGTTTCAGACATGATTGTCAATGATGAGCTAAGCCAAAACTAAATCTAAATTTTCTATCATCAAATTTTTGTTCACAGAAAACCCAAGTTCAACAGATGCTTCATAATACGAAAAATAAATATTTTCCATAAGTGACAATTTTGTATATTTGAGAGTAGTTTAAAATAAAAACTATATACTTTATCTTTAATAGCATAAATTTTTCCTCAAATCTTGAAATCTTACACTTGATTGTAATGATTTAAACTCTTCAACAAAATTTTTAAATTCTTTCAAAACAGAATTACATTTTGACACATTTATTCCAGATGTATTAGGTAAGTATAAAAAAGTTTCTACATTTGAGACTTAAATTACTTGATTCATTACATATGAGAGAGAGTTCAAGGATCTAAACATTGAATGTTTTGAACCACAAAATATTACAAAGGACATTTTTCTATTAACTTTTTGTCCTTGACACTAAAAATAATTTACAATTAAAAAAAATCCATCGGTTTCCTGCCAAAGTTTTGTTTACATACAACTCTCTGATGATTTTTGATAACAAATAAAAATCTAATTAACTATCATATCTTTTACTGTCTTTCTCTGTTATATCCATACTAATAAGTTCAAATAAAGAAACACACAACAAAAATTCTTTTAAAAACTTTTCAACAATGCATGAAAATCTCAGTTTGATAGAGTGTTAGAAAATGTTCCACAATAAATAAAAAAAATTGTATTTAGAGAAAAAAGAAATTTTTTGTACACTTCTACAAAATTTCAAAAGATTTGGTATCAGGAAGAAATGTTTTGTTTTGAACAAATGATGTCTTTTAAGATATAGTAACATTCTAAGCAATCTGCTCAAAACAATTATATTTTCAAACCATCAAGTTTTCATAACTTTGAAGGAAGTTTTAAACTTGGCCAAAGGCTACCAAAGTCATTCATATGAGTGGGTGAGTTCTTAAATAATCTATAAACAGCACTTGCTGGTACCTCAATACCTGGAAACGAGGAAAATCCATGGCTGCAAGCATTGTTAAGGATGTACAAGCTACAGCTTCCAAAATTTATTGTACAGTGTTTCCTCGCCATTTTCTGTTTCATATTTGGCAACTTCAGTGCTTCATGGTTTTTTAATAAAATATTCACCAAAAATTTAAAAAATACAACCATGTCAGCAACAACATAGTAGAAAGAAGCATTGTTCCATGTAGAATCCATGTGAGAGAAGAATATTTGCACGTCAAACAATGAGAGGAATTAACTCAGACTTTATACCACAGGCTTTCATAAAAGTGTGACATCGATCCATGAAAGTACGGTGAGGCTGGCTCATATCATAAGGAATGAAGAAATTGTTGACACGTCAAAAGAAGACATCAGCACCCTTATTGATTGCTATTCGGACCCACTGATTGATGAAGGTCTCCCCAAGATGACAAAGTTTGCAAGTGAGGAAAAAACGAAGAAGAAACTGAAAAGTGCAGCATTACCCTGGAGTATCTGTAACAAGGCAAGAGCAATGCAATAATTGGCATAAGACATTGAAAATAATATTGTTTGAACAGTCGAGTTCAGCAATCGTGTTGACATGGTTATATCCTTGTACAGAGGAATTTTGAACGAAAAGAAAAAACAAAGACAACAGCTACCCAACACCATGTTTCTCTCCAAGGTAAAAAAAGCTTTCGGTTCTACCGTCAGCGCCTCCAGTAGAAGAGCTTCATCGACTTTCTTAGTAAGCAATGTTGATTAATGTTCATTACTGTATAAGATTTTCTAATTAGCCTTATTAATTGGCACTGACACATTTAAGTAAATCTGTATACTGTTGTAATTTTTGTCTTAAATATGTAAAGTATAAATACTGCTGACATATTTAAAACATTCATGTACCCGCATACACAAATATTTTTAGGGGCAAATCCTACTTCGCGGTTTTTCAGCTTTCGCGGAAGGTTCTGGTCTCCATTAACCCTGAAAAACTAGGGATCATTGCACTTGAATGCTGTACACTTTTTTTTAAAAATCACTTACTTTAGTAAAAACGTGCCATTTTTCATTCATATTCTGTGAATGAAAAATGGCACATTTTCATTGACACCTGGAATAATCCTTTTGTTCCAAATTCTAAGTATTTTCATTTCATTTTCAAAAATATTTCCACTTGAGTGAACTAAAAAATCTGGTGAATAATACATGTTTTAATAGTGTCATTAGCTCAAAATATAAACTGGCAGGCTAATTGTTTTTTTCTGAAAATAATCATTTAAACTTTCAAAAAGAAACACATAATTTGCATTTTCAACTTTTGCTCTATAAGTTGGAAATGTAAGATGCGATTCCAACTGTTAAATGCGCACACTTTCATTCACCACAACTGAATTGCTTTAAAATAGTACTGTTGGTAAACATTGAGAGTTTATATTACTACAAGATGTGTAGCTGAATCCACAGTATAAAACTTTAAAGTCCCACAAAATTTCAGCTTTTAAAATTTCTTTTGAAGATATAAATGGATCTAAAATTTCAGAAATACTTTGGGTTGATATTCTTTAACAAGAACAGCAGTAGAGAAAAATTTTTTAAAATCGAATTTTTGATGGATATAGCATAGTCTAATGAATATATGTATTTTTTTCCCATTCATGTAAGATTTGACGGCCGATTCACCCATACTTGAAATACAGAAGTCTTTCTTGCAAACTAAACAATAAGCACTTTTTTTAAACACATAAAAGCCAGTCTTTTGTATGGCTTTTAATTAGTATACTAGTCATAAAAAAATACACTTTCTGCCAGGCTTATTAAATAATTTCAACCTTTATTTCATAAACAGTCAAATTCATTCCACTTCACCATTATGCAATTTTCACCAAGGAAGGAATGGAAAGTATATTTTAACTCAAAAATTTATACTTATTTATTAATAGTTAGTAGATTGTATAAATTATAAAGAAAACTGAAAAAAGGAAAAGAATCAACTAAAATAACCTGCACAATTGAAACACATGATGAGTTTATTGATGACTATTTCACTTCACGCACATAAATGTAAATATTGCATCAAGCACTAACTGAAGCGGATCATCATGAATTTATTGTGGTTGAACTGGATCTTTATTTTAGTCACCATTTATGAATACAATAACATATCTCTGCCTTCATCTAATTGTAACATTAATAAGTTAATACTCAATGTGTTTTTGGATAATTTCATTAAAAGTTTTAAAATATTAAAATAAATTTTTCTAATAAAAAATAAATGCATCAAAAGAAGTAAAATTTTCAAGAGTTCCAAGGAGTTGTATGAGTCCAGTTATAACATGTTACTTTATTAGCTTCGATGATTCTTTAATATACTTGATAAACAAGACCTGAGTTATTGTGTCAAAGTGCAGTCTCTATTATGTTCAGTTCTTTTGTTGAAATTGGACAAAATGAGAATGCTGTAATAAATTTATATGCACAAGTGAAACTAAACTAACTTTTAACACATAATTCTAAATACTACATCTGGTCCTAATTGAACAGAATCCTCATGAAGCTGGAGTGGCTGAACTGTATCTTCATTTTAGTCAATAATTATGCATACAATAACAATCAAATATTGATCATGCCATCATCTAGTGGTACCATTAAGAGCTAATAATCAATTTGATTTTTTGTCAACTTTATTGAAATTCTTAAAACATAAAAATTCAAATATATATATATATATATATATATATATATATATATATATACTAACAAAAAATAAATACATCAAGTTTTAAGTAAAAATTCCAGGAGTGATTCATAATTTTGAAGAAGTCAAAATTGTAGGAGTTTCAAGAAGTTGTACCAACACTGCTTAGAACTGCAACCACTGAAAGAAACAGCTATAAAATATTGTAATTTGCAAAACCAGAATTGGATTTATTTTCATAATAACAAATAAAATGAAGACATTTTTTCATGATAAATAATATATTGTATGAGTTTAAGCTGTGCATCTATCATCTAATGAGTAAGAAATAAAATTGTAGTGTAAAAAAAACATTAAGAGTGCGATAAAAAATGTGTCAAATACTATAGTATTCAATCAACTCAAATTTCAGTAACTTTGTCTTTTATAATAGAAGGGAATAATGTTTGTTGGAATAATAATATTATGAGCATACACATATGCTCATAAATATTGTTTTCTTTACAGTCATTGCTTTCTTTTCAATTTTAATAAATGAATTAAATAATAGCGTGAATTTAATACACACAAATAAGAATCAATATATTTAGAAATATTTTAAAGGCTAGTAGACATTCAGTGATGTATAACTTACCTCAAAAACAAGCTCATGATGAAAATGAGGCACTTCTAATTCTCGAATGCAACGACAAGCTTCTTCACTGTCACCAGAGCATAGGTATTCTTTCAGAAGCAAATGCATCTAAGAACAGCATTTTAAATTAATACATGAAAAAAAAGGTATGAACACTATTTTACAAATTTGACAAAAGAATTTTAATTCAACCCATAAATGTAATCCCAAGAACTTAATTAAATTTTGGTGAAATTAATAAAGAAATTTCATTACAAAAGACTCAACTTTAATTTTGAAAAGTAAACTAAGTGCTTTTAAATTCTCTTATGCTCGAAAATTTGACTTTTAATTTATCTTACTAACAAAAACTATAAATGAAGTATTTAAACTTACATTTATAACTTTAGTTTGTAGAATAAAAATAAAATATATTCAAGCATGCAAAGAAAGAAAGGAATTAAAATATTTTATGAAATTTCAGTAAAATACGTTTCATATATTATCCACATTCAAAATGAAACACATACTTAAAAAGTTTCTTTCAAATTTATACCCTAAGCAACTAAGAAGGACAGGAGGACTTTAAAGATAAAAGATGTTAATATTTGAAACTAATTTTAATGCTTCATTAAATATTTTCATCTTTAAACAGTTAACAAATATTACACATAAACATAAAATTATCCTCAAACTAGCTAATATCTAGAAGCAAAATTCTATCCTTTTCATAACGATAAAATTAGACAAATTATGAAAAACTGAAAAGCTATTTTGGTATAAGCCAGATAATTTCATAAGAACATTTTTTCCAATATAAAGAACAAATATTTATATACTTATATAAAAATTTAGTTATACTGTTACAATAAAATATAAATAAAACATTTTCCACTATTTTACCTTGTGTAAATAGTAGAAAGAAAAAGAAAATCATAGTTATTTTTTAAAGTTTACATACTTACTTATTTCTCTTTGAAATTACAAGAATCTATTCCGGTCACAAACATGACACTAAGGAAAAGTTAATTTGAACTAATTAATTATTTGGGATCAAGTTTATTGCTGAGTAAGAATAAGCGTAACATGCAAAATAGAGTTTTTAAGGAAGACGGCTCTTTGTAATGACAATGATTAAAATACACCACACTTCCCAATACATTATGGCCTGCGGCTCTGTAGTCACAATTGTTAATTAAAACAAGACCAATTATTTAAATATAACCATTCAAGCAATCATATTCAAGATGGAATTGAGCCATACAAACTCTGAACTAAAAACTATATTAAACCATTCAACTGTGATCTCTTTTTCTAGGCTATTTTTTTGCAAATAACTGGCATCCAATTATCTTTGGCACAAGTTTCATTTTCATACATCTCATGTTTGTATGCACATATTGAAGAACTTTTATTAAATTCTAATTACTACCTTGGTAAAAAACATATGTTATATACTTTAAGTTTTAATTCTAAATATGAGCACACATATATAGTGCACAATAAAAATTTTCGAAAGTCCAAACTATTGTATGATTTTTATATTTTTAGTTGTTTCATGCCTTTAAAATATCACTAAAGTTAAACAGACCTGGTTGATTAAATACTGTACTGGTCTCATTCCTCCTCCGACACCCCACACATTGTCCAATCTCACTAATCCATGTTTCATACTCAAAAGAGCATCAGCATGTTCCAATGCAGCTCTAAAAAATAAGATTTATAAAGTTAAAGCTAAAACAAAAACATTGCTATGAAATTTTTTTATGCCATTATCGTCAATAGTAAAATCTGAACATTGCAAAATTTCATAATGCAAATTTTAAACAGAATTTCAACATATTTAGCATACATATTTTAAGGAAAAATAAAATATTTTTGCAAGAGATCATGCAAGGTTATATAGAAATGGTTATGTGATAGAAACATTTAAATACAAAAAATCATTCCCTGAAATTTATAAAAATTTTTTTTCTTTAACTTTGATTTTAATTTGAAACAGAAGTAAATGAAAAATATGGCATATTTACCGTGCATGGGGACACTCAACTTTGCCTTTATAACCATGAACAAATTTTGGTGGCAAACAGTCATCAGCAACAGCACGAGCAATAAAATTTCCTAACACCTATAAAAGTAAATATAATTAAATATTTAGAAAATACTCTGTACAGTTTAAACATTTCAAATTAAAATTTCCTCCAATTAGAAAAAGTCCTTAAATCAGAGAATAATTCATTACTAAGTTGATCACTATTATCAATCACAATTTTATGAATAATGAAAGACACTTTTAAGGAAATTTAAAAAAGAAGCTCGGCTCTTCACAGTTAATGATGTGAATGATCAAATGCAGTTTTCAAAAATACTCTAGCAATTAATTTCTTAATATGTAGTAGTTTGAAGCAATGATTTTACTAGCTTTTGTTACATCAGTTTGTGAACAGTGTGACCCACAACACAAACACAGAATGAAAAATAATTTAAAACAGCAATGTAAAATGTTATGGTTCTAAGGTAACACAAAAAATTTTCAGTAAAAAATTTGGTAAACCTTAAAATTTAATGGATAAATGTTCTAACCTAGATATTACTACAATTTAAGATCTAAAAATCTGATATTTCTCAAAAGTTATTTATGATTTTTATTTAATTCCTACAATATTCAACAATTTATAAACACACTTAAAGTCATTTTAAGCATATACTGAAAAATTCTACTTAATTTCTAAACATCAAACTATGACATTATTAAAAAAAATAGGTTTCCAACTTATCAATTTCATTTTTTCGCATCAGAATACTATACAGAATTTTCAAATCCCCAATTAAATAATTTTAATTATTTTAGCTCTTCTTTCTCAAATGCATATGAAGTATTTTAGCAAATCAGAGGGGGAAAACAACTGTTGCAAATGTATTCATAAACAAAACATGTTATTTTAGGTAAAGAATTTCATTTCAAAATCTATAATTAAATATTTTATTTTTCTGTGCAAAGGTATATTTAATGAAAATATTAATGACAAATAATTATCTCTTGTTAAAAAATTTTGACCCAGTGTCTATGTACATTACTATACATAGACACAGGGTCAAAATCCACAAATTGAAGCTAATATTACTAGCATGAATCTTATTTTAATATTTAAAGCTGAAATAATATGCATAATAAATGTGCAAAATTGGTAGAAAATAAAAATTAAAATGTGATCTCAGTTTACCGAAATTTTTCTCATTCAGTAAATAACTAAAATTAAATATCATTTTTATCTGCTTCAATGAAATATTTATTTTATTTAATAATATAGCTAAAATGCATTAAAACATTAGCAAAATTTCTAATACAGTGAATAAAATTCATACACTTTAAATATAATTAAATTTGCATCTTTAAAAAATGATTTATTAATATTTAAAATGTTGTAAAATATATATTTATCTTAGTATGTGTTTTCTAAGTGTGTGATGTGAAATAATAAATTATATCATTGGATGTAATAAATTATAGTAATTATATCTGAGAGAAATTCCTTCAGTAAATACACACTTAACAGTATATAAGTGAAGTTCAAAATTATTTTATATATTAATGAGAGCCAAGTATTACTAGACTGGCATTGTAAAAGTAAGATAAAAATCTTACTTTTACAATGCCAGTCTAGTAATACTTGAAATAAAGCAGGAGGGTATTAAGGGAACCAAGATATTTATTTTTAAGATTCACATAACTAAAAATATACTTGTTTAACCCATGATTATCATTGAAGGTCAGCATATGACAAAAAAAAGTAGTTCAGAACTTAAAAAATTCAGCCCACACCTGCAATTAAGCATTACCTTACTATTAGCAATTGCATTCATGCACAGATAATCAAGTTAAAACAATCAATATACATCTAAAATTCAAATATTGTTCCAAGATAAAAATTAAAAATATAGAATTGTTATTAGTAACTGTGAAATAGAAGTGACTGAACAGCAAATTCAACAAATACAAGAAATTTATTTTAACAAAATTTGAGTATTTTCTTTAACATATTTTAATATAATGAACCACAAGAGCTTAAAAAGGTATACAAAATTAATAGAATTGAGCAATCAGATGAATAAATATAACATAAAAGTACAAGGCTGCAGGTCAGAAATAGTTTATTTTGGGAGCAGAATAGGATCATCACAATTGAAATATTAATAAATTAGAAAATTGAAATGTGTCATTGACTTATAACTTCCATTATATAAACAGAACATTTTAATTATATGTTACAAAAAAGGAAAACCAAAATTGGTTTTAGGCATAAACTTGGATGAAAATGAAAACGAATTAGTATTTTTGCAGGATATTTTGACATAACTATCATAACATCAGCTTCATACAAAAACACTTTACTCCCTTTAAACATAGCTTTAATGTTAAAAAATTTATTGGAATATTTACTTTAACCTTAAATATACGTAATAATATTCAACTATGAAACAATCTGAACAATAGGAAGATGCAATAGAAATGATTAAACTTAATGGGCCTATGACAGAAATTTTCTAAATCAAATAAAATTACTTGAAGGGTCTCTTGACATAAGAATAATTTCTCATTTAAAAATATTTTTGTGAATTCTCATTTTCATGATAAGATTAATATATTTAAAAGTATATATTTAAAACAGATTTAACAACTACACAGCAGATAACAATACAGTACAGGTAATAAAGAATATAATTATCCTAATAACAAAAATAGAAACATGAAACAGTCTAAATTTAAATAAATATTTGAATCATGACAAAGCCTATCTTAAGAAGTTAAGTAAAAATAATAAGTATATTACTTACCAAATATTTATAAATTTAAAAAAAGGAAAGAGCTTTTTACTTGATACACATAAATGCTTAGCTCAGAAAGGGCAGTCACAAATTCTGCCACATGATATGAAAACCAGCTAATTTCTTTTATAGATTTATTTCTATAAGCATCTTGCCCAAGGTAAATACATTAATAAGTATGCATTTTTAGTTAAAAGTGTGTGCATGTGAACTTGAAATTCATTACCAGTCAGTTTAAAATAAAGACATATATACCTACAAATATTTTAAATGACCACATATATAACTTTAGCTATTGTTTGATTTTTATCTATAACTTACTATAAGTTGTTGGGTAAGTTAAGCTGTAAACCATAATTAAATAAACGTTTTTATTTAATTATGGTCTACATCAAAAAGCAATTACAAAATAACATTTATAATCATAGAAGAAAGAATTTTAAGATTTCAAGAGGGGGAAAAACTAACTTAGAAAAAAATAATGGTAATTGAATTAAAAAAAAAAAAAAAAGGGAACACTGTCATGATAAGGAAAATTTTTTGCCAAAAATATAATTTAAAATAATTTCTTTCAATTCAAATAATCATATGTAGAAATTTTATCATTGAGAAAACAATCCATTGAAAACTTTGCTTTTGTTTCAGTTTACAGGGACACTACCAGTGCATTTTAAAAATAGAACAGCAAATAAATAATTTTTTTTAAAAAAGCATACAATTAATGTTCAAATATCAATTAAAACCTACAGTAGCTGCATCTGGTGTGTCAAGAATTAAATCAGGAAGATTTTGAAGCAAAATGTCAAACCCAGTTGCTATATCTTCCTGACGTAAGACTTGTCCATACATGTCAGACAGCAAAACAGATGTCATTTCTCGAAGTGAAGGTTTACGCTCCATAGCAAGATTAACTGCCATCCATACAATTTGGGGTCTCTTTTTACCCAAATTCAGTTCATCAAGGCAAGCCTAAAGAAATATAGAATAAAAACAAAAAATCATTAGTCAATTGAAATATGTTAAGTGACATATTTTTTGTCCTTCATTTTCACAATAAAACATATATTGTACAAATAGAAACATTAAATTCATATGAAACAGCTTCCAAAATACTAACCAAAAATCTATTGATAGTATTTCATGATGTTCCTAGATTAATGTGTTACCTTTAATTTTTGTAAAAATGGTGGCCAATATGGCATACGCAAATAATTTTACAACACTCCAATAACTAACTGCTTAAATTTGTTTATGATAGTCAATACTGTTGCTACATGTAAAACTATTTTATACAAATTTTTTAAAAGGGTACCTCACTTCCAATAAATAAGAAACTTTAGGCAAAAATACATTAAGTCCAAGCAAAATGGTTTTACTTTTAAAAATGTGTGGATTCTCCTTGCATTAGATTTACAATTAAATGTCACAATATCGTTACATTTTATTTAACCAATGAATTAGAATTTTTTTTACAAACTTTGTTATAGTACACAAACTGTATACAAAAATATTAATTCTTAATAATCTTTCAACACCTCAAAAATGAAAATTATGATAGAAAGTCAAAATTATTCTGCCTTATTAAAAAACAAAAATTGCTAAAGAAAAAAATTAAAGAAATCAGCTTTTAGGAACAAAATACCATGAAATTGAAAAAAAAGGACATTTATTCAGCTACTTAAATAAATTTACTTATAATTGTATTAAATGTAAATTAGGAATAAATATAAGGTTAGAACAAATTCATTAGATACTAGATTGACAAGTACCAAGGCACTAAAATATAAAGTCTATTCATAAAAGATTTAACATTTGCTCGGAAATTGAATTAATATTTTGCTTTTAATAATATTAAATCTTAACTTTCCTTATCAATTTTGATCTCTTCCATTTCTCCATAAAACTGATAAAATTTTATGATTATAGTTAGTTACGTTTTAGTGTTTGCCAAAATTGCTTGCTATTGCATATAATATTATTTTTTTTTTTATACATAATTCTTTCAAATAGCAATATTCCACAAAATGAATAACAGTCAATGAATAATTAACGAACCTGGGAGTTTGAAAGCAAAGTCTGATAAAGTAGTTTTTGGTAAGAAATTTTGCATTGTTAATATGTGGACAGATTGATGGATTAAGTAAACATTTATAATTAAAATCAGCAGCTGAAAAATCTGATAATTCGAAATCCCTAACTGCGAAAGGCCCTGAAATGTAAAATGCATTAACATGTATTTTAGAGTCTTTCTCAGTACAATGTTAATATACATAGATAACAAGTACAAACATACTAAAATATAGTATTCATGAAAGATTTAACATTTGTTAGGAAATTGAATTACAATTTTGCCTTTAATAATAATAAATTTTGATCTCTTCTCTGTATGTATGTATGTATATATATATATATAATTACATTGAATTAATATGACACTAAAAGCATTATGACCTTAGTTTGATATTTTATGGCCACTTTTTGAACACTAAGGCTAATCTAATCATGTGGTCTAGAGTTTACAGGTAGATACTAAACTTAAAAGATTCTCATCTGAGATAGGAAGTGAACCTATGAAGTGTGGAAATTGTTGAAGTACTAACAAGTCTGCATGAGTTTTAAATATCAGATCAGATTTAATACTTAGATTAATGCTTAAATTAATTTAAACATTAATCTAAGAATAAGTATTGATCCAATATATAGAGCTAATTTAACACTTAAAATCTAAGTATTTAAATATTAATTTCAAGTAAGGTAAACATGTTATCTTAATCCAAGTAAAATGTTTTATCAAAAAATGTACAGTATTTTAGTATTTAATGTATTTAGTATTTTAATGTATGAAACAAAGAAATTCTATTGCATGACACTATACTAATCACTTTCTTTTAAAATGTGCCATGTGTGTAGAAACCTCTATAGATATTTGAAAATGAAAAAAGTTTTTCCCTATTCATTAAATGAAAAATAAACATTTAATTCTTAGTTTGATAAAGTGAATAAAAACTAAGAAAATACTAGTCAGTTTTACTTTTGAGGATTTATAATATTTAAAGCCTTTTTTAATTTAAAACTAAAGTTATCTTTTTATCAAATTCACAAACATATCACACTAACATTAAATTTCCTCAAATGTGTTAGACTTTATTTTACACGAAAGTTGAGTCACCAATGAGAAGTACCAACATTAAGGAGTACACTAAAAATTTAGAACAAACTAAATATTTCACTGTCAATTCCCAATTTATTTTCCAGGGAAGATTTTCTTAAATCTTTTCAAAGTAGTGTTAAAACATGTAATAAGTAATTCAATGCCCTCAATAAAAACTTTTCTTTCTTTCTTTTTTTTTTTTTTGAGCATTGAATTCGCATCCCAGAAAATATTTTACAGTTTACTCAGAAAGAAGCATTTTTTACAGATTTATTGCCACATTTCAATTTTGCTATGAATCTGATTTAAATAACAAATATGTTAATGATATTTCTTCCATGAAAAAGTAAAATAATTTTCTTTAATATGAAGAATTCATCTTCACAGAATTAAAACGAAAGTATTTGCTTCTTAATTCTACTACACAGATTTAAATGACTAAAAAGTTCTTAGCATCCATTATATAAACTTCTTCCTGAACTCCGCGCAATGTACAGGGATGTATGCTGGATCACACAAAAGTGCTTAAAAAGGTGGCATGTTGGATTCTGTAACATTTTCAGAGCTGTTTCATATTGTAAAAGTCTAACAAAGTAGTAGTTTTGTGCCTATTGTTTAACATGGCACTTATAAAGGCTATAAGTGACTGAATTAAATGGAAGTGGAACCAGAGAAAATAATGTCCCTGTACATAGTGTAAATTGTATAAATGACAATCATATTTTCTTTCAACACAACAATGGCAATTTAATATCTTTAATCAATTAATAATTAAATAGGAAAATGTTTATGAAACATCAAAATTCAAAACATCAATTGCTTCAAAACAAATTCAGTAACTTTATTAATTAGGAAAACTAAAATCTTTCAAAACAATATTGTTCCATTTTCAGAAATTATTGCAAAAACTGTTAGAATTAAACATCTAGTGAAACATTTATCATTTTCAATATAAGTAATCCAACAGTTTTCAGAAGTTAAAATAACAATTAAAGGTTTAGAAGAAGCTAAAAGCAGTTCACAGCTCTTGACATAAATCAGGGGTAGGAGTACAAAAATTTTTTTTTCAGGACACTATTTTCAAGAAATATCAGGACATTTTTCAGGACATATTCTAATAATTAAACAAAACCAATGTTACTTTTACATATTAATTTCTGTTTTATGCATAAAACACATTTTAGAAAGGAATAAACTATTATATAAATTCTGAGTTTTCTAATTTTCAATACAACAATATGAAAAATGATACAGAAATTTAAACCTTCTATACTGAACATTTTTTGAAAATTAATAAGTTATATGATAAATGCTTTAAATTAACAATTTATGTATAATTGAATAATGTTCATTTTGAACTGGATGCATTAACATTTAATTCCGATAACTTAATACTGCACTTTTTTAACTTATCATTCACAGATGCAATCTCTGCATTAGCAGCAGACAGCATCTTTTGTCCAACTTACACATCACTCATATTATCATCACTGATAGCACATGCTATTTTTTTAGTTGCATCATCCAAAAGTTTTTGAGCTACACACTGATTATCAAGCAAATTTTTCTTTTCTTTCTTAAGTTATTAATTTTTTCTAATAGGTGCGATTGTTTAAACTTTTTTTCACAAGTAGTTTCTACATCTTCCTCAACCTTTCTTTTCTTCTCTAATTGTGTTACATCTTTTGATTTCTCCATATATGATGCATATTCTGCATGAGATTTCTGAATATAATGCATCATTTCTTTGGTATATGGAATGGAAGAAACAGAATTGCCATGCATTCGAATAACATCATGACAAATCCGTAAACTTTGAACTGTTAATTCCGATAAAGAAGCTCTCTCCTTTGTCACAACAGAATTGTTAGTTGAAAAACCTCTTTTTGGTTGGGAATTTACATTCAATAACGACAGACATGCTTTAACCACTCTAGAAAGAGTAGGATATTTTATATAACCACCAGCATCTTTTATATTGAAAACTGCATTCCAATATTTACAGATATGTTGATTATTATCATAATCATTCACAATCAAAGTCACATCTTCACACATGTAAAGAATCCACTCTTCATTCATCTTATCAATATCTGAAGAAGTTTTATTCACATGAGGAATATGTTGAATTAATCTGCTAAATGAACTCCTAGACTCTTCCTTTTTTCTATTATAAGGAGACAAACACTGGAGATCTTTGAGTACAGGATTTGCTATAGGAAGTTTTTGAAGCAAATGCTTTGAAGTTGCTGTGTAGCAGCTTCTGACACTTTGTAGAAATGTTTTATCAGTAAGCTCTTCCAGTATTGCTGTTGCACCATGACCTACTTCAATCTTGTTTAAATTTAACAAATTTTTTCCTGAATCAACATTAATTTATAGCAACTTTACTCCATTTTTTTCACAGATTTCTTTTGGGTTTAAAAATTTAGACATAATACTGCAAACTAGTTCATTTAACTTACTGTATATCACATGTACTAAAGGTTCTACTTTTTGCATTAGAAATAAATATGGTTCAAAAGTTTTACAAAAAAATGAAACAAAATGCAGATATGCCAGAGTCTTAGGGTCTTTCAAATATTTTATAATCCGAAGATGTCTATCAGAAAGAGGAGATTTCGACTCTTTAGGTACTTTAACAATAAAGTATTCCTTTAGAACATCATACTGCTCAACAATTCTCTCACAAACTGAGCCCAAAGTTAACCAACGGCTCTCAACATGACGAAGGAAACTATGTCTAGCTAAAGTTTCTTCCAGTATTTCTAACTGTAAGGAATGATAATCTTCCCTTCTTGCAGAAGATAGTTTGAAAAATTGTTGAATATCTATTGCAAACCCATCAATATTACAATCAATTTTATCAATACCCTTACATAGTGCTCCATGGATTATGTATAAGCAACATGTACCCAAATCAATTAGTACTGGTAAACTTTGTTTACTTAGTTCACTATTTATTTGCTTTAAAACAGCTAAATTAACTCTTGGTCCATCCATTGACAACTGCATTAATTTTTCTAAATTTAAACCATTATTTTGAATAAAACTTAATAAAATTTTTACAATTTTATTGGCTTCAGCATGCTCTAAAAAATGTGATTCGAGGTATCAAATGACATTTTTACCTTGTTTATCAGACCAGTATGAGATGTAAATATCCAACTGTTTCTTTATTTGTTTTGTAGTAGTTTCATCGAAAAGTAAAACAAAATATGAAGTGCCGATACCCCGAAACAAAAGTGTTTTGAAATACGGACCTAATCCAAAATTAATCATATACCTGACTTTGTCAGATAATTTGAGATTTTTTGCTATGGAGGAATCATCAAAAATTTCTCCGTAAATGTTAGCTAAATCATTCAAAGATGAAAAAGAATAATTATTTTTTATTGCCACCAAAACTAAAATGGTTTCAGCTTTAATGGTTTTCTCTGATATCGTTTTGGGAAGCCATGATTTGTTATTCACTTTTCAGTCGATGTCAAGGAATCAGATGAAGTTGATGACTTGATAGTAAATAGTGTTTGATTCTTGTAACAGTTCACAGCTTTTTTGTGTCTTAATCCATCTGCATGAGCAAGCACTTGTCTAAAACCCATATTTGAAACACTGAATTTGCTTTTACATACGAAGCACTCCGTAGAATGAACATCGTCAACACTTCAGCACCAGGTCTTAACTAGGCATTTATTCCCATCTTGCAGTTCCAACCATTTGTCGCAAAATTTCGTTTTCCTTGGCATTTTTAAAAGAAAATTAATTGTTTTCAAAAAATTAAATTCTGAGCTTGCTAATAAACATTCTTCAAAACACCCATCAAAATCTTTCAAAATGGCACGATAAGCATTTCACGCATGCGCATAAACGTAGGTGAATAATTCTCGCAATTTCACCATCAATGTAAATAGTTGTGCACTACCAAAACCAGAATCTTTGTCTGTAAAGGCAGAAAATATAATTTAATGGTAAACCCAAACCTAAATTTTTTTTGACGTCAGATATTCGTGAGCAATGGATGCAAACGAGGCGGAGACGAATGTATGGCAATCCTATTTCCGGTTTGAAGGAGAACAAAAAAGGGGGGAAGTTTCTTCTTGCATAGGAAGCAGTTGAAAGAAAAAAAATATTCCACTGGAAGAAAAGTTTACTACTGAAAAATATAAAATTATTAATTGAAAGTTTATTTCAAAAGAATGTAATAAAAAATAAGGAATTCCAGGATTTATTTTGAAAAATAAGGACATTTCAGGACGTTTTTTAAAAAATCAGGAATATCAGGACAACTCTGAGCCCTGCATAAATATTATAAAACTATTAGGCAGAAGAGTGGTGCGGCCATTACTACAAACCAAACAATTTAAAAAGCAGATTTTTATGGAGAACTATAATTAAATGAATGATGGCATATTAAACTGAAAGAATCAAAGTGTAGAAATGATACAACATTAGCTAACAGAAAAAATGAGTTAAAAAGATAAGTATATTGCTTAAAAGTAAGACAGCAATCATGAAAAATTACAATATAGTTAAATATTGATTGTTCCACTGCAAGTTGGGGGTGAAGTTGATTTCTTATCGATAATTCATATTTCAAAGACCTACTGTAAGTTGAAAATTACTCCCTCACAAGATTGATATTTGAGACATTTTTCTGCATCACAAATTTAAAATGAGATATAACCTTATCTGTCAATTAATTTTATAAACGAAAAATCACATTATAAAAAATATACTGCTCAAATAATTTGTATTTTTTTGAATGCCAGATAATAATTTTTTGAAAAATGTACTATTAGTCATAACTTAATTATTTTTCCTTCATTATTATAAATGAAAAATAATTTATATTTCCAATCCCAGACATTTATAACAGTCAGCATTTATAAATATAATTATGAGTTTTAGGCAGTTGTATATAATTTTTTATTTTAATCACAGAATAACCTATGTACTAAAACATTGTCAACTATAATAATTTCATGTACTTTACCTACAACAGTTAGAAAGAATTTAAAATTTCATAACATTATCAAAATCAATAAAATTAACTTTTTTAAAAATTTTTTTAGAAATTCTTAAATTTCATATAAACTCTTAAACCTTATATTTTCAAAAATAATAAGCAACTTTAAGATACATTATATGTTCAAAAGAAATATAATTTGATAACAGACTATACTAAGAATATATCATAAAAACAGATACCACAAATAAAAAACTTGATGTAGTAAAATATTTAAAAATTTGATTTCATGAGCTTTTTGTAATTAAGATAACTTTACCTGCTTCAGAGAAGTTAACATAATAAGATTGCAAAGTACAGAAAATATTTTAATTTTAGTTTAAATATAATTTTTATTGTTATTAACATATTTGTAAATTAAAAATTTTAATAATTTATTTACAAGAATTTTGAGTTTTTGATTTGTTGTTTAGTATTGAGTGCAAGATACTTTTTTTTATTATTTTTGAAATAAAATATAACATATACCATATTAACTTATTTGATTCTGTGTTTACTTCTGCTACTTTTCTTTCTTAGACACATAAGTAGAGATAAATTATAATTGGATTAAATATTGTAAATTGATTGACTAGAGCATGAGATGGGCATTTTCTGGGATGTTAAAAAGGATAGATACCATCTCAGACAACTTGTTACTCTAGTTTAAGAGTAAAACTCAAAGAATTTTCTCATTCTTTGTGATGAGACTATAGGTTGAACAAGTTATTAAATA
This sequence comes from Latrodectus elegans, assembly GCA_030067965.1. Classification (NCBI taxonomy): domain Eukaryota; kingdom Metazoa; phylum Arthropoda; class Arachnida; order Araneae; family Theridiidae; genus Latrodectus; species Latrodectus elegans. The sequence goes on from CM057809.1 coordinate 84,835,405, forward strand.
AAATTTTTACTTTTTATTATTTTTCCTAAATTCAACCAAGTTTTTAGAAAGATTACGAACATTTGAAATGAAATATTTTCTGAATATTATATGTTACAAGTTGATAAACAAAGCAAAAGGAGCAAGATTATTAGCCATGTCTTCATTGATATATTACCTAATTATTAAACATATGTGGCAGATATATAACTAAGAATAAACATATCTTACAATAACTTCTTGGGTATCACCATGTTCAAAATATTCATGGATTATTGGTTCCACTGTTTTTTCTAGATCTTCAAATGTTAACTCAGGTGCAATTGCAACAAACTCGCAATCATCCTAAAAAATTTCCAAGATTTTAATATAATGAATACAAAAGACAAAATTATTTCATAACAGAAAAAAAATTGTAAAAGGAAAATTCAAAACTTTTTAATCTTTCATTGAAATACTTCAGCCACATTTAGAAGTAACTAGCATTCTTTAAAATGAACTAAACTTAGCATTCTGTTTTAACAATCTATAATAGCTCATCATTTTCAACCATTGTTAAAAATACTTGCCAAAAGTTGAGTTTTCTTAGTATTTAAAGAATTAAAATAATAATATCTGAACAATAGAAAAAATGCAATGATATAAGATGCTAATTGCACACATTTTTTTTACTACATAAAAAATAGAACAAATAATTTTTTGTTTTATCAGTCACTTTAATTCAAAAGCTTGTAACTTAAAGTATTTGATTGCTTTCTTAACAGCATAAGGGTGAACTGTTTCAAGAAAGATGTTTGCAATGAATATTTTTAAAAAACAATTTGCATCCAAAATGTCTAAGGAGTGAGGAAAAATAAAGGATTCTATGAATTCAAATTTTGTAACAAAAAGTAAAAACTGTTGTTAGATACTTTTAATTAGATTTAAACTTTTAATAAAAACAACAGTTCTAATATAGCACTTAACATACTCAATTTTCTTAGAAACAAAATTCAGCTATCTTTCTTTAAAAAAACAATAAATGACTGAATAAGAAAATTGCTATCCTAGCTTTCTGAGCATAAATTATGTAATATTATGGTTTGTGGCAATTAATATAATTACCTAGCCAAATAAATTTTAACTATATCTATAATTGAAGAAATTATTGGCTCATATAACTGTAAAATTAAAAAAAAAATAAATAAAAAATTATTATTTAAACTTTTGAAAAATGGAAATATTAAATTCTTTAAAGTGGAAGGTATAATCGTACAATATTTGTTCTAAATATATTTCTTTACTTGATTTTCAGAGTCATAGTTTGGATCACGAATATCGGCTACAATATCTTCATGTTCCAACATTATTTCACTTCCAGGTTTTCCCCACGTACCTTTACCTCCTGCACCACCTGTCAAAAATACTCAGCTAGAATTCAAATATTTTATACATAGTAAGAAAACAAACATATATATAATGTAAGTGATAACATTTTACACATACTTTTATTTTAAAATAGAATATGGGTAACAGGTACAATGCAGTAAAAATTCATTATATAAATGTAAATAATATAGTAAGCTTACATTTTATCCTCCAATTAAATTTTAAATGGATAGAAAAATGGAAACCATATATAGTTTAAAATATAAAGACTATTTGAATAATAAATGAAGATATTTCTTCATAAATTAAAAATATTTCTTTGTTTAAAATTTCACCTTTTTCTCACATTTCAATTCTCAGAAATAAACTATTTAGAGCAAGAGGAAATAAATCTATGGTAAATAATGTTGGTGTAAGTTTGTATAACTGTCCCATGAAACATCAAAGGAATATGGATACACAGAGTTTGTTGATTAGCTTGTATTTCATCAGAATAAAGGTGTTACTAGAGATATTTTTATTTTGATTGTCATGTGATCAATTTTACATGTAAAGGCTAAGCAAGACAAACTTATGAATCAAAATTAGCAAACAGGCATAGGATTTTCAATACTGTTTATGAACATTTATTTCACAATCAATACAAATCATTTATATATATTTCCAAATAACAATTAATGCTAATTCATATTTTTCTTACTTGTTACTTATACATTAAAATGATTGTTTGTTTTTAGCTGCTTAAAACAATTATTGATAAAATGTAATACAAATTCCTACAACAAAAAATTAAAAAGCTTAACAATTTGGCATGAAAAAAATATCAATATATCAAACCTTCAATCCATAGTTTCTAATTTAGATTTCAAATATGTTTATAATAATTTATCTTAATATAAAAAAAAGAAAAAAAAAAACACGTATTAAGCTATAAAGACAACACAATATGAAAATTTTAATGCAGTTTTTCCATTCAAATAAAAAAAAAAAAAAAAAAACAAATTACATAACAAAATTCTAAAGAGGATATTTATTTAAAAATAATTAATTTTACGATTCTTAAACATTTGATGATTTAAAATTTTCGTCATTTCATAACCTTCTGCGTACCTTTAAAATTATATTCCTACTTGAATTTCTTATTACCTTTCATTAATATAAATAGATGATTCATAGAAGGTGTATATCTCTCCCAAGTGATTTCTCTCCAAATCTAGCATACTTTGTTTTGATTATAGTGTTGACAAACGGAATTTTTCTCATGTTTTACATAATTTTTACATCATATATATGGTTTTTTCAGTGGCAACAGTATTTGATGTTTTTGTTTTATTTTTAATTCAAACCTTATGTTCTGCATTTGCGGTTGTGTTTCTTTGTCGCCAATGTCCAAACATCATAAATTGTTCTTTTGTTTATTTATTATATGATTTTCATATATATTTTTGTTAATTTATTACTATATTTTTTAATCAATTTTTTCACAATATCACCAAGCATATTTGATATGTCAGCTTGATGTCATATCAAGTAAGTCCATTATTGTTATCTACTTAACCTCTTTCACCAGTTGTTTTAAAGAGAAGACACCCCCCCCCCAAAAAAAAAATCATTTTCCAGTAATACATTTTTATAAAATGTGTATTTTTTTGAATTTTGGAAAAATTCCCGCATTAAAAAACATTTGCTTAGTTTGGCAATGAAAAAGTTGCAATGATTGCCAATGAAGGGGAGGGGATATCAAACTAGTTCCTGAAAGGACAAAGAATTTAAACAAGTATAAAAGTACGGGAAAAGTGAATATTACAATCACAGCCTCGCTAATCAGCAAAAATTTTTTCGCCAAGTATAGGAGCTGTTGGTATTGAAATTTGATTAGGAATCCATAATGGCTGCCAATTGACTCTTTGAAAAGCCAATGGCAAGCTGCGATCAAAATATTCACTTTAACCAAAAGTACTAGTTTTTAAAACATTGTGCAATATATAATATATTTCTTTGTTTATTATTCATAATGTACCTTGACAAAAATGAAAATAAAACTAGCAAGCAGAAAAACAGAAGCCATTAATATCCATTTATAAAGAATATAAAAGAGCTTTTCTAGCAAGAATTTTAATTTTTTTTGTAGCATTAATTAAAAATTAAGTTTAACAAGTAGAAAATAGTTGGTATTAAGAACAATCACATCAATACTAGACAATTAAACTTTGATACATCAAATAACAGATTACAAGAATTCAAGTAACTGAAAATTGAACTAATTTTTTCTGATTTAGCAACAAATTAAAATTTTAAAAATATTTTTATAAAGTACATGGGTAACTTTTATATGAAAACCAACCAACATTTAATTGGAAAAAAATGATAACCAACATTTAATTGATTCCTTCTTTATACAGTACATAATTATAGTACTTGCTCTATAATAAAGTGAGCCTTTCATGAATGCATGTGTAATATTAAATTTCCTTTGGGCAGTGGGGGAAACTTAATTGCTGGCCTTTTATGTTCCGAAAATCATAAAATAAGAAAATAATTTTCGGAAATAAATTTTGGATTTGGTGAATAACTGGTGTATTTATTTTCTTTGACAAAAAAAAAAAAAAAAAAAAGGAATACATTTTGGTAAATCTTTTCACTGGGTATAACTTTTGTTTTAATTAAAGGAATTTTTTTAATGGCTGCAATTTTTAAGGGTTTGACTGATTACTTGAATTATTTATTTATTGTAAACCAGAAAACTAATAGATATAGAAAATATATTATAAGTAGTGGTGATGCATTTCATGATGAGTCTGAATCAAATAGCATTTTCCTTGTCTGTGTGGTGACAATGCAAATAGAAATAATAAGTTTTCATTTTTAAATTTACAAAAAATCCAAGAATTGCAATATAAATAAAATATTGAATTAAATTTATTGGTTTTATTAGTATATATTTCACAGATTATTTCTGAGGAAACAAGTAGATATGTCTCACAAATTTTAAAGATTATTTCAGAGATTTAAAAGAGAAATTTGAATAAAAACGGAATAGCATTAAAACAGTTTTTTTAGACTTATTCTTCTAATCAGACACTGATAACAATATACAAGATCAATTGTGTAATTAATTGATATTTCCATTTTTGAAAAATTATAAGTGATATTTGGCAAAATTTTATGAATTTTACTGATAAAAAACTAGTACAAATCCTGATTAAAATTTTTGAGATAATGGAACTTATGAAAACACCTTCTGAAAGAGAGTTATCTTTTTAAAGCTTACTATAATATCTCCAGAGTTAATTAAATGAAATTGTTAGAAAATTCAATGGAAGGGTAATATTTAAAATAGATAAAAAAAAAAAAAAAAAAAAAATATGGAATGAAACTTTAAAAATGTGTGACTGTCAATAATGTTTTCAATAGCTATAAATAAAAATTTAATTATATATATACATAAAAAATTTTCAAATTTAGATATTTCACTTATTAGCCTTTTAATTAATTGCAAGGCAGAATCCCAGGAGCCAGAATGACAATAAATGTGCCAAACTGATTTACTGCAGCAAAATGTATTCTTGTAATTTTATAACATAACCCAAGTGGAGTCCAAGCAAAATTTTTTCTGAGTTTAAGTAACTATGGATGGACTTTTGCATTTTGTTTTGAACGATAGCAAGTTGAATTTGAAGTGAAAATCTACTTAATTGAAAAAATGATTTTTAATCTAAGCCCTGTCAATTTTTTTTTTAAAAAAAGATTCTTGATAAATTTTGAATTAACTGTGATATCTGTGTTTCTAAAGAGTTATGACTTCACAAATAAAACATGATTATGCTGAAACTCAAAATTTTCTAAATTCAACATCCTTCATTCTGTGTTATGGGTAATAACATTATTCACAATATTATAAGAGCCTTCAACTACAAGATTTAAAAATACAATCATAATAACTTTCCCTTAAGTAATTAATAATTTATATTTTACAACAACTTCAAGTTATTTTAAAAATACAAAACCACTAATTTAAGTCAATTCTGTCTGTTCCCCATTGTATAATTTAAAATTATCCATTTAATTTTGTCTACTGTATAGCTTCTAACTTCTTTAATTAGATAGCAAATTACTTTTCAGGGAACACAAAAGTGTTGAGCTAAATTCATAAAATCTAAAGAGGCTAGTGTTATAAAGTCCTTTAATTTTAGAATATATGAAAATCCTTTTATTTTAGGATATATATTTTTGGTAATTAATAAATTTCCTGTTTAAGAAAAACGTGTGTAAACAATTTATTCTATTTATCATAAAAAATAAACCATATCATTTATTTTTTATCTTCAGCTTTATTTTAGGCTTCAATATTTAATGAAAAAAAAAATGCTTAATTTACTCATTAAATACTGTCTTATGCTTTTAGCTACATTATGAGCTGTTATACATGTTACAAAAGTTTTGCTTCTTTAATCTGGAGAAACTAATATATTCTAATGTGACTAAGTCAGTTCAATAATTTTTTGAGTTACAGTAAAAGTAATAGTGTTACCATTATAAAATACATTGACAATTGTTTTGTGATTGGTAATTCAATTCTATGGTGATTGACTTCACGGGAAAAAATCTGTGTTGAATTGAGCTGTTATTTTAGTAATTTCATTGGTAAACATTATCCTTATACTGTCTTGATAGTGATTCATATTTTGATAATGATTAAGCACAAAAGCAGAATCCAGACTCTGAATTTCCTACACCACTAATTAGGTAAATGGCTATTTTTATCTTTCTCAAGTATCTCCCAATCCATTTATTTTTAACAGCAGTGTAAACAAAACCTGATATTACTATTAGTTTGAATAAATTTCAAGACCATCAATTCAGTGTTTTAAATTAATGCCAGAGATGAAATGATATAAAATTTTATGTTTTCAACTCCACCAACAGATATGTTTTTAGAATCAAACCAGCTCAAAGGAGAAACATATTCTTAGATTATAACAGATGAAATCATAACAAGTCTAATCACAACACACACTGGTTATGTGATTAGGTTGACAAACCTCATATTATAGATCAGTTAAATTTCATAAAAAATGATTACAAATAAGTCATTTAACAGAATTTTATTACATTTATTGATAAGAATTATAGATTTAACTAAAAACTTCTTTTAAAACATAATTTTCAATTGAAATCTTAACTTTTGAAAATTTTCAAAAGACAAACGTGTTTCTAGAATGAAAAATTAGCAACCTTGTATGTGTACTGAATACTAATATATAATCAATGGACAATCAGTCACATTACTTGGATGAAGGAATATATATTTATAAAGGATCATTTTACTTTTCTAATGTTCAATTAACTGTGTCAAGAGTTTTCGGGATTACATAGAATTAACAGTTTTAATTTAATATTTTTTATCAACAGATTCTGAAAGATTCTTATTTTACAACATCATTCTACTTATTTTGTTTATAATTATTTAAGTGCCAGAATTGCAAGTAACTATGCGCGATATTAAATGAAAGATAAATTTCAGTTTAAGAACTAAGCATTGATCTGAATTCTTACCAATGAAGTAAGGCCCTAAACAAAAGGCATGTTTTTTTTTTTTTTTGTTACTTACCAAAAAAGAGACCTCTGTTATAAAAACAAAATTTAAATCAAACTTAAAGAGCCCAAAATTTCAATTCTGAAGTTTAAACACAAAAAAGTAAGCTTATTTTTCATAAAATAGCCAATTACCTTAAATTCTCTATATAGCTCTGGAGGCTTAAAATTTTTGTAGAGAAGATTGTTCCATATTAACATAACATTATTTGCATATTCTTCTCTCAAATATTAGGCATAGCAATAGAAATGCTTATCAAGTAGTTTTCATATAAAACATTCATAAGCAATGATAAGTTTAATACATATCATTTAAACATATGTTATTAGAACTTTTACATTAGTTATAATTTAACTAAATAAAAACTAATCTTTTGACAAAATAAATTTTGACATTTGTACAGATTTCACTGTGAAATAGGGTTAATTAATACACATGCACAGTACCAATTCTAACATATAAAATCGAAATTCAAAAACACAAAATGAACTGATATTCATTGTATAATGCTTAAAAAATGGTAGATTTAATAAACTTCAATTTTTTAATGAAGGTTTTTTTGTTTCTTTTTTTTTTTTTTTGATTTGCAAAATTTTATTTAGAACTATTGTAAAATAATTCAAACTCATTAGAAAACAGTAAATATAAAGATTTTTTTTTTTTGCTTTTCTTTTTGAGTCATTAGTAAATACATAGGACTTAAAAAAATAAACTTATAAATTTGTTGTAAAAAATTTTTTTTCCACTACACATAGAAAAAGACTACAGACAATTTTCTCTAACAGCCCAACTGTCTGTTCTAAAAATATTAATAAGGAATAAATATGCATATTTTCACAAGTATTTTACATCAGCTAACTGTTGAATTATTTTAATACATTTATGATTATTAAAACACACTAGCAATAATCAAATAATTATAAACTATGATTGATTTCTACACCGAATATAAAACTTGCATTTTGAGTTGGTTATTTAGAAAATTTGTAATCTATGGTCATCATATTTTACAATTTACTGTCATTAACAATTCATATTTACACAAGAGGATGATTTTTACAGGATATATCACTGAAATCACTAAATATTCAGGCTCCAGATGGAAGAGGTCAAAGTCATAAAATTTAATATTGAAAACCAGAATATTTATGAATTTGCTACCAACTTTGCATATAAACTTGAGAATGCATGCCTACATAACTGAAAAGTTGGTAAAGAAACATAGTAAAATTTTTTCATCAGTGATATGTTTATTAGTAACTAATACACTACAGTATATATACTAGTTTCATACTTCCAGAAAACAAAATCCATAACATTCTACAATGCAACAGAGCTAAAAGAATGTTCCCAATGACTTTAATTAAGAAATGCACAATTCTATTACATCCTGATTGAAATTAATGCACATCTAGTTCAGAATCAATTAAACATAAGCATTTCATGTAAAATATTTAAATTAACAAATATTTTGCATGAAATATTTATGTTTAATTACATATACCTAATATTTCTGCTACAATGACCTTTTCCTAAGTGTAACAATGACCTTTTCCTAAATGAAACAATGACAAATTCATGAGCATAAACTTGCATTTCTAGATCAAGATCAGAGTGGATTTACTTAACATAATAATTTTTAACAATAATGCCCTGCATTTTATTTTTATTGCAAAAATGAAATAAATACATATGCATTTTAAATATGATTATCATACAGTAAAAATTCACAAAGGTTTTTGAATTTGAAGAAATTCTAGTTTAGCATCATTCACTAGAACAAAATATTAAAAATAATGTCATATAGCAAATATTTTATGTCATATAGCAAAAATTTATGTTTATATAGCAAATAAGTTATTTATTTAATATTATTTTTTGCCGTAAACATACATTGGGGATCAACAAATAATTACATTCCACGCATCAACTTACCTTTTTTTGGAAGCCCCCGACCAAATCCATTTCTGGATCGTCGACTGTTCTTAGTATATCGCAAATAAGATCCATTCACACTGACTACGCCACTTCCACCATTATCTTCGGTTAACAACTTAGACGGTCTTTTTGCCTTTCTCTTCAATCGATTGTCTGAAGAATTTTCAAGAAAAGATTCGGAATTATTGTTCTCAATTGTATTTTTGACTATGCCATTCAGAGAATTTGCCCTTTTAACTTTCTTAGGTTCATCTTCTAATTTCGCATCAAATTTATTAGCTATTTCGGAAGCCATTAATTATTTTTCGTTTCTAACTTAATCTATTATTTAAAATAAACACTTGACAACGACAGTTGCCAAAAATACTATAAGATTTTATGACGCAGTGCTGTCGAAAGAAACTTGTCAATGCTACGCAAATTTATTAATTGAAGAGCTATGTTTACCTTACAAAACTACCATTTATAAACAGTACAATAGATACAAGCATGCAATACTCGTTGTCTTGACTTAACCTAAGAAAACACAAATCTCATAAGCTGATCCTTCAACTGCGCATGTCCGTCGTCTGTTAAAATAACAGACACTTCAACAAATTCAAAAATCCCTGTAGGGAAAATTCAATTTTGTCAAAATTTTCATTTTTATTTCTTAATAACTATAAATAATTTTGACTACATATATGTCAGAATTTAACCAACATTTTTTATTCCTTTTTAAAAAATTATATAAATATTTTTCAAAAATTTAAAAAGGAATGTAACATAAAATTAAGATATTTCTTAAAATTATTTTATTACATTCGTTAAAATTATATTAAAATCATTTAAATCACATGAAAATGAGTTCTTATGTACCATATTTTAGTTTGAGAATAAAATTATATTTGAATGAATAAAATCACATATTACGGGAAAATTAAAGTTTTAATCATACGGTAAAAACAATATCAATGTCCAACACTCCAACTATATAATTTGTCAAGTCCAGTAAAATCTGAAGTAACTAAAAAATTTCTGTGAGAAATCAGCCTAGTTATGAAAAGTGTTTTCATAGATAATTAATATAATTTTACCAATTCACACATGGAATCATTGAGTTATTTTTTGACTCAATAGCAAAACATAAACAAATGATTTTTACAAATTATAATTTTATTAATACGACACTAAGAGTAATTGTGGCTTATATTTCATATGTTTGGCATTAAAACATAGAATTCACATCCATTAATGAAGATTCAATAAAGTATTTTATTTGTTTGTTTTGTATTATTGTCCTTAATTTTTAATCAAATTATTTATTTATATTTTAATAAATATACATATATACTTTATGGGTTATTTTAAAAAATGATTTTTTTGGGAAGGGAATTTTAAATGAACAAATAATTTTTCTCTGTATGTTAGAAAGGAAGCTTACAAATTAAATGATCCGGGGAATTTATAAATGTGAAATAAAATAGGGCATATTAACTCATTAAATAGTATTAATGTAATAATTTTCAACCTTATAACATATAATATTTTTCTAATAGATATATAATTACATAAAGAGATAACATTTTATCGTATGAGAAATCGTAAAACTAAATTCTTAGGTATTGATTAGGTAGGGATATATTTTCCTCTACAGGGATTTTAGTAGTAACTTACGTTTGTTTTGAGCATGCGCAGTTAGGAAATTGTCTGTAAGATTTGCGTTTTATAAGGACTGAGTATAGTATTTTCCAGATTGCACAAGTGATGCTAAAATCGATGATAGATATTTATAGAAATATATATCACGTTTTAAAAAGGAAGAAAATTTAAGTTAACGAACACTTTACTATGAAAGTTAATATTTCTAAATGATAAAGAATGAATATAAATTTTAAATTTTTTATAAAAAATGATTTGTAATCTGTGCATGTATACATGGAAATATTGGTAAACTTTTGTATTGAATTTGAATTTCTGGAAAAGTCAATGGATTTCTTCCAGTGTCAATGTTATCTGGTGTTTTAGTAGAATCTCACCCCCAAATCTTACGAATAGACCATTGCGCAATTTTGAAAATTGTTAATTTTAGTGTATCACTTATTTATAAAATTAGTCATAAAAAGTTTCAATATTTTGCTGATGCTGAAAAAAGTTAGAAGTTTGAAAATTCAATGAATGCTTAATCTGGAATTGATTAAGAGAATTTTAGAACTCAGGAGATCTTTTTAAAACTGGTCAGGATTAGAGAATTCAAAATATGAAGAATTGGTGATTTTATGCTTCCGATATATTTTCGTAATTAGTTTATTTATTATAAATTGAAGTCTTTACCATGGATGAAACACTGATTTTTATTAAATTTCATCAAACCATGTCTTAATGGAAATCGAGGCTTTCTAAATATTGCTGGAAAATCCGTACCTGCTCTTAGTTAAGAAGTCATTAAATGTCTTAACTCAAAATTTTAACATGAATAATTTTATAGGTATTCAACTAAAGTGTCTTGCAAAAATATTTTTAGTAGTTTTAATTAGGAAGATATAATGGTTAGATAAGGAGATATTTAGCGCTGATCTTGGAAGTGCTTACGGGGCAGTTTTAAAAGTTTTAAAAATTAAATTGAAAATAAATTCAAAGTATTTATAAAAATTAGTTAAGTAAAAATTACATGTAAACAGAAATATTGTAAATTTTCTTCAGTTAAACCTTATTCTTTTCTACAACCATCTTTTCACGAATTTCATATTAAGATTAATGCTCAAGTATTGTTAATACATGGCAAAAAATGAATATTTATGAGAGTACATGTATGATAAGCAATTCTATTTTAGGAAAATGTCTAATAATCTTTCGATTTTCTTAGAATAATTGAGAATTTCAAAATATTTTATAATAAATTTCTTCCTATAAATCTTCCTTAAATAAACACCTGAAATAAAATAATTGTAAAGTACAATTATAGACTGTTAAATATTATTTCTGAACTCTAAATAATTAACCAAATATGTAAGAAGAGAAACATATAAGGAATGAGAGTTGTTTAGCATTTAATCTCTACAAACAGGTTAATTATAGTTTCCTTGATATTTGAAGTGAAACAAAACCATAAATATTTGTATGCTAACATGTATGTCACACTAAAGAATATTTAGAATCAGACGATTTGTTCACCTGATGTTTATGATCTATTTACCATACTCCTCCCACAAAATTCTCATTGACAACTAGTTTTGTGATTCAGTACTTTTATAACTCACTAATTTTATTAGGTTTGTATCACTCGGCACTATAAATATAGAATATCAATAAGAATTTGATAAATGTAAACCGAAATTTTCTAGATTTTTTCTCAATTAAATCTCATTCTTTTCTTATTAAAAATATTTTTTTACGAATTTTAATAATCAAGTACAATGTAGCACCACAAAAGAAACATTGTTCCTCTCGAAGTACAATTTTTGAATAACTTTTATTGATTCTAATACTAGAGATAAGGAATTTATTTAAAATTATTTATACACTGCTGGCTACAGTATATGCAACACCCTGAAGGAAGCATGCAAATAACATGAAATGTGTAACATTCATTTGCGGAGATGAGATGTACAAATGATTAGAATTTCCACGCAGACGCACATCACAAGCGCTTATAACGCCACTTCAAAGCACCATTTATGGCTTGAAGATTTTGATGATTTCAAGTTGGCAATTGTGTTTTTCTTGTGGTTTAAAAACAAAACGATCAATTATATCTCGTAAGAAACAGCGATCATTTTTTGATCAAGTAGCCGAGTTCTACAGAGGAAGGATAGTGGTCTACCGAGATTGGGGATTATCTTTCAGGGAAATTGGCAGTCATGTTACACAAAATCAAACAACTGTAATGTGGATATGTGATTGTTGGATGCAGGAGGGTATGATGGACCGATGTGTTTGATCGCATCCATCTCATTACACCACTTCACGTGATGACAGGAAAATTGAGCAAATGTCAGTGACGTATTTTCTCAGCCACATCATGAACCATAGCACAGCACATTCAGTCTGTAATGCATCATCCAGTGTCTGCGCGTACCATTCGTCGTCGTTTACAGCAGAGTGGTCTTTCCGCAACACGACCTTTGTGTCGTCTACTCTTGATACAGAACCATAAGCGTTTCCACCGTCAATGATGCGATGAAAGAAGGATTTTAATTGCAGACTGGAATGAAATTGTCTTTAGTGAGGAATCACGCTTCTGTCTGCAACATCGCGACGGTTGCATTTGAGCCTGTAGACACGGTGGAGAGATGCTGAACCTGCACCCGGTATTATGGTATGGAGTGGTATTAGATATCACTCTCGCACTCTTTTAATAGGCACTGCTGGTACTTAAAACAGCCAGCGCTACATCTCCGAGGTGTTGGAGCCAGTTGTCCTTCCTTATCTTCAGGGCTTGCCCACAGCCACATTTTAACAGCATAATGCGCAACCACGCGTGGCAGACATTGTCTAAGGGTTCTTTGTCAAACGCCAGAATGAGTTGCTTTCCTGGCCTGTTCGCTCTCCGGATGTTTCACCGATAGAAAACATGTGGTGCATGATTGTTTAAAGATTGCCCGGGATTACATCCCCAGCTTTTACGCTAGATCAACTTTGGCAACGTGTGGAAGCTGCTTAGTCTGCACCAAAACACATCCAAAGTCTCTTTGAATCAAATCCGAGACGTGTGGTAGCAGTGACCTCCAACAATGGTGGTCACTCTGGTTACTGATTTTGGCAAGAATCACACTTCACCGAAGACTATAACTTTTATCATTTCATATTTGGTCAACATATTATCTACAAAATAAATTTTGTTGTGATATCTTTTGTCTTTCTTTGTACAGCAATTTTGATGATCAGCAGTGCATTTTTTGAGTCAGTGAATTCATCACAGAGGATAATAGGCTTATTTTCTAACATTTTATCTACAATGCTCCATAAATATATTCAAAAATATTAAAAATTTCGAGTTCTTTGTTTTACTACTTCATCAAAGTGTATACTAAATGAATAAACTTTGAAACTATACCGATATTCAAATTATCATATTTAACAATCTGTTAAGAAAAATGTACTTCGTACTCAAACGCAAGTCTCATTTAAATTACATGCTCTAAAATGATAGGTAGTCAAAAATTTCATGAGAAATGCTAAATAATCGTGAGCAAAAGAAAATTAATAATATATTGTTTCACTCAGGATTAAGCATATATATTATCAAAATAAAATTGATTATATATGTTATTATATTAGCTATATATATATATATATATAATAGTGATGAAACTGGGTACGAAACATGCTAAGGAACTAAACACTAGGGCTTTCGCGTCAGGCAGACCACCAAACTAGCACAAATGTTTACACCCCAGGACTTTCTGCCAAGAAAACAACTATGGCCCACACACACATACTGTATATATATATATGATGTGGAGTCATCAAAGAAATTAACAGCTTTCATTAAAAATTCTGTGTGTGTGATTAGTTTATTAACAAGAGAAATTTATTGAAAATCAAAAAGCTAAAATATTAATAAAATTTAAATTGAGATTTTTATCCCTATTTTTATGTCTTAATTTAAACTGAAATTATGTCTCAATTTAAATTAAAATATAAAATTTTTTAAATTTTTTGTTTCAATTTAAAGTAATTGTTTTCACATTAATTACTTCTTTACATTATCATTGATATTTCCTAAAAATTTTCCTACAAATATATTCCATAAATTTAAAATTATTTTTACAAATATGCAAACCGAGGATGTGCAAATGCATTTGAACGGCTTGCAGCTAGCTGTTAGCTATTCATTACATAGTGAAGAACATATGCCGATGAGTTCCTGACAATGCGAATGGATGACTTAATATCTAACAACAGCTTTTAGTATGAAATAATTTGCAATGTTTTGTAAATGTACTCTCGTATGTATGGAAGCTTTTTCCCACTTTTAGGAGCTGAAATTAATAGGTGATTAAAAAAGGCTACTTTAGCTTATATTATTAGCTAATTAATAAAAAATGATTAATTTTTACATAATTAAGAATAGGTATTATTAATTTACTGTCACATTTAGGCATTTTATTGAAATTTCTATCTATTTAGTCCAAATGAGAAAAATAATCTAAAAATAAATTAAAGTTTTAAAAATATACCCAATATATTTTTTGAATATTTGTGATAAATGCTGTTAACTGTCTGAATATATTTTTTGCAAACGCATAGGAAAAATTAAGAAATGTGAAGGAAACATGTATCATAAATGGTATAGTTCTTGTGTGAATTATTTATTTAACTATACTAGGAGTGTTTAAGTGAATTTACTGTACCGAAATATTTTATAATCATTTTCTTGCTATCATCATTATATTTTTTAAACTTATTCTTTGCATGGAAATTGTGCGTCTTATCAAGATGTCATGAATAAATCGGAAAAATTCAATAAGGCTAAGTAACTGAAACAAGAAATATGATATGTCAGTCAAAATAGTAGCTCTATCTTCTACCCGAATTTATAAATCTTTCTTATGTATAAAGCTTCCCGAAAAATGTCTGATATATTTCACCTGACACAAAAATGCTGATTTTACATTAAAAATTTATTAATTCTATCTTTTCATTATCTCTTAGGATAGTATTAATCAATGCTAAGGTCAGTTCCTGCCGATTTGCGGTCTTGCAAGAAAGTTACATAAAATAATTAGCAATACTGCTCTCACTCAAGCGCAGCAAGTCTTGGACAGTACAATTTACGAATAGAAGCTAATACAAAAGTAGATCAAAGCAAATAAACAAAAGTAACAAAGACTAATATTATCTATGTGGTTTACCAGAAAATTAATTATGAGTTATATATAAAACACTTTCCGAGAGTTGTAAAAGTATATTAATATCTATAGTTATAATAAAATATAAAATTTCTTAATGGACACCTTATGTTTAGTATTAAGGGATTTAGAAACCCACACCAAAGCGTCACCCAGTCCATTAAGATTGCATAGAAACTTTCCAATATGAATTTGTAAGAAATACTCTTCTGACAAATCGAGTTCCAAAGCTACACGTGTTCATTCTCATGGAACTAATAATCTCTCTAGCTTTGCAAGATGATGAATTGAAGAAAACATAGCTATAAATTTTATTTTTTGCGGGATATTTATGTTTTAAAACAGTTGACTCATTAGAAATATAAAAATTTTGTAAATATCATTTATCATTATCGCATGAAATATTTCATATTGACTGAATGAAAACAAATCTCTGAAATCTCCTTTTATCTGTAATATGCAAAGAAGCACCATCAAAATTCTGAAATTCATTTTCAAAAGAATTTTTCTATGATTTTTAAATTGTGTTTAAATATTTTAACTGAATTGTTTTTTTCAAATATTTGACTATAATATTTTTTAATCGGCATCAAATCACTTTTGTTTCATTTTGTATCTCAAAGATTAAAATTATTTTCCGTAGATTTAAATTTGAACGCTTTTTAATACTCTCCAAATATTTTTTAAGTATTTATCGGGTTACTGATAAACGACAAAAAAGTCATTTCCAGTCTCTAAAAATAGTAAACGACTCATAGTCGAAAAACTTGCATCGGATGTTCATATCACGTGAAATTATTTAAGTATAGAGTTTCTCCTTCTAAGGAGCTCCAGTTTCGTTAAATGCATATGGAAAATTTAAAAAAAAGTTTAAGAATTAAAATAATATTCAATAAAAACCTTGACGTAATTAAATTTTTAATTAAAATAAAATGAGAAAGTTATTCGAAAATAATATTTTACAAATATTTCTCTTGTACTCATAATCGTGGATCAACACAAATTGATAGAAAGTATATTTGATCTGTATATTTGGTCCCAAAAACAATGACACAAAAAATATTTTGTATTAAAATATGACAATACATCACAGATACATTGATTTCCTTCTTTTCTGTCAATTTTTGCACACGAAAGATAATTTAATCGGAACTTACACTCTAAAATGCATTGTGATAGCAAAGCGATTACTAATATCCACGCAACTGTGCTGGTCGAATTCACACAAATTTTTGAGCTGAAGAGAAAAGAACTAGCTTCCCTGTTAGGAATTTGATAAATATATTCCAGTGTTCTTTCCTTAACCCGATTTTCTCTTCGAGGCTTTGTATCTTTTTATCAATTTACAAGCACCAGCTGTGTACGAGAATTTATTCGACCGAGATTTTCTGCTTAAAAGTACTTCAATATCTAAGGCTTGACGAGAATTGAATCCAGGAAATATAGAATTGAAGTTTAATCATTTACGTAATTAGATCAGGTTTTTGAGGTGATATGTAGAAATTAAGCATTGAGTGTCTTCTCGAAGCTTAGATGTTATATCAGATTTTAGTATGAGCTATAAATAAAAGTTGTTAGATGATTATATATTCCTTTCGAACATTTTGGAGACAACAGTTTATTTGATGACAAATTAAGTATAAAATGCAATGTTATTTACTAAAATACCTTTTTTATATATAGCTTATGATATAGATAAATAATCTATAGCTTAATTCAAAAACACTGGTCAAGAGACTCACTAGCTTATTCTGACACCGGGATTAGCGAGTTCCTATAAATATATTTCAGAGCTTTCTTTTCTTGAAAATATTCTGCTTTTTTTACCTAGTGTTATCACATGCATATTGAAGAAAGATAAGTAATTTTAAAATGAATATATTTCACAAGCTATCAGTCATAAGCTATTTAAAGTACATTTTATTCTATTAAGTGACAAAAGAATTTTTTGCTATAAGTTTGCGATTTTATAACATTAAATAAATTAAGGAAGGATCATTTAAAAAATTATGTATAAGCATGTATGTATATCTTTAAGATTTGGTCAGTGTCATTTGCCTATATTAACAGTTTTAAGATTCAAAATTAGACAACGTAATTTTAATAAAAGTTTTTGAAATAATTTTTTTGCTGGTTTTTTTTTTACATATTTTGATGGCATTTTACAAATTTTATATTTTTCATTTTTTTATTTTGCATATACTTCAACAACAGTTTTTTTATACGGTTAAGAAAAAAGAATAAATTCACTGAAAAATTGGCTTTTATTAATTAGACTAGAATTCACTGGGTAAAAAGAGGTTTTTGGTACTTGCTAAACAATAAAGAACATCATACAAACTCTAATGCTTTAAAGTTATTAAAAAATAATTAGGAAACTAATTCCTTTTGATCTAGCTAAAATAATAGATTTTTAAATAAAGCTTAATCTAAGAAAAACATTCAATAAAATATTTAAATATATACATAAGAGTTGCTTGTTATTAATATTAAATGCATCCTTTTTTCTTGGATAAATCATCATAAATTCTTCCGTAATACACATTTTTATAAAAACTTTAATTTCGATTGGTAAAAATAATGATAAGCTATCTGGTATCTACCATAGCCCAATAGTGTGTGATCAAAATTATATTCTTGGCAGAAAAATTTTTATTCGATACTAAGTTTTTGTTACCATATGATAATATATTTTCAAATAAATAGAATTTGTTTCGGATCCAAATATTATTTTTAAAAAAAATATAGCTTTAAAGTAATATAGTCTCCCACTCACACACACTCTTAAGTCAAACAAGACCTCAAAATAAATATGAAATGCTTTTATAAAAATCGTTCAATGACTCATAGATTTGGTTTTAAGTTTCTGATTTGTTAAAGATAAAAAATATATCGTAAGCAAGTATAAAATAAATTTATGAAACACCATTAAAACACCATATATATAACAATAAAATTCATCAATGCGGTTTTTATATCAAAACTTTATAAAGCACGAAACGATATAGCAAAGAATGGAGATAAATCATTTAATATATTGAAACTATTCGTCAATCTTAAATCCCGATTAAAATTTTTACATACATATATATATGTTCTCAGACATCATGTGAGTGGTCATACAAACATAAAATTA
Source organism: Latrodectus elegans (assembly GCA_030067965.1). Lineage (NCBI taxonomy): Eukaryota > Metazoa > Arthropoda > Arachnida > Araneae > Theridiidae > Latrodectus > Latrodectus elegans. Next base: position 84,854,255 of record CM057809.1, read on the forward strand.
GTGTTTTTCAGATTAATTTATGCTTTTATATTTTATTATATCTAAACTTTACCTCGTATAAGGTCTTTTTAGAGCTTAATTTAAATTATGCAAAAATTTTTTTACTTACATTTTTCTCCGGGTTTAATATTTATATTTGTATGTTGGTAAGAAAACCAAGGAAAATGGGCAATACTTCATAAGAACTGCATAAACATTTATTTACACTCATTTTTCTTACATTTACAGTAGAAATATATGTTACACATTTACTTCTTTTATCATCAATTATAAAATAAATTCTATTTAGAAGAAAAACACAGAACATATAAGCAATGCACATTTTTTACATTTTCCTTTTCCCATAAGTGAAGATTATATTCGGTCCTATTGAAAAGACACAGTAAAGGCATGAATGCAAAAATATAGAATCTCAGGTACAATGCAGATCTATAGTTGTTTAAAGTATATGAGTGATTGACACACACACACACATGGATAAGATACATGGATACACTATGGGTAAGATTTAAGAGCAAGATTCAGAAAAGAAAGGAGATTAAAAGGAATTTGAATAAAGCAGAATTTGAAGTGACATGGGGCATGATTTCATCCTATTAACATCATGGAAAGAGACTGTAATGGTAGTCTTAAGGTTTTGTCTCTGGGAGCTATATGCTGAATGAGCGGACTGAGCTCCACAATTTTAACAGAATTTATGTAACCGAAAGCAGCTATCGTAAAGAGGTGATCCTTGCACATCTGTTTCGAGGTGCAGTTGCAGCAGACTTGGTTTTTATGGATGACAATGCATGGCTACACTAGACTCCTATTATTCAATAGCAATTGGAAAAGGAAGATATCACTTGAAAGTGTTAGCCAGCTTACTCCCTTAATTAAAATCCCACAGAATATGTGTGGGATGTTTTGGGGAAGCATTTTGAGGCATGATTTCCTCCTCCGGGGAACCAGCAACTGAAATAGATACTGACTGAAGAATGAGCACTCTTATTTCAGTAACTGTTGGGCAGTCTGGATCTATGTATGGTGCGAAGCAATTACTGCAGTCAAAGGAGGGCATACACTATACCAAGGAACATCTGCTTGTTTTCTTCTTTGATGGATAATTATACGTAACGATAGTATAAGTTCAATAATGCCTTTTGAAATTTGATTACGTATCATATGCATTGTATTCCATTTTATAAAATTTTGCCTCTGTTATCGTTTAAGTACAAAATGATGTTTCTCATATCTAAATTCCAAATCTCTCAGACGATTTCTCGTTAAATTACTGGATAAAACAACTGCTGATTATGCTTTGCCCATTAATGCATTATAAAAGTCCAAATTATTAAAAAAAATAGCTGAGTTGCAGTAGATATTTTTTCTCCAATATGAATTATACAATATGAAAATATGAATTACTTTATTGTCTTCTGTATGAATAATCTTCTAAAAATGTCTTCTGTATGAATATTCCAATATGAATTACTTTATTGTCTTCTGTGTAGAAAAAAAACATTTAGGCAAAGCAACAAAACTAGTATTGTCAATATAAACAAAAAAATTCCTATTGGTATACGTAACTTGATAATATTGAAAGTATTTTATAAGTTTATATGAAAGAGAGAGAGAGAGAGAGAGAGTATTTTCTGCTTTAAGTGTTTTTATTGAACACTTTAAAATTTTTTCCTTTAAATTTTACAAAAAATATGTTATTTTACAAGTTTCTTATAACAGTTATACCACAGTTATTTTAAGTTTTATCCATTTGAAATTTTTGTTTTGTTTTTGGCAACTTTATTGTATTTTTTCAGAGTAATTTTTAAGTTATTCAAGCTTCAAGGAAATTTAATTTTGTAATAACATAAAAATATTCAAATGCACATCTTTTCTTTGGATTGTATACAGATTAAAGGCTTCTTTTTGAGTGAAGAAAAATTTGCCGGTTAATTTTTAACGCAACGAAAAACAATTATGTTAATAAAGTTGATGATCATGTACTAGCTTCTTCCTGATATCATTTCTGAGGCATAAAAAGAGCATCTTAGAATACAATGCATCAATTTTTAAAAATCCGTTGTATAGCTCTTGTGAATGACATATATACGTGAAATATAAGCACGAGAAAGATCTTTTCTTAGATGAAGCTTTGTTTGTTTGATTGAAAATAATAAAAAACTGTTGAGATTCGAGAAACAAATCAAATGTCAAATAAATATTGAATAAGGAGAAGCAATTTATAAGTAAGAGGAATTATTCATTTTACACTACTGGCCACCCTAATTGCAACACCAGGAAAAACAAGAGATATCACAACAAAATTTATTTTGTAGATAATATGTTGAGCAAATATCAAATGATTAAATTAATAGATTTCTGTGAAGTGTGGTTCCTGCCAAAATAAGTAGCCAGAGTAGCCATCATTGTTGGAGATCACCGCTGCCACATGCCTCGGCATTGATTCAAAGAGACTTTGGATGTGTTCTTGGGGTACAGCAGACCTAGCAGCTTCCACACGTCATCAGAGTTGATCTAGTGTGGATGCTGGGGATGTAATCAGGATCAATCGTTGAGCAATCATGCACCACATGTTTTCTATTGGCGAGAGATCCAAAGAGCGAGCCGGCCAGGGAAGCAATTCAATCTGGCGATTGACAAAGAACTCTTGGACAATGCGTGCCACGCGTGGTCGTGCATTATCCTGTTAAAATATGGCTGTGGGGAAAACTGAAGTTTAAGATGGACAAGTGGCACCAACACGTCAGAAATGTAGTGTTGGCTAATTAAAGTACCGGCAATACGCACTATAAGAGTGTGAGACTGATAGCCAATACCACCCTATACCATAATACTGGGTGCAAGACCAGTGTGGCGGTGCATTAGCGCAGCTGTTCAGCATCATCTCTCCACGGTGTCTCAAGTCTCGAATGTGACATTGTGGTGTTGCAGACAGAAGCGTGACTCGTCACTAAATATAATTTCATTCCATTCTGCTGTCCACATCCTTCTTTCATCGCACCATTGGCGATGGAGACGTCTGTGGTTCTGCATTAAGTTTAAAAACTGAATAGTGTTATTTAAGTGTAGAAAACAAACCATGTGCTCGGGTGTATTTCTGATTTGATTTAAAATAGTTAAAATGTAATTATTAAAACTATACATAGTGCTTTTATTTAAAAAATATGCCCTGATACAGAGAGTAATAATTTTTTTTAGATCATTAAATTTTCTGGTTATTTTTAGGCTGAAAAAATGCAAAAATTAGGAATAGTATAAAAATTGCTGGAAAAAAATTTATCATACTGCAAAATTATTTTCTGAAATAAAAACCCTTTCTGTATCCTTCAAATCAAAATATTTTTCTCTTCAAAGTTACGTTTATTTATTATTATTTTGTAAAACAAAGACTTTTGTATTTATCTCTTGATTTCAACAAAATAAAGATTAATCCTTATAAGGATTTAACTCAAATTTATAGAATTTAATTTTAGAATAGTCTTAATTCTAAGATTTAATATTTAATTAAAATACTCTTTACTGTTAAATTAAAAATCTGAGAGTTTTTTTTATTAAATATCAAATTTTAAATCCATGTTTCAAGATTTTGCTTCTTAGCAAGAAAAAATTAAATCATCCAATTATTTCAATGGCTGGTGGACTGATATTTCAAATGAAAAGCTATAAAATTGTTTACTTGGAAACTAATTTTTATACTTTGTAGTTTAATGAAAGATATGCTTATTTCCTGTACCAGTTTTGGAATTTTTACTTTCCTGGAGAATCTTCTAGAAGATACAAATTTTCAATTTGTTGTATACTAAAGGTTCTAGAAATTGAAGTATGGATTCATGGTAAGCAATTTTTATTTTAATTAAAAAAAGATGTTTAAAGTATGCAAAATGATTTTGTATGAATTGCTTACATCTTCAATGATTTAGCTTTTAGAATGCTCTGTGAATCTGATTTTCTATAAGAGAGAGAGAGAGAGAGAATATTTTGTATATTCTTTTTTATATTATTATTCTTTTTTAATACAAAAACCATCTGATACACTCGTTACAAAAACCATCTGATGATAATATCTTCAAAACAAATTATTTTTTTATTACATTTTATATTTCTAAGTAAATTAACATAAGAATGCTCATCTCAGGAAAAAAATTATTATTTATAATAGCAAATGAAAATCTCAATACATTGACCATATTTCTAGGAAAGTTATTTTTAAAGCAAAAACATTTCGTATGAGAAAAATGTAGTTCATTGTAAGAAAATGAAATTAGTAATTAAGTGAAATAATATATTTTCCCTTAAAATAATGCATTTAAACAAACTATATTAATAAATATTTAGGTAAGTTTAAAAAAAACTTTTGATGTATTTTTTAATTTAATTTTACTTTTTTTTGTTAGACTTAAAAGCATTAAAAATATTTGCTTGAAAATTAAGGCTTAAAGCTATTAAAAATATATTGGTCTCTTGAAATCACAGGAAAATTTTTTTATTTCTGAAAATGAAATCTTTTCCTTGTATGTGTATACCCTGAAAGGAAGCTAAGAAGCATGCGCTCTGTAAAATTAAAAACAAAATGCATACATGAACAGAACAACGAACAAAGTTTCTGGAATGAATATATGTGTATTTCCATTCAAATTTTATTGATTAGTTTGATTTTATAAATGATGCTCTGATTTGGTTTTAAGCAGAAATATCAATATTTTTCTATTTTTCATTGTATTTTTTTTAAAGTTATTCTGTAGTGATTCACTTTTTTACAGAGTTCAAAGATTTTACAGGCAAAAATAAACTAAATGGGATCTACGTTTCACACAGTTACCTGTTTTTTAGTCGTATTAAGTATCTGTCTTCTTTATTGATCTAATTTGAATATTATTAAAAAAGATGTTCACATTTTATCACAGTAAATATCATTTAAATCTTGTATAGTATTAAATGTTGATTGGAAATTCATTTTTTCTATAGAATGTGTTTCATATGCTGTTCTTTTATACATAAAAACTTTCTGGGGTGGAATGAACCTAGTTTCAAATATATTGAAAAAAATTATTTATTTATAAATAATTAGCTTTTCATATTTACAATTTTAAATATTTTTATTGTAATATACTTTAATTATTTTGGTTGATAAAGTTGAATTAATTGTATTTTAAGAGATAAAAAAATACCTCATTTATAATTTCTAAATGTTGCTTTTGTTTTCTGTTAGATGAGAATAACAAGTTTAAATACCTGAAGATGATATTAAATTAAAATAAGAAAATAATTGTTTAATCTCATCAGAAAAAGAGAAGCTTTTATATATTGTGTTCTCACATTTTTTAAAATTTAAATTTTTCTGTAGTATTATTTAAGTTTATTCGGAACTAATATAGAGCAGAAGAAAATAAATCCTTTACAGGATTAAAAACATGGCAATTTGCTTCTGCTGAGTGCAAATTGTAAACAAACTTGTCATGTATTAAATTTCATGAAGAATTTACTGTTGTAAAAACGATAAAAATGTTTAATCAAAAAATTTAATATATTTCCTAGTAAATAACATTTGTGTTTATAATGAGCACTAATATGTAAATTCGATTCTCTACTTGATTATTTAAGTTCTGTTATTTTAAAGCTAACATTAAATTTTACCTATTAATCAAATTCTCTTGTTTTGATCATTTGAAGATTCATTACAAATTTTAAACATTTTGTCATTTCAATTATTTAATCAATTCCAAAGGGTAAACAATTAAATAGGATATATTTCTCGGAAATTAGTACCTTAGGTGGAGCATATATGTAATTAAAAAGATAAACATTTCTAAAATTCATATTATGAAATTGTTGAAAGTTAGTAGTCAATAAAGAAAATTTGAGTTTTTTTGCATAGTTCATTCTGAAATTTTCTACTTATAATAAAATTTGCACTAACCATTTTTACCAATCAAGTTGAATTAATATAATTATAGTATTGCTGAAAATTGTTTTCCATATTATAAAAATTATTTTTACTATTTTTTTGTTTGCCGATTTGCAAATATAATTTTTAATAAATTTTTTAAAATTTATTCTTAGAATTTTTCAGAGAACACCGATGTTTTCACAAGCAGTCCCCTAAGAGGTGCTTGCTGTAATAGAGAATTGGCTGTACCGTGCTGAAGAAATGTGTTTGAGTGAAAAAATGAAAACAAAATGTCAAAATGCATAGTTTTTATTAGTGTATAGATAAAATATAAACTGTATGTTTCAAAAATAAACCCTTTTATTGCATAAGTATTCATTAATTTACATTTATATAAACTTAATTGCACTCATCACAGTTTATTATTAAATCTTATACTCTTTTTAAAAAATTCTTAGAATAAATTTTAATGTTTTTCAAAGAAAATGGAAAAGTTTAATTTTATTTTAAACAATATAAAACACAAATTTCAAAATATTACCTGTGAAATAATATGTATTAAAAAGAACTAATTTAATTAGATTGAAAAAAATTAGAATAGTGGATAAAAATTGAGCCACTAGAGAAAGCATTCAGTTGACGAGTCTCATCTAAAATACATCTATAAAAATTACCTATTATAGAGCAGTGTGAATGAATACATTCAAATTTCTTCCATAAATCGTCCAATGCTGACATCTCGTAGGCGTATAATGGATTTAAACTGGACCAAAAAGCAGACGTCTACTGGATTAGAGTACCAGGCAAAAGCTCAACAGGCTAATGGACTTTTTTATTGACCATGAGCAACTCTTCATTTGGTTTGAAACAACTTACTGACCCTTTACTTTTATCTTTCATAACTGATGTATATATTTTAATTTGTTTTATCTAATTTTTTCATTTTGTTTATTTATTGTTTAGAAGGGCTTAAGAGTCCCTTATTGTATTTATAAAATAATATCAAATGAATTATCCAGCGATCTCTATCTAAACTGGTAAAGCTCATCCCGAGCTAGGAACAGGGAGGTCTGCTGGCGTAAAACTATATTTGAGTACATCGCACTGATGATGTCATATCGACGTCTACTGGACAAAATTGTGTTGTATGGTTATGAGACAATGTGCTTATGGAATAGAACAGCTAAGTGAAGTTGACATAAATACAAATTTACACTAAAGATAAAATATGTTATGATTTAATTCAAAATGAAAAAGTATAGCTAATGATTTTAATAAGTTCAGTTTAAAATAATCTACTCTGTTCGTGTTACATGCTGAGACTTGAGATCATCTACAGGGACATTTTCACTGAAATATTGCTTATGAATATTTGATTAAAATATGATGACATTCTGCTCGTTATGAGTCATTTGGCTTCAATGAAGAACTCACTTAGTTAAAGGGGAAAATTTCATCTCTCTCTCTTTCTTCAATCTAGCCCTTGGAGCAATAAAAGAAGAGAAATTACAATGACAATAAACATTGTTTTTTTTTTTTCTTTCTTTTTTTTTCCAAAAATATATGGGAACAAGTTACTCAGTTTACAATGAATGGCTGAGCAGAGGAAAATAATTACGTATGAACATTTACAAAATTTTATGTTTTATATTTGCCAGACGGAGTCATATGCATATAAATATAAAATATTAGACTATTTCATTTGAGGAACGTTCATTTAAGCACCTGGTAAGAAAATAAAAATAACTTGAAATAAAAATCTTGTTCTCTTAACAGAAATTATTTGAGTCAAGACAGTTTTTATTCCATCATAAATATTTAAAGTATTAATTTTGTAAGAGTATCATCACTCTCTTATTTGGATGTTTGTTATTTTTGTAAATACGAAGAATTGCCTCAATCAATGTTTTAAAACCTGAGATAAGTTTTACGAAGAAGATAAGTTTGAAAATAAATTTATTTGGCGAATATTCATCGGGTGAATGTAAATTCCTTTGTGGAATTTCAAAAACTGACTGCATAAAGCTATTTATTTTACATTGCCATCACTGCTTGGTATCTTTTGAGGAATTGGTAATATTTATAAGAAAGGAAGGATTATTTAGAAAAAAAATCAGCCTTATTTTATAAAATTTTCCATGAATGGAACTTTATATTGTTCAAAAATAAGGGAGTATCTGGTTTCAATGAAAAACAAAACTATGACTCATAAGAATTAAAATAATGTTTATTATCCATAATCTGATTTTTCGCAAAAAACAGAATAAAGAATCGCATGTAAATATTTGTTCATGTTGTCAAACACCGGTAAAGATTGTAAAGAGGCAAAGAATATAAAGTGAAGGAGAATGCAATAAACAATTTCATAGAACCTGTTGTTCCAATATTTAATTCCTAAGACAATTTTATTTAAAGTACAGATAATTTGAAAATGTTATAAGAGCATGATTCATGGAAGTTAAGGGCTTTATTAACTATTGGGTAACTTGAATCCGAATAAACACACTGTAATATTATGGACTGAGTTCTTAATTTGAGTGATAAGAAATAACATTTTTAAGCTGGGAAATCTAATACAAGAAACCGGAAATGTTCGACTATCCTTTACTGTTGTATCATGTGTGTAGGATTGTTCTCATGAAACAACAGTAAATAGTAATCAATATGCCCTATAAACACCTAATTGAGTCCAAAAATTAATTTTTGTTAAATACCAAGCATGCTTACTTAATCAACAGAGTCAATGTTGACAACAAAATTGTATTGGTACTTTATGCACAAAGGTCTGAAGTTTTCATTACTTTGAAGTCAAGAAACCGTGCTGCTCGAAGAAGTAATGGACACAATTAGATTAAAATTAATGTTGATGAAACTGTTCTGCAACGATTCATGACTCTATTTAGATTGTGAAATACTCCATATTTACGAAACGAAACAAACGTTAACGATCGTTAACAAAAGTGGGTTATTTTTTCCATACAAATATGGATTCAGAGTAAAATGCTAATGCAATCGTAATGTAATAAAGAATAAACATATAAGTGATCTATGGATCTTCATATTACTCGGAATGGCAGTTTGACGACTCAAAAGTCATATGAGAAATTACGATCTTCTAAATTCCATGAATTTAATTTCATTAACTAAGAAAATATTTCTTATGTCAAACGTAATTAAGCACTACTTGCGGCGAAGGTAAATGAAGTAAAAATAATGAAGTGTATCAAAGGATCAACTCATTTTTTTGATCAAAATCTGATACACATATTTGCGATACACTTGGACGAAGCATTAAAAAGATAAACGTTCACCACCGTTTAAAATCCAAAATTTGTAGATCACACTAGTTAAAATATGGAACGTACGTGTGTTTTCCATTACTTCATAGCATTCATAAAAAAAGATCGGCAATAATTATGTTAGCTTTTCATGTATATCATAGTTTTAAAGTTTCAAATTTTTTTATGAAATACTTTTTTGTTATTTATGTCTAAACCACTGGTGCCCTGAAGTATTTTTTCCTATTCTTTTCAAATTTAAACTTCAAGTATTTCTTGAATTTGATTTCCTGTTTTGCGTTTCAAAATGTGTATATCCATTTTATGTTAATGGATAGATATTTTACATGGTTTTCTTCTTTTCTGACTTGATCCACTCATTGACAATTCCTTCTTTTTCAATTTTTTGTTCTGCTACTTTCATTTGAAAGTACCACTAAATACCAATAACAACACAAAAATAATTTTTAATCATTCACTGCCGGAAAAGTTTTCTGAATAAACATTCAATAATTTTTGATAAAAAACTCTATTTTACTTTCATAAATGGATCATTTTTTATCACTAAAATCAAGAGATCATTAAACAACGGTGTAAAGTACTGTTTGTAGTATTCCTTTTATAGCATGCACTTTTAATTTTAAAATCAAATGAAATTTTGAAATAATTATACTAAAATGGTAATACGATCTAATAAATATAACTATAACTATTTTCCAAAATACAGCGATTAATTAGTTGTTATATTTCAAACCGTTTTGTGATAAAAACAGTAATGCACAATTTATTTCGCACATTTTAATAATAATGTATATAATGGTTTCTAATGTATATAATAGTTTTTAATTCATATAAAACATTAATAATTTAAAAGTAAGCAGAAACAGGTTTTTTACCTGATTCCAGTTACTTTTAACTTATAAAGTTTTTCTTTACAAAAAATAAATGTTTTTGATTTCAAAACACCGAAAAGGGATTAAAGGACCGAAATTATGATTTTGTAGAAGCTTTGTTTCTCACTGCTTTAGTTAGGATATTCATTTATTTGTTTGCAAAGATACTTAGGGGTAAAAATAATAGCCAAACTATCTAAAATAGACTTCATTATGATGATTTCAATGCAGACAGATCAATGAGATATATTCCATTTGTCTCATGACACCCTATAGTCTGAAGAAGGTGGACTATTGAAAACGAAATTGAATCCATTGTGATTGACGTTTAGTACTATTTACTAACAAGTTCAAATTTAGTTTGAAGTGTAGTATCAGGTGTATTTTTTGAAGAAAATCGGGCACTTGAAATAACCACACGTTCCTTCATGAAAGATCATATTACAAGCAAGGCGAGTTTATGGTATGCACTGAAATCAGCATAAGTGAAAGTAAAATCTGAATTTAATTGGTCGAAATCATAGCTTGGCCATTCAAAAGCTCATAAAAGATATCGTGACCTCATATCTTTAGTTTACAGTGCAACTATTAGTGATACCTTTTTAAAAGATGGTAAAGCCAGACGTCATTCCACTTATTTTGAACATGCTCACGCATGTTCCTTGGAAAGCAGAAAAAATTCATTGTATAGAGTGAACACCCAATTTTCTTTATCGGATCGAGTATGTCTGAAACATTCTTAGCCGACTGATCAGTAAGAAATAATTTTACTATCCTTGACAGATTAAATTTCGTTAATATTCAAATATTCTTCAAAGTTTCTTGTATTTAAGCAAAATAGGTGCGTCGCAGTTTAGCTGTGATTTTATATCATTGGCGAAGAGAGCAATCTTCATATTATGCATCTTGAATCATTCCCAAATAATGCTTTTTTGTCCTTTTAATTTAAGCAAATTAAAATAAGAAAAAAAAGAAAAGAAAAAAAAAGAAATAAAGGAAACGAAAGATAAACAGAAATTGAATATTACCCGGAAACATATTTTCATTTCCTTTTAATCTTGTAAATGAAATTAAAATTTCCCTGTAGTTTTTGCATTTTTTTTCTGTAATGTATTTTATTACATTTTTTTATGTATATGAAAATTTATCACGCGATGACTCAGCTCACTTTTTTAATCACTTTTGAAATCTTTTAAGCACAGTATAACTATGTTAAAAGAGGGAGTACTTTAATTTAAACAAACACCACGCACGCATGCACACTCACAAATACAAATATATGTATTTATTAAAATAATTTTTATTAAATTCAAAGTATTCTCATATTTAGATGGCGCAGCATGTCCGCTTTTGGACCTTGCGCCATAAAACCCAACCAACCATCTCATATTTAGAATGTTTAGGAAGCACTGATATACTCTACGGTATGGGAAAATGGGCCTGGAATGACTGGATTATACTTTTTAAATGAATTATTAATTACTTTAATAAGAATCTCTAAAAAAGCTCCATTAGTTTTAAAATTATACGAAAATTAAAAGTTTTATTGCGGTGCAAGAAATATATAATTTAAATTATTGTCTGATTGCATAGATTGTTTCCATTTGATTTTTTGAAATTTACTCTTTATAATTGTATGCAATTTATAAGTTTCGAATATACTTATATTTAATATACAAATAAAATTATTTCTATGCTAAAAGAATTTACCATAATTTTATTTGTTTTCAGCATTTTTCTTTTTTGTAAGTCCATTATTTTAGATGTGTGGTTTAAAAAACAACGGGAAGGTTTGGTAAATTAGCATCAAATGCTGGTAAAATGAAACTGGTTGATAAATTTTTATTTGTTATTAATTTTTAAATACAATAATTAGCCAAATTCGTGAATTCAGACTTGTTCATTTTCAGTACGCGTATTCATTTTACTCCACATATTTTTAATTTACGCAGAAATATTTTTTACATTATGGTTTACTTTAAATTAAGAACAAAGTTTTCAACAAATGTCAAAAAACATCCTACCATTTCAGTAATCAATCTTTAAGAAAAGATGACTCATAAATTTTGTTAATTAGACTAGTATAATTAATTAAAAACTTTTGTCGAATCACAAATGTTTTGTCATTTAATTACTAAATGATTTTTGATTGAAAACTTAGAGAGGAATATCTTTACTTCGCTTTTAAAAAGTAAATTTAATTTGTGATGGACGAGAAAAGAGTTATTGGGGTTTGGTTAGGGTGTGTCACAGTTTCTATAATTTAGATCTACACTATTGATATGTTGAATTGGTATAGATATACACACACATTATGCATTGACAAACACTTTAAATTTTTTGCCGTAAAGTTTAATTCCTTGTCATATGCACTTTAAATGTAATGAACAACGTAAAAAGTGTTAAGATAAATTATGAGATAGCTTGTACACCGTTTACACAGTTACAGTTCAATATTTAAATTAAAAGTACTGAATTTTAATTTTTTCAGTTAGTATTTATTTACTAATACTGTTTAATGGAAGTCAGCTGAGGAAACCATGAATAACAGTGAGTAAAAGTGATTTTGGTTAATATAATGGGTATGTGATTAAAAACGTGATATTTTAATATTTTTGAAAATATTTAATATCATTGAATGCTAAATGAAACAAGAATTTTTCTAATATAGTTGAATGACTTGTAATATTTTATAGTTCTTTAAATTTCGAGCATTTTGCAGGTTTTCTAAAATAGAGCTTTCCTGATGACCTTTTCTAATTCTTTTCCCTAAATTTTACATAAAAATTTTTTATTCAAATAAAATAAATATAACATTCACTGCCCTTCGTTCCTGCACATTATGCTGTCCTAGAAGTAGCTCTCGAGCTACTTTTTTCTATCGCTCTGTATAGTCTACGCTATAAGCACAATAAATACGAATGAGACAAAGGGAAAACCAGCTGCTTCATCTAAAGGCATTTTTAAAGGAAGTACTTTTATTGTTTGTTATCAAAAGCGGAAGTTTCTAATTGCTTGAATCTATTAATACACACTTTGACATCAAAGCTTTTCCAAGGACTTGTTTGAATTTATTTTTTCTAAGTAATTTTGTTTATTTATTTCAATGGACTCGCGGATATACCAGTTATTTTTGTGTATCGAGACTTTTAGATGCACCCTTTGTGAATGTTTTTATTTGATGCATGTTTTTCTCTAAGGGCGTATTAAAATTTTACAACAACTTCCATGTAAATTTTGATAGAGCAATTTGAAAGTTAGAGTGATTAAAATATTTATTGATTGTCATTTACAGAATCGTAATAAGAGGAAGTATTTGAATTACTGAAGTAAATGAAAGGAAAGGTATGTATTAACGAACATAGAGACTTATCTACTTTTGACATTGCATATTATCATTCCATCTGTCATAGTTAGACTGCGCAATGAATTTATAACATCACGGAAGCCAAGTGGTGTTTCCTTAAAAATATTTGAATAATTCACAACATCTTCGTTTCTTAAAGAACTATTGATTTAAAGAACTTATACTAAGAAAAAAGGTTTCGTCTGCATATCATGTAAAAATATTTGGTTCGTGATTCGCGTATACCAATTATTAGAAATGCTTCATTATGATTTTAAGGAAAGTGCATAAACTGAATTGGAAAAATGTATAAAATATAATTTTATCTGTTATTAAATTATTTTACGAAATGTCTGCATAAACACATCCTTTAATAATATGTGAAAGAAGAATATAAATAACTTTTTTCATTTTTAGTGATTCAAATTAATGTATTTACATACATCAATGCATAAATTATTTTACTGTCGCTAACATAAGCAATATAGTAAAAATATATTTTCATAAATATGTTATAATAAAAGCAAGTTGTTTCTGCACCAGCATGCTTCTCTGTGTCCTGATAAGAGCTCTACCAGTTAGATAGAAGTAGCCGAGTGAGGTCTTCGTGATTTTGAAGCAGGACCAAGCAGATGACCCCCAATACTTGGCCTGCCACACAAAGAGGTATCATTTCAATTGGAAGATATTGCGACCACGCCCAATTTTAACATGCCCCAGCCGCATGTAGCGAACACGACGGATCTAGGTTCGGCCTGGATTCCGAATCACTGCCTTTCGATAGCAAGAACGACGCCCTAACCACCCAGGTCACCGCAGCCTAATAAAAGCAAGTTAAATTTGTGCATAAAATTATACGTTAATTTTAAATTTTGGAATAGATATAACAAGTATAATATATCTATATATAATTTATATATTAACCACTTTATATATTTCGCTAACAGCGTCGACTGATGGCAGAGTGGTTAGCGCTCCGGACTCCTTAGCTGTGGGTCCCGGGTTCGATTCCTGTTCGAGCATGGATGTTACTTTCCTTCTTTGTTCTTTCTGTGTCTCTCTGTCTTTTCTTCTGTGATGATGTATGAATGTGGCCCACCGTATAAGCGGGTTTGTGGTGATATGGTGCGGGCAAAGCTACTCGCCTCCGTAACCTGGTTCACAGGTGCCCGCTGGGTAACGACAAATGAGTAGCAACTTCTAGTCTTGTTATGGCATAGAGTTCATCACTTACGTGCCCACCATTGGAAAAAATATTCCGCTAGGAGTTAAGTTATTTTTAATTTTAAGGATTGATAATTTATTAGAAATACAAAACTGGTTATATATTTGAATTACAAATCTGCGGAACTGTTTGATATTGAAGTTATAGTAATGTAACTCACATTTAGATTGAATGTGTGAAATATGCTTAAAAAGTAAGGAATTACTTCATTTTTCTTGAAGTCGAAATCTTAAAATATACAGTTTGTAAGGGGTTTTATTTTTTGAATGATATTTTGGCATTATAATAATTACCTGCGTTGTCATTAGAAGTATATTGAAATATTTGAATTTTTCATCGCTTAACATGTTTCTGTAAACCTTTGATAATTTATGAATAATAAAAAATTTTAAAATACTTTTTCATGCAAAACAAAGATAATTATTTTAATTTAAAATTAAGGACTTCTTTCATATAACAAGTAAGATCCGTTGTGATATAAGACTAATAATCCCTATCTTTTTATATAATGTATTGGTATTTTCGTTCATTCGATATTTTATGTATATGAATAAATGGATGCTTTTTGGAAGAATTTTCCTTTTCGATGTTTAATACTGTAGCTCTGATATACATAATGTAAGTTACACGGTTCTTCTAGAAAATACTATCCAATTTTATATTCCTCATCACGTGTTTTAAAACAACTTGTTCAGATTCACATGATTACTCAAGTGTAAATTTGCAGCGAACACCGTTGAGAGGGAGAAAATAGGATTGGGAACAATTAATGTGGTTTGTTAAATTAAATCTTAAAGTTTATTTTTATTTATAGTTTTTTGATGATGAATTTACAGATCACAACGATGCGATTATATATTTGAAATAAATACTATTGAAACAAAATATTTGTTAGGCTAAGAGAGACTGACTGGTTGTATGAAAGGAAAACGTGTTTTCTCAATTTAGGATTAAATTTAATTTGAAAGAATTGCATAGTAATGAAATAGAAAAGAACACTATAAAAACGTTTTTTAATTCCTGATTAGTAAAAATAAAAATTTTTAATTAACATTTTTTAAAACTGTGGAACAATAATAATTTTTCCCCCATTTTTAATTTGGAGAGATGAAACACTTATTATTTTAGAATATATGATTCATTACATAGAATTTTTATTTCAATTTAGAATAAATATCTGTATATTTAAATTTTTAATACATAAATAAACTCAAATGATGCAGGGTACTTCCACTGAGTCAGAGACTATTTAAAAATGAAAAATGTATTTAAAAATTGGGCTGAGGAATTTTGTGAATATGTTCTTTGGAATATTTATGGACATTTTTTTACATATTCTAAGCATTTTGTTTTGTGTACTAAATTAATTATAGGTTTAATGTATATAATAATATATAAAAATATTGGTTATTAACAATTTAAATGTACTGATAGTTTGAAACACTATCCCAAGTGAGTTATTAAGTATATTACCTATGCATGTGCAGTATAGTTTATGATTTGATGAGTACATGATTTCCAAAATCCTAAAATTCTTTCGGTTTTAAATTTACATAATTCTATTACAGCGTGTATGTAGGATCCAAAAACATACCACAATAAATTATGTATATACATGGGAATCATGCATATTTACAGATTTCATTGAGCGTGAGTAATGGTACAACATAACTTTTAAAAGGAATAAGATGAACTATTCCAGATACATTTCATTTTCGATACTCACGAATATTTTTAAAATTAGATACCTTACAATTACATTTGAGACGCATAAAAAAAGTGAATATATTCTCTTCCTGGAGAAAGAATGGAGATAAATTTAAAGGAAAGGAAAGTAGAAAAGAAAGACATATATTTTTGTTCATTTATAAACAAACTCGTCTTTGGCTAATAAACACGGAAAATACAAATCAAGTCATAATTTTGCTAATATTAATAACTGAATAATGTTGGCAAAAAGTTATACTAACTTTTCAATAAAAAATGACTATCTCAAAATCTTCAATAGAGAATTTTCCGTGAAAAATTTTTTATCAAAAGGTACATATTGTCAGTTAGTAAGCATATGAAGCAATTTTATACCATTGGACTTGAAAAAATAATAATTCCAGGAACTGGAATGAAGCGCTTTTAATATTATATTAAAAAATCAATCAAGAATCTCATAAATGCATAAAATATATATGTAATGATGAAATGTGTTCAATTTATAAAATAAATTTCAAAATAAAGAGAATCGATGAATTAACAGTAAAACCTGCAACAATTTCAATTTATAAAATTAGTAATGATATTCATTAAAAATTTATATAAATATCTATTACCACTAAGTACAAAATATTTGGAATTCAATCATTCAACATTAAGTTTATTGAATTAAGTATAAATTTATGTGAATAATTAATATAATATATATAAACTTGAGTATATATATTCAACATTAAGTATAAACTTCAATTTTGTGAAAATTAAGTTTTATCCATAAAATAGTGATATTTTAATTTATAAAAGCACTTGGTTTAAAGTAGGTATGAGTGGCTAGCAATCTTGAGCAAGTTAAGTCCATGAACTTATTTTTTTAAAAATAATAAGAAACACAATAAAATAATTAAATGCCTAAAATTAACGAAAATAATGTATATATATATTCGCTATTACTTTAACATAAAAGTAAATTTTATTCTTCTAAAAGGATTGAACATTTTTAATGAATTACTAATAACTTTAATGAGAAATTTTTCTTATAAATTTTCTCAAAATACAAATTTAATAAATTAAATATGAAAAATGACATGGTTAAAGTATTATCACCAAAAGTAATTTATATATATATATATATATATATTTACTCTAATTATATTTTGACTATAATTCATAAGGATAGTTTTGAAACTTGGAATCATAAATACTACAGCGCATGCGCTTAAAGTTTTTCCAATTTTGTGGGTCAGTGGCGCTTTTCTTGCAAGATCGAAATAAAAGAAATATTGAAGTGGTTTCCTTGATATTGCGAGTTGAGAATCTGTAAGGTGTAGGCAACACATTCCTTAAATATTGATCGAATTCTTTTAGAATGATTTATCTTGAGAATTGAGATAAAAATCTAAAAATGTCCCATGCTTTAATTATTCTAGATTTATTATTTCTAGAATTTTAAGATCGAAAATTTATGACAATATTTTTCAAATTTTATTTGAATAAGAAAATACATAAGTTTAAAATAATCTATTATATTAAAAAAAGTTCCTGCATTTTTAGTTTGCTATCGTACGAAAAAAAAGTAACCCTTTAAACGTTAAAAAAGCTGGGTTCGACCAAATATTTTGATTGTTTGCGTGTCTCTTTAAGATGATATGAATAACTTTCATGTTAATTTCTTATTAAAATGCTTTGTGAAGACTGAAAAAAAATTCCATACCTGTTTAAATTACCCATGACTTGACGAATTATTTAAATTGATGTGTGATATTTTACCAACTGTATATGCTACAACTGATTTAATTAACCAGGAAGAATCAACCAGCAAGAAAAGAATATAATTATTAAAATTTGGTAAGTTATGCATTTGTAAGGAGATAGACTTTGTTTATTTATGACTTTTGTTAATGTCTGTTAATTTAAAAATTAATTTTTCGATTGAAAGCAAATTAAACTTCATATATGTCTTAGTAAACAATTTATTATTCTAGGATAATATATTTAAGAGTTGGTGATAACTAAAAGTTTTTAACACTTAATCTAGCAAATATTTATAATTTTTGCTGCCTAAAGGACATTCAGAGCTAATTTACAGTAATTGATTGTTTAAAAATTTAGCATTATTTAAATTTTGTTCAAATTATTCATCATAAGTACTTTCTCAATCAATGCTTATTAATTGTTTTGATGATATAGAATTTCACTTATTTTAAAACTGATAAAACAGCGTTAACTCGTGTCCTTCAATAATAAATTGTAAAAGCATGTTCTTAAAAAGATAGTTTTAATTTATAATCAATTTTGGGAGTTTTGATCCAAATAAAAATTGTTTATTTGAAAGTTTGGCATTTTTTATTTATTTAAAATTGTAAACACAATTGAGTAAACTATTTCTTGATTTTGGTGTGTGAATTAATGTTAAAAAAAAAAAAAAAACAGAGATAAAGAATGAGAAAAATGAAAGGAAATTCTTCTTTAGTTAATTTGTCTGTTTAGCTTCATATTAACCTGTTTATTTTACATTATATTGGTTATAATGATATTTCTATCATGTGTATAGAAGTTTGTTTGTTTTTTAATAATGGAATTATAAATTTTGGAATTAGTTTCTAAGCTTTGAAGAATAAGCTTTGTACTCGGAATTCTGATATTAGAGATTTTACGGAATGATTTTAAAAATATTTGAAAAAACTGAAATTTTAATATATATATATATATATATATATATATATATATATATATATATATATATATATATATATATATATATATATATATATATTCCTTAATATCCTTAATATTCGATGCCAAAACGAACTTTTTAGTATTTATGAAAATTAAAGTTTTAAAATCGGAATCCAGTTTTTGTGTATCTAAATTGTATTTATTTATTTTCATATAATGTGTTCTCTTCTTGAATTATACGTCTTAAAAGTTATATGTCCTATAGAGGTGAACTTTCGGACGGTAAGCATAATAAAATTTGTGGGATTAGCAACAAAAATAAATAAATAAATAAATAAATATATATATATATATATATATATATCTGTATGTATGTATTTAATGTAAATTTTTTTCATTTGTTAAGTATTTATTCATTACTTATTATTCTCATTACCTAGATAAATAATATTTAATTACATATTTCTATATTTTATGCATTTTCTCGCCATTGTTTGTTTAGAATTAAGTATAAAATGTTTAATAAATTTTTTTATATTTATTACCGAACTCACTAGATCCGATTGCAAATGTCAAGTCGTTGGTCAAATTTTTCATCTTCACAAATTTGAACTGATCGAATATACGCAGACAAAATCCGCATTGCTTGAAATGCAGTTAAGATTCTGAATTACTTTACCGAACTGTAAGAATTTATTTTGTACTCTCAAAATTACTATGTAATTCTACGAATCAGTGCATTGTAAAATATTTTTATTTTATTTTCATTGCACAATTCGCAGTTCTTAATTTTTTTTAAAAGCATATTCGTGGTCTTTTCTTTAAATAATTTATTATTTATTCCAAAATGTAATTTTATAAAACCCGAAAAATAAGCTTTATATGGGATGTCTCAGGAAATTTTAATTGCTTCAATGTGATAAATGTTTTAAATTTTAATTGGCAGTTCAAAATTTGAGCTACCAAATTAAAAATAATAATTTAAATCTCTTGACACCACATTCTTGCTTGAAAAATTTACAATTTATACTATAAAATTAATATTATTATTATATTCCCCGTTTTTTGTCAGATTATATGCATTTTTGCTTGTTTTCGTCGTAGATAATAGTGGTGTAACTGTATGAGAAATGCATGATACACCTTTATACAATAAAAAGACCAATTTATTTGTTGAATCAAATGTGAATGTTTTGTATAGAAATGTTTTTAAGTTTACCATATTCCTTGCTTTTCTAATATTTTGCTTTAAATCTTAATTTTAATATACTGTTTAATTTTAGTGATACATTTAACATCAAAGCATAATCTAATTTTAATATTTTTTTTTAAAATTTGCCATAAACTTTTATCATTACATCCATTGATAAAATATAGAGCTATATTATACAAGACAGAGTTCAGCTTTTTATGAAAAGTATCAATGCCAGGAAAAAAATACTGATGCTTGAATAACTTTTTTTCTTATCATTTATTTAGAATCCATTTTGTAGATTCACAAGTCTTTAATATCTGTCTGTTTCAACAAAGATATCTCTACTGAGATATCTTTGCTGAGAAAGGTACCATATGTTATTGGTGATAAGATATATAGATATACAACAACACCATGGAAATCACTCTTTTGGAATATAATTTATCCAAAAATTAGTGCACAAACATAAAGTGTATAACTTTAAATCAATTTTTCTTAGATAGATAAATAATAATTGTGAGCAAAAGAATTAATTTACATTGACGTTTTGTTTTTATTTCTGTATAAAATACTAAATATATATGGTTTATTCAAAAATTAAATATTAATATTTCAACATAAAAGAGCAGTTGTTTAAGATATTTCCGACATTTTATAATATTTTGTAAGGCTCTGGTGAAAACCTAAGCAAACGTGATCTAAATATCTACAGAATAGATACTTTGTTTCTTAAATCATTTAATTTTGTTTTTATCTTATTAAATTATGTTTTTAACTTCATTTAAAATATATATTGATATAAAAATAAGCAATAACATATAGAAGAGATGCACTGAAAAAATTCAATCGAAAATCCAAATCATTTAAAATTTAAAAATTCAAAAATTAATCATAAGAGAGGTCTTTCGAGATGAGAAGATACACTGTTATTGATTCGAGGTTAAAAAAGATAAGGTTATGAGATATGCGAATAAATTAAATAAATTTAGTGGCTTTCTGGAAAATCAAAAACTCCAAAAAGTTAATTTTATTGGCTTATATAAATTTGCATTTATTAAAAATTTATTTTTTAATTTATGCAAATTTCATTTAGAGAAAATTTTAATCTAAACTTTTTTTCAAATTTTTTACGAACATGTGGTGTTTATTCTTTCTCATTAATTCTGAAAATCAACACTTAAATGTATTGCTTACGGAATTCGAACTAAAGATAATATGATTTATTTTGCATGTAAATGATACTGATATGGTTTCTTAATTTTCCTTATCAGTCTTCAAGAAATTTAAATTCAGCACATCAAAGATCCTCTTAAGGTTATAGATTAAAATGCATATACACTGAATAACTGATAATATTAAATAAAATAATTTTAAAATCGTTCATCAATAGATTCACCAGTATAAAAAAAAGAATATACTGAAAGTTTTTCATGAAATTTTATTATTGTTTATTATTGAAATTTTATTATTATTATTGAGGCTATGAATATCAGAATTTTTCTGTAAACTGGGTACTTTTTTGAATTCTCTGACGATTGCAGCCATTCCAAACTCTTATAAGTTTCTGATGTTAAGTTATTAATAAATATAACTCACGAAGTTTTAGGAATTTATGATATCATTATAAAAATAATTTTTGCTCGAAATTTCAAATCAAAATGCAGTTGCTCAAGAAAATATTTGCCTTTTAATATTTCGTATGTGAAATGAAAAAAAAAATGCTGTGGTTGTAGAACATTAATAAATATTTAGCTGTAATGGTGTGATTCATTATAAGTAAAAGTTTTCTAGGAAAAATATTATGAAAATATCAGCAATAATGAAATAAAATGGCGCTATTTCAGTAAAACTATCTAAAAACTATTAATTTTTTTTATCAAATTTTATATATATATATATATGTGTGTGTGTGTGTTCGTGCGCGCGTGCGTGTGCTTTAAGATATTATCGTGAATGAATGTGAAATCTTTCGATAAATTTGTGATTAATGTGGACATGATACAATTTCTATATTAAGGAAATTTATATTTTTTCAGCCAACTAATTTACTTAATAAAGCCATGAAACTTTACAGAACCAAACACGCATTTTTTATTTAATTTAACATTTAAAAAAAGTTTTGTGTACTACTATAATCAAATGATTTGTTTGAAATCGTACCGATGTATGTTCAACAGTCTACATTTAACGGCTTTCCCAAATATATAGATTTTGCTTTCACTCTTAATAATAAATATTCATCCATTTGGCTAACTGTATTTTTTTTTCTCCTATTAACTTAAAAAGTACTTTCCATTCAAACTCTCCATATCACAACATGATTGCATTTTTCGTTGTTTCTTCATAAAGATTCATTATTTTGAGACTCAATCATTCTTGAAAACTTATTTATTAAAAAAAAAAAAAAAAAAAAAAAAAAAAGATTTTGATTTAAAATTTTATTCATTTTTTTTCTTTAACATTTATATCGGAATTTTCTCTCAGGATACGTCAAGTCGTATTTTTTAGCTATGCTTATAATATTTTTAAAATAGATATTTCTTTAGCTTTTATATACTTAACTCATATCTGTAGATACACAATAATTCTTCTTTTGGGTTATTATCTGATGATGAGATACTTTTTATATAACATCGAAGTAAAGCAAAAAGAAAAAAAATTGCTTTAAAAGTTGATATTTTGTCATTATAAATAAATATATAATGACAAAATATCAATACGAAGTTTTTTTTTAAGTAAAAACAAACAAAGTAAGTAAAGTTCTTTTAACTTTTTTGTTATTTTAATTTGATTTTTTAAATTAATTTTGGAATAAATCACGTCAAAAAAGAAATATTTTTACAAAGTTAATTAATATTTAACTATTTATTAGTTTGAAAATGTAATTCTGCAACTGAGTACTTTTCTCGTTGAATTACCTTTATGAATTTTAAAATAAAGAAATGCAAATTTAACTTTCAGGAATAATATACAAAAGCATGATGACAGGAATTTACATTATTACACGAAAGCATAATAAGTATAAAAATATTTTGATCATCAATATTGATAACTCACAATATAGGTAGTTTTTAAACTGTTCATAGTAAACTAATCTTTAAATTTTACAAAGAACAATTGAAAATGTAATCGTTTTTTCTTCGTACTGAACATTATATTTTATTGCACAGAACATTAACTAAATATGCATAGAATATTCAACTATTTTTAATATATTCATAGAATATTAAAATATTTTTAATATATAAATGATACAAACTAGTCAAGTTATATTTAAAAATAAATAAGTTCTTTAAAAATTGCATACATCGCTTTTAAAAAATTCTTTATTATTTATACTGTATCTTTCAGCAGAGCCCCATTAGAATAAACATTATTTCATTTGCAAAATTTATTGTTTTTTTAATGATTTTTTTAAGGGAATATCTTAACAAAATTTTTAAACTAATTAAATTCTAAAGTAATTATGTATTAATACTTAGTAAAAATATGTTTTTAGTTCATATCTTTAAAACAAGAGTTATATGCGCCCTATTCATTATGAAAATTGCAACGTTATTAAAGTGACATTTCTCAATATTATATTTATAATCTGTATAATTTGATGCCACGATGATTTTTAGCTGTTATCTCGGTAAGTTGCAGCTGCACAAGATATTGATTTTCGGAATTATTCTGTGTTATAATGTACGGCAAATTTATATCTTTTTTCAATCATTTTAAGTAATACGTAAATTTAATTTTTTCCAGAAGATTTCTTTGAAATATTGCAGTTTTTATAAATGACTGTGCTTTAGTGAAAGATTGCTACTCTCGAAAGTTACATAAATTTTAACAACTACAGCTTGAAAAAAATATTTAATGATTTTGGTGTAGAACATAACTATATGTTTGGAATATCACTTATTCGAGCAAAAATTATCTTCTAGTAAAAACTCCCCTCGTTTCCAGACAAAGTTTTAAGATTAACAAAAATGTAGAATATATTCATTTATTTATTTTGAATAAAACATTTAATTGTTATTAAAGCAGTCAAATCTAAAAAAAGCAGCGAAATAATTAAAATAAAATCATTATCCATTGCAATGAAAATCAATCTTAATGTATATGTTGCAATATACTTTTTAGTTATGAAAACAGATTATAAGACGCATGGGAACAAAAAATACGTCAGAAAGGAGGATATTTTGGTTACCATTATTTGTTAAAATATCGAAGTCTTCTATTCAGACTAGTTATTGAAGTAGCGTTATCTAATATGGTCGAAAATGCGCGTGTGTAAAAACATATACGTAAAGAAGTAATATTTTCATATGGTATAAAAGAGAAATTACTTCGAAGATTCTTATCAACTCTCAACTAGAATGAGAATTTCACTTGAATAATATCCATTTCAATAGAGTAATGAACTTTGCATTAAAATGAAGCACAGCGACACTATGAAAATGTTCACGAAGATATTTAATGAATCAAAATGTAAATAAAAGTAAACAAAAATAAATCATTAAATAAAGTGTACTTATATTTAATATCATTCACATTTTCTTCATTTTTCACTTTACAAGTAAATAATTTAATTTATATTTATTTGTAAAAATATTTGAAACTCATTTTAAAGTATTCATTATTTATTCACAAATGTTTTAAATTTTTTTAGATATTTTTTTTTACAATGAATGGATTAAACTTATTTTATATAATATAACTTATTTTATATAAACTTATTGGTAGCTTGAAAGCGTTTTAT
Source organism: Latrodectus elegans (assembly GCA_030067965.1). Classification (NCBI taxonomy): domain Eukaryota; kingdom Metazoa; phylum Arthropoda; class Arachnida; order Araneae; family Theridiidae; genus Latrodectus; species Latrodectus elegans. Next base: position 84,879,212 of record CM057809.1, read on the forward strand.
TCATCATAATACTAAATTTAAACTAGGAGCAGTATACTATAAGTATTAAAAAATTAACCTTTATAATTTGTATTTAAATTTACAATCAATTACAATTTAAAATAATTTTAATCAATTTCACTCATAAATATATAAGTCAAATATGGGAAGTTTTCTTATTTGTTACCTTTAATATGGTATTTGTAACAACAATTTTGGTGCATTTTACTCAAAACACTTATTTTTTTTACATTTTTTAATATATCTTTATTGAATTTGAAATTAAACATGTCTACAAATTTTGCATGTATACTTGCGCAACTTCAATTGTAAATAAATAAAACTATTTTTAATTAATATTTTTAAACTCTGCAAGTATTTCTCTGATAAACTTAGAAATTCCTATTTCAACACGTTCATATCGGATTGTACTATAGTTTGTACACAGCCAAATATTTCTAATAGTCATGTATCGCATCAATGAGAAAAACTACTCGTAATGAATTTTACTAATAGTAAAACCCCCTTATATTTTTATATTTTATAGTTTTCAAAGTTTTAATTATTTAAAATTTGTATTTGAGTGTTTTATAAGTTAACATCCCAGTCCTAACGTAATAATGAACTAAAATATTAAACATGAGTTAATTTTCTGTTAAATAACTCTAAATGTCACAAATGCCCAAATTTTGTAGTATCATTTTCCACATAAGGAAATATTCTGATGTGATACATATGATATATTATATTTGATGTTTGCCATTATTTAAACAAACAATGGACTGACGAATATTTCTTTTCTCAAAACTCGTTAAATCAATTCCTCGTTTAGTTTCTAATGAATTTAAACAATTTGATACATGTTTTTTTCCCCTCAACTTTATAAAAATGTAAAGCTTCGATATATTTTTGGTTATTTAACAAAAATATTTAATTTAAATTGAAATAAAGGATTTTCAATTAAATATAGCTCATTTTATTTGAGACAATTTATAGAAAATATTTTATACAAATATTTAGAAAATGCACAAGTTAAAACTTAAAGGAAAACCATTATATTTAATGCAGAACTTAAATTCGCTTTGCTCGTTTGAATCTTCATAAAAGCTTAATATAACAAATAAATAAAGTGCAATCGTGGAGGAAAACATCCAATTTCTTTTATCAGTATATATCAGCTTTTAAATCTTGATTTTTAAAACAGTTATCTTTCCGGTAAATTGTTGAGCATATGAAATCTAAGTTTGATAAATCAATGAGATAAAAGAGAACTTTTATGAGATAAAACTGAGCATTAGAAATGAGTAAAAACATACATGGCACGTGCACGATTATTTACCTTAACTGAAGAATAACAGGTTTTTGCTGATTAAAGCCTGAATTATTGTGTGTTCTCAAACTGAAGATAAGCAAAACAAATTTTATTTATTATTGCTCTCTTAGTAACAAAGCTGTTATCATTCATGTTGGTCTTTTGTGTTTCGTCTGAAGATTGACTCCATGAATAATTGTTCAAATCAGCGAATGTATTTTCTTCACATTCCACTTATTTCAGATTCAGAGATATGATAATAAACTTATGCACTGTAATTTCTTATGATAATAAAACTTGTATTGTTAAATATGCCCGCAGACATTTTACTTTTCACTCATTACACTTATCTGTTTTAAAATTGCAATAAAATGTTTCACTTTATTCGTTCGAAAAGTTTCTCTTGAATATAACTTAAATCGAACAATTTTAAATTAAAAAGAAGTTTTAAGAACGAATTTTCTTTAAAAGCCTTCAGATGTTTTATAATTATTTGAAAATTATTCACTTCTTATTTACATACTTAGTTACTTTTCAAATTTTTTATATATTTTATTTTAGGTATTTTATGATAGATATTCCTACTTAGCTGAAAAATTATAATTTACAGGTTGGTGTGACGAACTGATGTAATAATTTCAAGACTATTACTGAATTCTAAATGAGTTTTATCACAGATTAAAATTTCTTTTCGCACAAATAGGATCTTAAAATTAAATTGAAGAAATCCTTGCATTTTCAGTTACAAATATTTACTTATATGGAATAAAAATTTAGCTTTTCTTAAAAATTACACTGAGGGCTCATTATTCGAATTTTTAATTTCAATAAATTGAGTCAAATTAAAAAAGAACTATATAATTAATAATAATATAATTAATATATCTTCTTCATTTATGCTCATAATAAGAAAGTTATTCTGTTATAACTTTGTATACGAGTAAAATTAAAAACATTATAAAAAGTTAATAAAAATGTTACAGATTTCGACATTTTAGAAGTCTTGTGTTCTTATTTGTTCATTCAGCTTTTGTTTACAAGAAACGTGTAATGAAAAACCTGATAAATGGTTTTACTTCGGGATGTATAATATCCTGAGACCTGTTGATAAGCCTAGTACGAACCATAAATTTAGTGTAATAGAGGAAAAATCTTCTGTCAGAATGCGAGATTTTCTTACATTTTCATCATGTTTATTCTATTATTTTATCATGATTATACATCATGTGTTTATTCTATTATTTTAGAAACTTGAAAAATGCGATATTTTTGCAATTTTATTTATTATATTTTAACGATCCAAATTTTTCTAAGAACTATCTAGAAAAAAATGGTACAAAAATTGAACCTAAAGCATTAAAAAAAGTGTATCTTAATAAAAAAATTCATCGTTCATAGCACATTTTACAGTTTTTCTTGAAAAAAAGTGAAGAGTATTGTAATTCGAAGTGAGATTTGACATTGAGCGAAAATTTCACTGTTTAAGAAGTGACATCATACTGTTTGAGGGCAACTCAGATTAGATACGCTTGGGAAAACATAGAGCATGTTTTGAATATTAAGCAGTTTTATTCTCTCTCTTTGATATGTGATAAGCTGTGTTTTTATAATATACACTGATCATAATGTGGCAGGAAATTTTCACTATATCTGTTTCCCCCAGAAACTTTATGATTTATAGCTTTCCCTGAACTATTTATTATACTCGTAAAAGTATATAATACATTTCAGATTCATAATTTACCACTTACTTTGAGCCTAATATTAACTTTAAACTATTGGTGCTGATCAGATGAAGCAAGTAACATTTAAAAAAAAGAACCGTTCTTGTTCATTAAAATCTTAAAGGTAAAGACAAATTTCGTAAATCAAGTTTCTTTTCTATTTCTGTCAATAAACAATTTATCATAAAATTTAAGTAATAATGGATGATAAAATGTTTATCATTAACGTTAGTCAATTTTTCACACATTTTTTACGAATATTTTTGTAACTTATTGGTACACTATATTATTCTTTTTAACTCTTACCAATTTTTTTTTTACTTTGGTTATTATTTATTGATGGAAATTTATATTTATAAACCATATTTATATGATGGTATACAAACACTCTAAATTGATTTATATCTATATTTCTATATTTTATATATTATTTAGATAATGAAAAGTGTTTTACAAATTCTTAAACGCAAGATTTAATAAGAATCTCGCAATATATGTTAATAAAATTCGCTCATATTAAATTATGACTGTCTGAAACATACTTTCATATGAAAAGAAACATACTCTCATATGCCAATTTGTCTTGAGCTAAGAAAGATACTTTTGATTCAGTTTATTGATGCTCTTAAGGACACATAAGTATTAATAAAACGATGTATCCAACGCGACGCTGAAAGTGCACAACAACACCAAAAAGTTTCTTTTGCCTAAAAATTATGCAAATTGTTGGGTGGACTCACCTTATTAAGTTATCAAAAGATGATATATATATAATTCTGTGGCGCTTCTGTTGGATAAGATGAAAACGAAGGAACAAGTACTATGTATAATTTTTTGCCGTTATTTCAAATACAGCACTCACTGTAGAATTTTTTTCTTGTCTCAGAAAATGAGTTTAATATAAGAAGATTCCAAGTCACTTTTAATGGAAACGATCCCAGCAAACAAACAGTTTTACGAGGGGAATGGGGATTGGACTGAGAAGAGCAGTTTGGTCCATACTGCAAATCTCATTTGATAGTCACCTGGATGCGACCACAATGTACTGGCTGGAGAGAAGATTATAAGAACAAGGAAATATAGCTGGTTTGAAGGGTGCCGGAAAGTTTCAGGGGAATAGATTGACACATCTTCCAGTTAGAAGTGGAATTCCATATACCAATTCTACTTAATATGAAGCATTTTCAGGGCATCCTAGATGTTTCATATTAACTAGAGCCGATATCCATCGACAAATTACTAGTACCATTCTCTTGACGTCATACGCCGAGCTGGTAGCTGAATGGTTAGCGCTCTTGCCTTCGGTTCAACAGTTCGTGGGTTCGAATCCCACCTTGGGCATGGATGTTTGTAGTGGTTCGGAATCCACTTTAAGCCGTACGTCCCGGTCTAATTAGCCCTTGTGTGCAAAAAATGACCGTTGAGTGAAAAACAAACTTGACGTCATACGTTCTCTCACTGCATTCTCATTGTCATCTAGGTCAAAATCATTACTTAAGTTGGTGAAACGTATTGAAAAATTCGATGACAAATAATAAAATCAAATATTTTATTACTTAGGTTAGATTAATTATCATTCCTTAAATGGAATTTCCTGCGATAAAAATTTATCTGACAAAATTTTTTTTAGTTCAAATTTTGTTTTTATATGTAATTTGTTCATTTGATTAAACATTGATTACAAATATAGCTAACTATAGAATGAGACAAAAGACATTATTTTCCCAATTATGTATCAAGAAAGAAAGAAAAGAAAATTTTTCTTTCTGACTGAAAATAAGAGTTATTTTAAGTAAAATTTTCAAGGTTATACAGTAATTGAAAGATTAAATATTTTTACCCTAATTTTTGTTTACATTTATTTTAAATTTATACCGAATGAGTGTACACTTTTATGGTTATAGACACATTTTGGAGAAAAATAAAGCACCTTGAAAAAAATTATTGATTTTCTTGAAATTATATGTATAGAGCTGATATATAGGCAATGAAATAATTAAAACTTCAAGGCTAATTTATTAAAGGTGAATAAATGCACAGTGAATGTTCGAATCAATACATGGTGTAACCCTCCTCGACATTAATATATGGTTCTAAAGGTCTAGATAAAAATAAGGATTTATAATATCATCCTACAATACATTCCGCCAATTATTCATCGATTGTTGATACGATTTTGAACATTTTGGATTGTCCTTATCTGGAAGTCTATTATGTACGTTTTCATTTAGTCTGGTGACCTTGTTAGCTAAGAAAGGGTATTAAGCTTTCACCTGTAGTTCATGTACAGCAAGCCTTATGGAGACTGACATTATCTGTTCGAAAACTGATCCTAGGATAACGTGGTAGGAACTTCTGTTAAAATTGTACGCAGGATGACTAAAGGTGACTCACTATCGTAGAATATTGCACCCACGTGAAGGTAATAATTGTATTCTTTTGTAAAACAAAAATTGATTGATAATTCTTATCTCAAGACCTTAATACATGAATGAGACAGAGGGAAGGACTTGAAGTAAGCTATTTATCATTTCATTTTAGATAATCATTAATCCAAGACAGTCATTTCATCCAAGATAGAACCAAGATTCGCATCGTTGAACACTCACATAATGAGAATCTGTGACGAGAGTAGATAACTACACCAGTGTTGTGGTTGTCTGATGTCTTAAATGCCACACCACACACACACAATGTGAGAGTAACCTAGTCCCAACAAATCACTTTCAGATGCTGAAAGTATCTATAAGAGATGGTTGGATAGCGTACCTTATTGTAGCGTACCAAGGGCTAGTCCGGCTTGGCACTCAATTATCCAATCTTGACTCATTTTTGTGTATCTTAGTTTCCCAGAATATTCATTTTGAAAATAACGTCCTTACGGTTACTATGCTGCCAGCAATTAATGCAATCGTGTCCATAAGGTACAGACGGCAACCTGTTCTTATGTTTGTCTCTACAGTTTCAGGGATTATGTTATTTGGCTTTAAGAATTAAAGCCAAATAACATAATCCCTGAATTACCTATTTGGCTTTAAGAGCTTCGACAACATCGTAATAACTTTATTCGTTGTGACTCCAGGTCTTTTCGATATCTGTTTAGGGTAATGAGAAAAATAAACCTTCCTTGACTGTTACCAGTTGAATACCTTATGAACTGCACAGCAGAAATGCCAGCACATGACTGGAATTAACAGCCAATGGTATTGAAAATTTGATTATTTGGTTGACACGTATACAAAGATTTTGCATGCGAAATTGATGATGCATGAATTTAGAAGTTATTGCATTATTTTTAATAATTCTTTTTTTTTTTTTTGTTTATTTTTACAAAAACATGCTAGCGCTCTCAATTTTGTTAAAATACTTTGAATTTTTTTAAAATAAAAAAATAATTTATTTATTTCTAAATTAAAATTCTTTAAAATGTGGCATATACATGCAAATATTACAAAAATGATTTAGTTGACACTATTCAAATTCATTCTTTAAATGAAAGTTTCAATGATTTAAGTGAATACATTAATACAGCATATGTATAAAATTGATATTTAGTTTACATTTTTAAAATTTTCCCAAAGAAAAATGTGACTTTACATAAGGCAGTTTATTTGCATGAAACTGTGCGTATAAACAGAAAATTTACTTCACAAAATTTTACTATTTTCAAGGTCTTTTGTTCCTTTGACGTGTTTGTGTTTAAACAAGCCAATATCTATGTTATCTCACTTCTATACAGTTTCTTATATACACAGCTGTTTCTGTATAACACAAATGTCCCGCTTATTTCATTTGCTGATAATATATTCCTATTTTATTAAACTTTTGCCTTATTATTTAACAATTGTAAAGCTGTTTTATGTTAGTATAATTATATTACAGAACACAAAATTTCTTGTTATTTTTAATTAATTTTCCTGCGGTATATATTCTAAAATATAACAAAATTTTCTATTTCTACGAGTCATGGTTAAACAGCTTACGCAAAAAAACGAACGGAAAGCAGTAATCGTTTTAAATCGACAAACCTTTCTTCATTTATATTTCGTTTGCATGTGGTATGATAGTCACTTGTGATGTGAGCATGAACTGCAACGCACATCTCACCACCACAAACATATGGTGTAAATTTCACATAAGATTTGGGTCCATCGTTAGAGTGTTAGTTTTGGGTTTTCAATACTGTAATTTGCCTTGAATAATAAATTATTCCTCAATATCCATTTTGTGTATAAATTCCTATAATTTTAATTTAGACAAGAGCTGAAATAATTTAAGCTCAATTTAATGAGTTGGAATAAATGTTTAATATTCTTAATAATTTAATATTCTTAATACACTACTGGCCATTAAAATTGCTACACCAAGAAGGCGACATGCTACAGACGTGAAATTTATACGAAAGGATGAAGGTGCTGTAATATGCAAATGATTAGCTTTTCAGCGCATTCAGACAAAGCAGGCGCCAGTAGCGACACCTACATTGTGTTTAAATGAGGAAATTGTTCAGCCGGTTCCTCATACACAAATTGCATTTGAAAGTTGTTGCCTGGTGAAACGTTGTTGTGATGCTTCGTGTAAGAAGGAGAAATGCGTACCAGCACGTTTCTGACTTTGATAAAGGTTGAATTGTAGCGTACCGGGATTGCGGTTTATCTTATCGCAGTATTGATGCTCGCGTCGGTCGAGATCCAATGACAGTTAGCAGAATATGGAATCGATGGGTTCAGGACGGTAATACGGAACGCCATGCGGGATCTCAACGGCCACCTATCACCAGCAGCCGAGAAGACAGGCATATTATCCGCATGGCCGTAATGGATCGTGCAACCACGTCACGAGCCGTGAGTCAAGAAACGGGGTTGTTTTGAAGACAACAAGTGTCTACACGAAAGTTCGACGACGTTTGCAGCAGCATGGACCCACAGCTCGGAGACCATGGCTGCGGCTTCCCTTGACGCTGCGTCATAGACAAGAGCGCCTTCAATGGTGTGATCAATGACGAACCTGGGGGAACGAATGGCGAGACGTCATCTTTTCAGATGAATCCATGTTCTGTGAACAGCATCATGATGGTCGCATCCGTGTTTGGCGGCATCATGGTGAACGCACAGTGGAGGCGTGCATTCGTCATCTTCATACTGGCCCATCATCTGGCGTGATGGTATGGGATGCCATTGGATACACGTCTCGGTCACCTCATGTTCGCATTTACGGTGCTTTGAACAGTGCATGTTACATTTCTGGTGTGTTACGACCTGTGGTTCTATTCTTTATTCGAGCCTTGCGAAACCCTACGTTTCAACAGGATAATGCCCGACCGCATGTTGCCGGTATTGTACGGACCTTCCTTGATACGGAACATGTTCGGCTGTTGCCCTGGCCAGCACGTTCTCCAGATCTTTCACTAATAGAAAACGTCTGGTCAATGGTTGCTGAGCGACTGGCTCGTCACCAAACGCCAGTCACTACGGTTGATGAACTGTGACATCGTGTTGAAGCTGCATGGGCATCTGTACCTGTACATGCAATCCAATCTCTGTTTAACTCAATGCCCAGGCGTATAACTGCTGTTATTACTACCAGAGGTGGTTGTTCTGGGTACTGATTTCTCAGGATCTACCCAGCCAAATGTTTTGAAAATTTAATCACTTGTTATTTCTAGTATAATATATTTGTCCAATAAATATCATTTTGTTATCTGCATTTCATCCTGGTGTAGCAATTTTAATGATTAGTAGTGTAGAAGTGAAAGTTTACTATTATCAATACACAAATTTAGAGATATCGGAAAATTTAGCTTTTTTATAATAAAAATTGCATTTAGCAATTTTCAGCTAACCTCAGATAAGTTTAACAAATCTAAGTATTCTTTTCTAGTTGAAAGTATACGTATGATGAACAGTTTAGAAGATGCAAATGGTTCACGGTTTTTCATAAAACCAACGTACACACACATATATAACTCTATTGTATTTTTGCTCGTAAAAGACATTTGCAACCGGAAAAAGTTATTACAATTATAAAACGTGGTATGCATTTGTACTTCGATCATACGTAACAGACCAAATCTTGTGTTTTCAGAATAATTTAGCCCAATTTACGTGAATTCCTTTAATGATTAAATTGTGCAATTCCGATCAGCATTGTGGAGCTTTACAATGAGCATCTGAAGAGCACAGTTAGAGGAATTTGAAAGATCTGGTGATTAGAGTGATGAACTTTTACATTTGTTCTGTCGACTTAGATACATGATATTTTAACGAAAAACAAATTTAAGACGTATTCAATGGATTTACTCAGAGGTTGGTATAATAAAGGTAAAACAGACTATTTGCTAGAACAAGCGAAAGGCCAGCAAATTGGTCAATATATATTCCCTCAATGCGAATCAATGACGAAGCATAGACATAATCAGTTTCAGTAATCAAGGCAAACTTCGGATACTGGAAACTCAATGCTGGAAATTATTTGATGATAATATAGTTGTTACGTCCAGACCAACGGTTATGCTACCATCATTTTTACACACTTTGTCAGTTCATAAAGATTCCAGTACATCCTGGGAACACCATAAAAAGGAAAGTTATTTTGCATGAAGCTGCTCTCTCTAAAGCTGGATAAGTGACTGGAGAAACGTGACCTTGCCCGATAAATCCTGCTTTTCATTAAATACTGATGACTGCCACATATATGCTGTGAGAGAAGCAATTGGCAATCCAATCCATTATTTGTCATTGAGAGACTCGCAGTAACAACATGTGGAGTGATAATCTGGGGAGCGATCAGCTAGTTGCGTCAAATCTTCTCGCAGGTACATTGATATTTTGTAAGAAATCTTACTAACTATGCTAACAAGTTAACCAAGTTTTGTTTCTTTATTAAAGAATCATTCAGGCTTTTAAGTCACAATGTTTTCAACAATATCTTAGAGAAATTAATACTTTTGAATGTCCTGCAGTGTCCAGACAAGTTATCAAACATATTTAGAACATATGAAAGGTCGGAAAATTCAGCAGCGTACAAATATATCTAAGATTTCTGACCGGTTACTCTATTTGTAGCACAATCTACTGTAGAGGAACAACAGAAACTTTAAGGACTTCGTGTTAATCAAGTATTAGCTTTAGGAGTCTTCTTTGTATTGCTACTCACAAAAATTGCTTTTTTGTTCTCATTTCTGATCATTTATTAATCTACTTAAATACTAAACTACTGTGCCGAGTTTCATAGTTGTAGTATATAATGTTTCTGTATGGCTAAATTTTTTTTGTGACTGAGTGATAAAAAATAAACACGTGCGCACACACATATATATATATATATATATATATATATATATATATATATATATATATATATATATATATATATATATATATACATAAAATAGTAAATTTTTAGTAAAATTAATCAATTAATCAAATACTAAATGGAGAATAATAAAGTGAAAATACGAAAATATAGCTATGTCCAATAGATAGTTTAAAATTTATAAGAAACATAGAATAAAAAGAAAATGAAACAAAGTACCAACATGGCCAGCTTCTTCAGGGAGGGTTAACCATATTGGCACACAATATTGCTTTTTTGCGTTATTTTCAGACTGAAGTCTTAATGAAGCCAATTCACAACAAAGCCACACTAATAATGTCAAACCAATTAATTATCCAAACCCATTACAATTTGAGGAGTTAGAGGCGTGTATGTTAACATATTAAATCGAGGATAATGATGATAAGTGTGTAATTCTGTGACGTTCTTTTTTATTTAATTCAACTGATAATTTACAGGTTTTCTTTGCTATGGGAAAATATTCGATAGAAAATCTCCTGAAGTTTTCAGATCGGGGAGCTTCCAGTCTTGCTACATCTTTGCTGGATGAAATAGTTAGCAAGGACGAAGTAGATGAAATTAGTCCATTGTATTGTTTAGCTAATTACAAAAAAGGCGGGAAACTTATTGAGAGGTACCTACTGGAAGGTCAGAAAGAATTAGAAAATATTGCTACGAATGAAATTAAGAAATTCATGTATAAAGATGGAATTGGAGAAAGTTTTTCACGTCCACAAGATGATAAGGTGATAATTTTTTGTTTATTAACTATTTTGTTTATTCATAATAACTTCTACAAATATTTCGATTAATTCACCCTGATTTTGTTTTAGGAAATTACTTTTTATGATTACTTTTTTTAACATAAGTTATGGGAAAAAATGTATTTCGTTTAGATTTAAGCATCCGTTTAAGATCAAATTATGTTTATTTAATAATTTGTGTCTATTGAATGTAATATACATACCGGAAAAAGAAATATGAAGAATGAAAACAGAAAAGGGAAATAGAAGCAATGTTAAATAAGGAATTTTAATCTCTCTCTCACCTTTATCTTGCTATAGTGGAATATTTAGCATAAATAAAAACTCTTAAATTTATGAGGCATATGTACTTTGTTGGTTGTTAAAAGGGTGAATGTTTTAATACATTTTTCCAGTGTCTATTTTATAGATATTGAAAATAAAGGGCAAATTAATTTTCACATATTAACGATATTTTTAATATCCAGTCGTAACCTACATTTTTCAATGAAATTAGTTCCATTCTCTCTTCTTAGATTAAGTTCTTTTTTATCACTATCTTAAAACAACATATTGAAGAAAATAAATATTTTCTGTTTTCAATCAAATTTCAAATATTAGTAATTTTTTTATCAATACTCAAATATTAGTATTCGATGTAAAACTTCATACAGTGTTAATAAGCATCATTTGAAGCTAAGCTAGTCCTTGTCACCTGCTCCACGATTTCTTTTATTAAACAGCTTAATTTTACCAGCACGATTCTAGAAAAGATTTACCTCGCAACTTTTGACATGGGATGGATAACTCGTTTCCCTGATGCTGGAGAATCTGTGCTTCCTGTATTGCATAACAACTAAATGTAAAAGTTTGACTCTGAGGACTCTGTTTTAGCAAGGAAAAACTAACAGAAATTAGCAGTGGATGCTTACAAAAGTAAATTTTAGGAAAGAGTACATTATATGCATTTACATAAATTCATCTACAACTTTAGGAAGTTTGGAACAGTAAATTAGTTATTAGCTTTTCCTTCCACTTTATGCTTTATAGAATATACAAAATTTTAATATAATTCATATTTATATATAAAAATATTTTGAAACTATACTATCAATTAAAATTTATGTAATTAATTATTATTGATAGTATAACTAAAAATAATTAAATTAATAAATATATATATTTTATAAAATTCAAAAGAAAAATTTAGAGAGAATATTTAAAAAAAAAAAAGGAATTTACGAGGAAGAAAATAAGGAAATATATTAAAAAAACTACTGTTTGAGAAATTTAATATTTTGTGGATGATCAATTCGAACTGCATATTTTTATGTATTCTAGGACGATTCAACTGAAGATGGTGATGTTAAAAGAGAAAAACTACGAAGAGTTTGTTGGAAATTAGATGAGCGGGGAATGTTGGGTGAATCATTGCTTCACGTCCTAGTGCTTTGCAACACAGACGTACATACACACATTGCTATGTATTTATTAGATCTCTACCCAGAGTTATCTCAAGATATTGTTGAAGGTGATGAATACTATGGTAAATGCACCTTCAATTTCATAAAATAATTTAGGAGTAGAATCTTAAAGTGCAAAATATTTTAAAGTCTTTATAAATCTATTTTTAATTTTAACATGTTATAAAATTGTAAGAAGAAATTTTATGCTTTAAATGCTTTTATAAAGGTTTCTTTTTTTTCTATTTTTATTATTCTTTTTTAAAAGCTGCTGCATATAACACGCATAGTTTTCTTTAGTATCTCTCATCATGAAATTGCTTGTGATTTTTTTTTTTTTGAATTCAGAGAAGTTTCTTGACTTATAAGTTTTCTTCCCTTAAAAGCTTAAAATCTTTTGAAAAAATATTCATAATCAAAATGCATGATAAGTAAGTGAGCCATTCATCTCTTAATAAAAATTACTATTCCCACAGATTCAAAAAAATTATATCTGCACAAATGTTGTACAATATTCGCCTTTGTTGACTGATTAACATATTGATGAAATTAGAAATCAGATGTTGTAAACTCTTCTTTGCTTACAACATCCGATTTCTAACTTCACCTAGGACTGTATGACGATCACAGAAAATTACGGTAGACTATGGAAGAGTGTTAGATGCTACCTAACTCTATTCTTGTAGGATTCTGAGATAATGTCAAGATAGATGTTTGATAGCTTGACGTCTAATATACATGGCATTTGATAAATAGATAATGGAATATTATCATTTATATATATTATCTATTATCACAATAATAATTATATATTTCATTATCTTTTGTTTCACCAATACTTTAACATTAGAGAGAAAAATTTCCTGGAAATATTTCTTCAAATTTAATGTGATTTTTTAAGAGAATTTTTGAATAAAAACAAAAGGTAGCTTTTTTTGGAAGATTATTACTGATGATGTTTTTTGGGTACTCTACGAAGTAATTGAGAAGAATGACTGTGTAATGACAGTAATCTTTACCATTTTTCAGATTATTGTACGGTTTTGTAATAGAAAAAAATATTCAGCAACCTCATCATTAATCATAGAAAATATAATAATATTTGAGCCCTCCCCTTATTTTTTTACCAAGGAAGAAATGAACTCTACTAGGTATTAAAGATTATTATTTTATCCAACTATGCAGTACTTCAGTTTTAAAATTTTATTCTTATGGGGCAAAAATTTTAAATCAAATTTCCTTTTATTTTTTTTTAATACTGGAATATTTTCATTAATGTAATTGTCAGCACTATTAGTTTAATTTCTTCTTGACTTATAAAGAAAAAAATATGAATTACTTAATATGCAGATGTTACAATAAATAAAATCGACCTTCACATATTAAGATTTCGAAATTTTTAACGGTATTTTTAGTTTTTCATTATTTGTAATAATCTGTAACAATTATTTGTAAATATGTTCAATTTTTACATTTTAATATGTTAAGTTTGATTTATATTTCTCAATTTTAATTTCGTTTTTATAAATCTCAATGCAAGTACATGTTATTTTAAGATAGAAGCAAATAATGATTAAAACAGCATTTATATTTTTTCTACTTATATCATTATGCAAGAGAGATTATTGAGCACTTTGTGATTACCTTATAGTAATTAGACATCTTTATTAATTGCTACATTATTTAAATTGTTTAATTAATTAAATAATTTTTATCAGTCTTTAAAAGGACTATATCAAAATAATTTTATTTATGCTTTTAGTCAAAATCCTTTTTAAAAATATTTGAGAAAATAGTTTATTTATATCAAGACTTAATAAACTAAAAAATATATGTACATGACGAATTGTTAAAAAATAAAACCAGATTTTATAAAACAAACGTAATTATTGGCGCAACTTATGCTGTGTACATATTTGGTGGAATCTGTGATTAAAATGAAAACAAATACTATGCCATTTATATATATTTTATGTTTCTTTTTCATTCAGCTGCTTAAATGTCAATATATTCACATTGCAATTTTAGATAACATGCATATTTTCTTTAAAATCATTCCCTACATATTATTTTATCAATTCGATTTTGCAATTCTTTATACAAAAACATGAAAGAATGTAGACCAAGTCTTTCAGTTTTATAATTTATTATTTGTTAAATATATTGAAATATAAAATAATATGTATAATGTTTTCCAATTGATAACGAAATTTATTTTATTAGATTAGGGAATAAGTTCGTAGCGTTTTTACCAAAGATTTTTATTTAAACAAAAAACAATAATTATATCAATAAGTTAATCAATTATAAATTCTCCGCATTGCTTTTTACAACCTTTTCCCACCTCTCGACCAATTTGTTGATGCCGTTCCGCTAAAAATCGCCTTGTCTGGTGCCAAAGAAGTTGTGGAGCCAGTTTTTAAAGAGCTCTTGGTGCACTGGGAAATGCTCGAAAAGAATGCCACAGTCAACTAGGAGCTCTACATTGCCCATCTACACCTCGTGAATGAGGCTATTAATCAGAAAAGACCTGATACACACGATCAAACCATACTCCTTCACGATAACGCCAGGCCCTATGTTGCATAAAGTCTTCAAAGCCGCACTCCAAGAGCTCGAATAGGAGGTGCTTCAGCATCCGCCGTATTTTCCGGACCTTACTCCGACCAATTACCATCTTTTTCGCTTCTCGTCAAACCATATGAAGAGCGTTATCTTCAATATCAAAGAGGTTTGTTCTCTGAAAGACAACAAAAAAGAAAATAGTATTCTGTCTTAAAACCTAAACTCAACGGGATTCGGCTATGACTGTTAATATAATTATAAATGGATCACTTCACAATGCACTTTGTTTAAGTAAATATTTAATGTTTAAAATGATTTAAGTAAATATTCTTTTTCATACGAATCTAAAAATCCTGTTTTATAATAAATGTACTCTGATGATGGAAAGTAATCATAAGACTTACAGAACAAAATTATTTACTTATTTGAGTATGATGTTATAAGTATGTGAATTTTTATATTGAATTTAGAATGAATATTAACTTTTAATTATGAATTTTCTCCGTAAGGTGCGACAGCAATACACTTTGCTATAGCATATGAAAATTCAAAACTAATAAAAAAATTAGTAGAAATCAATGGAAATATCCATGAAAGAGCAAGAGGAAAATTCTTCATGCCTATTGATCAGCAATGGCCAATCCCAAGAGCAAAAACAAACTTTGAAGGTAAGAAAAATGTACACAATAACTATAATATCTAAATATAGAAAAATCTATTTATTTTAATATCAAAAGTGATAAAAAATGAAATATACTGATGTTTTATCTGTTCTAAAATTTAATGTCTGTCTAAAACTGATGGAATTTAAAAGCTATAAGTAAGTTACCAGGAGGTTAAAAAACTAGACAGTAAGTAGTACACAAAAAGTTGATAAAAATACCTCATAGCTAATTACATTTAAGGCCAAATAGACTGGTGTTACAAATTAAATAAGTATGTGAGCATTTTGTAAATTTTATAAAACATTAATGAACATATATACAAACTTAGCTTAAATTTTCAAATCCTATGAGAATATGCGTACAAGAAATTAAGTACGGCATTGCATGGGTGAATGTTTTATTATTGTTATATATTGGTTTTGCCATTCTGTGAGGAAGTTGCGTTATTTCCTTCAAGAATCAACTAAACAGCAATTAATTAATATTGTCATGGATAATAAAATAGATAAAAACTGTGGCAATCGAAGCACTTCATTTTTTCTAGAGCTTAATGTATTATTTTTGTTTTTACATTGTGACTATAAAATTTAAGTAAATGATTCATTTCGGAAATAGTTTTTTTTATTGTGGCCACTGTAATGATAGCATTACTGAGAAGGCATGTGTTTACGGTGTTGCTTGTGCAGAGCAATTATCTCAAGTAATCTCCACCCTACTTTCTGCCGACTACTTATACCACGGTTTCACGATTTATCCTGCACCTTATGGTACACTCAAAGAATCATCCTGGCAAGCAATACAAGTCCTATGGAAATAAATTAATTTTAATGAAATTTCAATTCGATGATGTTTCCTTGAAATTAATTTATTTCCATAGGACCTAATTATTCACACTTTTATTCTTTTAAATGCAGTTTGCCTCTTCCTTGGTGCAATACTTTCACTGTCTTTAGTGTAATTTAAGTTTAGAATAAAAGAAATATTTGTGTGCGAATGGAAAAGGAACTAAATCAATAGCACACCCATCCACCCACCCACCCACAAACACGCATATACATATATTTCTTTTTACATTTCATCTTAATTATCATAAATAATATATTGTTTTAATTGAGATTTTATATTTACACAATCATTCATTAATGCGTTGTAGGGTTAAGCTATTTTGGCGAATATCCTTTAGCATGGGCAGCGTGCTGTGATGATGAATCTAGCTACAATTTGTTATTAAAACATGGAGCTGACCCAAATCTTCAAGATACATTCGGGAATAACATTCTTCACGTTCTTGTCATTCGCGATAAACTCGTAAGTTCTTTTAGTCTTATTTACATAACTACTAGACTTAGAAAAATTTCACTTTTAAGCACATCTAAAGCTTTTAAACGAAACTAGTTACTATTTTAAATAGATAAATAAAATGGAGTATTCGAGATCAAACATATTCAATTCTCATGCGATTCAATCTCTAATATTCAAATTATATTTTTAATCTAAAAAGTCATAAAGTTAAAATTAAAAAAATTTTTGTTACTGCAATAAAAATGTATAGAATCTTGTACGGAATTCTGTATTAATATTCTTTTAAAAAATAGCTATTTGCTCATGTGTTTTTCATAAGTTGGCAATTAATATTATTATAGGATTTTGTATGTTTATTAATCAACTCACATAAATTTTTTTACTTGTAATAAATATTCAGAAAAATTTTTAATACTATTGGTAGTTATCAAAATAATGCAAACACCTTAGATTTATAAATAATCCTTTGCTACTATGGAGTAGGACTGCCTTTAGCATGTATTACAGCTTAACTTTTCCAAGAAATCGAGTCATGCAAGTTCTGAATAATACTTAGAGGAATGTTGTACCATTCTTGATGGAGATATGTGTAAGTTCTGAGAAAGATATCGGTGAGGAATATTGAATGCTTTAAAATAGAACATAAAGGTTCAATAATATTGAGGTTGGGGGGCTGTGCAGGCCAACGTAGATGCTTAACTTCATTCTTATGTTCGTGAAATTATGACTAGATGAGTCCAACTGAATGGATAAGTGCATTAGTCTACCTTTTGCTGGGAACAATGCTCCTAACAAAGGATGGACTAATCAGCTAAAATCTCTTTGTACTTCTCCCTATTGGTCCTTTCCTTTAGGGTTACAATTGGTCTAGCAGAAAACACAACATGGCTTCCCGTATCATGACATATCTACCTTTATGCTTGACAGTTGGAAAAAGATAATCACGATGATATACTTGTTCAGGTGTCTTCCAAACGTGCACCAGACCTGCTATGGGAAAAGTCTGAAAGACCTTACTTTCTTTTGCTTATCAACCGGCCAGTCAATCGGCTTGCTTATCAATCGGCTTTGTCAGTGTGGTACCACTGTAGACGACATTTGACATTAATATCAATGACAAGTGGCTTGGAAATTGCTGTTTTGTTTCAAAAGTTCTTCTTATGAAGGTACCTTCTAACTGTAACTATTGATACTAGAGAATTCAGATGCTTATTAAGCTCTGCAGTGATATTTGCTGCAGTTGTTCGATTCTTATTCATTACAATCCGCTTCAAGACCCTCCGGTCTCTTTCACTAAGCTTTTCTTTCCGTCTACTATTTTGGTTTGTCAAGTTTGTCTTGCAACATTGTGTATATGACTTTAGACATTGTATTTTTAGAAACTCCTAAAAGTTGGGATGTTTCGGTTACATTTGCTTTAGTTAGATAGGGTCATACAATTTGGCCTGTTTAAAAATCTGAGAGATCTGGTGTTATTTCGCTTTTGAAAAATTCTTGGCTAGAATCCTAAATAAAGCTATCACACACCATGTTAGAATATGTAAATTTCTACTTATTATAAATTATCTTTATTTTTAGTTTAATATATTTTAATGCTTACAAACCGCATTAAAAATGTCACTTTTATTCCCGGGTGTTTCACTTAGTATTTTGATAATCAACTGTATAGATATAATTTTGTTTGCTTATTAATTAAAATTACTTGAATCGGAATTATAATTATCTATGAATAATGTTTTCCATGAATACATGGATATTTATGTATTTAATGCTGGAGAAATACCTCAATTTCTTTTATTTATAGAAAATGTATGGTTATGCTCTTCGTCATCCAATTAGGCCAGCATCAGATCGCTTATGCAACAAATTCGGCTTAACACCTTTGACATTAGCTTGTAAACTAGGCCGAAATACAATTTTCAGAGAGATGTTAGAATTCAGTTCATTGGTAAGTATTTATTTTTCATTTAAATATTATAGAGTTAAGTAAAATGTAAGCTTTATTTGTTTTTTATATTTTGTCTGCAATTCCGATGGAATATTTTAAAAGAGCGTTAATAATATCATTTGATTTTTATAAAATTCTAAAGTAAATGTTATTTGAACTGTTAAAAAATTTCGGGAAAAACTTTAAAACAGGCTAATACGCACCAGTGCAAATAATTTCGTGTAAAAAGGCCTAGTTTAAAATCAAATTCAAACATACTGATGATAATAAAGTCATAGATACTAGAAAAAACACAAAAGTAACTTACAAAAGAGCAATTTTAATAAGTAATTCACGAATATTGTTTGAAAGAGAACAGTGATAGAAGATATATGGTGCCACAGTAGGAATTGGCAAATAGTTTGGAATAATCCAAAATTACGTCGAATCTTTTAACATACGAATAAAGATTTGTGATCAAATCATCCAAAAAGAGCCAAAAGAGTGTCATACATAAACTTTTAAAGCGTCAAAACTAAAACAAAGCAAGGCGTGACAAAGTAGGAGATTTTGGGTACAGGATTACCTCACCAGATTATTTAGCTTTCATAATGACTTTGAGATTCTACACTGTACTTCTATAAAATGGATTATATTGCTGGAACTACATAAGAAGACGTAGGTTAGGTTGAACATTTTTTAGAAAATTAGGCAGCAGTTTTTGCAGAAGCATCAAGCATTTGCCTTTTTTAAACATCATGATAGAAGATTCAGTCGAATGACTTTTAACCTACATTGTCAAAGAAAGCTTCTCTAATGCGCATATGAATGTAAAACATGTTTATTTACAGATGCCTAGACATGATAATTATATTTGTTAAATACACCATCTCTCGAACAATAAGGCGTTTATTGGTGCAAAAAAATTGTTGACTATAGAAATAATCTTTCTGCATTTAATTGTGAGATATGGTAACTAAAGGGCAAAATTTACGTGAGGAGAAATGACTTAATGTTTGGAGTTATTGAAAATGGTGCTACTGCAACCCCTTATCCTTCAGCATTACTGTGGTTTTTAGTTTTCGTTGTCATGAAGCGAAGTGTGACTCACACGGAGACTTCAAGTTACAGATGGTATGCTTGCTTTTCATTGATCTTCCATAATAATTCCAGAATCACTTCTTTCAAATTTCTGCTTTGGTATTCTTTTTCTTGTTTCCTGAAACAGTCAGGGAAACAGGAAAGGTCCTTGTTCCGCAGAGTTTCCTTACCAAAAGCGCAAATGTTTGGATTAAGCAACCACTTGTAGTTAAAAACATTTACTTACCTTCGTGCTGCCTTTGTGATGTTACCGATTGCAGTTTTGTGAATAAAATAATGTCTGCTTTTTCATCATAAATGAAAAGCACTTTGTTACTATAAAGTTACATTTGCGTCACAATGTCAAACAATTGTAGGCCGAAATAATTTCTCAGGATAAAAACAAATTTTTTTATGTACTGTGATGCAGATTTGCTTAAGTATTCTTCATCGCCTATAGGCTTTCCATGTCTTTTTCTGCCTCAGGTTATATTTGTATGCCTGATATTTATTTTCTATCTTTAAATTACAGATGGAATGCCTTTCGGAGTGATAATTTCCAAACACTCAAACACGTTTGGGTTCAATTTTAGTTCATAAGTTCTTGCATGAAAATGTTTACATTGATGTAAAATAACACATCATAAAGCTTTTCTCATTTTTTAAAAAAATATATTGTATAAGAGAAAAATCCATTGCCTTTAAGCGGAGCAACAATGAGTTTCAATAAATACTGATAATATGTAAGTTAAATTAACGTTTGCTGCGTTATCAAATATACTGATTTAACATCATTTATAATGCGAACAAAGTAGTTTGAGGCATGCTTAAGATCAGTATTGCAAAAAATTAAAAAAAAATTAATGAAAAAAAATATATCAAAACTAATAAAAACTTATAAATATTTAAAAATATTAAATTATAATTTCCATTTTAAGAATTGATACTTGTAATGTGTACGAAGTAATGTCATTGAAATTGATGTCAAGAGTGAAAAAGTTCTTCTATAAGTCAAGGCTACAATATTTTCATTCGTGAACTACATGGAAATGAATAACAGTGTTCGCGTGATATCGTGTAACTATGCGAGAATATAACACAGTGATGATCTCATAGAAATGTTAAATATAATTTATATCGTATTGATTGCTATCCAATGCCAACTAAAAAATGTCTTTGAATTTACGCTATATATCTTAAAGCAATCATGTAGGGAGAACAAAAATAACAGGCTTGGAAGAATGTTCTAATTATTTTTACGCACGATGTTATTTCTTTCCATGAGAGGAATCTTTAAACAATGAGTCCTTGAAAATACTTCTATTTCTTGGATCATGTGTGCGGGTAAGGATCTCAAAGAAACTTGCATTTAAAGAAAATTAAATATTTTAAAGCTTATTAATTGATATTAACAAAGAAAATAATAATAGTTTTAGTGAACTTTTTTTTTTTTTTTTTACACTTTTAAGCGTTTAAGTTTTTTTTAATTTTTCAATGTGTTAAGTTTTGCAATATTAAATAGGAATTTTTATACGAAATCTGTTTGGATGAAGAGTTTTACGACAGATTACATCTAAAGGCAGGTGTATATATATATTATATATATATATATATATTAGGAGTGTGTATGTATCATACATGTATATGTGTATATGTATCAATATCAAAAAAATCCTAATTTTAGCTGCGAATTTTTCATTATAAATTTTACTTTAGAAGAAATGAAATCAAGCATATAAAGTCTATACTTATGAAACTTTTAGTAGAATCATGTTTTTTTTCTTAAATATTAAAATTAAGAGACTGATCTTTGTACTTAGATGAACAATGTATACATGCTAAAATTCCAAATTAAGAGAATGTTCATAATAAAATTATACATAAATAATTTGATGTAATGAAGACTATTGTTTGCAAGAAAATATTCCTAAAAAGAGAAACAAAGAATTAAAAGTGTATTCTTGTGAATGAAATGGATTGTACAAGAGGAAACAAAAGAAAACTGAGATAACTAACGTGATATATTTTTAAGTTTATTCAGATTTTACAATTGAGATTCATTTTAGGGAAGAGATAATTTATAACTGCTTAAGCAGTAGGTACCCTTCTTTAACTATTTTAAAGTTCTATGAAGAACTATTTTAAAGTCTATTAACTATTTTAAAGTCTATAGAAGACGAGATCCAATTACGCTTTTAATAATATGCCTGATATAAATTATATGTTTAAGATTTGGAGCTCTGGAATTGAAATGAACCGTAGTTTATCTTTTTATAGCGAAATTACATCCTTTAAATATTATTCTTTTGGAATGAAAATAAATTAAGCCTGTGTTGTTGTTTTCTCACACATTGCAATTTATTTAATACAGAGGAGATAAAACAGAAATTGGAATTAATCTGTTAAAACATTATTGAAATTTTTCATATACCGTAAAATACGAAAAAATTTAGTTTTTTATGTTTGTTTCAATGATTTTTCAATTAATTTTTTATTTGTTAAGAACAGTCTAAAAATGGAAGTTTAAATCCACATTTTACTTCCTATTTTTCCTTTTCTATGCAAATCTTATTGTTTTATTGAATATAAGAAGCTAAAGATGATAAAATTTTCTCACCATTTTAATACATTTGAACAAAAGCCGTGCTTTTATTGAATAGTTGAGCAAGTTTATGTAAAGCATTTTTAAATTTTTAATTAATTGCTTTCTGTTCTGTGTTTTTAATATAATAAAAATATTTGGGAACTTTAATATAAAAGCCCAGAAGTAGTAGTTTTCCATTTTACTTTGAAATGAATCCGAATTTCTTATAAGAATATCTCACGAGGCAAGTAATAATATTGAAAATTGTCTATATCAAAACCACATTTGTGCCCAAGTTTTCGGTTAAAAATTTAATATTTTAAAATTTTAAAATTGGCGTAAAACCATTTTTAAATTTTACTTTTATTTTCTATAGTATTAAAGAAATTATCTTAAAGAACAGCTTTATGATTTAATTTGCAGAAATGAGAGCATGAAATAAGAAACAATAATAAAAATAACAATATTGGATGATTTTACGATAACTCGGCAAAAATATACAACATATAAAGGTACATTACAGCACAGGCATCAATAAAACAAATTAGTAGGCTCTATTAAAATGTTTTAAACTATTTATAAATCAACGTATTAACTACATCAATTTCCTTGATAAAAAGTAACCTTAATTTGAAGTGTTATTTTTCGAGAAATACACAGTACTATTTATTAATATCCTCATAACTTTAATTTGGCATTATGTTTTGTTAATTAGAATTAAATGACTCATAAAGTTAAATTACTTATATAAAATTGTAGTTTAAATAAATTTAATAATACTTTTATTTTAGGACAATTATTGAAAAGAATTAAGCGTTTAGCAATCAGTACTTGGAATTTTTTATGAACTTCAGATAATTATCAAATACATTAGTTTTCTTAAATCTTAATATCTGTTTTATATATCATCAGTAATTTTGTCAAAATGTTTTCAGAAAAATGAGTCACAAATTTCGATTTTTTGCACAGCTAAAATTATGCAATTATTGATGATAAAATTAATTACATTAAAATAGGGTTGTATTTAAAAATTATAATTAAATCTTATTTAAAATGAACAATGAGGAAATCGTTGACATTGTGATCATAAATATCTGAATCAGGTTTAATACTTTTAAGCTATATCTGTAAAATTATGTGTTTCATGAAATTCGAACAGTATCTTTGTTCCATTGAATGTTACCATGGCGCCCTGAAACACTGTTCAACGAAGCATGAAGTTAGAAAATCAATAATTAAGCTCTTTCCTACACACATACGAAGAACGTTTTCCGGCTGGTTCTGTTTCTTATTCAAAACTAAAGATAAAAAATGTTTGCATTTCATCGTAAATTCAAATTATTTCTTTATAAATCAATTTATGTTCTATAATTTGTCAGTGATCTAATTGTAAAGAAGAAAAATATTTATTCACATGGCGGAATTTCCACCTTTGAAATAAATCTTTCAAAAATTTTAATTAAAAGTCACTATTATTATTTTCTCGAAAAATATATTTAAATCATAGTAACGATTTAGTTAATCAGGAAATTTTAATTTAATATTACAGTGACATTTAATATTATTCTTAAGCAAATGAAATTGTTTTTATTTCTTTGAGACAGATCTTTTACTTTCTATAATTGTTGTTTATCATTACTTTATTTATAGTAATTTTATTCAGTACCTTTAATCTTTTATTCGTAACAGCTTTATTTATTAAACGATTTATTTTAATACGAGAGTCATTTGCTATGTATATAATTTTTTGTATTTATTAAGACTCTGAATTTGTTTGCTTAGTAGCTATTTTTAATATTAATATATACAGCATTTAATTTAATAAACCTTGATTTATTTTGAGCAGTGAAGAAATTTTCACTTCAGATGAAAATGTACCTTTTCAGGAGCAACTGAAATGTCCCTTATTAAAATACTTATTAACAAGAGTCAATTAGGTTTTGAATTTTTTGTTAGTTACAGGTTTTTCAATTAGTTTTTTTATGCAATCTTAATATTAAAATACAGTGAAAATGTTTTGCGAAATATATGAACAATACCGTTTTAAAATAAATATTAATGAATTTACTTTAAAACGCAATTCGCTTTGCATCATTCTGATGCATTAGATAATACGCTGCTGGCCACCTTAATTGCAACACCAAAAATAGACAAGAGATGTCACAGCAAAATTTATTTTGTAGATAATTTGTTGACCAAGTATCCAATGATAAATTTTATAGATTTCTGTGAAGTGCGATTCCTGCTAAAATCAGAAGCCAGAGTAGCAGCCATTGTTGTGGATCACCGATAACACACGCCTCAGCATTGATTCATCGAGACTTTGGATGTGTTCTTGGGGTACAGACAGACAGACAACGAGAAGAAGAGGCCCTGTTCTATTCCTATTGGCCTTCAGGTTGTGCCTCTACTTCAGTCTAGAATGTCGGACATCCTACACGAAGTGCTAGGTGCCCACTGGGAACTATAATCTGGGAGCGCGAACCTTAAGAGGCTCTCCAGAACGCACAATCAGTGTCACATTTTCGAGAGATGAATGCTTTACAAAGGTGGGGCTTTCAAGCCTACAGTGATCTACGCAGTAGATTACTGTATCACAGTTCGGAATACAAATTTGAAATAACAGAATTAATAGGGTAGGATCAAGTGAAACAGAAAAGTAAATGTTAACTGGATCTAAATAAATTTAAGTAAGGATGGCTGAAATATTTACATAATTTACGAACAGAAATTGTGATTATAGTTAATGTAATTTAGAAGTCTATAGGAATAAAATGCAATTAGTTCTTTACATGTCTTGAAATTTAGATGTGTACAAAGTACTAGTAATTTTGGAAATTGAAAAACTGGTGATTAGTTTATTTGTTACTTGAATTGAAGAATTTAGTTAATTTTCGAGATCTGTTGACTCTGCTTCTAAGTTATAAGATTCCTGTTGGTAGACAGCCAGGTCCTTACATATTCGGAGTCCTTTTTTATGGAGATAAGTAATTAGTTGTATTAATTTTTGTGTTCTGAACTTGTTCGTTGTGCAGAATTTTAGGAAATAGTAGTTGGTTTGAATAGATTATTTTTTGATATGTAGATTTTTGGTTTGAGGATATTCTGTGATATAATGCAGTAGTGAACCGATTTGGCCACAGATACAAGATGGAGATCTGGATTTGTTAATTCTGTGGAAGTAGCTGGGGCAGGGCGCATGATTTGTTAAGATACAATATAAATAGGGATTGGAATATAGCACATCTGATGAAACATTTGGTATTAGTCTTCTTGTATAGTGACCATTCGGCGAGTTATTCCATAGAGATTGCCAGTTTTGCTCTATGTAATTTTTTATTTTAGTCTGGATCTGGACCACTTTAAAGGAATCAATGGAAGAGTTGGATGGGTTGCTGCTTGCTTTGCCGTTTGATCAGCTGCCTCATTCCCCGTGATTCCAGTATGTATTCTAAACCAACTTAGTTGGATGTTCATATTCTGGTTGTGAAAAAGTAAATTTTGAACGGATCTTATTATTGGGGATTTGTGCAACGGGTTATTTAAAGCCAGTAGAGAAGATAAACTGTGTGGTCAAATTGTGACACTTCGTAATTTCTGCTGGATCGAATAAAGCAGTGATTCTTTTATTGCTAGGGCTTTTGCCTGGAATGCTGAATTATACTTGTGTAATTTTATGAGATGTTGATGCAGTAGATTGGAGTTTTCAAAAACTACAAATGCTGCTCCTGTTTGATTATCTAAATGAGACCCGTCGGTATAAATATTTAATCTTGTTATTATGACTGGGCTAGATGATGCTTTTGGCAAATTGAAAATTTTAATTTGATGGCTTCTGATAATCGGATGTAATTCATCTTTATTGTTTGGATATTCATAGTTAGAGAAGAGCAGGGCAGTGTTGTCTTCAAGAGTTGCATCCTGGCACAATTGTAGGATTTTTGTCTTTACTGCAGATGCTTTTAATGCTAGATGTAGGGGTAGAAGACCTGCCAAGACATTTGCGGCAGCTGTTGATGTTGTTTTTAAATGTCCCAGTTATTAGTATGGTAAAGTGTCTTTGCAGTGATGACAGTTGTTCTTTTTCCTTGCGGTTAAGTGTAAAGCCCAAGCTGAAGAACCATATGAAATTATTTTTCTATTATGGTGCTATATATTATTTTTAGAAATTTACTCTTTAATCCCCAATTATAACCAATCATTGAGCATAAGTTTTGTGTGATAGGGAGAACATTTAGCTTAAGAGATCTGATATGAGCGAGGAAATTTAGATTCTTATTTATTTGCAACATTCTCCTCTACAAGATTCAGTTTGGTTAGAGACACCTTTAGACTTCTAAAATGTCCTAATCAGCCTCCTCACCTTTTTTAAAAATATAAATTTTTGTGTTTTTTGGTCAGATTTTAGATAATTGAAGAGGGATATGTCTCTAACCATGTGATCTTAAATATTAATACATCAAAATGTTTTCAATAGTCTCCTCTACAAGATTCAGTTTAGTGCCAGACATTTCTCGACACCTAATATGTCCTAATCACCCCCGCTATAAAAATCGATTTATTATTATAAAAAATCCTAGATAAGGTGATACTTTTGTATGCTTTAGGCCTTTACCTAGTAGGGTTAATTTTGGATTGGATCGTAAGGATTTATCATATTTTCCGATTATAATAGCCTTGCTTTTTGGAATGGAAATCTCTAATTTCAAACTTTCACACAGTTTGGAAAAGATATCTCGAAACTGATAGCAGTTTTGTTTGAGATTTTTTTGGTGGTTCTTGGGGTACAACAGACCAAGTAGCTTCCACACGGTGCCATAGTTGATCCGATGTAGCAGCTAGTGATATAATATGGGTCAATCGTTGAGCAATCATTGACCACACGTTTTCTATTGACAAAAGACCGGAAAGTGAGCAGGCCAGGGAAGGAATTCAATCTGACGATTAATGAAGAACCCTTGGTCAATGTGCCACGTGTGGTCACGCATTATCCTGTTAAAATATGGCTGTGGGCAAGCACTAAAGGTAAGGAAGGACAACTGGCTCCAACACCTCGGAGATATAGCGCTGGCTGTTTAAACTACCACCAATGCGTAGTAGAAAAATGTGAAAAAGATAACCAATACCACCCACACCACAATACCCGGTGAGGGACCAGTGTGGTGGTGCATAACGCAGCTGTTCAGCATCCTCTTTCCACGATGTTTCCAGACTCAAATGCTGCCATCGTGGTGTTGCGGACAGAAGCGTTACTCGTCAATAAAGACAATTTTCTTCCATTCTTCTGTACACATCCTTCTTTTATCTCACGATTAGCGGTGGAGACGTCTGTGATTCTGCGTCAGGGTAGACGAAGCAATGGATGTCTTGTGGATAGGCCACTCTGCTGTAAATGGTGTCGAATGGTACGTGCAGACATTGGATGATGCGTTACTGACTGAACGTGCTGGGCTATGGTTCGTGATGTAGCTGAGTGATCTGTCACTGACATGTGCAAAATTTGCCTGTAATCAAGTCAAATGGTGCTCTGAGGTGCATGCGATCGAACACGTTGGTCCGTCGTACCCTGCTACATCCAACTATCACATATCCACGTTACATTTGTTTGGTTTCGTTCAACACGATTACCGATTTCCCTAAATATAATCCACAATCTCAGTAGGTTACTATCCCTCTTCTGTTGAACTCGGATACTTGATCAAAGAATGACCGCTGTTTTCTATGAGGCATAATTGATCCTTTTTTTTAAACACCACAAGAAAAATACAATCGCCGAACTGGAAATCGCCCGAAATCTCCAAGCCTTAAATAGCGCTTTGAAGTGTTTCCATGGAGCACGTGATTTGCGTTTGCGCTGAAATTCTAATCATTTACATACCTCTCCTCCGCTAATGCATGTAGTAAATTTCATGTTATTTGAATGCTTTCTTCAGGATGTTGCATTTACGGTGGCCAGCAGTACTAAGGCAGCATATATATAAGGAGAATACTGCATTACATCTGTTAACAAAATATGGAATTCTGACGGAAAATGGAGGGGAAAATTCATGGCACCACGAAAATTCACATGTCTTGTTTTTATATATTTATATCAAAACTTTATATTTTTTTATGTCTGATTGCTTTTTCTGGGGAAATTACAGGTTACCTATTTTTTATCAACGGAAATTAAAAAATTCTGGTAATTAATGTGATTTCTGGTAAAATAATGTGATGAATTCCTTATCATTTGACTCAAATTTCTCTATTACGTTGGATCGATTAACCCAAATAAAGTAACTCTGCGAGATAATTTCTTTTTTATTTCTGAAGAATTATTCTTGAAAATAATCAGTAGCGATTGATGTCATATTAGCTAACCTCTTTCTCAAATCATTCTGTGATAAAAATCAGTTTTAAAAATATTGTTTAAACAATTTACCGAAATTCCGTTGCATATTATATTCAAATGAGTTTTCAACATATTGCTTAAAAATTTTGTAATAGGAGAAGTTTGGTATTTTGATTTAAATAAATTAGTGTTACACATTTAAGTCAACAGATTGGAATATATTGTACTTTATAATATTCTATTTTTTAAAATCATCTAAAACATTTCAATGAATTAAGAGGGATGCATTTATATTTATTTAATTATAATCACAAATTATCAAAATTGATTATCATAGGCTCGTTTATAATTAATGAATTTTCTTTCATAGGAGATTTTTTTCATTTTTTGAACGTTCACTTCATATATTAATAATTACAATAATTAAAAATGATAAGCAAATACTAAGCACTCTAATAAATATTAATAATACTATAAGAAGAATGAGTGAGTATAGTAGTAAAAAGTAATGAAAATTATGTTATTAAATTAAAAGTTATAGAAGATATAATAACATTATAAATTTAGTTCGCATTTTTAATGTTAAATCATAAAGGATTCATTCATATAAATATACAATTCTAATTAGTGGCGCAAATTGTTTTCTTTCTTAGTAATTAGTATTTTCATATGATTTTACCCTATGTTTTATGTGTAAAAATATATTTTCAGGAATTTTGGAGGTACAGCAACATTACATGCTCAGGATACCCGCTCAACGCTTTAGATAGCCTTCAACCAAATGGGAGGGCAAGTAAGAAATAATTATATATAAATCCAATATAATATAAATCTAGCGACATATGAAAATTTTTAGTTGAAATACAGCAGAATGTTTCTCTGTACTTTATATTTTTGAAATAAAATCAATAATAGCAAAACATTAATTATAAACATTTCCGAATTTGAAAAAAAATTTGGTAAGTTTTTTTTTATAATTTACCTATTTGATCATTGAGTCAATAGAAGTAAATTATTTTCATATTGTTATTGTATTCTTTAAAAAATAAAAGAATGGTACTTTTAAACAAATATGATTCATTATACTGACGAGTGAGAGTCTAAAATGATCAGAAATTTTTGTAAGCTAATATTTGTATTTTTTTACTTGATTTCATACTAGCGTACAAATATTAAGATCGAGCACGGCACATGGTTTTTCAAATGTAATGTCATACAGAACGGTTTAATATAAATGCAAATAATAACGTAACACAAGATACCAAATGTATGAAAAATATTGAACAAGTGTGAGATAAGAAGAAATTAAAAATATAGAATTGGTATGCTACTTTTATTAAAAAATTTATTTTTATATATTTAAAATTAACTTCCATTTCCATTTATAGAAGATAAAAATTTCAGTGTAATATATAGTAGCAGTGGTATCAAGAAGCTTCATTAATGTGAAAAATCATTCACAGAGTTGAATAAAACTGGTTAAATGCAGGAGCAAATAAACCATTTATGTTATCAATTAAAACAATTGTAGTTAGGTCAGTTGTATTGTCTTGCATTATAGAACCATTAAAGTATGGGAAATTATTCTTTGGAAAAAGGGGTTTTGGTATTCTACTAGTTTAAAGGATGTATCCAGATGCGTGGAAATAACCGAAAAATCATTTTCATTCTGATTGTGTTGTTCCAAGCGGGTACTCTTAAAATAGGTCTATTATAATGTGGTTTTACTTTAATCTAATTATGGCTCGATTTATTAGCTTATATGTAAATGAACACTGTCTACGTCAAAAGTTTTGATAACTCAACTCTTATTAATTTGTGGTAATTAGGTGACGAAACTGATAAGTGTAGCAACATGGTCCTCTAGTAGAACCATTCTTCCACCCGTGTGCTATACTTGTTTTCTACAAATGAAATAAATTTATTTCATCATTACGAGTTGAATAATAAGCCCTTTTAACATCCGTCATAAATGGTCTTTCAGGAGATATTACATAGATAGTTTTGCTACATTTACGCGTCACATTTTGTAAAAACCTTAAAATCTTCATCACTCTCAAATGAATGCCTGTGGAGATATCCGAAGCTAAGCATTTATCTTCTGTAATTTATCAATAGCTAGGATCAAAGTGGTAACTTTCCTTCGAAAGAACGTGTTCTTTCGCACAGGCCACGGTATGTTCTTGTCATGAATATACTCTAACATTGCACCGCAAAGAGTCTAAATGTTGAAGATTATTGTAAAGCATATGAGCATCCAAACGAACAAACAAACTCTTCTCTATAGCACTTTTCATAAATAGTGCGGCTTATTTTTGTATACCAAGGGAAAAAATTATGAAAATTGTCGAGCACTCACTAGGATATAAGTAAATAAGGAAAGTAAAAGCGGAATATCTCTTTCTTGTAGTTAAATCTTGACAGCGTTTGAATCCTGGACTATCAATTGAAGAGAATTACCATACCACTAGGGCACTGTGAACTCTAAGCCACTCGTTCTCATTTTCACAAAATCTCTTTCAGTTGGTATCCAAGCTGTTATTTTCCCAGACATACGGAAACTTGATAAGAAGTAAATCTTCAGATATAATAGAAATAAAAGTTTTCCAAGAGAAAAATAAGTCTCGAACTGATGAAAACGGAAACGACTCATCTCTTTTTTTGCAATACCATCAAATTTATTTAGGAGGTAAAATCACTATATTATATATATATATATATATATATATATATATATATATATATATATATATATATATATATATATATATATATATATATATATATATATATATATATATATATATATATATATATATATAGTGATTTTAAATATAGGCTAACAGCCTTTATTATTCTTAAAAAATCTCAGCATGTCAGTTATTCACATGGTCTCTTGTCGTTGATCCGTATACTATGATATAATCTCAAGGGTAAGCGTATAATATTTATTTATTCCGTATCACTCAGTATTACAAACTCAAGATGGGTTCTTCAATAAATTGATAAGGTAAAGAAAGCTATAAGAAGGCAAACTTGTCCGTGATTTTTTCCAGGGATACTGCGATTTGGCTAGTATTAACGATATGATACAGTATCTTGCTCAAAGATGTCTGCATTGACCTTATCTTTCAGATAATTGCACAAAATATTTCGATAATGAAGACTTGTGAGATATTTATGCGTAGAAGTGTAATATTTCGCTTTTAATATGAAATACATCCAATCAATGAGACAATTTTATCATCTTATGTTCTGCCATCACTATGTTTCTTGATGAATCTTGATTCAAGATTCCACCCGATATTTTTCGATATAAGATGATCCATTACTCACCTGCAACTTGTTAGCTTTGTTTTGTGCAGCAAGCAGCGGTATTTCGTAAGCCTGTCTCAGGTATTCCATTGAAAGGGAATGACCTTGCATGATTTAGTAATTTGCATGTAGGGATATGTCTGTTTTAAAGTGATGAATTATTAGGATCTCTATGGCCACTATTGCATGTTAACTGAGCACTTATCTTTTATTAAAGCAATTATGTTTCTGAGAAATCCTAATACCCGAGCATTTCTCCATTTATTTAACAGTGAAAGAGAAGATTATCCCATTTCAATAATTGATACCTGCTTTGGATAATTCTCAAAGCATGAAATGTATGATCAAATAAATTGGTTATTGGATTTCATATACATATATACTTGGACTTTCTCACATTGTCAATATTCCCCTCACTCATTGTGATCTTTCTATCATGACAATGACCAAGAAGAATGGAGTCCAGAATTTATTCATCATGTTCCTTATTTCCAATATTTTCTGATCAAATTCTTCTTAAGCTTAATTTTAAAATTGATCTAATTAGTTTATCTACGGTGATGGAGTGGAAGAATTGTTAATGTAGTTCTGTAATTATAATATACATGTTCGTGAAGAAAAGTCATAATTTCACATACATATCTCAAAATATTTACACTTTAAGAATTATTATTACTTAATATATGACATTTTACTTTGGTAGGGAAAATTTGGATCAATATTTAGAAAACTTTTTTATTTTTAAGTACAAAAATTGTTAATTGTATTTTTAATGAAATTTTAATTGAATAAAAAATGTGAGTTAGTAAATGAAAATTTCAAATAACAGATTACAGAAGTTTGAATACTTTTCACAGATCAACTATTTGTGTGATAAAATCTGCGAACTTAACATTCCCTGATGTTTTAATTTCTTAGAGGAAAACAGTATTTTCTCAAATTTGAGAACTAATAGACTGTTTGATTTGATTGATACACTTTACAGATTTGAATTCCGCATTGATGATCATTTTAAAAGGAAATTCAACTGAACATCTGGATATGTTGGAAGGAGGAGTTATTCAAAGATTACTTGAAGAAAAGTGGAAAACATTTGCACAAGCAAGTAGTTTAATCATTTTAAAATAAATAAAATTATTTAAAGCTAAAATTTATATGTTTATTTATATATCATAAAATAAAAGAAAATTGGTCAAATTAGATATTTTACCGTAAAAATTTAAAATTATCATTATTTGTAACTTTCTTTTTGCAAAAATATACAGAAAGTAAATTTCTCAATAATCACTACTCACATAGACATAATATTGTCGTACTATATGAATAAGTCATTAGGGACATTGGGAGAAACAAGAAACACTGATAATTTAACAAACACGAACAGCAAATTTTATTGAATTAGAAACTGAGTGCAAGTATTAATACGTTCTAAGTATGAGATTTTTGTTTATTTGTTTTTCACTCAATGGTCATTTTTTGCTCACAAGGGCTAATTAGACCGGGACCTACGGCTTAAAGTGGATTCCGAACCACTACAAACATCCATGCCCAAGGTGGGATTCGAACCCACGAACTGTTGAACCGAAGGCAAGAGCGCTAACCATTCTGCTGCCAGCTCGGCTTCTAAGTATGAGAACTTAAGTTTTAAATTGCATTCACTTGTATGAAGGAAGATATGTGTTTATTAAATTAAAAAAGTTGATTAATTGTAAAAAAAAATTTTAATTTCTCAAAAAGAAGTATTATTACTTCAACAATTACTCCTTAAACGCATGATTTTTTATGCTACAGGTGGAAATGCAGATGATTTTTATGGAATGGTGATCACACACAGTTTTTTGTGTATGATGGTTGTGATTTCATTAACTTAATAACTTTGGATGAGGAGTTTTGCAATCTATTCATTTTGTTTGTTGAAAATTACAACGATTGATGCTTTAAGTCAAATATTGTAGCTCTGTTTAATTAAAATATGTGCATGATTTAGTAACTTTATTTCTCAAATTTGTTGAATTGTTTAATAAACTAAATTGATTAACATTTTTAACATCATTTTATCATACTTTTATTTTTGTCGAACGGGTAGTCAATAATTAGTGAAGAGAAATCCAAAAATTTATAGTATTTATCTTAAATAATTAAAATTATTAACTAAAATTTATAAAAAGAAACAAACAAAACAAATCAACCGTTTTACTAGCAAATCACATTCATGGTGATACTACAAATCGAACAAAATAATGTATGAAACAATATCATTTGTTCGTGTTTACAGTGAAGTATATAATGGATATGAGATATTTAAAATACCTTGTTGTTCTGTAATATAATATTTTAAATAATCATAATAGCTAATAAGCTTATTCAGAAGTGTATAAAACTTAACCAATATTTTGTTTCAAACTCACAATAATTAACAAATATATGAGTTTATTAATTATTTCTTTCTAGAAAATTATCTAATATGTTTTTTACGTTGAAACTACAGCAAAATTTCTCAATAAATCTAAAAAATATCATTGAGAGATAAATTATTAAATTTTAGAGAGATGTTGAAATAGTAACATTTGAAATTATTTTATAGATGAATTAAGAAAAAGCAAAGTAAATAATGCATTATATCCTTTAATAATTGTCAACAAAGACAGTAATTTGTTTTTCTTTTTATATAATGCATACAAGCACTATAAAACATAGCAAAAGAGTAGTTATGAAGATAGCTTCACCTGCAAGTTAAGTATACGAATTAATAGTGTTTGGTTCTTTAATGCAATTAGATTTTCAAATCTTGTTTGAAATTTATGAATTCAGTCATATGTATACAAATAAAATGAGAGACGCTCTTTAGTGTAATTCAGTTTTGTTAAAATTAAACATCCTTTAATTTCCTTCTTGGAAAGTTATTCTTTTGTGATAACTTTCGATTAACAGTTCCTCTTTATATTAGAATGGTACAAAACTCTTCATAATGTAAATTCCCAGGTTCTAATCCAGTCACTAAAGAAAAATGGGCATTCTGTATCTTTATGCTTGCACGTTTGTCAGATACGATGGTTAGAACTTTTCCAGATTATTTCTTTTACCGCATGTAAATACGATCCACTATCTATAGAAAATATTTCTGGAAGGGGGCAAATTTTCAGATGTATTATTCTTGTTTATAATTATTTTTAATAAAATTGTGAGTACAACATGCGCTTTAGTTTACTTTTTAATTCTATGTTAATTTAGTGTTTGATTTTTTTTATAATTTCAATATTAGAGTATGTAAAAATATTTTTAATTTCTTTAGTTGCTAAGATTCACTTGTTGACTAAGCTTAATTCGGGAATATACATAAATTGACAGGGAATTATAATAAGGCATTTTTTCTACAGTTCTAAGTTTATTGATAGCCCCTAACCCAAACGGATTGCTACAAAAAATGTTTGTCAGAACAATAAAATTAGGTGTACTTCATTGTTATATATATATATATATATATATATATAATATTCTACAGAAAAATTATTAAATATTTAGATAAAAAATTTTAGAAAATAGTTTGCTTAAGAAAAATAGGAATATTAAAAATCTTAAAAACTATTATTTAACAATATGGAATTGAATATTACATATGTATACAATATACTGACTAAGCCCATATCAAATATTCGCAATCTAATACCAGCTTTGAAAAAAAAATTATTACATATTTAAAATCCTTCAGTTTCGTTCTGTTAAAACATATGTACATATAGTTAAAAATTTAACCAATGCATCGCAATTAATTTAGATGTACTGAAAATATAACAACATATTACTACAATTTTTAAACTGCACTGCAATAAATAAATATACATTTTAATATGTTAACCATATATTTTTAAAGCATATACTTGTGTGTGTGTGTGTGTTGTGTGTGTGTGTGTGTGTGTTGTGTGTGTGTGTGTGTGTGTGTGTTGTGTGTGTGTGTGTGTGTTGTGTGTGTGTGTGTGTGTTGTGTGTGTGTGTGTGTGTGTTGTGTGTGTGTGTGTGTCTTCATAAAATACATAAAAGCTTTTAATTCTGTAATTTTCAGCGTTGCTTTTATAAGCGCTTGCTACTGATGCTATTTCATTTGTTGAACCTCAGTATTGCAGTATTTCTTCGACCTTCGGTGAGAGATTCTTTAATAGGTGGTACAGATGCGTCATCCATTGTAAGTACATTTAACGAAACCAATGCATGTTAATTTAATACTCTTGTAATATGCAAAGAAATTTTAATATTATTATAATATACTTGTAATATTTGTTTTACCCCTATTGCTATTTTTTTTCCCAAAAGTTTCTCTCAAATAATTTTTTTTTAAAAATCAATATTAAAGTATGATACTGTAAATATTAATATAAACGAGATATTTTAGTGAAGCAATACTGATGAAACTGAAAAATGAAATCAAAAAAAACATTAGAATTGTCATGGAAATTAAGTATACTCTGGTATGAAATAAAATAACCTATGAATAATGCAGAGGTACTTATTGAATGACAGAAGGACTGGTACTATTTCTATTTATTATCTATGACAACAGTTTAAGTATAATTACTTCAATAATTTTGTCATTTGTTATAAGTTAATATAAATCAGTATGTAAAAAAATAAATATTTTATTCTAATGTTTCAGAAATTTTTACAAAATTTAGTGAAACGTGTACATAAATATAAAATTTATTAGTATGTCTTAGAACAAAATATTTTATATAATAATCACAATTATCTTAGATCATAAAGCATCTTTTGCCTAAATAAGCTACCATAATCACTGATATTAATTCCAATAAATTTATAGGTTCGATATTGTGCGGAAATAGCTACATGTCTTGGATGCGTTGGATTTGGAATTGTTCAACAAGTACAGGAAATTTTAGCACAAGGATTAGTTGGTTTTCTGTATAGCTTGGTAAATATATTTTATAATATTTTATATCAGGGATTACTCATTCCCGATACGGTTAAAAAGTCTAGGAAAAAGTATTATGAGGCTCATCAACAAAGAAATTTGCCTTATTCACAAATATGTTAGATTTTAGATTCTAAACATAGCTACATTTTTGTTTATTAATAGCGATAGGGTATTTTTTTATATTTGTCACTTCAATATCTTTTCACACTTGGAGTTTTATTAAGCAAATTCACTGCCTAAATTCTCTAAAAATGAACTAAATAAAAAGAAATAATATGAATTTACTAAATAATGAAAAAAAATTTCTTTATATATATACATTAGTTTAAATTATTTTTTTAAAATAAATTAGTAGGTAGAAGATTTAAAGTTAGTTTATATCCATTAAAAATATTTACTTTTTTGATAGGAGTTTTCTGGCAAATATTAAACTCATAATATTGATATCTAAAATAAAATTAATTTTATTGTATTTTGAAAATCCAGAAAAATTGTATACGTAGTTATTAACCAAAATATTATAATCGCAGTAATCTTAAATTAAACTTAAAGTGAAGATATGGAACTATAAAGTTTTCACACATATGCTTATATAGATAAAATTCCATTTAATAAAATATTTTAAAGTTATATCAAAGAATTCTTTTAATACAGTTTAAGATATTTTATGAAACAAAATACAGCAATTATTATAAATGAGAATTTTTTATATAATAAAAGAGTTGATATATATATATAATATATATATATATATAAAAATGGTAGCTATTATTATATTCTAAAGCATATAATGCGCATCATGTGTGTTAGAATCTAATAACAAGCTACCATTTTTTATAGATAAAAATATCTATATATTCTGGTAATATGTGATAGCTTTATTAAAGTTCAGTAATTTTTAAAATTTTTTCAAAAGCGTAAAATATCAGAACATTAGACTAAATTGTGGGAATCCGTGTTTCTAGATGGTATAAATGTGACCGAAACATCCCGTTTTTTAGGATTTTCTAGAGGAGTGTTGCTAAAATCATGATATAATACGCACAGCTCTTTACAAGA
This sequence comes from Latrodectus elegans, assembly GCA_030067965.1. Classification (NCBI taxonomy): domain Eukaryota; kingdom Metazoa; phylum Arthropoda; class Arachnida; order Araneae; family Theridiidae; genus Latrodectus; species Latrodectus elegans. The sequence goes on from CM057809.1 coordinate 84,917,523, forward strand.
CAAGCTCAGCAAAGCAAAATAGTAGACAAAAAGCGAAGTTCATTGATCGAGACCAACAGTATTGAAGCGGGTTGTAATGGCTAAAAAGTTAACAACTGCAGCAAAATGCACTACAGAATACAATCAGCTTCTGGATTTTCCAGCGCCAATGATTACAGTTATAAAGCACCTTTATGTAAGAAGAACGTTTTAAAAAATAAATAACAATAATTTCCAAACCTTTTGTCATATATTTTAATGTCAAAAGTCGTCTACAATTGTGCCATACTCAAAAACCTGGTCGATTTATACGTAAAAGAAAGTAAAATCTTTCACTCTTTTCCCTAAAACAGTACTGGTACACGTATGGAAGACATCTTAGCAATCGTATGATCGTGATTATCTACTTCCAATTTTCAAGTATGGAGATGGATATGTCAAGATACGGAAATAGTCATGGATTCTTTGCTGGACCAATTTTGACACTGAAAGAAAGGATAGTTGGGGAAAATGTAAAAATATAGAAAAATTTAGCTGGTTATTGATCCGTCATGTGATACACAACTTTGTTTCCATCAAGAAATGAATAATGTACCTATCGAAGCAGCGGAATTTGTCTAATTAGGGTTTATTGAACACGAGGATAAAATTAAACATCTATCTTTGTCCACGTAGTTAACTGTGATCTCACTATAATTTAACAGTTATTGTTTATTTTAGAACGTTCAATAAGGAATTTACCCGTTATCTATTATGAATCAATTCCTAGGAGAATCCAAGATCTATCAAATGTCAATGGTGATCATACACCTTACTAATAAAGAATCTTTGTAAATCTAAGGTATTTCCGTTACTTTGATAATCTCAACTGAAGATACATACTATCTCTCATAAAATATTTTTCATGGGTGGATTTTTCTCTGAAATTGTATAGCTCTTCATGTGATGTGTTAAACTCTTTTCCAATTTTTGTGTAACGTTACAATATTTTTTAATGTTATGTAATAACTGGAAAACTTTCAAAAATGGTGAGTCCTCGATAAAATGTAAGTTTCCAGTTCTCATATTTTATAGTTTTCGGCTAAAAGTAAATGCCTTCCCTGTCCTGATAAAAATGATAAACATAAATTAAATATAATGTAAAGAAGTTTTCCCAGGTTGTGAAAAAATTATAAAATGAAACTAGTAATTTTATGTGAAATTTGATACATATATAGAATAAAATTAGTAATGAATACACCTATATAATGATATAAATTTTATGCATAATAAAGTTGGTAATGAATGCATACGCACTAAAGTAAAATAAACATTATAAAATATATAAACTTTCACGTGTTTGTAGAGAAAAATAGTGATAGGAAAAATATCTCGTTACTTAATATTAAAACTCACAAAGCCAATCAATTTTTAAAATTACTAAAAAAGTTAATTTTGATTATTCAACTTTTTAAGATATTTGAGCACCTTATTTTTTATGCCCCGCTTTTATTGCTAATAATAGAGATAGAATTAAATATTTAAGTATAGAGAAAGGAAAAATTATATAAATTATGTGCATCATATAAAGTTAATATTATTAATTTTAATAAAATAAAGTTAAATTAAAAATCTGGTTTTTCTTATATATTCTTTCATTTCTATATATTCACATATACTCTAAATCTCTCTACTCATACAATAAAATAAAGTTAAATTAAAAATCTGGTTTTTCTTATATATTCTTTCATTTCTATATATTCACATATACTCTTTCCTACATTTCATGCACTCTGACGTTATATATTCTTTCTTTCTAAGCTATTTTTCAAAGTAAATTTTGATATGTTTATGTAAGTACAATTATCCAAAGCATAAACAAATATTTTCCGGTGAATATCAAGAAATAATCCATTTTTTTATCGGAAAAAAGCATAAAACGGTTTTGAATTAGATTAAAATGTTAAGATGTATGCATCCTTATTAAAGCTATCAATATGAAATAATTATGAAAATAGCAAATCTTTTAGTTTTTATAATATAAAATTATCTCTTTTTGTGTAATTATATATTTAAATAGGAAGTAAAATTATGTACATTTATTATTTTATCACCTTTTATAAAGTTTATTTTTTATTCTTTTTATCTTACATATAGTAAAAATCACCAATTTTTGTATTACTTTATAAAAAAAAATATTAATCAATATTATAACGTCTTTATTATTACTTTTTTAAAATTATTGTATGATTCATTACATATTTTACATAAATAATTTTTGCTGTTTTTTAATACTTATAAGATTAAATATATAAAAAGCAATAAGTAATACGTATATGGATATTTTTTTAATTCTTTTACTTAATTTTAGACTACGAGTCCAACAAAATGTATGTTCCTTTTATCTTGCATTCTTATTCTATCCTGCATTCCTTGCCGAGTTGTAGGAGATAGAGAAACAGAAGATATTCTTTTAGTATTAGCTATACCAGGATCTTGGTTTTATCTGATTTTCTTCGCCGGGTAATTCAGTTTCTCTAAAATTCCTAAAATATTTAATTTACTGTGTTTTTTTTTTAGTCATAAGCCCATCAAAATTGATTTACATAACATATTTTCTAATTAATTACATTTATTTTATAGGCATATCTCATGTCTTTCATAAAAGTTACTTTTAAGAGAGAAATCCTAATATACGTATTAGGATTTAAATTACCAATTAGTTGAATTAAATTATTTTCTTCATAATGTATCCAGCATTCTAAATTAACAAATTAATTTGCTTGAAATTTGCTATTCAGTTAATTTTAATACGTGTTCAAATATTTAAATCCAGTTTTAATCTGTATAAAAATAGGCTCATATATGTATTATAATTTTATTCAGAATTAATGTAAATTTAATATTTTACCAATTAATGCTGTGAAATAGTGTGTTCACAGAACAAAATATAACACCACTTTAAAATAAAATATCACGCCTGAAAATAAAATACTAGCTACTTTAAAATAAACTATTACCTCTGAACATAGCCATTTGAAAGTAAAATATAAGATCTGAAGAAAATTTTATTATTGTACTTTACTTAATATGTGACACACTTTAAAAGTTTCAGTTGCTTCGAGTTAGTGTCTTTTTCAAAAGTAAAATTCTAAAAATTAATAAAATTCTAATAGTTTATCTTATTTCAGAGCTGTGCGTTTAACAGGACCATTCGTAACCATGATCTACAGTATGCTTGTGGGAGACATGTTTAGGTTCAGTATAATATATACGATATTTTTGTTGGCTTTCACACAAGGTGAGGAAGTTTTTACAACTACTTATGCATATTTCGTTCCTTTCTTTTACTTTAAATATGTAATATTTTCTAAATTTCCTATAATATTATTACAGAAAACTCGAATTATTTTTCTCTTGTAAATAATTTTATACTTACTTTGTAGCTCTAAATATTTATACATGATATAACACTACATACTTAGAAGAGTACTTATGAAAAATTACTCTCCTAAGTATTTTTCATAAGTATTTCTCCTAATTATGTATAGTCAAAGTAGTCCTCTTAAGTAGCCAAAACGATAACTAACTTAGGAGAGTACTTATGAAAAATTAAGTTACATACAGATAGTTATTTTATAAAATGGCACGAGTATATGATTAAGAAAATAACAATTCCTATAAATTAGAATCTTTTGAAATTAATAAATATAAAGATTTTATTTATTTTCCTGTGTTTTTATATGTAAGCTATTTATAATTTAAAAGCACTTTTTGAAAAAATTCAAGTATTTGCTTACAACATAAAATCAAAGGAAACCTAAAACCTAATACCTTTCTTCATTTTTTTTGAGCGACTGTTTGTTTCGGTTGCTTTTTTATTAAATACATTCGTAACAATGATTAACGACAGAGGTAAAAACCTTAGTAACAGAGAAAAAGTGTCAAAACAATTTCGGAAAACACTGTGATTTTGCGCATGCTCTGTTGCATTGTTTCCATTGAAAATTTGTCATCACTGTTTGCAGAGGTCAAAGTTAACTAGCTGTTGTCAATGATCAAATCCTAGATCTCAAACAATGTGATAAAAATATAAGATAAAAACTTTTGCTTCTGATATTTTAAAATAAAATATTGTATACAAATGATATATGCGTATTCCCTATAATTATATTGTGTACGTAGTTTTGGATGTATGCTTGACATTGTGCACGTGATCGAAATGTATACTGGATGTGAACAATATACCTTAAATTATGCTAAGTAATTTTTAAATTTAAAAAGTCGGTTCACGCTAAATAAAAAATTGCTGTCGCACTAAATAAATTTTTTATTTTTATTTTTAAAATTGAACTTACAATAACTCAAATTTATTATTAAATTTTTTTAACTTTAATAATTTTACAGACATGATTTGATGATTATTTTCCATTATTTAAGAAAAAATTACTTTTTCTTTTTAATTTTACAAAACATAAAAGTTTTTTTTTATATCTTCTATTTGTTAGTGATAAATATATATACAGTTATCTAAAGGGAAAAAATTGTTAAAATTAAAAACGTATGCTGAGATTTTGGTGCATTTTAAATATATATATTAAATACATTAAGTATTAAAAAATGTTATCAAATATTTTAATGAAACATAAATGATAGCCGAAGACTTATAAAGCATATGAAGGACAGAAGCTTTTTAAACTCTCAAGCAATCATCAAAATAACTGTCTATGCAGAAAATTGAGATGCAAAACATCTCTCTCGCAATTCGGAAGTAATTAGGATTAAATTTGAGACTTTCTACTCCAAAGAACATGGTACTCCTTCCGTTAAACTACATTAAGTGCATTATTAAATATTCACGAAGTTTTAATGCTTCTAAGCAAAAGTTAAAAAAAAATATTCGATATTCTGAATTAGTGTTTTTGTGTCAGAATATTTTAAATTTGAACAAATGGTTAAATCTGATTATATTAGTTCATTTATTTTTAATTCATGCATACAATTCAATGCAAGAAACTATAGTTTTTAAGAAGCCCTTTAAAAAGTAAATATTCCGATTCTATTTTCTTATAGCTTTCATTAGGAACAACTTTTCAACTGCTTTTAGCAGATTTACATATAATTATGAAAAATAAATATTATGTATAAATTATTGAATTGTGTTATCCCCGCTATCTTACACTGTATTGAGGAAAAGAAGATAACGGGCTACGAATAAATTATCACAGAATGTTTATCTTCCTCGAGTATGTTTTCGGCTCCCTAATTCTGCTAACAGATAAGAATTATAAGCATAGCCGAAGTAGTTTTGAATCTCAGTCAAGAAACAAAGTTGACACGGGAATCTTCTAACTACTGTAAACTCCATCAACAAAGGAACATTGGACGCTGCTGAGTTTTTTCAGTGTGCATAAACCCTGTCAGTACACGGATCTTCAGTTCAATCCACTTTATCACGAGAAGACTACCTTCCTCTACTAGGCAAAAATGGCTTTAACATCGAAAATATTGCTTATTTATAAATTTCAAATGTAATTATGTACTTGAATTTTCCTTAATAATAATATTTCAGTTATTATTTAAATATTTTAGTGATAAGATTAAAGAGTTAAATATGCTTTCAGGGAAAAAAATTTATAAACTTGAGTTGAGAATACTAATAATTATAGCTTGATGGGAAATAGCATGATTGTCGTGTCCGCAAGATTCGTATTCTGACTTTACTAAAGAGCTTCATGCTAAGATAGAATATGCATGCGAAAATTTCATTGGAATTAAAATATTTTCCCAATGCTGGTCAGGTAATGGTTAGAGAGAAAAGTGAACGCTCAGTTGTTGACCTCGTCATTTAAACACAGTTAAAATTTACGAAGAAGTAATCTGTGATGAATAGAGTCGATTAACAAAAATTGGCAGCTTTAACGTATAACTGTAAAATAAATAACTTAATTTTCCCAATTGCTATAAGTTATATACTATGAAGATTAAGACTAACACGTGAAAGCTGTGATGAATGTAAGCTATACATAATCCAAACTTAATGTGTTGAGGAAACGATTATATTGTAGCTATTGCCTGCATTTAAATATTTTTCGATATGAAATTGTTTAAGTATTTGTGAAGAGGTAAGCTTTATTTCGAGTTTGTATTGAGAAAATGATTGAATTGAGCGAAAGTCGGAAACAGTATAAACTATTAACAGCAGCTAATTTGTTTCGCTGTGACATAAATATTATCGGTGGGAAATGCAGTGTTAAATGGCTGATTCCACAATTTTCTCCACTTTGGCATAAAATCGTTTCTACCCCTCAAATCCTTGTAACCAATAACAAGGACATAAGAATCGGTCTCGGCTTCAACTTAACAGAAGTACTTGAAATACATGTTAAGTCTTTTATGCCTGAAGATGCATCTGTAAGATTTGAAGGTAACGTAACATTAGAAACTATATATAGTTATGTACTAAAATCTGCTGGTTTTGATGAAGTATTTCAAGACAAAGAAAGGAAAGTTGTTCTTGTTGTGGATAGGCCGAAACGTCTATTTGGTGATACGCTTCTACTTTACTTTGATATAACTTTCCATGATCATGAATGCTTTTAATCTCATTTTTAATGCTAAGAAATTGCACTCCAAATCTTGTTACTGACTTCAATACATTTTTATAGTAACATTTTTAAGAACTGATAGATTTTAATAACTCATTTGAATTTCAGTTAATGTTTTTAATATTATGTAAGCTTTTAAATGGCCTGTTTTACTAAAATGTTTTTAACTTACGATTGATAAACTGTTAGCTTCTGTGAACCGAGATTCCGATTAATGGAATTTAAAACTTCCTTTGTATGATAATACATACTTTTATAATTGTAACCCTTAATGTACATTAAAATATATTTTTATCGTATTTATATTGTCTAGCTTTAAAGAGTCATTTTAAAAACTCTCAAACTTTAATATTAAGTTTATCAGAAACACAACTTTAATAATGTTTATTTCATATTTAAGAATGATTAATAAAATTGGAAAAATTTCTTAACTTTTAATGGTAACTATTTGAAATAAAAAAAAAAAACTAGTAATCTTTGCAAATATTCATAAAACTTTCTTGGAGTAAGATCTATTTTCTTTGACCGATTGTACAAGAATTGGGAGTCCAGAAATTTGAACCATAGGTTGCCAAAAATAATAAAATGAAATGCGATGTATGCAGGACAAAATTTGAGTAGAGTATACAAATGCTATTTTTGAAAATTTAAATGAACATACACTTCATTTCCTGTTCTTGATAATATTGCTAAATTGCTAGGCATTCCACGAATTTAAAAATTCTAATTTTCAAGGAAATATAAAATTTTATTCCTTGTACTAAATTTATGCTCACTCCCACCTACAATCCCAGATATGTCATAATTATGTACTCTGATAAATGTAAAAAATATTTCAAATTATTTCAGTTGTAATTACGAGCAACAATGTGTATGCAAAGTAGTTACAGTAGTCTCCCAAAAAATTTCCTATAAATAAAAATTTCTAAAACTTGACAAATTGTGATAAACACTCGTGTAATACAATTATCACTGTTTATCGCAACTTTTCTAATCGTGACAGTGATAATTGTAACTTTCGTCCGCTATATGGATTCGTTTTTTTTTTTTTTTTTTTACGGTAATGCGTTATGAAGGAATCAGAATCAAATGTAAAAATAAAAGTTTGGACAAATTTTTCATGGAAAATTAACTCTTTATTTCAGTTAAATATTTTCCATGCGCTTAATCATTAAACCAAATTTGTGCATTTTAAAACTCATTTTTAAATTTATCGTAGCATTAAATTCATATTATAATGAGCTTCAGTTGTGATTAAAAAATTACTAAAATTAGAGCACCACTGCATTGCAGTTTTCTTTTTTTAAAGCTCTTAAAATTTTACAACTTAGAATAACTGGGGATCCTATAAATGATGTCTAGTAAAAATAATTAAAATATCAAGAAATACGATTTTTAAATAATTATATTTGTAGAGTTTTGAAAGTTATATAAGGTTTTATAAAGTTACATTTTAAAAGAGTTTAGAAAAACTTGCGTAATTTTGAGAGTTGAAATATTTTAACCCACATTTAAATCTTGGCAAAATTTCGAAATTTGTTAAAATTTCAATTTTATGTGAATAAAAATTAAGGTTTATTCTATCAACTTTATATTTCTTTGCTTTAGAAGAAAATGTATAAATTTAATTACAAAATAAAAGTAGTCTTGCTATATTAGCTGTTTGATTAAAAAGTTCATAAAAAGTGAAAATAAATTTACCAAATATCGAGTTATAAGTAAAATTCTGTTATCTGAATAGTTATGTAAAATTTTCCTTCTTCATTAAGAAAATCCATGCCAAAAATAAATACTAAAGAAAATAGATTTCCAGAAGATATTCCTTTTTTAAAAAGAATTGTGGAAAAAACCGAAGAAATTGCTGAACTTAATTTCAAAGTTCTTGTAATTAAAATATTTACATCGTAATAATAAGCCTGAAATTAATATAAGGAATTAAAAGAATAGTTAAAAAGAGCAAAAACAAATTTATTTCAAAAATTGATTAGGGCAATATAGACATCTCACAAATGAGCTAATGTTACTACATGTAAAGGATGACAGCGTTAATTTTGGGTTTTTGACAAGTATCAACCCTTTAAAAATTTAAGTCACCGCTAAGTTAGCTCTTTTGTATACAAAACAAACAACAAATAAGCATAATTCCCATCGAGTGTTACCAATGAATTTAGATTCAGTTTAAATTTGTTGGTGGTCATACACTTATATTTGTAGAAAGCTGTTTATCTTGCATTTACATTCTCAGTCTTAATATGTCTGGAAATATAATACCAATAAATATATATATATAGTCTAATTTGTATTTGAATCCAGATCCATTAGATGAGCAAACGTAATGTTAACTATCATATGGGGTAAGACTGTGAAAAAAAGCAAAACATATGCTCATTTCTGAATCTGTAACAGTTTAATATGTTGAAAACATTGCTCTTTTAAGGTGTCTTTCTTTCAAAAGATATATTTTGTTGAAAAAATACTAAATTTTTATATAGTTAAAATGCCTAGGGGAAAATCTTGAAGGAAATTTCAAACAGGTCCAATTATGGCATTTAAAGATTTAAGTAAAAGTGTAAGGGAAATAAGCACCTACACACAAGTCCAAACGCTGTTTCTAACTTGAAAAATCTAAAGGGAATCGGAGAAAAACAAAGATTTGGAGACTTAAAAAATTTACTGTACATAATCCAGGAAAAAATATTTAAAAAAAACGCATGGAAGCATTGGAAAAGCACAGGATCCAACTATAACTTCACACACATAAGAACACTTTACAACTACATAAAAAGATATGATTTCATATTCAAGAAAAGAAAGGGCCATTGAGCAACGGCTAAAGAGGGTCAAAAAACACGTCTTGGAACTCCGGATGGACTTCAATTTAGATGGTTCAGATGGTTGTGTATCAATATTATTGGTATTATCTGGATACACAAGAGGAAACTTGTTCTACCTAACAGTAAGGGGAGACAGTTTAATGGCTTTGATATCAGTCGACTACGTTGGAAAGATTAATCTAGTGTTTCTGGATGAAGGACAGTAACATAGATTACATTCAAATTTTAAATTCAGAGCTTCTTCCCTATGGCGCTGAGCTAGGTTAAGTAAATTGGATATTTCAGGAATATGAAACATCAATTCACACGGACAATGACGTTAAAAATTGGTTTGAAACAAAATTCGGGTTTTGCTATAGGCTGGCTGAAAGTATGGACCTCAATATTGCTTAAAATGTATGGTCAGTAATTGTTCTGTGTGTTTGCGCCACAGGCAAGCAATGTGAATCTTTGATCGAGCATTAAATCTTTAAATTGGGTTTTGGACAGTTTGTGCCAAACTAAAATTCAAGACTTATATGATCTAGTGGCAAAGTGTTCAAAGTTGTTAAAGTAAACGACAGAATTCCTTATTAATGAGACATGTAGTGTCATTATTTAGAACTGTCTATCTACTTTTTTCACAGTATGATGTGAATATAATTTATTTTAAATTATAATAAGCAAGTAGCTTTATATTTCATGTTACATATAGTTATCTAATTGTAAACAAGTTTTTAAAAGTGCTGCAATGAAATTATTTCGTAAAAACTCAAAGTTCTTCTCTAATTTGAAAAACACCCAGTGCCCTTCTACTTTTCTCCAGCAATGTATAATCAACTAACATAACCTTATATTTCCATAGTAATTTGAGGAGGATAGGCATATGCTGGTTAACATTAGGTACATTCCAAACGACGCCCTCCTCGGTTCACTGTCGTGATGATACTCAGGTCGAATGGCTGGAGCTCTTGTTTTCGTTCAACAGTTCGTAGGTTTTGTATATCACCTCGTGCATCCATGTAATAATTCGGAATCAACTTTAAAATAGTTTCCGGTTTAATTAGCTTTCGTGTGTAACAACAGAACGATGAGAAACAAAACTTGTGTCTGTACGATAGTGGATTCCATTTATAATTCAGTCAAGAGAAGATGATAGTTCATACACACCAAATATTAGCCCTCAAGTTTTAAGGTTAAAAGTAGAATAGAATTTACAGTGCTGGATTCCAGCCTAGGTTTTAACTTATAAATTATAAGTCACTGTCTGTCGATGTATCTTGTAAATATTTAGACATTTTTAGATGTGTTCGGAAGAAATGTAATACCAATTGATATTCGATGACATTTGATCAGAACAGGAATCCCAAGCTTAATGAGAAAGTAAAGCTCTCGCTATGAAATCACATATGTCATTTCTGGAACTCGTTAGAAACATTGTCATCAGACAAACAAGCCTTGTGATGGTTTGGGAACGAATTCTGACCTAGTTTAGTCAAATGCATTTGTGTTGATTGTCTATGGAAGTAATAAATGACAATGTCTCGCAGTTAGTCTCAAGTATACGGCTAATATACAAAATCTTCTTTCACGATGATTATAAACTTGATTATAAAAATCTACAAATTGCAATATTTTAATTTTGTCTAACCAAGAGAAAGCCTTGAAGCTTCTGAAAACTGCATGATAAAAAAATACTCCCTTGGAATTTGTAGTAGCAGCCTGTCAGTTTTATCATTATGATATCAAAAGCTCAAATCAAGTTCAACCCACTATATACACTGCTCACTTTAATAAGTATACGAGACATATTTTGCTGAACAACAAAAAATATATATATTTCAAATCACCTTGTCTGAATTCAAAAGGAAATGAATAAACGCCCTCCTTGTGGAGAATAGTTTCTTAACAGAGAAGTGATGAAGGGAACCATACACAATAACCTCTTGGTATAATATGTGACTCCTCCTTCCAACTAAATGTTTGTGTAACTTAGAATTTAAAGCGGAGAGCATTAGAGAGCAAAGATGTCACTTATAAGGATTCAAATAAAAATTCCTGTTTCTTAACGTATTCTTGGATGCATTCCAAATCACTGCTACAATCTATTAACTTTTGTGTATATATATATATATATATATATTCATTCCTGTGATTGGAAGACTGCGTTTCTAAGACTAAACGTATATCATCTTGTGCGTTATTCACATACAAATTAATTGATATCGGTCAATAAGATCTTCGATAGTATAACATGAAAAACTGAAAGAAATGTGAAGATGATATTGATCCGTTCCTAGAAGCTCTTGAATTTTTTTTAAATATTTACTACATCAACTGAAGAACATTGGATACTTCTGAGTTTTTAATATGTTTAAACCCTCTTTCATCGGTTATTCCACCAAGTAAGGCTTAGAACCCTCTACAATTCGGTCACGAGAACATTTCCTTTCTCTAGCTAGTAAATGTCGACTTAATATTAAAAAATATAATTCATTTGTGCATTTCGAATATACTTATGAATTTGCATTTTCCATATTAACGATTTATATAAGTATTGGAATATTTTTTGCAATAAGATTTAAGAGATAAATCTGCATTCAAAGGAAATTACCATATATTAAATTTGAGTTTAGAATTCTAATAATTATATCTTGATGAGTAACGGGTCGATTCGGATGTCCGCAAAGTAGCTTATTCGTTATTCGTCTTTAAGGAAGAGCTTCATGTTAAGATTTAAGATCCATGTTAAGCTACCAGTAGAATTAATTTTCCAATGTTGATTCGCTACGGGTTGAGTGAAAAACTCTCAGTTGTCTCGTCAATTAACAATGATTAAATTTTATGAGGCAGTCATCTATGATTGATTGATCCGATTAATAAAAATTAGTAGCTGGAACGTATTACTCTACATTAAAATAGCTTCACTTTTCAAATTGCTATTAGCTATATACTGTGATTAAGTAAAACTAACAAATGAAAGCTGTGATAATTATAAGCTATGTAATTGATTCTTAATATGTTGAGGAAACGATTACATTGTATTTATTACCTGCTCACTTAAATATTCTTTTGTATGAAATTGCTTAAAAAATTCTTAGTAGGAAGTAAATTTTATGCTGAGTTTGTATTTAGATAATGGCTGTTTAAATTCCAAAATTTACGCCACCTGTATATGGAAAAATTTCTTCACCACCATTATTTCCCGCTAGTAATAGGTAAATAAGCATTTGTTTGTCATTAACTTTATTCGAAACACTTGAAATATGCATCAAATCTTTTTTGCCTGAAGATGAGTCAATAAGAAAAAGTTTTTCTAGTTGTGGACAAGTCGGAAAGATTGGTGATACGCTAGCACTTATATTTATGATGATTAATGCTTTTGATCTCATTTTTAATGTTAAGAAATTGCACTCTGAATCTTTTGTTACTGACTTCAATAAATTTTTTCAGTAATACTTTTAAGTGTTGATATATAGATCTTAATTTCTCATTTTGCATTTCAGTTAATATTTTTAATGTTGTGATGTACGCTTTTAAATGTTCTTACTTTAAAATTCATTTGATAAACTGTGATTAGCTTCTGTGAAACGAAATGCCTATAACTAGAATTTAAAACTTCCATGGTATAATTTACATAGTTGTCTAACGGTATTCCTTAATGTACATTAAAGAATATTTTTATTGCATGTATCATGAATGTCTTTAAAAAAACTTTTAAAAACTTTCAATTTTAATATCAATTTTTATCAGAAGAAATACAACTTCACTGTTTCATATTTAAGAACTATTGGAATATTTTTCAATTTTCTTAAACTTTTAATGGTAAATTGTTGAAATAAAAGACTTGTAATGTTTCTTTGTAAATATCCGTCAGGCTTTATTACAGTTAGATATACTTTCTTTGACTGATTGTAAAATAATTAGAAATCCAGAAATTCGAACCATGGATTGCTAAAAATAATGAAACTAGATGTATGTACCACAAATTTTTAGCACTATATGAATGTAACCTATTTTAATTTTATCATATACTTCATTTTGTGTATACTTAGCATAATTACTGAATTGCATGAGAATCGACTAATTAAAGAAAAATCTAGTTTTCTCTGAAACATAAAATTTGCGTATGCTCACTATCACCTTACAATCTGAGTTATGTTCATAAGTATGCAATCTGATAAATGCAAAAAGAGATTTTAAATTGCTTCAGATGTAACTACAAGGAACAATGTGTATAACAAAATAACAGAAGATTTCCTAAAATAAATTCCAGTTAAATGCAAATTTCTAAAACGTGACATTGGTATTAGCACTCTTTTAGGCGATAAACAGTCGTAATATATATACATAGTAATCTTTTTTGTTTCTTATAAGAATTAATATTTTGTTAGTGCGTTATGGAGGAATTGAATGAAAAACGAATGTTCGAGCAATTCTTTTGCTTAGACTAATTTTATTTCATTGATGTACAAGTTTAGACATTTTAAAACTTCAGTAAACAAAATTTGTACATTTTAAAACCGATTTTATAATTGTAATAAATTTATCCTTAAATTGATCATGAATTCATAATTTAAGAGCTTCAGTTGTCTCTAGAATTTTTCAAAGTAGAGCCTCACTGCATCGATATTTCTTGGAAAAAAAAATTATAATTTACAACTTAGAGATTTTTAAGGAATCCCCAGTTACACTAATAAAATATTTAAAGAAATCGAGAGATGCGATTTTTAAATAATTTATTATACAACATCTGTATACATATATATATATATAGAGAGAGAGAGAGAAATTATAGAAAGGAACTTCGTTTAAAATCTTATATACAGAATTGCGTAATTTTGAGAGTTAAAAATATTTACCAACACATTTATCTTAGCAAAACTTACAAATTTGTCGAAATTTCAGTCTTATCTAAATAAAAGTTAAGACAAAGTTTATTTTATTAACTTTATATTCCTTTGCTTTAGATGGAAAAGTAAAATTTAATTACAAAATAAAATTCCGCTTCTTTTATTCGGAGTTTAATTATAAAGTTTATAAAAAGGGTGAAAATTTACAGAGCTATACAGGTTTGGCGCGATTTCAAATTTTCGCGCCAAGCACTCTATAGCTGAGTCGCCAACCTAAATTACGTCACTGCGCGCAATATCCGGCTACCAATACCGATCACGTTCAAATTTAGAAATCGCACGTTTTTTCGAATTCCAAATATCAAAATTTCGAATATTTCATTACAATTAAGTACTAGAGAAGTTTTAAAATTCTAATAAGTAGAAACGAAAATTTTAAAACTTGAATTTTAACATACCGTGCAACTGCACTCACCTAAATAAAAGCTTTATTGTTCATTCATTACTACCTACTACAGTGACAACCGGACAAGGAAGCTAAATTTCTAATGTTAACAAATTTCATTTTTAATTTAAACTCGATTTTTAATATACCGAGCAATGGCGCCCACCTTAAAAAAAACATCAGTGAAGCGCTACCTAGTACAGTGAAAACCGGGCAATAAATCTAAACTTCTAACTTTAACAAATTGCATTTTTTATGCAAACTCGAATTTTAACTAACCGGGCGTGTGACACCCATCTTAAAAATTTCAGTACGGCACAATTTGACGCTAACAATAAGCACTCAATAAAGCTTATTTAAAGATGTATTTTTATAAAAACTAGAAATTCTAATAACCTCTCTGTATGATATTTTAATAAAAAATAAAATAACTTACCCTGTTGAGAAAAGAATGTGTTTGAGAGCTTCGAAGAAATCTGCTACTACATTTTCATGCTTTCTCTGCCATACATACTCTGCGATGTGTGAATCAAACTGACCGGGCACATTATTAACACCCCGTAAAAATCTTAAATTGGCGGACCAAACGAAAATTCGAAATAATATAACTTTAAAAAAATACAAGCAATATAGCTTTCAGAATTTCGAAACAATATTATAAAAATTATAAGCAAT
The DNA here is from genome assembly GCA_030067965.1 of Latrodectus elegans. Lineage (NCBI taxonomy): Eukaryota > Metazoa > Arthropoda > Arachnida > Araneae > Theridiidae > Latrodectus > Latrodectus elegans. The sequence goes on from CM057809.1 coordinate 84,932,875, forward strand.
ATATCTTCCGAAAATTTGAGATAATTTAACTTTAAAAAAATTCGAAGTCCAATAGCGGGAACATTAACGTAGCATATTCTTTAATTGTAAACAAATAAAATTACTCATTAAACGCTAGGGTTGCACACAAAACGAATTTATTGCTTGTCATACAATCACTTTTAGTCATAAAACGAAAAATCTCGTCTTGAAAACGCATTCCGAACCGTTAAGCCAATTTAGTGCACTTTATCGCACATTTGGTGCATTTTACCCTCTGTACAGTTCTCTATTCTTTAGCACCTCCTTCATTAAGAAAATCCATGCCAAAAATATAAAACATAAAGAAAATAAATTTCCAAAAGTTATTTGTTTTTTAAAAATAATTGCATAAAGCTAAAGAAAATGTTAAACTTCAATTCAAAATTTCTGGAAGTAGAATTTTTACAGCGTAATAAATAGGCCAAATGAATGTAAGGGGTTACAGGAATAATTAAAAAGAGCAAAAACAAATTTATTTCAAAAACTTATTGGTACAATATAGACATCTCACAAATGACGTGATGTTATTAAATGAAAAGAATCAAAGTATTAATTGTGGGTTTTATATATGACAACTATCAACCTTAAAAAAAGTAAGTCTCTGCTAAGTTTGCTCTTGTATACTAAACAAATCACAACAAATAAGCGCATAATCCTCATCAAGTGATACCAATGAATTCAGATTCAGTTTTAATTTATTGGTGGTCACATATTTGTATTTGTAGGCAGCTGTTTATCTTCCATTTACATTCTTAATGTCTTAATGAATATGTTCAGATATATAATACCAATAAATATTTATCGTTTAAATTGGATTTTTGAATCCAGATGCATTGGATGAGCAAACGTAATGTTAACTATCATATGTGTCTCGTGTCTATAAACTTAAAAGTTTGTCTTCTTTTGCCCTAGTCCAACCACTTCGAAGAAAATGTCGACAGCCCACATTGAAAATAATAAGAAAACTCCCTTATTGGACATTTATTTTATTTCCAATGACAGGGAAAATACAAGGTATAAAAAAATCACAAAATAGACATGAGATAAAGACGGGACTGGTGAATACTGTAAACGAGATGAATAGAGTCATAGCCTTAAAAGTTCTCTGGCTTGCCAATAAAACGATGATTCTTAGCGGCCATACCGTGGAGCACAGCGATGGATATGGGTCCCATTCATGGGGTCAGCCAAGTTGCAGAGTGGACAGTCGGGTGAATTTAAGATGCCAATGCGGTGCAAGTGTTCAGCCAGACCGTCGTGACCCGTCAGGAGCAAAAATTCAAGGCGTAGACACTCAGAGATTTTCAGAAGGTCTTTCCACCACTTGAATTTTATCTCTTGTAGATTAGAAGCTTGAATTATTTTAAGAACTTGTTTTAGATGTAACTTTATAGTATGATATGAAATATTTGTATGACTTGGCTGGAGAAGTCTGGCGCCTCTCTTTGCGAAGATGCCTGCCTGCTCGTTTCCATAGGTACACACTGTTTGTGCCAAGGTACACACTGGAACATAATACGTTTCTTTCGTGATATCAAAATTTCCAGAGTTCGTGGATATGGAGAATTTCACAAGATGGGAGAGAGATTGAGATTGTGACTCAAAGAACATACTACTCTATCAAAAACATCAGGAAGAGATACTAGTTGTTTTAAGGAATTCAAATTACCTCAACCTCTCCGTCAAATTCTGTTCTGCAGACACCTGCAGAAGCATAGAAATTGAACAGCTTTGAATGTACACCTACACCGACAGACAGTTGGATATCAGAGTAGGAGCTATCTGTAAAGATATCTAGCCACTCTGATTCAGGGTACCTCAAACCAATAGTTTCCTAAGCCTATTGTCTCAAGACATCTGGGAAATTGTCACTTTTGAACAGCTTGTCATGGAGATTTAGGTTTATTTCAAAATCTGGGATACTTAGAGATTTTACTGTTTTAATGATTTCCTGAACATTAAATGGGAGATTTAAAAGTTGTCTTGTGAACACTCTGGATGAAACCATTTTGAGACTTTAGATTTCTAGAACTGGGACCATTAATGACCCAAAAGTTGTTATCGGCTCTTAGCAATTTCTCATGTAGAATTAGGGCCGTTACTTTTATGTCTTTTATTGGTCCTGTGTTGGTTAAAATCAACAAAGAATCAATAGGTGTCATATTAATGGCCCCAGAAAAGAGTCGAAGACAATAGTTTTGGAGAACTCCAAAGCTTCTTTATAATTTGATAGCTTTCTGTTATAAGTGTGGTTCACAACAATAGGTAATTAAAGGTTATATGAAAGTTTTGTAGGAGGTGATTAGCGTTGATCTAGATCATCCCCAACGAGATCCCGCTTGGCGCTTTAGAATAGGTATTTTCTTTAGAAAACAATCTGTGATGAATTCAACATGCAGCTTTTCCAATTCAACTTGTCAAATGTTACTTCTAGGTAAAGAAGCTAATTTGTATGGGAAAGCTTAGTGTTATTGTATTTTAGTTCAGAAAAACGTCCCTGATGAGCCAAGGAGAAAGACTAGAGAGCGGTTTTCTGAAAATTCACTGTCATATTATTTTCTGTGCACCAGCTTGAAAGCAAAGTAAGAGCTTGGTTGTGTTTGTTTTCGTTTGTAGATTTTGTATTTCTCTTAGATGTGTCCAGGTGACAAGGTCATCAGCAAATAGTAAACAGTGAACATCTTTATTAAACATTTAACAGAAACAAGATCATTAATAAATATATTGATCAGCACACGACTGCTAGCTACTCCATGTGGGAGACCTATTTGTAAATGTTCAAATCTTCAGAATTCATTTCTAAATCTAATATTTTGCTGTTGCGCTGATCAGTGAAAACTTTTATCCACTTGAACATTTTACCACACACTTCGATTTTAAGAGTTTTTGGTGAAGCTTCTCCAAATCATATCATAGACACTAATTTTTAAACCATCTCTCGTAGCTAGGGATAATACACCAGCATTCCTCTGCTAAATACCAAAGTCAAGCTCAGAAATTCGCATTGAACTTCGACAACAGCGTTGGCGATGAGTACGCTTAAACAGCATTCATATTTAATTCTAATAATAGCAAATAATAGTTATTCATGGTCATTCCTAACGACCAATAATGGGCATTCATATTTTAATATAGCAATCTCTCCAGAAGTTACATTTATTGCATTTCATTAAAAATTGGAAATAATAGGCCAAAGATAGTAAAAAATCATTAAGAGCAATTGAAGAAAGAAAGGAAAAAGGTGTTGGTGCTAACAGGAGAATATCACCAACCACCACAACCTCATGTTTGTATAGTAATTTGAGAAGGATTAGCACATGCTCGTTAACCTTATGTAGATTCCAAACGACACACTCCTCGGTCCACTGCCATGATGATACTCAGGTTGAATGGTTGGAGCTCTTGCTTTCCGTTCAACAGTGGAAAGGTTTGAATACCACAATCGTCAGTTGATGTTGTAGTTCGGAATTCACTTTAAAATAGTTTTCTATTTAATTATCACTCGTGTGTAAAAACAAAACGATAAGCAAAAAGTCTTGTGTCTGTACGCTAGTGAATTCCTTTATAATTCAGCCAAAAAATGATAATAGTTTACACATACCAGACATTAGTTCTAAAATTTCACGGTTAAAAGTAGAAGAGAATTTACAGTACTTAATTCCAGCCCAGGTTTAAATTATGAGTCACTGTCTACCGATGTGTCTTATAAATATTTTTCTGAAATTCAGAAGTCAGAAATTATCTAGACATTTTCAAATGTATTCGGAAGCAAATATAATATCTATTGATATTCTATGACATTTCATCCGGGCTTGAATCCAAAGCTCAATGAGAAAGTAAAGCTCTCACCACAAAATCTCACAGGAGGTTTCTTGAACACATTAAAAAAACTGTCGTAAGATATATAAGCCATGTGTTCGTATGAGAACGAATTCGGCCAAATATTTCATCAAATGCATTTGTGTTGATTATCTATGCAACAATAAAAGACAATGTCTCGCAATTAGTCTTAAGTATACGGATAATATACAAAATCTGTCTTCACAATGATTACAAACTAGATTAAAAATCTACTAATTGCAATATTTTAATTCTGTCTAGCCAACTGGAAAGATTAAAGCTTCTGGAAAAGAATCATAATAAAAAATATTCCCAAGAGTATTGAACTGTTGTAGCAGCCTGTCATCTTTGTCAACATGATACCAAAAGCATCAATCAAATTTAACTCACGATATGCAGTGCTCATTTTAATAAATATACAAGACATTTTGCTGTACAATAAAAAATTCATTTTTAATCATATTGTTTGAATTCAAAGGTAAATGAATAAACGACCCCATTGAAGTCAATATTTTCTTCTTAATAAACATGAGTGATGAAGGGAACCATGCACAATAACCACTTGGTATAATACGTGACTCCACGTTACAGCTAAATACTAATGTTTGTATAACGTAGAATTTGAAGTGGAGAGTATTAGACAGTCTAAATATCAATTGTATCGCTTAGAGTGATTCATATATAAACTATTTTATTCTTGTTTCTTTACCGCATTTTTGGATGTATTCCAAATTACTGCTATAATCCATTTATTAACTTTAATGTGAATATATATATATATATATATATATATATATATATATAATAGATATTCATGTGATTGGAAGACTGTGTTTCTAAGACAAAACACACATCATCTTGTTTGTTGTTCATATACAAGTTAATTGATATTGGTCTATAACATCTTCGATTGTACGAGGGTTACTCTGAAATTTTTGAGATAGGCGCAGATGCAAATTTATAAAATAAAAATAACGGTTTAATTTTAAAATACAAAGTATTTTAACACAAGACGATTTTTACTGACTTACTTCAACTTGTTTAGCATAGAATAAATTTTAAACAGAAGAGAAAATGGAATTGACGCGAGAACATTTTCGCGCTATGATTTTCTACGATTTTAAAGTAGGATTAAATCAAGAAGAATGCGTTCAATGGTTGCAATTAGCATTTGGTGATGAATCTCTAGCTCGTGCTACTGTATTCAGATGGTTTAGAGAATTTAGAAGAGGTCGCAATTTTCTTCAGGATGAAGAACACACAGGAAGGCCGCCGTCGGCAGTAATCCCGGATAATGTGTCTGCTATACGAAAAATGTTAATGGCTGATAATCGCTGTACCTATCAAATGATATAGAAGGAACTTAACATTGGATCCGCAGATATACACAAAATCATTCATGGAGAATTACATATGAAAAAAGTAGTTTGCCGTTGGGTTCCCCATAATCTAACTGAGCAACAAAAAGAGGAGCATGTCAGAATCAGTAAAGAAACTCCTAAATTGCTAAATGATGGTGACCACCGCATCATTTCTAAAATTGTAACGGTGATGAAACGTACATACCGTTTTTTGAAGTTCCAACACGTCAAGAAAGCAAAGTATGGGTCTTTGAAGATGATCCCACACCGACAATGGTGAAAAAAACAACGCGCACTGAAAAAAAGTGATGTATGCCGTTTTCTTCAGAAGTAAGAGATTGTTCAAAGCCTTGATGGCTTTGACCAATGTTGGAAGGACAGAAGACAGTAACAGCAAATTGGTATACCTCTAAATGTCTTCCAGAAATTCTACAAGAACTGAATGTTAGGGGACTAATGCTTCACAATGACAATGCATCTTCACATACATCTGGATTAACAGTTGAGTTTCTTAAACAAAAACAAATTAAAGTGATCGAACATCCGCCGTACTCACCTGATCTAGCTATGTACGATTTTTAGTTAATCTTTAATCTAAAAATGAACTTACGTGGACGTCGTTTTCATTCAGAATATGAGATTCATGTGGCTATAAATGCACTTTTTTTCATCTATTCCAAGAAATAAATGGCTTGAGGCATTTAATCTGTGGAAAATTCGTCTACAAAAGTGTATTGATGCTGGAGGAGACTACTTTGAACGTACCTAAAATTTTGTAAGTATAACTCTAAAAACCTAGCTGTATTTTAAAAAATTCAGAGTATAACATGAATATTTGAAAGAAATGGGAAAAATATATTGAATTGTTCCTATAAGCTTTTGAAATTTATTCAAATGTTTACTACATCTACAAATGGACATTTCTGAGTTTTGAATGTGTGTGTTTACACCCTCTCCATTGGTTCTTCTATTTAATTAAGTTTAGAACCCACTAAATCCCTCTCTAGAATGCAAACGTGGACATAATATCGAAAATTATTTGTTCATTCTATAAGTATTAATGTAATAGCATTCTTCTTAATAATGATTTAATTAAGTATAAGAATATTTTTTGTAATAAGATTAAAGAGAAAACTCTCCTTTCATGGGAATTTACCATCGATTAAACTTGAGTTGGGAAATCTGATAATTATATCTTGATCGGGAATAGATTGAGAGAAACTCGCCATGTCCACAAAGTAACTTATTCGTTATTAGTCTTTAACGAAGAGTTTGATGTTGAGATGGAAATACCCATGTTAATTTTTCAGTGGGATTAATTTAATTTCCCAGTTCTGGTCTGGTACTGGTTGGAGTAAAGACTGAGCGCTCAGTTGTTAATCTCGTCATTTAACCATGGATAAAATTTACGAGGAAATCATCTATGATTAATGTACTAGATTAACAAAAATTGGCAATTTCTTCCTATTACTCTAGTATAAAAAAAATTCAACTTTCCAATTTGTCACTAACCATGATGAAGTAAAACTAATAAGTGAAAGCTTTGATAAATATATAAGCTATATAATCCGTAATCATTGTGTATATTACTTGAACCTGATAATTCTTTTGTACGAAATTGCTTAAAAGTTCTGGAAAGTGAACTATATTCTCAGTTTGTATTAAGAAAATGGCTGAAATGAACAAAAATCTGGAACAGTACAGGAGATTATCAGTAGATCAAGTGTTTCGCTGTGAGATAACAAGCGGTGTTGGAACATGCAATGTTAAATTGGTAATTCAAGACTTTTCTCCGAGTAGTCATAGAGCTTTTTCTACACCCCAAATCTTTCTAACCAATAACAAGGAAATAAGAATCTGCTTCGGCTTCATTTTATCAGAAGAGTTTGAAATAAATATGAAGTCTTTTATGCCTGAAGATGTATCTATAAGACTTCAGGGAGATGTCACATTTCAAACTTTCAAAACACCAACACTAAAATCTGTTGATTTTGATGAAATATTTCATGACAAAGAAAAAAAAATTGTTTTTTTTGTGGACAACCCGGAAATATATTTTGGTCAAATGCTAGTACTTTACTTTAATATTACTTTTCATGATTATGAGGGCTTTTGATCTCCTTTTCAACGTTAAGTAATTAACCTCAATATCTTTTGTGACTGACTTTAGTACATTTTTGTAGTAATATTTAGAGTTTATAGATTTTAACATCTCGTTTCCATTTCAGTTAATGCTTTTAATGTTATGTACGCTTTTAAATGTTGTTTTTACTAAAATGTTCTTACTTTACGATGCATTTGATAGACTTTGATTAGCTTCTGTGAACCGAAATGCTGATAACTGGAATTTAAAACTTCCACTGTATGATTTAGGTATTTGTATAAAGGTATTCGTTAATGTACATTAAGATATATTTTTATTGTGTAAGTATTTTGTATATCTTTGAGAGTTTTTAAAAATGTTTTTTCAAACTTAATATCAAATTATACCAGAAGAAATACAATTTTATTAATGTATATTCTATATTTAAGTATGATTGCTATAATCTTCAATTTTATTTAACTTTTAATGCTAAATAATTGTAATAAAAGTCTAGTAATATGTTTCTGCATACATATCCGTCAATATTTATTACATACAGTTAGATCTACTTTCTTTGATTGTAATGGAACGAAGAATCCAGAAATTTGAACCATAAATTGCTAAAAATAAAGAGACTAGATGTATGTACCACAAAATTTGAGCACAGTATAGATGTTATTTTTTAAATTTTATCATACTTCACTTCTATCCTGCATATTTAGTAATATTGAATTGCATGAGAATTGACTAATTTAGAAAATTCTAGTTTTCACTGAAATTAAAATTTGTTCTATGTAAGAATTTTATATACATGCTCACACACTCTCTCCTATTATCCCAGTTATGTTCATAACTATGTACACTGATAAATATAAAGAAATATTTAAAATTGTTTCAGTGGTAAGTTTACGTGCAACAATATTACAAAGTCATAATACTTTCGATATAATATATCACCGTTAAATTTGAGTTTCTAAAACTTGTTATTGTGATTAGCACTCTTTTAAGCGATAAACAGTCGCTACTAGTCGCAACAGTGGTAATAGTAATCTTTTTCCTTTATGGATTTTTTTGTTTAGAGCATTATGAAGGAATCAAATGAAAGATGTGGCAATTTGTTTTCTTAGACAAATAATTTTATTTCATTGATGGACAAGTTTAGACAATATTTTTTGGACTTCCATTAAGCAGAATTTGTACATTTTCAAAATCAATTTATATAATTGTAATAAAATTGATCCTTAAATTGATCAGAGTGATAAGTTCATATTGTAAGAGCTTCAGTTGCTTTTAGAATTTTTCTAATTAGAGCCTTACTGCATCGATATTTAAAAAATATTGTAATTTAAAAATTAGACATTTATAAAAAAATCCCCAGTCACAGTGTTAAATTATTTAAAATTATCAAGAAATGTGATTTTTTATAATAAATATAATTATCTAAAGTTTTGAAATATTTATGTAAAGCTATAGAAAGGAACTTTATAAAACCTTGTATAAGGGCTTAGACAAAATTACGTAAATTGTGAGAGTTGAAATACTATTTTAACCTACATTTGAATCTTGTTAAAATTTGTGCAAATTTGTCAAAATTTCGATCCTGTGTAAATAAAAATGTAGGTTTATTCATTGAACTTTATATAGCTTTAGAAGGAAATGAAGGTTTTTAATCACAAAACAAAATTGAATTCATATTGCTGTATTAGGTGTTAGATTATAATGTTTATAAAAAAAAAAGCACAAATTTATTTGCAAAATAATATCAAGTTGGAAGTAAAATTACGTTTACAGAATAATTACCTAAAATCTGCATCAATAAAAAAAAAATCTTTGTCAAAAACATAAATATTAAATAAAATAAATTTCCAGAAGATATTTGTTTTTTAAAAATAACTGCAATAAAGAAAATGCTGAACTTAATTTCAAAATTCCTGGAGCGATTTGGCAGCTGAATGGTTAGCGCTCTTGCCGTCGGTTCAACAGTTTGGGGGTTCGAATCCCACCATAGTCAGGGATGTTTGTAGTGGTTCGGAATCCACTTTAAACTGTAGGTCTTGGTCTAATTGTACCTCATGTGCATAGAATGACCTTTGAGTGACAAACCGATTAAAAATTCCCGGAAGCAAAATTTTTATAGCGCAATAATAAGCCTGAAATTAATATAGGGATTATAAAGGAATAGTTAAAAACACAGCAATAACAAATTTATCGCAGAAATTGATGTGTGCAGTATAGACATCTTACAAGTGAGGTAATGTTACTAAATGAAAGGGATGAAAGCTTTAATTGTATGGATTTTTGTCACACAAGTATCAACCTTAAAAAATGTAAGCCGAGCTGGCAGCCGAATGGTTAGCGCTCTTGCCTTCGGTTCAACAGTTCGTGGGTTCGAATCCCACCTTGGGCATGGATGTTTGTAGTGGTTCGGAATCCACTTTAAACCGTAGGTCCCGGTCTAATTAGCCCTCATGTGCAAAAAAAAAAAAAAAAAAAATATGACCGTTGAGCGACAAACAAACCAACCAAACTTAAAAAATGTAAGTCTTTGCTAAGTTGCTAAGAGATACAAAACAAAAAGCATCAACGTGATATTTACCAAGTGTTATTAAGGAATTCAATTTCTCTGTATCCGCATACTTATAGTTGTAGACAGTAGTTTATCTTGTATTTGCATTCTCAGTCTTAATAGATTGGACCTTGCATCAGTTAACCTCACAAAATCAAATCTCAGTCTTAAAAGATATGTTCAAAAATCTGATGCCAATAAATATTTATATCATTTAAATTGGATTTGAATCCAGATCCATTAGATGAACAAATGACAGGTTAACTATGACATGGCAAGTTGCGTGTTTCATAGAGTTGCTGTAACAGGATAAGCTAAGATGTTTTCTTATGTCTTGCCAAAATCCTGATGTCTATAGACTTAAAAGTTTGTCTTTTGCCCGAGCCCTACCCCCTCCAAGAAAATGTTGACAACCCACATTAAAAATAATAAGATAATTACCTTAATGGGCATTCATTGTTAAATATAAGTCTCTCCAAAAGTTACATTTATTGCATTCCATTGAATTGAAAACAATTATAAGCCAGAGATAGCACACAATGCGTTAGGAGCAAATGAAGAAAGGAAAGGGTATTGGTGTCAGAACAAGCGACTACTATTAACCATTACAGCCTTATGTTTGTATAGTAATTTTAGATGGATAGGCATATGCTTGTTAACTCCAGGTTGACGCCAAGCACCTCTTTCCTTGGTTCACTGTCATGATGTTCAGGCCGAATGATTGGAGCTATTGTTTTCCGTTTAACAGTTCGTAGGTTTGGATATCACCTCGTGAATCGATGTAATAATTCGGAATCCTTTTCAGGTAATCAGTTATCAGTTGTGAAAACAGAACGATGAGGGACAAACCTTGTTTCTGTAAGTTAATGAATTTCATTATAATTCAGTCTTAAAAAATGGAAGTTTATGCATACCAAACATAAGCCTAAATGTTTCACGATTAAAAATAGAATAGAATTTACAGTGCTATGTATTCAAAAATAGGTTTTAACTTATAATCTGAAAGTGATTTAAAAGTATAAGGCACTATCTCTCGATGTCTCTTGTAAATGCTTTCTAAAATTCAGAAAATGTAATTCAGCCATAATTTATTACATTTGTTTGGTAGTCTATGCAAGAAATAAAAGACAGTGTCTTGCTATTAATGTAAAGTATGCGACCAATATACAAAAGCTGCTTTCACAATGATTATAATCTCATTTTTTTAATCTGGAAATTTCAATATTTTAATTCCGTCTTACCAAGTAAAAGCCTTAAAGTTCTTAGAAAATATTAATGCAAAAAATACTCTCTAGTCTCTTGCCTTCGGTTCAACAGTTCGTTGGTATGAATCCTACCTTGAGCATGGATGTTTGTAGTGGTTCAAAATCCACTTTATAAACGTAGGTTCCAGTATAGTTAGCCCTCGTGTGAAAAACCTAACTTTTGTGCGACAAACAAACCGAACAAAATACTCCCTAGTTACGATTTATGGTGACAGCCTGTCAATTTTGTGAACATGATATCAAAACCACAAATCAAGTTTAATGCACGATGTATAGTCTCACTTCAAAAACAATACAAATCGTATTTTGCTGTACAAGTGTTAAATGTTTATCAAATCACATTATCTGAACTCAAAGGGAAATTAATAAACACCTCTTTTTGTGAATAGATTTTTTAATAAACCTAAGTGATGAACTAAACTATACCCAATAACCACTTGGTGTAAGATGCGAGTCCTCCTTACAACCATACACTAAATGTTTTGTAAACATTTAGTATATAGTTGTAAGGAGTAATTGTGTATGTCTAGATTGCTGTTTGTGTAAAGTAGAATTTGAAGTAGAGAACATTAGAGAGCACCGATATCAAAATCATCATTTACAGTGATTAAAATATAAGTTCCCGTTTCTTAACGTATCTTTAAATGTATCTCAAACCACGACTATTGCCCACTTGTATCTCTTAACTCAGTAATATTTTAATAAAAAGTTTGGAAAAATCATTGATCTTTTATCTCGACTACTTTTAGACAATCTAGCAACTGAATGGTATCTAGAACTTATAGCTCTTGGGTTCGTCTCCCATCCGATGATGTAGACGTCTAGTCATTTGAAATCCACTTAAAATTATAGGCCCCTATTCAATTAGTTTGCGCAAACTGACAAACTTGTCTATGATCTTTTATTGTTACAGTTAAATTTCATTGATTTCATTTATGCAAAATATTGAATATACTACGATTTTGAATGAAATTTAATGAAACAAATTAATCAGACTATCTTTAATGTTTAATATTACTGACATGATTTTAAACACTGGTTTAAGTTAATAGGAAATTCACTACATAAAAATATAAAAACAATATATAGTTTATATAAAAAGCATTTGAAAATGAAATTAAAGCATCTTCTAACTGAGGTGTACCTCATAGGAGAGTGCAATATGTTTAAATGCTAGAAAAGATTATAAAAATATTTTAATTTCATTTTTTTTCTTGTTGTTGCTAAGAATAGTTAAATCATGCCATGAGTTTTGTGGTTCAAGGTCCAGAATGGACTAGCTGCACGATGCCATGAGTAGTTACTAAAATTAGCAAAAGCAGTGGCGTAACGAGTACAATTGGCGCCGGGTACCATACCAATTTTGGCACCCAATCTCAAAAAATAGTAATATAATATATAGAATAAACATGTAATAAGGATATAAGGCAAACAACAGCAAAGTACCTATTTTACAATGATCTTAAATATATATAATTTTAAAAGCACAAATTGTACTTTTAAATTTGAGGTAAAAAATCTAGTAAAAACTCTTAACTAGAATATGATACGGAAATGCAAATAAAACTTACGAAAATTTAGAATTAGCCAAATATTGTTTTAGAAAATCACATTTTTCTGGAATTCAATGGTATTAACCATTTGTTTCGAGACAGAGTGCAAATTTGATAAATCCAAATGTAAAAAATCTGGCAAAATATAATTTTAATTATTATAACAGTCTAATGTATGGAAATAAGTAAATTTAAATGAAATATAAATATATTTTTTATAGTTTTAAATAATTTGCTTTGACATGGAAATGTTTTTATAAATTCTTATAATCTAAATTGTTCCCTTTTTCCAGATATTTTAATTAACAAAAAGATAATAAACGTTAGTTATAAGAACTAGTTATTACACACATACACGCACGCACGCACGCAGTATTGTTTAAATATAAAATTATTTACTGAAATGAGAATCTAGACTTTAATTTACTTTTAGTAAATCAAAATGTAATCATTTTGTGTTTTTTAATACTTATGTATATATATATATATATATATATATATATATATATATATATATATATATATATATATATATATATATATATATACTGTTATCTATTGTATCGGTTTTATAATATCTATATACTGAAATGAACGTACAAATAAATCACAATTATTTAAATTCTTAAACTGAGAGATTTTTGTAATGTTTTATTTTTAGTCATCATGATGTTTTTCAAACTTTTCTTGATGAATTATTTAATATAGCTTAAAAATACTTATTCTTTTAAATTAAAATTTCATTTTTCTACAAAGTAGTCGGAATTTATGACATTTTCCATTACGTTTTGGGAATTATACATATATTTCATATATATATACAGGATTATCCATATATTTATCACATTTACCGAGTTTAGTGGGAATTATGTATAATCATTGGTTATTATACATAAGTGCCGGATCACTTACTTTTACCGTAACACTATCTTATGATTTTACTCTGAGAACATATTTCTCTCTGAAAATTTTCAATTTATTTTTAATATGTTCAACAAGACTTTCTTATGACTTCAAAATATATTTCTTAATTAAAATATGAGCTAATTCATATTATTATTCTGTAAATCATTTTATAACATTCAAACATATTACTAATCTGTAGCTTTTTACAAAGCATAATAATTTTGCCTTATTTCATTATATTCCTTTAAAATGATTTTTAAGCTAAACATGCTTTCATTATATAAACTGAAATATGAAGTTAGGTAAAGATTAATTATCAAGAAAAATTTTATGTGTAAATATAAAAATATTTAATACATTTGATATTTTAATTTTCCAAAAAAGAATTTTTCAACATAATGTATTAATATAAAGGCAACAAAATTCCAAGTCAAATAAAAAAAAATTTCGAAAATCTTTAAATTGTAAAATCTTAATTTCAAATAAATAATTTTAAATAAGTAATTTGATTTTAAATTTCAAAACTATACATTGCATGTTTGTTAATAAATATTCGTAATGGCTAAAAAATGTGCTAAATAAGAAAAATGTAAAGAATAAGTTATAGACAGAAAATAAAATTTACTCAAAGGTCAACATTTCCAACGAAGTAACACTAAAGACGAAAATTTGTGAGTGTGAAATAATGATATTCTAACCGGGTAAATAGTTAAAATAAAAGGAAATTATGAAAGAATTTTTTCCTAACATTGGAGGTAATTACTTTTCTGTTTACAGCTTTGTATCGTATTTCGATTCCAGGAGTTCAATTCTCTTGATTGCAATTGAAATGCTACATTGAAAAAAAATTATCTTCAGTTGGGGGTCAGTCTGTTGCTAATCACAAACATTTTCGGACAAAGAGGACCGCTAATGAGAAGTACATTTCAACCCGAATTTTTTCATGAGTATAACGCGACAGTAGACTAATAGGTTACAACAAAGCTTGAGGTGAATACAGAGCTTCTCTTTTCTCTGGGGCGATGTACAAGAATTTCTCCCAGAAGTTTTAAGTCCCAATAACATCTTTCAGTTACTCTTTATACTCCTTATTTTTCTGATACATTTAATTATTTTTTGTAAATGAAATGGATATAAAAATCATTATTTTCAAGTAATGATTCTTTTAAGCAAAAGAATAAACTCTGAGATACAGTTTATTTACTTGACAAAATACTTGGCACTATTATTCCATTATCATATAATTGTTTTCTATTCAAAATTTAAGTGATTAGAATATGGCATAATTTATATATTTATAATAATAATTGTAATTATAAAAGTAAAAATTATTAAGAATTGAGAAATGGTATATATTACACGCATCCATTCATTTCATTTGAAATGAATTTTTTGCAGATTTTATAACTTTCTCATTAATTATTAAAAAATGCAAATTTTTAGAACCTTTAATGAAATATTTTCACTTGTGTTTTAATTACAGTTTGGCAAGTTTTTATTAATAATATTTCAGTTTTATAAAATTTCCTTTTGAGAATGTTATTTTTTAATTTTATTTTAGTCAAAATGAGATTAAAATTTCCGATTTTTATTTATAAGAAAAAATATTGTTAATAAAATAAAATGTGTGCTTTATAATAACTCTAAAAGATGAATATCAAGTCATATAATATTTTAGAATATCAAAATTTCTAAAAAATTGTTTTCAATTCCTAAAAGAGAAATAACATGCAAGTTCCTAAAGATGTATTTGTCAATTGATGCAGTATTCATTAGATAGCTTTTTTTTTCTTTTACTTTTGACTAGGAAAGATTTATTTGCCTAATCAAAGTTACAGTTTTTCATAGGTATGCAACTTGATTTAGACATCTTGTATAAAATTAGAATTCTAAAGAACATGGTGAATCTTGCTGCATTCACTAAGCCAAATCGGTTACAGATTAGATCATGAGCTTACCTATTTGGAATCTCCCAAAATTATTGATTCGTAAATCAACAGATATAAATAGCATCAACACATATTATTTGGTAAATAAATTGAAATTAAAAGATTTATCACATTTCCATCATTACATGTACAAGAATTACTATACAAATAATGATAAAACATCTCAAATCTTAAGCAAAGTAAAAAAAAAAAAAGATAATGGAAAACGCGATTAAAAGAACTCACTTTTTATTACGAACTAAACTATACTAACTTATTAATATGGAAATATAAAGATAGAAACACACACAGTTTCATTTATGGCAAGCTCTTCAACTGGAGAAAATAATTATTAAATTTAAAATATATTTCTCCGAATAAAGCTGATATGTCAATTAAAAAAAAAAAAAAAAGAAATAAATTTTTTCTGTAAACAATTTTCGCAACTACTATTTGCCGCCCCTCTAAAAACGGTGCTAGACCCCCTTGCTCCCCCCTTCACTACGCCACTGAGCAAACTTTCATGCAAGTCTAAACAAACCACAGAAAACTTTTTAAGATATAAGGATTGCAGCATTGATTTAAATTTTTTTCATTTTTCTGTGCCCAAATAATATATTTTTGTATGTACATACACTCACGCACGTATATAGCGTGAAATGAATTGAATAGTAAAATTACCGTGGGTTGCCTTTTTATTATAAAGATTGCTGATTAAAGTTACTGGGGTTTCAGTTCGGTGATGATGCTTAGGATATGCATATATCGTTAACACATATTCCTTAGTTCATAATTTCCTCTACGATAATGCAAATAAAGCTATAACAGAATTAAATGAATAGGTCTTATTTGAACTCAGTTATAATGATTAAAAGATTTTTCTGCAAATAAAATAAATACACCATTGTCTACAGCTCTTTACTGAGTGCATATAAATTATTTTGCAATGAGACATACTTGTGATTATTTCAGTGAAACATATTTACATTCATAAATCTAACGAGTATGAAATATTAACATGTTAATTATCTAATCACATGACTATTTTGTCAGGAACACCTCCTTCCAAAATTTCCTATCAACACTGATTTGTTCATGAAATTAATTTACTTATTTGATTTCGTGTAATTATTTCCTACACAGCATTTTACTTTCTCTTCAAAAGTCAACCAACAGAAAGACTCGATAGCAAGAAAAGATTTTCTTCATACCCCATTACATGGATGGGACTTCTACATATGACACTAGGGTCTTATGAGGTAAGTACATATTGTAATCAAATACATATTCCTGTGTATTTGGTAAAACTTCTCTTTAGAAAAGTCTGAGTATTTCAATTCTGCACAACCATTGTCTTGTACACCGTTTTTCTGATTATTGTAAGCATATAAAATCAAAAAGGTTTAAAGCTCGAAGCTATGAAAGAAAATTGCGAGCTATTTTGACAAATCAATTTGTGTTGCAAGAATATTTTTTAACTTTTAAAATCATTCTTCAAAATTGATACAATTATAGATGTAAGTTAGAAATTATATTAAAAGACTAATTTTATGTTTCATTTAGCAAATTATTAAAGATTTTATTTTGTAAATCTGAATTAGTTTGCAATTGTAATTTTCTTGGGTACATTTTACTAGAGAAGCATAAAGCACAATGGTCTGCAGTAAATGTATGAAGTGTAATTCCCAAGTAAACCCAAGAAATATTACAACGCAGTTAAAAGAAATTTAATATCGATCAAAATCCAAGGTTATAAAATGCATGAGCTCATAATTAATAAAAGTTACTTTAAAATTGTAGGCTGTGCAAAAATATACCAGAATATCATGAAAAAGAATTAAAGTTTTATATATAGCAATCTAGTAGAACTCAAAAAAGTTATTAAAAATATTCTGAAATAAGATTAAACTTATATACAAAGCAAAAAGTCATTATTGTATCATATTTATTAAGAGATTGAGCTGCCATGTATAATGTACATATTTTATATTTCTTACATAAAATCTGCATTATAAGTATTGAACTGCCTATTAACTTATTGTATTCTAAGTATTCTTGAGTTTGTTAATGAAACAACAACAATCATTGTTTTTTGACTTACATCGTTTTTACATGTAAAATGCACATCAGAGCATGTAAAATTTTTGAAATTTTTCTGTAAAAACTATAATTATGTATCAAGACTATCACAAATGATTAAAAACGTGCATTTCTAATACATACAACATATTAATATTCTGTTAAAGACATTGTGCTGCTAACTATAAAAAGAGTTGAAGTAAACAGAGATTTAGTTGATCTAGTTTGTCTCTTTATATCAGTTTTGTACATGGGAACTAGTTGAATGAGTTTGCTTATACTAAGAGTAAAAATTTATCTCCATTACAAGAAATGAAAAAAAAATTCTCAAAACATTCTAATAAAGAATAGAGAAAAAAATTAATGATATTTTGATTGTCATTTCGTCATATCATTTACAACAGGAAGAAATAAATTTTAACAATAAACTCATAATATTTCAGGTGTTTGATATAGCTTTGAGACATATTTAGTTACTTATACTTGAAAAATCTTTTTCGTTAATTTTAGAGTTTGTAAAATAAGGTAAATATATTCCCTTAATGCATTTTTCTCTGACTGACATATAAAAACATAAATTTTTATTATTATAAATTTTAAATTTCCTTATACCGAAACATACGCAAAATGTTTTATTATGACAGACTTTAATTTTTATATAAACTTTTACTGAGATTCATTATGTTAGTTTATTTCTCTTCCAACAAAATTTTATGCAGGAAGTTCGTATATTCATGCAAAATCAAATGCAATAAGTGGATGCACCGAATAAAAGCTTAAAAAAAATATGTACTCTCTTTTAACTTAATGAAACTATTTTCAAATTTATTGTATAATCAAAAGTTGCAACATAATTTTCTATCATTAAATTTAACACAATTTGAGTTTTACATGCAACAAATACATGTTTTTCAAAGAACGTAGACGATTTATTTATTTTAATTGCATCACACGTCGAAATCTTAAATAAAAACGCCAGAAACTGTGAAGAAATAAATAAATTTCTATATTGTTATTAAAATACTCTTCAATTATTAAGTTATTATACCATAAAATATTTTAAGTAATTAAATAGTATTATTATAAAACTAAAAATAGTGATATTTAAAAATGAAGTAATTTTTAACAACCATATTACAAATAAATATTCTAATCAGTATGCAAGAAGATAAATTCTAGAAATTTTGAATAAATAAATTAAGGAATTTCATTTTACAGATCTTAAATGTGAATTACACAAATAAAACATTTTTATCCACCTAAACCTTATAATCCCAAAATTTCTAAGCGTATACTCTATTTTATGCATTTTGATAACTAATGTCCAGGGGTATTACAAAGAAAAAAATGTAAATGTCTTAATTTATAATTAACATAGATACTTTTAGCATAATAAATATATTAAAGGGAAAGAGAAATAAAAAACAAATGAAAGTGAGTACAGTTTCTACTTTTACACTTTTGACATTTTTAGGATTTTATGATCATGTTTTTATCGAATCTTTAAGTTATAAATAAATGTTAAGTACACTATATAGATAATATTTTATTATTGAAGTCTGATTTCATATGGAATTATTTTTTAGTGTTATCATTAATTTATACGAGATAAAAATTAAAACTTATGTATGCTTAGAGAAAGAATATTTTAATTAATGAAACAATAAGATCACGAACATATTTCTTTCTTCATGTTTGATCTCTTAATAAAGTGAAGAATTATTTATTTTATGAGTATTTAATACGTTCAAGGGTAGAAACGTATATATACTTATAAGGAATTATTCCAATCATCAACTTAATTTCCAGCAAATAACTATTAAATAATAATCAAATAGACAAAGAAAAAATTAATTTTTACTCACGAAAATATCCAAAGATATCCATACAAAAGGTATGCCGCTCTTAGTTATGTACCTAGTTCGGTTTATATGCAAACACTTGACGATTATTATCGAAAATAATTTTTTCCTTCAAGCTGTAAATTTTAAATTTATATATTTCTTTTTTCTAGTTAATGAAACAAAACTTTTCATTAAGGATGTCAATTAAGAAAATTGCGATTCTCTCAAGAGGCTTATATAAATTGATCGCACTAAAACACCATGGATTTACGGTGCTTTAAAGCAACTCATTTAAATATCAATGCTAAAACAGGAAAAACTTGAATTCCCTCCTGCATACTGATTATTCACGATGTTTTTCCAATATTCCCAATCTTATAGTATCTTAAAGTGGGTTATAAAACAGTGGATAAACTCAAGCATAAAACCACCACTTATATTTTAAGCTATCTTTAATAGATAAGATAGTTTTACGTTCAAGAGTCAGACACATAATTCAAGATGTCTTTGGGGAAGATATATATATATTTTGTTTCTTACTGTCTTAGACTACAGTCATTTGTATTTTACTACAATTTCCCAGTCATACTAAACATATATACATACTTGTATTTAATAAGATGTTATAGTAAAACTGGAAGCTTTAATACAACATTTATAATAATACAGATTTATATACGTATTATTGCAAATTATTAAAAAAAAACTTATAATTTTGAGACAATAAGTTAATAAAGCCTCTATTAATTAAATTGTACCTTTATTTTTCTAGAAATGGTTACTTAAAAGAAAAAATCAAAAACAAATTTTAATAAAACTCACTCAAATCTGGTTTTAAAAAATACATTAAAGAGCTTGATATATATATATATATATATATATATATATATATATATATATATATATATATATATATATATATATATATATATATATATATGCCTGCGAAGAATAAATGCTCTTAAATATTTGTCATGGCCTTCTGATACTTAGGATATTTTATTTCACAGTAACATTTATAAATTGATAACTAAATATTTAAGAATATGTATTAGTTTAAATATCTTCTTTAAATTAGTGTTATAAAGTAATCTATAGTAAAATGGAAATTTCCAAAATTAAAACTATTAAAATATATAGCAACCTACTAATGAGCTGATTTCTTACATCATTACAGTATGAAGAGTTTAGAGAAACTTACTATAAGATGGTCACGCAATTAGTATTTGCTTTGTTCATGGTGTTTATGCCCATATTATTACTGAATATGTTGATTGCAATGATGGGTAACACATACTGTGAAGTTATAACACAATCAGAGAAAGAATGGGTGAAGCAGGTAAATGTACATTTTTATTTACAGCTAAATTAATTAAAAATCAGAATAAAGACTACATAGTTTAATGCATTGAATTTTTATGTATGGAATTTTATAATTTATTCTTCATACAATAAGTCATAAGATTTGATCCAGAGATTTTTATATTACTTTATTCTTTTTACAATATTACATTCATCAGTTGAAAAGAAAAGTATCCTTTCCACAAATTAAAAAATGTATTACAGGATATATATTAGTCAAAACTCCTAACGTATGTATTAGAGATCAAAGTAACATTTGAAGTATATATTTTTTGATGAATATGAATAATACCAGGGATGTCCTGATATGTTTTGTTGGGTGTGAATATTTATATGGTAAGATTTCTATCAATTATTTTTCTCGCCTAATTAAAAAAAGCCAGGAAGAAAAAGTCAAGGCTGATTTTAGAATCGCTTCTTTTCTAAAAATGAGCATTACGCTAGCACTTTTATTTTAAAGATTAAATAAGGAATTGTATTTGATCCTCAAGAGCTTGAAAATATATAGATAAAAAAACTGTTCGTCTGCCAATATTTCAAAATATTATTTTGCATTATATTTTATATAGTCATGCGCTTCTTAATTAATTCTCCTAAACATCATTTAAAAAAACATTTTTTTTTTCAAAAACCAGTTCCTGATGGAATAGTTTCCAAAAGTTATCCTAATGCCATTTGAATCATCAAAGTTGTATCATTATCAGTAACTGCACATTATACTTTTCCTTCTGACTTACAAAATAAGTTTCATTTTTTCTTTACTATGATGTTTTGAACGGATTACATCTGTTGCGTCTCAATACAAGTGACTGTTATAGAAAAAAAACTTACTGTCAAAACAGGATATTTTTTAATATTTTTATATGATAACTACTACTGACTGTATTGATTTAATGAAAAGTCTTAAATTTTAGCCCTTGGTTTGAGCTAAAGACTTGTCAAGTGTAAGAATTGAAAAAAATGCCTTAATTTTGAGCTGTATACAAAATTGCTTTTGGTATTTTTAAGTATTTCTATGAATTATATTTGTTTTAAATAACATTTGCATATCGAAATAATTTATTTTACTCTTTTAGTACATTTTTCACTTTTCATCATTACCTGTAAAAATTTATAACATAAGTTACATTAAATTGGAAAACAATATATGATTTAAAAAATAATAAAAGAAAAAATATTTGAATTTGAAAATTTTAGGCCGAATTATTTTTTATGAACTTCAAAATTAGATGGGGAAAACTCCAGAAATCAAAAGTAATATTTTGTTGAAATAATTTAAACTTACTTTATAACGTATATTTCTTAGGATTCTAAAATAATCCCAGAAATTCAATATAATATGGCTCCTGCATACTGATCACGGCGTAAATTCTTATTTACGTACAATACGAATATATATATATATATATATATATATCCTAAGAAATATACACTTGATTTCTGGCGTTTTCCCCATCTAATTTTTATTTTCTCTTATATATTTACTTCACATCTACTCTTTGATTTATTAATAAAAAATATTTCACTTTACTAATCAAGATAAACCTGCAGTGATATATATATATATCCCAACATTAAAAATACATCACCAAGAAGAAAAATGGCCAGAAAATTACGTACATTTCAGGGTAGACACACCTTATTACAGAATATGCAAATGATGTAAATTGATGTAAATTACACAGATCTCCAGGGTACAGAGGAACCGGCAGAGTGGGCATTATTCGCTCCGTTATTTCTGCTTGGAAATTAATCGTTGAAAGTTTGTTTTGGTCGCAAAGGAAGCCTGTTATTACAAAGAATGCCAGATCATCGTCGACAGAGTCAGTTCCAGCAGATAGAGGAGTTTACGAGGGCCATGGTGATCGGACTGAGAAGGGCAGGTTGGCCCCTTCGGGAAATGGCAACTGTAAAATACCTGGACGTATCTAAAGTGCATCAGTTGTGAAACATTCGTGGAATGCCGGTGCAGCCAGAATGACATCAGCACTCATGGATTGATGCGTCCGACGGGAGGTGGTTACGGCCTCGAAAAGCAAATCAAATGAAATTCTATATGTGCAAGACATATGGGATTCTCCTATATTGAGCAGAAGCATTTATAGTCGATTGGTTGTAGTGGTTTGCGCTAATGGCGTCTTTAACAAGACTGCCATTGACCACACAGCATAGACGCCAATGTCAGGTATGGTGCCGGATTAGAGTGATGAGCATGACGGAATGGCACAAGATCGTCTTCTCAGTTGAGTTATGCTTTTTTTCTTCAATGAGTGTCGCCGCGTACGAGTGTAGCGTCGACAAGTAGACAGGTCTAATCGTACGGCAATTGTGAACCGCCCTACCGCGCGACATCGCAGCATCGTAGCTTGGTCCGCCTTTGCGCATGATTCATTGTCACCTCTAGTTCGTATTCACGGCACTATGACTGCTAAATATTCGGAGGGTAATGCAACCGGTAACAATCCCCTAACTTCAAAGAGTACCTAATGCCTATAACAGCAGGATAACGTCCGACCCCACATTACTTGCATCAGCCAACATGCCTTGTAAGATGTAAAGTTACTTCCCAAGCTATCGTGCTTACCAGATCTTTCACCAATGGAGCATGTTTGGGATATGATTGGATGCCATTTGCAGACGTTGTCACTGCCTTCTTCAGAAGACGCACTTTGGCAAATGGGTGATAGGGTATGGAGAGTCATTCCTCAGGACGCCATCTGTACCCTCATCGACGTGTTTCTTGGTGTATCGCCGTCCACGATGGTTTTACAACCAACTGACCCAACCCTGTTCTCGATGTGTTATGCATATCATTTTGAAATACAGAAAACTTATTGTTCTTTGTAGTCTCTCTCTGTTTACCGAGTTTTGTCACTTTCTAGTGCGTTGTGTTTCAATGTCAGGTCAATATCACGCAGTATATATATATATATATACAGTGGTGGCCAAAAATGTGTACACTTTTGGAAATTTTATTTTTATATTTTTGTATGCTTATAGAAAGCGTTACGTTTCACAAAATGCAAACTTGTATAAATCATTTTAAAGAGGATTTATTACTGAACTCAATACAAAATACAAAATTCAATTATTTGCAATACAAAAAGTTAAACGATAATAGTTACCGATATACATTAGATAGTGATGATAGTAGTGAGTTATCAGCACTTAGTAGAGTACTCTTTATTTTTGATTACAGCTTCACAGCGTCGTTTCATTGAGCTGACAAGATTTTTAAGCTCTTCTTACGTTATTACATGACGCCAGGAAATAATTATAGCCTCATTTAGTTCTCTTTTATTAAATACCTTGCGCCAGAAAACTCAACCAACCCTTTTATTTGATGGGCGCCTCATTCGGACAAGAGTTTTCAAATGGTGCCACAAATTTTCGATAGGATTGAGGTCAGAACTGTTTCCTGGCCATGGCAACAATTTAATGCTCTTTGTACAAAACCACTCTTTCAATATTTTGGCCGTGTGGCAAGGAGCAGAATCCTGCTGAAAAATAAACGAAGCATTGTTGGGAAAGAGATCTCTGATGAAAGGTAAAAGTTTTGGTTCTAGAATAGTGTCAATGTATTTTCTGGCATTCAGTGTCCCATCGATGACATGAAGGCGACTAATACCATCTGCTGATATGCATGACCAAATCATAACACGACCTGGATTCTTCACAGTTGCTTGAATGCAGTCAGGATGTAGCTCCTCTCCTATTCTACGTCTTACATATTTTCGCCCATCACTACCGAATAACGATAGCTTAGTTTCATCACTCCATATAACTTGTGACCGCTGATCATCTGTCCAATTAGTGTTCCTTACCCCCCCCTGTAGTCTTTTCTTTTTCGTTGCTGAAAATTAATATAAGGCTTTTTTGTGGAATTCTACCTCTTAGTCCAACATCTGTTAATCTTCTCCTGATTGTTCTTGAACTGACAGAAACACCAGCATCATTCACATCACTTCTGATGGCCGCTGATGACATTTTTCTATCTTAGAGACATAGTCTTTTTATTATTCTGTCATTAGTAGATGTGGTGCACCTTTTTCGGTCTTTTCCTTCTTGGTTTTTTATTGAATTTGTCTCCTGATATCGTAAGCAAAACTTTCAGACTCCAGATGTAGTCACTGAACCACCCACCTGTATTGCAATTTCAGAGTAGAAAAGACCACTTTCTCGTAATACAATAATATTACATCTCTTTCTAGGTGTCCAATCTACTCTTTTATTTGATATCATTGCTTCTTGACTAAATATTAAAAATTTTTACAAAACTTCCTGCTTGTAATTGCAGTGTATAAGAAATAGGTTTGAAAACTTTTGTCTCCGAATGAGATGCCCATCAAATAAAAGGGAACTAATTGAGGCTATAATTTTTTCCTGGTATCATGTAAGAACGAAAGAAGAGCTTAAAACTCTTGTCAGCTTAATGAAACCTCGATGTGAAGCTGTAATAAAAAATAAAGGGTACTCTACTAAGTACAGATAACTCACTGCAATCATCACTATCTAATGTATATCGGTAACTATTATCGCTTAACTTTTATGTATTGCAAATAGTTGAATTTTGTGTTTTGTATTGAATTTAGTAATGAATTATCTTTAAAATGAATTATACAAGTTTGCCTTCTGTGAAATGTAACGCTTTCTATAAGCATACAAAGTTCAAAAACATAAAAATTTCCTAAAGTGTCCACAATTTTGGCCAATGCGATTTAATACAATTCAATACAATTTAATTATAAGTAGAAGTAATTCGATAATATTGGAATTATATTTCAGGACCCGTTACATTAAAGTACAATAAAAGGTTCAAAATCTATTACATTGCACAAAGAATATTTGACTGAAATTGTTATTATAATTTAGATTTTCCTTTATTACCCAATAGATATAGACATGGATTATTTTTCTTTAAAATATTATCACATCCGTTAAAATGTATAACTTATATTCCAAGTTAAAATTTTTCACATGTAGCAAATCGCTATATATTGTAAAGCAAATAATGAGATTGGAAAATATGAAGAAATCACGAATATCCTGTAGTATTATGGTTGTGGAAATACTAAATCTGTGATATTTTCTGTAAACATAAATCATAAAAAATGACTTCTGTTCACGAAATCAAATTTTTATTCATGATTGTGGATTAAAGTTTTAGTAATTTAATCGATGTCTTTAAGGATTAAATGCTTTTAGGATTAAAGATTATAAGATGTTAAAGGATGTGAAAGAATGTTTTTAAGGATTAAAATTTAAAGTTTTCTAGTGACTGTTATATAGCATAAAAAGAATAACTGCTGCTTAAGCTGAGATTTTGTAAGTCCGATTTTTCGAGGGAACTAGAGGAAAGTTAAATGAGAAATACTCTAGGTCATCACAACAAATCTTTTGCTTAATATATGCTGCTACATTATAAAGGACTAATACACTTGATTATACTTCGAATTATTCGAGGTATCATTCATAATGTAAATATTTTAGAAAAAATATTTACAGAAAACTATATCTCAATTAATTAAATACGCATATGCACACTTTCATGGCATATTGAGAGAGAAAACCGTATAACAAAAGACCTTTGTAAGAAATTATATATTTCAATAAAATAAATAAGCAGAAAATCCATGTATTTTAAAAGATTTTTATAAACAAACAACATAGCAGAGTTTTGAATAAAAAAGCTGCTTTTGTATTAGTGAGTTTTGCTTTCCTTTTACTCGAAAAATTAAACCGGTTTCAGAGGAAAGCAAATTCAAATTGTTTACTTAGATGAGAAAATAACAGTTGGTGAAAACCAAGAGAATGCACTTTTTTAAAATAGAAACTTTAAACTCAAAAGAGATCGAGTTAAACATAGTGTTGAACATTTATGTTTGTTTTTGGTGTGAAATAGTTTTATTGCATTATTCAAAATTTCTATTATAGAAAATTTTAGAGAAATTCTAAATTGCTGAAAACAATTTGAAATACTTTGAGCATAACATATTAGCGTGGTTACATTCCCAATTCAAGGACGAGGTTTTACCTTTGGGGCGAAGCTCCTGTGGCTATTACCACGTATATTCCATCGATAATTGTCCATATAGGAGCGAGCATATTTGCCTTATATTATTGGTTTCTGGGGATTAATTTAGAATAATTAAGAAAATAAATTTAGAATTAAAATCTTTATAATATAACAATTAGAAGTTTAAAATACTTGATACTACTGAGATATTTTAATGGGAGGAACGGAGAAAACCTGAATTTTTACTAGCAAGTACCGATACAGAACCGTAAGAGAAAAGAAAAGAAAAGCAATCTCTCTCTCCAGAGAGACTACTTTATTTTTCATTCAAAAATATTTACAAAGTCATGATTAGAAAGTCAGAGTGGGGTAATATATAGTTTCGTTACATTCTATCAAGTTTTGTTACAATTTCTTGGTTACATACTATATGAATTGCAATAACAATTTCTAGGTTACAATACATTGATACAATTTCATATTCCATTGACAATTTCTCGGTTATACAATTTACATTCTGTAACAGTTTCTGGTTATAAATTCAATTCTATATTTACATAATTACATTTATTATAATTCCATATATATTATTTATTTACATTATTTATTTATATCTTAAGTGTGAACACTTATCTAGAATGCACTGTATTATTAATAATATTTATTGAAATACACAGATTCATTTTATTTAATTTCATAAATTCAATGCATCAACCTAATTAGTAGGTGGTTAATTAGAAATTTTTATGATTGGTTTCTTAAAATGGCATGAGGCCTCCTTCTATTGGAAGGATTATTAATATTATAAATAGGTTGTGTATTAATTAGGGGGGGGTTTCGAATATGTGATAGATTCGAGAAGAGTTTACTTGCTTGTTCTTTGATATAAAGTCAATGATTTTAGTCAAATTGAATTCCTTAAATATTTTGTCATTCCTGAAATAGCTAGGTGCATCGGTTAATATTCTCACTATCTTGTTTTCAAACAGTTGTAGCCTGATGATATAACCTCTGTGCTGCATACCCCCAGACGGGAGAGGCGTAGGTGGCTATGGGGCGCATTAGTGCTTTGTATATCAGCAATTTGTTGTCAATACTTAATATCGACCTGCGATTCATTAAAGGGTATAATACTACCTGTATTTCTTTCTCTTTTTTCAGAATTTCCTCTATGTGAGGAATCCACGCGAGTCTTCTATCTAGGATAATTCCAAGATATTTAACTTTATTTTTCCACTTTATGTGGGTTTGTCAAAGAGTGTAATTTCTATTGCTTCTTTTCTTTTAACACCGAAAAGCATTACTACACATTTGTCTGTGTTGATTTTGACTTTCCAATTATTCAACCCTGTCTCAAGTGAAGGGGTAAAATGTCTGATATGCTCAGCTGCTGAATTATTATCCGGACTAGATGCCATTATGGCAGTATCACCCGCAAAAAAAAAAAAAAAAAAAAGCATCTTTCAATATTATTGTTTGCTCCAGTAACCCAGTTAGAATGAATGTGATTACCCCCCCCCAGTCACTGCCAGCGTCAAGCGATACTTCACGTGGCTGATATTACGGGAAGCGGCGTGAAGCTGTTAAAACACTGGGGCCCTAACAAATACTCATAAAAGAATAACCAAAAATTAATGTATAAACCTCCATAAAAGTAACTGAATTTGAAGAGTTATATAAGCTATTGTAAACACACTAAAAAGATATATATAGATATATATAATATTAAAACAGTGTTTGTATACTTCAAATGTGTTTTATATTTTTGTTATTATTGTTAATATGCAATTACATTCTGTGATATAATTTGTAAGTTTATATATTATTACAATGCTTATTGTTAAAAATTTTTCTTTTTTATATATATAACAGTGGGCAAATATAATAGTTGCTTTGGAGCGAGCGATTAACAGTAAGAATGCACGTGAGTTCATTCAACAATATTCCATTAAAATGCCCTCCACTGATAAAGATACAGAAATACATGGAGTCATTGTCATCAAAGAAAAGCTCAAATCGAAGGCAAAAGAAAAAAAACAAGCTTTATTGTTATGGAAAGTCAGTATGAAGGCATTATTTCTTAATTATTGCATTTTTAGATTATTCTGTGTTTCAAATTATGCTGATAAAATATATGCTTTATAGTAATTTTTAAAGTAAACAATAGTAGTCTGAAAAGCTATAGTAGTCTGTAAACAATAGTAGTCTGTTCAACAGTAGGTGCCGTATTCAGTTTCAAAGCTGTATTGTACTTCAGAAACTGAAAAGAATGTTTTATTTTACACTCACCTGAAAGGCACTGCATTACTTAAGTTTAATACGTCATTATAATTACAGAAATTTACTAATTAATTCTTTGAAAAAAATACAAAAGAAATAAACTAGAGAAAAAATGACAAACCTCAAAATGAGAAATATCAGAAGTTTGGTGAAATTCAACCTATTTTCGAATTTTATTAAACAGCATAAGAAAAATTATCAAAAATTTTAATTCCAATAAATATCTGGAAAAAAAATTACCAAAACAAGTGGAGAATTTTTCAAAACTCTTCCAAACAGTAGTAATGTAAGCAAGTTTTGTAAACATAAATATTTATTCTAAAATTTTTTTCATAAATAAGCTAACTTTTTGAAAGAAATATAAATTTATGAACTTTAAACTTTGATAAAATGGAAAACGTCTAAAAGGAAATGATTTCTATTAAAATAATAGTGATGTTTGGCAATTAGAAAACAGTAAATGACTATTCGAAATATAAGGACAAGAATTCTTGAAAAATTTGTTCTTAGAACATTCGCTCGTGACTTCTAAGATGTACGTACGTGACTTCTAAGAATTCATTGGCCAAATCTTGTAAAAGTGAAAATTATTCTTTCTACAAAATGAGGATTATCTGAACATGAACTTTTGAAAAAACCAATACATACAGAAATTAATTTAATATTATAATTGAATCTGGAATGTATTTGATTGAGTTTAAATGAATAAAACTCATCGTATTAACTCATTGATAGAAATTAAAATAATATAAGAAAAATTGTGTGCAAAGAACATTAAAAAAAGAAATTTAAAAAAATTCTGTCTTACAACACACACACACACCTTAAAAACAATAAAATATATATATATATAAATAAATAAATAAATAAAAACATTTGATGTCACATCCTTATTTTTTTATCCAATTTGTTTTTTTATGTGATGTCCAAATTTTTTTTTATTGTTTTTAAAGTGTGTGTGTGTGAGAGAGAGAGAGACTCTACGGGGGAAACTTTTTTTTTTCAATCTTAAATATTGGATATTTTTCAGGCTAAAATACTCCATTTTAATGAGCTATGTAATACCATTTTTTGGTTTAATGGATTAAGAATCAAAAATGTTTTTTCTTAATATTAAATTGATATTATTAATGATTTTCACAATTTTTAATAAAAGAGATAATTATTTTTTTTCTATGACTCTTTTTCAAAATATAAACACGATTTTCTCTATCTCTCTATAATATTCTTTACCTACTACATAATTATTAAAATAATGACAGCATTTAATCATCAATCATATAAATACTACGCATAAATAATGAAATTCTTGTTGAATCAACAAGTCCTTTGTTGATCAATATCAAAATATTTTAACGAGAAAAATTTAAGCGATTTTTAGTCTTAAGTTAAAATAGCTGTATAATCAATTGTCATATAGATTATATAGCTAGATATAGGATAGCTGTATATTCTATTGTCATATAGATTATAGAGCTAGATATAGATTATATAGGAGATCATAGTAGTAAATTTAAGCAAGTTTTAGTATAAAATAACTTCTACGCCTTAAAGTAAATCTTTAATATCAAGTAAAATGCACTTCAAGTGATCATAGATAGGAAATTTAAATGAGAAAAATTATAAAAAAAACGGGAACATATAAATACAGTGAAGCAATTAGTTTCTTTGTCACAAATTAATGAACCTAATTCTTACAATGGCTTTACAATAAGTGAAATATGTTCACAAAACATTCTTGTGAAATTGATTTTTTTGATGATTGTTTCTCTTTCCAATGCATCTTAAAAATGTAGGTTCTTGTCCAATTAGTTCTCGCGTGCAAAAAATTACATTTTTGAAAAACCAAACCAAATATTTCGCATGCACACATACATAGTAAAATATTTTGAGAAACAGGTAAAAATATATAGGCTCTTAGATTAGGTAAAATAGTAATTTAATTTCATTCTATATCATTTAGCCTTATTTTTTTCACAAGCAACATGTGTTAGCGTTCCTATCAAATGGAACTGGGCAAAGAAGGGGCTGTTTTATGTAAATATAAAACAAATTGAGAAGAAAGTCTTAGTACAAAATAAAATCAACAACAGATTACTCGGATCTGCATTATGCAAGCCACTGCTTATGAAAAGCTTCACGAGTTTGTTGTGTGTCGAGTAAAATAATCTTGTAAATGGCATCAAAAAATGATCCAATTTTAAATTTATATATTTCTGGTCCTTGAAGTTAGCAAGTGTCTTAAGTTTTATGGTATGTGTACTGCTCTCAGACTCATTAGCTGTAGAAGCTTGTATGAGTATTTATAATATACATTGTTAAAATTATATTCATTATTTTCTTCTTCTGTAAGTGATCTTGCTATGAGTCTGACAATCAATTGATTAAAAAAATTAAGATATCACGAAAACCAGAAAAACTATTATCCATTAATATTTATTTTGTTATAACAGAACGTAGCAATCAAGCACTTTCTTTTCACAAAATTATTTCTATGAATATCAAATATTGAAAAAGTAAATTCTTTTCATCTATTTCTATTGATAAGGCTTTACTACATGTTGTGTCGTCCCTTTTAATACAAAATATTATATATTAGGTTTTTTTTAATTGAAAAAATCTGTAAAACATTAAATGGAGATTTTGGTATGAAGTTGTACATCATTCGAAAGGGAATATATTGTTCTACCTAAATATATGTTTTGCTATTACTTAAATATATTTTCTTATTATTTACAGATGATTAAAACATGGAAAGTCAAGTTGAGAAGAATGAGTATTTTCGACACCTCTTTCTTTTTGCTTTTAATCAAGGTTCTAAGGGCGCAGAAGTAGCTTGCAATATTTGTCCTGTGTACGGAGTGGATTCTGTAGCTGAAAAAAACCACCCGTGATTGGTATGAAAAGTTTACTAAAGGAAATTTTGACCTCAAAGACTCACCTCGTTCTGGCCGTCCGGTTGAGTTAGATGAAGAGGGATTGATCCGCCTTTTACATGAAAATCCATGTCAAATAACAAGTTAACTGGCAGAGATAATGAATTGCTCCCACACTACTCTAGAAAAACATCTCCACTCGATGGCAAAAATCAGAAATGTGGAGCATGGATGCTTGACACACTTTAAGTGTCATCAACAAAAATCAACGAGCCATAATTTCTGCTAGTTTGCTTGCTCATTACCATGAAACTCATGAACACAAGGAATGATTTCTTCACCGAATCGCTACTGGTGATTAAAATTGGTCCCTTGATTAAAATCAAAAGGAAGGAGTTGTTGTAAAATGCTCATTTTTATCAACTTTGATATTCCATGTTAATGATCTATAAATAACAGGAAAATGTGTACCTTAGTAACAACGAAACATATATTTAGGTAAAACAGTGTATTATCTTTCATATGTTGTACAACTTCATACCAAAAGTATTTTACATCATATAGATTTTTATAATTTAAAAAAAAAAAAAAACGGTGGAAACAGTTGCCAGTGCAATAGTTTATTCACCAGTAGCTTTCACACGCCATTTATTCATCGTGTAAAATCGATGGGATTTTTAGACTGGTGTTATGCCCATTCTTGACGACATATAGCTGATTTGTATTACACAATCTTGAATATTGAATCACTCATCCGTACATAAATTTTCAGCTTAAAATACTTGTTAAGTGTAACTGCCTGCATGCTATAATCATTCTTATTGGTCGATAACGCACAAATAATATTCTTGGACTACGAAAGGAGAAAGTTTATGAACCTGCAGGTTGTTCTTAATCATCTTATGTATTCTTAAACCAACTTGATTTTTGAGTTTTCACAATTTTCTAAAATCTGAAGATTTCTGTAAATATGTGTTTTTAATTTAATGACCCGTCATACTACGCCTATTTTTTCTTACAAATTATGCTAATTTAGTGCAATTTGTAACACTTTGACTACTTTTATATTTTGAGAAATTATTTTGATTCAGGAAGTTTCTGAATCTGTTTCCATTGAGCCTATTGAGAAGAATAATGCAACAGATTGGATGACTTCAATATGCCCCTGTTTGATGCAATAAATGTTGAATATTTGTATTATAAACCAGTTAATATTGTTATTATGAATCATAATATTTAAAAGACATATACATACTTATATACATATATATTTATATATCTGTAAGTTTTGGTTACATTTGTAGGTATTTATTTATATCAAGCAACTATGCGTTATTATCAACCTTGTTTTGTCCTTTGGTGTGTTAGAAGGGTTTTCCTAAAAAAAAAAAAAAAAAAAAAAAAATTCATTACTCTGTTGAAATGAATTAACTCATCTTATGAAACAATGATGATATATTACCATGGATAAAATTAATCAAATTTTTTAATAGTTAATCTTTTTTTATAAAACAAAGATAGGCATTTGGTTGACTAAACCTTCCCCACAACAAATCCAGAAACTGCTACTCATTTGTCGTTACCCAATGGGCACCTGTGAACCAAAACATGGAGGGGAGCAGCATTACTCTTGCCACGCAACTATAAAGAAAAGGCATAGAAACACAGGGAGAAAGAAAACTCATGCCCAAACATGGATTCGAACCCGGCACCGACAGTCTAGGAGTCAGAAACACTAACCACTCAGCCATCAGTCGGCTTTAAAGTTAATCTAACTCACATTAAAACTAATATATTTTTAAATTAATGTTAAATCAAATTGTTTCAAAATTACTAATATATATATATATATATATATATATATATATATATATATATATATATATATATATATATATATATATATATATATATATATATATATATATATATATATATATATTTGTTAAAATATATTTAAATTTATTAATAAAAACTTATCTTTTTTCAGAAAGTTGGGAAAAGAACAATTCAAGAAATTCGGAAACTAGGCACTGCAGCGGAAGTACGTAGACGTTACAACTTATTTAGATCCAAGCAGCCTACCGCTCGCTTGCGTATGGGAAAAGTCGTGCAAGAGTGGAATCCTGCACCGCAACCTGTGTACTTAAATCCTAAGCCTCTGACAAACTTGAAAGCTGAAGCACCGAATGCTGGGTTCAATGACTTGCTTTCTCAAGTGACATCTGCTTCTGGAATTGATATTGAGAAGCCCACTGTCGAAAATAAGAATTCCAAAAATCCTCAACCAGTACTTAATGATTTACAAAATCATCAAAATATTTCCCTTAAAAATAATTATCTAATGCAACAGCCTGAAAATTTTAAAGAGAATTGTAATTGTACTCTTGTAAGTGAAGCAAAAACAAATTCAAATGCTGCATACCATGAAATTCCAAAACTTGGAAGTTTTCAAAAATCAGTGAGCTTTCCGGAAGATTCTATTAATATAAATAATGAAGACCAAAAACATGGAATATCAGTTAGTGTACAAACAAAAATAATTAGCACCAAAATAACAAAAGCTCACATTCCAAAAAAACTCATAGGATTCCACAAACGAAGTGAGAATGGCGACAGTTCATCTGAAAATGATGTGATAAGAGATGTGTGTGCTTTCTCTAAAGTTAAGAATCGGAATTTACTTAGTATTAAATGTAAATCCAGGCAAAAGAAGCGAAGAAAAAGAAATCAAGTCTCTTACATGGAAAATATTTCAGTGAAACAAGTTCCCTTTAATGTACCAATAACAATGGAAACTGAAATTTCCAACAATATGGACTCTTTAACTCATGCAACGTCAGAACAGTACCTTTTTGATCCTGATATAAATGACTAGACAAAATGTATAATGTAGCTGAAATTTTGTAAAATTAAGTTTAAAATTTTAGTAAAAAATAAACTAAAATCCGTGATCATACGCGTAGAAAATGGGATTAAAAATGTTTAGAAAAGCTAAAAGCTTCCAAATGATCTAACACATTTTTACTATTAAAAATGAAGTTTATTAAAAATAAATATTCCTCTGTATTTATAAGCACCTTCATGAAATATTGAGATCAAAATATCTTGCTGCGGAATATGAATATCTGGAAAAATTTTATTGAAGAAAAAATTTTTCTTGTAACTAATATGAAAAATGTAATTTTTAAGGCATTGTTGTTCAGAATTTAACTGTATGTGAATTCTTATAACTCTTACCTGAGATATTTCAGTTTTTTCTATCTAAAATTTGATTACTAATAAATGTTAAACATATGAATAATGAAATCAATAGAGAAAAATCATTTATAAATATATAACGAGCTTTGAATAAATCATTAGGGGAGTGACTACGTTTTTTTACTGTTAATCAATTTCCATGTTTCACTTTACTAGATTCAATAAATTATAAATGCAACAAATAGCTGATTTTAATTAGTAATTACAAATTAAATATGATTAGCTCTATTGTTAAACGTTTTATTTACATATAGGTCTTAAGAATAATAAAACAAAAGAGAATAACTTATATTCGTAATCTTATTTATATTTATCTTAATGCTTATTTATATAAGAACATTTAAAATTTATTTAGCACAAATTCTTAACATATCAACATATGTATAAAAAGTTTAACACTGCAAAAATGCATTAAAAAGGATAACAAAAAAAAATTTACTTCAAATTATTTTAATTTTCTATATATCAAAATTCTTTATTTATTGATACGATGTTAAGGATTAGATAAATTAATATATATATAGAAAATATCTATTGTTATCAAAATATGTGTGCACAGCTATATTACTAATAATAAAAACTAATTTGAAACTTCATTATTTTAAATTTTTATTTATCTGGCAACCTTGTATCATTTGTATTAAACACACCAATATAATACTGAATTCATCAAGATATTTAAAGATTAATAAAATTATATTTTTATTTTACTCACATAAAAAATTATTTTCTTGCGTTCTCTTTTTAATTTTATTTTCACATATAAAATTAATAAAAATATAATGTATTTAAAAAAATTTTAAAAGATTTGTTTGTGTATATTTCCATTTTATGTTAAAAGGGTTTGTTAATTTTCTTCAATTTAAGTTTACTAAAACTCTTTTCCAGAAATAGCGATTGAATAGAAAATAGGTTATGAAAAATAATATTTCAAAAATAAAATCGAAATTAGTTAATATTTTAACCTGGTGATATGAATAACAAAATGTATTGAGATATATTTTACTCTAAAAAAGAAACTGAGCAAAATACCATCAATCTCTCTTAATCTCTCCATTAATTTCACATTTACATCATCATTACATACCACACCATTATATACCAGTATTTAGTTACGTTAGAAGTATATGATTAGTCTTCCATGAGATCGAGTAGTTAGCATATGATCGATTTGAGTTCGACTCATAAAACTGCAGATCGATTCTGAATTTCTACCTAACGAATGTGAAAATTTCGTTAGAAATGCAGAATCGATCAACACTTCTGGTGGTTTTTCATCCACTCTCATTCTAGAACACTCAGAATAACTAGAATTAATAAAGAGTAGGTATTCATGAGATAATTGGTCCGGTGGTATGGTGATAAAAGTGACGCATCAAGAATTGCTAAAAAGTGAGACTTACCCTAAAGTGGGTAAATTCAGCATAACATGTCGGTACAGGTTCATCTAGATGACCCTTGTTGCGATAGAACTGCTGACATTTTCACGCACTTTAGAAAGACATTTGCTCAGCGTTTGATTGCATTGAATGCAGAGATTTTCGCGTCTAAAGTGACTCCTATCTGACCCACAAGGCCGAGAAAGCGTTCGTGATGTCACAGGGGGTCGTCTTTCATACCAAATGGTTTTATTTTAAGCAAAACTGGTGATGGTTTATTCATAACTGATTAATGTAAAATTACCATTTAGTTTGGTGGTTAAATTATTTTCAATAATTTTTTTAATTTAAAATTTTAGCACCCAGTTTTTTCTTTTAATTCCACTTATGTGTTTGGAATTATATTCAAAGCTTGATAACAAGCAAGCAGCAAACTGATAAATATTGGAAATGTATCTTCTTTTAGGTTTTGATTTAATACACACCTTCATTTGCTCAAATATAAAATTTCTTCTGCCTTGTTCTCCAGAATTATTTTCTTTCATATAACTTCTCCATACTTTTGGAACTCTTTCATAATTCTTTTCGACAGATAGGGAAAGTGAATTCGTGATTTGTATAATATTTTCTATTTGGGCTCCAAAACACTAATTTACCATCACTCAAGAGAATATCAAATTTTGTCGATACTTGGGCAACGCTTTCAACAAAATTAGGGATAAAAAAATCAATGTTTATTTTAATACATTTTAAAAGAATGGGAGCAGATATAAAATTCCTAAGCAAAACGTGAACTTCACTTTCAGTTTTGTGTATTATAACATTATTTGAAAGAGAAACTTTTTCCAAGATTTTCATTAATTCTTCATATGAAATATTTTATCTGCGTCACATTAATTATTTTTTTATCTGCGTCATAAAATCCAATAAATCTTTTTCGGATAAAAGAAATAATGTTTTCAATGCTTATTCTTTTAACAACCTTTTTATTCTGTAAGATATGCTGAACAATCGGGAAGTATTATAAAAGCAGCTCCATCTTTTAATTTAAGATGATTTCGAGGTATTTTAATGACTTCCCTCCATTTTGTGATTATCTATCAAATCTAATAATTTGATCATCAGTGAAATATCCTTCACAAACAATTTGCTAAGGAAAAATATTTTCGTGGAACCATATGGTTTTATTTGCTTCTTTAGGAAATCTAAGGCTGCATACATATATATGAACCAATTTTATCATAACTTGGTTTTCAATAAGGAACACAACTACGGTCAGACATTTTGAAATTGGTTAAATTTCGAGCACATGTGGAAAATGACAAGTGTCGTGATTTCTAAGCTCACGCGGCCCCATACTGTCCTGACTTAAATCCATATGTACGATTACTTATAGGTTACATCAAAAACAGAATCCGTAGGATGCCTCTAATTCACTTTAGGACCTGAAATAGTCCGTCAGAAATGAGTTTGATGAGATGATTCCAACATCCAGGCGTTATGATAAAGTTTCAGAACCGCTATTTTTTAACATTATAGTTGAGAACGGCAGACGTTTCCAGTGTCCTATATATTAAATGTTATTTATATTTTTCTTTAAAAAAAATAAGTTTCATCCTCTCACATATTATCTTTTATAACATGATAACCGCGTTCTTTATATCATGATTTTTGGATTACGCTATACTTTTTCATTACCTATAGATATTTGTTAAAATATAAAATGTAATTTATATATAATAAAAAAAAATTTATCAAAAAATTTTAAACTAAGCCAGTTATAAAGTTTATACATTTTTTCACCAGGAAAAGAAGAAAAAAAATACGAATCTCCATATAATATAAAATATTAAAAATAGCTTAATCCTATTTTGAAATTTGCTTTAGTTGTTCAACGTAAGATTTCTTCCACAAGTGCGAAAAATAAAAAGAAATAGGAAATATAAATTCAATATTTTTCTTATATATTCTGCCGAGAATACTCAAATGTTTTAAATATTAAAAAAAGGAAACAATTTTTTGCCTATTTCGCTTACTTTAGGATATTCAATAAATCATTATTCTTGAGAGATTTTTAGCAAATATATTATAACTAGATTTTCACCATTATTAGTTTCAATGTAAAATAAAATAAGAGCATCTGAATAGAAAGCTCTACTTCTAAAATACGAGTTTTATTCATTTGTAACTGATTACACCTATTAGCGTAATAATTCTGTCAAGTCGTTCTTTCACTCTTTCTCGGTTACTGGAAATCAATTTGAAAATCCCATTACCAAATTCAGATATTCTAACTGATATGCTTTATAAAATTTTTATTTTGTCTCTTCTAAAATGTAAATAATCGATACACAATAAACTAATAATAATAGAAATATATTTGTGACCCATAAATAACACTATGAGTTTAATGTGTTTATTTTAAATATTAATTAAAGCTAAAGAGTAGAGGTAAGTAAACTAGGGTTTTATTACTCATTGATATTTTAAGCTCATTTTTTGTAATATATGTCATCAGATAGGAAACTTCTTTCATTACAGAAAAAAAATGAAAAGAAATGTGTTTTTAAGAGTTTTTTTCCCACGGCTTACATTTCTGTAAGTAAAAACCTTCTTTTTACGCGGTTTATTCTATACTAGAATTCTATTTCCTTTTTTCAATGTGTTTAAGAGTACTTTATCGAGTAAAAAACATCACTAATTTTTTTTAAGACGAAATAATCATTAATGGCAAAGTAAGTACTCTTTCTCTTCTAAGTGGTTATTCATTTGCATTTTATGACCTTGTAGAACCTTATGATAAGGAATCTTCCGTGAATTGCGCCTTCTTATCAAATGTCGCGATGTTTTGTTTTTTTATTATATTTTTTATGCATTTTATACGATTTTCAGCCAAGAATTCTTACTCGTTATTATGAGTAGCTGTTATTTCAGTAAAATTAAACAAAAAAACTATTGATTAAAATCAATCTTGTTTTCCATTTGCTTCAAATCAGAAATATTACATTAAATAAAAGCATACACAACTATTTTTGTTATTATAATTTCTCTTTATTGAATGTATATTAAATATAATACACTTCAATATGTTTAGAAATGCTTCACAATTTTTTATTCTTACAACTTCAAGGAATGAATGTCAAGTAAATTATTGATGAAATTTGATTTTTTTAAAAATGTGTTATTGAGAGGAGACTCAATTTGCACTCAGAATTTGAAGAGTCCAGTTGAAATAATTTCTTAAGAATAATTGTGTTAGGGAATTTTGTAATTACGTTAATCCATGCAACAAAAATTTTAAAAATTTATCCATTTTGGTACTGGTGAAAATAATTTACGAAAAATTCATAAGATAATTTCT
Organism: Latrodectus elegans; assembly: GCA_030067965.1. Taxonomy (NCBI): domain Eukaryota; kingdom Metazoa; phylum Arthropoda; class Arachnida; order Araneae; family Theridiidae; genus Latrodectus; species Latrodectus elegans. The sequence goes on from CM057809.1 coordinate 84,972,856, forward strand.
TAAGAAAAAAGAACTATATAGAATATCCTCTCTATGTGGTTATTATTAACTTTACACTCGCTACTAAAACACACATTAAACATTCCAAGTAAATTACCGAATTTCTGAAGTTTATCTGAGTTGGAGAGCTTTCAATTCGTTGTGATGGTAGATAAAAATATGCAAGTATGTTATACTTAACATCAAATCATATTTTTGTTTCGAAAAATATCAATGACTGTGGTTTAAGAGAAACCTGTGCATTTAGCAGATATATATATATATATATATATATATATATATATATATATATATATATAGATAGATAGATTAATAGATAGACTGACAGATAAATGTTATTATATTACTTCTTCCTTCGTTTAGTTTTAATTATATTTTACGTTATATAACATAAATGGAATTTTTCTACGTTGTCAGAATTGCATCACTAAATGTTTTAACAGCAATATTTGATGTGCATGAGTAGGGTAAATTTGTCATTCTAGAACAGCGGCGCCACCGGCGGCACGGTCGAGTTTAGTTGAGTTGTTATCTCCTGTTATGGAGTTAAATGGACGACATTAGTGGTGACGTCATTCACTACTAAGTTTTTCCAAACAATCGTTGCTAATGTTGCCACAACATGGGAATTCCCGTAAGCAATATATTTTTGGGGATATCCCTAATAAGCTTTCTGCAAAACATTATCATGCAATATTAAGTTTTAAATAAGAAATAGCAATTTAAATATCTATCACTCAAAGAAATGGTGATTCAACGATAATTGGCGCTTAACAACGACTGCTTAGAAACTGTTGCTACGTTAGACGTCACACTAAGGCCCTTAACAACGACTGCTTTGAAACGGTTGCTAGGTTTTGACGTCACACTAAAGTGGTCCATTATTTTTTTCCTGCTGTTGAGTTTAGTTGATTTTTTTTTGCTGATGAGTTTAGTTGTTTCTTTTGCTAATGAGTTTAGTTGTCTTTTTCTGTTGCTGAGTTTTAATTTTGATTTCTTTGATAGGGTTGGGTTGTAATTCATCTTGCTGCTACTCTGAGCCGTTGGTTTCGCTTTCTTTAAAGACTTGAAGTGAAATGATTTGAGAGATTTTTACATTTAATATTCCTAAGCGTTTGGTGGCAACAGTGAAGTTTACATTTTAGAGATGAAACATTATGCATTGTCTGAAACATGAAATAAGTTTTAAATATTTTTAGAGTCAGTGCTGCCATCTAGTTCCAAAATTACAAACTTGATATAATTTAACAAAATTAGATAAAAGATAATAATAACGACGCGCGGATTATAGGATCAAACTCACAAAGTTGAAAAGTATTCGTGGATCAACGATTTATTTTCATGCTTTAACCGTTTATCCACGAATACTTGACTATCCTGTAGAATGAAGTGGTATTCAACCAGTCCCAATGTAATAAAAATTCCCCAGGAAGTCTATTAGCGGCGGCATACTTAATGAGTCTTATTTCAAAATGTGTGATTATCGTCTTAATTGTATTAAATAGAATATGGGAGTAACATTATCGAGATTCCAATTGTATTTAAGTGAAATACGTTACATTTTCGGAATGTATTTATTTTAAATAAACCTGAATCTTTTCTAACACGTGCATTCACTTCAGTTTCTTTCTCTATGAAAGTTGAGGAGTATTCTTACTGGATTCCTATTTGGTAGTGGAAATTTGTTTAAGAATAGTTGGCAACATGTCCACCGAAACAAAGTCAAACAGGTGTTACCTTGTGGAGGCCTTAAACAGTGTCGCTAGCACGTTTGTCGTACAAAATATTTTCTGTATCTTAGACTTATTTTTTTCTGAGAACTCAATTTATTCAAAATATTCTTAAAAATGCCAAATCCTTCAAAGAAATTTCGTTTTGATTTTTATACTGGTGATATTACTGAGACAACTTCATTTGTACCGTCAAAGTCCTATCCTAAAAACTTTTTTTCATCTGGATGATAGTGTATTTGCAGTAGTGAATTCTTTTAATGAATCAACTCGAGTGCATATACAAAATATATTGAAAATTCTACAGGATGTCTACTTCCAACTAAAAAAGGCATTTCCCTCACACTGAAGAGCTGGATGCATTGAGCGCACGTTTGAGATTATTTTTAAGTTCTAAAAAGAATAAAAATGGAGTCACAACCTTAATTGAAAATGATGTGTTTTGTCGAAACTTGGTGAAAAAGTGGTGTTGTTGTGCAACGAATCTACAAAAGAAAAGACAATTCTTTTCAATTTATGCCTAATTATACCCATCTAAACCAATGTCAGATTGATAAGTTTACAGATTCCAGTGAAGATATTGAAGTGATTATCAAAGAAAATATAATAAATTATACTTTACGTCATTTTGTGCACTTGGAAATTACGAAGATTCCTCTCCTTGACATGAGAAGTTTTAACGATGATCCAGACAATCAAAAAGGAATCGATGATCTAAAACTGGCTATGTGTGAATGCTTGAAAAAACACTTTTTAACAATAATATCTGACATTATTGATTGTACCGCAAGTAAAAGCAAACTAGTTTCTAACAGCAATCATGAATGCATGACTTTAACTTCACTGGATAAATATTCTTTGTACTTTCATGAGGCACTATATGCGATGAGATAGAAAGAAATCGCAACTCTGATTTTGTGAAATCTCACTTGAATTATCCTAATTTTAAGAGAATAGTAATTGATTTTGATTTCTTTAAATCTTTAGATGTTAAAAAAATGTTTGCAATTTTTGAAAAACTAATTTTGAATGAATAATATTCTTTTGTTTTGTATACCCTTATTTTGCAATAAATATTGATGTTCAAAATTTTTGTATTTATTTTTTTCATTAAATATTTAGCATAATTTAATACAATGATATTTCATTATAATGTATTTATCTTTTATGTTATTTTTTTAATAATCTAGTAAGCAAACATTTTATTTCAATTCAAATAAATTTATTTTGATCTGTTAATGCACATATTCAAAACATTTTCAAGATTTCTTATTTATGATAAAGCACCCATAACAATTTATAAAATTTCTTACAGAATAGTCTAAATTAATTTCCATCTATTAAAACACATGTACAATACATTTTTTCAAGTTTGTTCATTTATGATAAAGAACACATTACAGTCTACAAAAATGTTTACAATTTAATTTTTAATTTTAGAAATAAGGTTAAAAAAGATATAATTTTAATCAGTTTCTCTTAAGGAATGTCCAAAAGCAAGAGTAGAAATACCATCTTCATATATATGACGCTTTTCATCATTAAAGACAAAGCTAGTTTATTCTGTTTAATGGAAACTAACTCATGAGATTTAGATCTTATTAAATTCATTTCCGCAAATAAATTTTTCCTTTCAAATAAACATTGTTTGTAGTCTTCAAATGTTATTTTATTTTTAAGTGTTTAATTTTTAATTCCCTTTAGTCGCTTTTCTGATTTTTTTTTTCTCGTTCTGTAAGCATACATTTTAGATTTCAATCCTACGAATTCTGTCATTATTTCTCCTTTATTTTTTTCGTTTTTCATTTTCCCAATAACTTTTCTATTCACTAATGGTATATTATAAACATTATTAATATCATAATATAAAGAAATATTTTGTTTGACATCTGCATAGAAATCTGCGCATTTAATTTCGTAAATAAGAGTCCGCATCAGTATACATTAAGCGAATATTTTCTTTATATTTATTTTTCATTTCATCATAGTGAAAAGAGAATACAATAATTTTTTTTAAAATATCTAAAATAACCATTCCAACGCGAATGGGTTTAAAAAATTAACTTTATAATTTTTTTCATGTGTATCGCCATTCAATTTTCTGTATATATCGTTCGATGGCTAAAACTAGGTTTTGAAATTAATTTACGTGCTTGTTCTGCTGAAGTGCATAAACGCACGTCTATACGATTTCTTGTGGATTCTAAACATTTGCCAAATATGCAATTATTCATTAATTTATAAAATTTTTTATGGAATTCATTTCTCGCATTACTTCTCAAATTAGTATTTAAATCAATATAAGATCAAAGCCACGCTGATTGCTTAGATTGAAGTATGCGATTCATGCGAGTAAGTTTTAGTTCTAATTTTAAGTGTAATTTTAGCGTCTTATAATAAACTATATATTTTTGCTTTGGTTCTAATGTAGTTAAAAGTCGTTTTTCCTTACAATTCGGTGGCACTTTATTTTCAGGCGCTAGAGGGAAATCCGAGTGATCATCATGAAGATCATCTGGATAATCTACATCAACTTCAAATATGTATCCATATTCTGAGTCATCATCTATTTTCGTTGCATCGATATTCTGATCGGTTCGCCATTTAAAATTATGAAGAGGAAGTGCAATACTCATCGCCCATCCGTACAAATTGTTAGCATCAAGGTAAACTAGGTACTTTGATTCATTAAATGGATTATATGAAGACATATATTTATTATATGCTATGGAATACCTGTTTGCTCATTGACTTATTCCAACCCGAATACCTCTTTCAATAAACAAAATCATCTCATAATTAGTGAATAATTCTAATTCTATTTTAGTATGTAATAACATAGCGTCCCATGATAAGGCCGGCAATGTGTAATACCAGCAGGGATCCAATGAATAAGTTTCTAAACAGATGTTATGAAAGTTTTCGAAGAGGACTGCCTACAAAATTACATCTGTTTTTAATCACAGATCACAGTATTCGCCTATATATTTAATGTTAAATGCTTCAAAAACATTTAATGCATGTTGATAGCCATCTTCACTGATTTCTTCTTCGTTTAATTCGTTGTAGAATTTTTCTCTTGGTGGTAAATGTTTCTCATCACACTTTTTAAAATCGTCAAAAAAAACTTAGGGAAAAACTCCCTTCCTCAAAATTAAACTAATATTTTCTGAATCAAAATGTTTTTTCATGTGCCTGAATTGATTTTCATTAAGAATTTTTATTAGTTTTTCCAAACTTGCAGGCATAAACTTCATCGTATCGAGGAAGCGAATTTGAAATTTATTAGAAACATTTTTACAAAAAGAAATTAATTTATCTTCTGTGTTTGTAATTAAAAATATTTGTTTATTGTCATAATCTAATTCTTTAAAAAAAAAAATATGTGCTACGCGTAACCTGGTAAGCTGTGAAAGAAACGGGTAAAAATACCGGCATTTTCATTTATAAATTACAAAGGTTGCAGCATGCACCATTAAATTTTTGCGTAACATGGTTATGATCTTTAACTTTAAAATTAGTGAAAGTGTGAAAACGCGCTTACAAACGTAACAATTCTCCACCTTATCATATTCCATTTGATCAATTTCACTGAGATTTTGTAGTTGTTTAGGATTATTGTAAATCTTTTCTATTTCTAATGATTCTTTTTTTATCATGTCTAAAAATATTTTAGCTGCATTTTCTCTCCTGTATAGTATTGGATCTTTATAAAAGCCTCCGTCGTAACAAATATAAATACAAAAACTTATTGGTAAATGTCTTTGATAAGTATTTGAGAAAGAGGATTCGGGATTTGGATAACAAGTCTGTATTTTATGAGTAATGCACTCGAAGTCAGCACAAGAGACAAAGGGAATTTTAAAAAAATTTGGAAATTTTTGAATGAGAGATATTTACTTTCTTCAGATGGCATTTCTACTCTTGCTGGGGCATTTTCATCACACAACTCGTGATGACGACTCCAATCATTCTCTTTGGAAAAAGCTGCTGGCAACGCCTACATATAAATTTCTTATGTTCATTTTTTGAGTGTTGATGGCTTACAAGACGAGAAAGGTTCTTAATACAGCAGTAATGGCCACAATTGCTCTCATTTGCTATGTAGAGCAAGTCAACATGTTGACTTTGTATTGAATCCGTTACACATATCGGAAATATATTTAAATCTTTTTCGTATGAATACACATTAATAGAAACATCATTTTTCTTACAAAATGTTCTGATGTCGGATAGGGGTATAGGCCAAGATATACCCTCGAAATTCAAACGGTTTTTAAAATGTTTATAGTTTTGAACTCTGTCTACTGCACATTCAACGGGGAAGGTGGCCGAAAGAATAGCCCATTTGACGCAACAATTGTCGTTGTTTTTAACATTCACACCAGCATGTTTTGCTCTTATTTCTAAGGGCAAATCAACGTACGTTGATCCTTATAATGGAAAATATAAATTTTTCCGAATTTCCAGTTCCTTTACTTCGTTTAGGCTCCAACCGGAATCTTTCTCCTGAAAATCTACGCTTTCTTTCAGTATTTTCTCTTTCATTTCTTCGTAAGTGAAATAAACATCAGTTGCGGGCAGGATAATTTTATTTGGAGTCTTGAATACAACCTTCTTCGTCTGCTCACCGATTTCAATGTCTTTTTTGTATGAGCAATTTATTCTCAGACTAACTTTTAACCCATTTTGAATGATATTAAGTGTTTCATTTTTTTTTTCAGAACGATAAACTCTTCAATTCCGAAATTGCTGTCATCATTTTTCAAAATAAAGGTTTTACATCTTCTTTTGAAGGCACTTTCTTTCTTTTCTGGTTTTTCAAATGAACCTTCTCCGATTTTGGAAAGCATCTTCTTTTCAAAGCCAGATGTGTTGATTGCTGAAGTCGATGATGCAGGTGTACCGATATCAAAGAATTTCCGTCCTGCCACTGAATCATCAGAACTGGAAGCTTTTTTCTGCTGAATCTGATCATTCACTTTTGAGGTTGATGGTTGTTGATTCATTTGAAGTGTTGCATCATCAGAATTGGAACTCTCTGTGGCTCCTTAATTCGAATCACTTCTTATTTTCTTACTGCAGTTTTCAGTTTGTTCTAATTTTCGCTTACAGTTTACATTTTTCCGATGTCTAGACAAATCATCTAGTCGAGAAAATAATTTTTTATATTTATCACATGCCAATTTCTTTTCACTAATTTAAATGTTCATTTAAATCACTTTTCCTAGCGAAAATTTTATTGTATTAAAGTAGAATTAGAAGAAAAACATTTATAATATATTTAGGAAATTATCATTTTCAGTAACGAGTATACAATCTAACTATCAGTTGTGGACAGATGAGTAAGTGGAGAGATGTTCTTACACGACAGCAACACTTGAGGAGGGTGTTGCGTATACGGTCCCTTATATACGGTTTACCAAAATGTAGTACAATTTGTTATTTGTTGGGATGAAGTACAATGATCATTCAATCTCTCTGACACTCCCATTTATTTTTCTGTTCTATATCTAACTGATTCTTCAAAGTGAACATTATTCTCTCGTGTACGTTCCATAGAAATGTTCTTACTATTCAAATCGTGAATAATACTTTCCTTTCTTTCTGTGACGTTAATATATTTTAGTCTTTCAATTTACTTTTCTTGATGCTTGCTGATTCTAACGAGAAAGTAGAATGGTATGTTTTCATCTTATTGAAATGTCCATTTCATTCAAATCGTGAATAAGACTCACCTCCCCTTAGAAAGAGTTTGAAATCTATTATGTGAATCGTATTATAGCCTCTGAATAGTATTATTGAAACCAATTTTTCTTTTTTAGAAAAAAAAATGTGTTTGAAAGAAATGCTTATCAAATCTGTAATAGAACTGCCATTTCTTCCAGTGACTTTAATACATTGGATAATGTTCTTAGTACTTACCGGCATTTTTTTTGAGATACGTTGTTAATCCTTACTCTTTTGGGAACTGCGCAACCATACCAAATTGTGAATGAAGATGACAATTCCTGTAGTCACTTTGATATATTTCACCTGTGAATAGTACAACTGCTTCCGTTGTTTTGAAGGGGAAAAAAAGTTTAAAAGAAGTGCCAGTCTTTATCAAATCGGTGATGAATCCGATATTTCTTCTAATGACTTTGATGTATTCTATAACCTTCTTGTAACCTAGCAACATTTTTTAAAGGTGCTTTGTTAGTCCCCGCTCTTTTGTGAAGATCCCATGAGCTACAAGACATGAAATCAGTGAAGCATTACGCTCTTTCTTGAGTCATATTTTCTCATTCGCTATCGTTATTCTTTTTCCACGTCTAAATAATGTTTTTTCCCCTTGTGTTGAATTAAGGAAATAATCTTAGACATTAATACAATGTTGAAAGATTATTAGAATAAAAAATTGCTCTTTGTAGTTTTAGAATTAAAGTGTACAGCCTTCATATTATAAATCGTGATATGGGTAAAAAAAATCAATTAGCATCAAATTTGTATTATTTTGCATTGAAAAGTAATGAAATAATCTTCTATACGAATTTTTTCATGAGTAAATATTTGTGCGTATCATTTTAAAAGTAAGCATCATTTTATTTGTTCATAAGCATTTTATTATTTTTTAATACAAAAATAATTGACAATATTTATTATCAGTATTTATATAAACCATAGATTATTTTTTTAGCAAAAATCATAGGTTTATTATTTTCTTTTAACATTTTTCTATTTATAACATATTGTTCAGGGATGTTCATCTCCTTCACGGCTTTGAAAAATATCTCTTGTCCTGGAGGGTTCTTCTTATTTCTAAGCATATTATCTATTAGAAAAATTATATTTGTTTCAAGAATTACTGCTTTCTTGTACACAATTTCACCTTCAGGTTAAAATTGTACGTCCATACCTCTAACATAAATTTTATTTCTTTTAAATTTGCGTATTAAAGGTTTATGCAATGCTTATTGCTCCTTACTGTGGAGCCACTTTTTAATATCTTTCAATTTCATTTTACCACCTAAAGCTTTATAAATAGGATATGCACTTCCAAAGCTGCCAGGATGCTTAGGATTAGTATACACAAGTGATAATAATTTCTCTATTATAAAATGCAAAGACTGTTGTTTTGATAATTAGATTATAAATAAATATATCAATATTAAACTAAAAAATCTGGACTAGAAAGAAAATGTTTTGACTAAAGATCACAATAGTATTAAATGTAAAAAAGAAAAGATTCAAAGTAAGCTAGCGTTCGCAAGGTAAAACCTGTTGGACTTTATTTCGGTGGACATGTTGCCACCTATCCTTCAACAAATTTCCATTGCCAAATAGGAATCCAGTAAGAATACTCCTCAACTCTCATAGAGAAAGTAACTGAAGTGAATGCACGTGTTAGAAAAGAATCAGGTTTACTTGAAATAAATGCATTCCGAAAATGTAACGTATTTCACGTATATACAATGAGAATCACGATAAGGTTACTCCCATATTTTATTTAATACAACTAAGACGATAATCATTGTGAAATAAATGACTTATTAAGTATGCCGCCAGTGCCGCCGCTAATTGACTTTCTGGGGAGTTTTTATTACAGTGGGACTGGTTGAATACCCCTTCATTCTACAGGATGATCAAGTATTCGTGGGTCAACGGTTTAAAGCATAAAAAATAAATCATTGATTCACGAATACTTTTCGATCGATCCTATAATCCGCGCGTCGTTGTTATTATCTTTTATCGAATTTTGTTAAATAATATCAAGTTATAATTTTGGAACTAGATGACAGCACTGGCTCTAAAAATATTTAAAACTTATTTCATGTTTCAGACAATGCATAGTGCTGCCATCTCTAAAATGTAAACTTCACTGTTGCCACCAAACACATAGGAATTCTAAACATAAAAAATCTCCCAAATCAGTTCACTTCAAATCTTTTAAAGAAAGTGAAACCAACGGTTCAGTGTAGAAGCAAGATGAATTACAACTCAATTTTATCAAAGAAATCAAAACCAAAACTCATCAGCAGAAAGAAAACAACTCATCTCAACTAGCCGGTGCCGCCGCCGTTCTAGAACCGGTAAACTTACCCTACTTGCATGTTAATTCACTTACTTTTTGTCATGCGAAAACACTATATGGAATAAAATTTCATATTGTTTTTTAATTATCGCGTCATCACTGTTTCTGCAATTTTTCGTTTGAATTCAGAAATTAATTAATTGTTTTGTCATTGAATATATTTTTTTCAAGGAATCGATCTCTGTATAATGAAGTGTATATATATTATATATGTTACGGTAAAAGTGATTTATCGGTAATTATGTTTAATAACCGTTGATTATATATATACATAACCACCACTAAACACGGTAAATGAGATAAATTGTTTAATATTTATCACTTTTTTACCAGTAAATAAATATATATATATATATATATATATATATATATATATATATATATATATATATATATATATATATATATATATATATATATATATATATATATATATATAATGACCTATTCATAATTGGTGAATGTGATAAATTCCTATTATTTTGTAGAAAAATAATATTTTAATTCGAAAAAATAAATATTTTCAAGCAGTTCAGCATTTCTTTCTTAAGAATTTGAAAAGCATCATGATGGGTTAGAATAAAACTTACAATAATCTTTCAATTTAAAAATTTAAATGAGATAGTGGCTCTTTTGTAAGTTCATTTCAGTAGATATTTTAAGATAGATGTATTAGAGATAATAGCATACTTTATATATTTGGTGTAAAATGTATTGAAAAATAAAAAATAACTAAAATAAAAAAAAAAATCCTAGATTGTGTTTTATTTCAGTAAATATTTTTATCTAAATAAAATGAAATTTTAAATTAAGTATTAACAAGTATTTGTAGATAATTTCTACGTTTTTATAATTAAAAGTTTTGAAAAAGAAAACACGCACAATTTAGATCTTTAGAATTTATAAATAACACTTCCATGTCAAAACAAACTAAACTTATAATCCTGAAAAAGCATATATTTATATTTAGTCGTAAATTTACTTATTTAGGGGCATAGGTTATGTTACTTAGAATTACAGTTTTCTACATTTTTTATATTTGCACTTATCAAAGAAGCGCTCCCTTTGGCTAAGATACAGTTAACATCACTGACTTTCAAAAATAGGATTTTCTAACACAATCTCGAAGTGATATTGCTTGGTGTGAAAAATATTCAAGCAAAATTAATTTTTCTCCACATATTGTTAACAGATTTCTGATATACCATTATGAAAATTTTCCTTGTTTTGTTCCTAAAAGATAAATGTCTCCGTATTGAATTTCTAATATCACCTCTAATTATTTCATGGATCATTTCTAGCTCAGTCTGCATTTAGTAATCGTAATTTTAATGAGTCACCAAGAAAACATTATGTACCAGAAAAAAACTTACAATTTAAAACTTGCAACGTCCTTTTTGCTTACTACTCATAACTTTCTTTAGCACTTTTTTTTATATTTTCTTATTTGTTCTTACTTAGTTAAAATATCAGTCTGGTTAAAAACGATCACTTCACCATTCTCATTCTAAATCACAAAATTAATTGCAAGCAAGGAGCCATTTTTTTAGCAATAGGCCATTAATTTTCTTATTTGAATCATCTTTTATTTCGCAATTGATTACATGGGAAGTAATATTAATCTATTTCTATTAGACTGAATTTCTTCTTATTTAGAGAAACTTTTCTACAAAATAATAAGAATTTATCACATACCCCATTAGGAATTAAAGGTTATATATATTTAAAGATAAAAGTGTTAAATATTTACTAATTTACCACATTTACCGAATTTTATGGGGATTTCGAATAGTGACTGGTTATTATACATATTCACAGGATTAATTACTTTTACCGTAACATATATACCGTTTATAAGTGACTTTCTTGTAATTTAGAGATTGAGAAATTTTGCACATAATGTTCTCGCACACATTTTCTGTACATAAAATAACTAATGCCTCTTTATGTTATTAATGTTATTCTTTTATTATCATTATATTTTTCTTATTATATAGTTGTGTGTGTGTGTTATTATTGTTCGTTAATTTTAATTGATTCCTAAATTTTAACCGAATCTATTTCAAATGTATGATTCTCGAGCAAAATTGAACTTCCCCTAAGACAAACAAGAAATTGTTTTGAATTCACATCTCGGCAAAGTAACCTAAAATAAAACGTAGAGCTTTCTTCAGTAAATTGCATAGAAAAGGGTTTTACTTTTTAAAAATCAAGATGTCTTTAGTTCTTATTGTTGTCATTTAATTCAATAATATATACGAAAACTATGAGATGAAAACCCTAAACATATAAAATCCGGAACTTTAGCTCATAGTTTCAGTTACATTATTTTGTCAACGTTTGGTGAAATGGTATTCCAAATGAAATTGAAATACCAAATTATCAAACGGCATAGGCAGAAGAGCAAGATAAATGAAAAGATAGTGACATTTTTTACATCTATTCAGTTGTCTCAGATGGATATAATGTCTAATTGATTGACGAGTCCAATTTTTAATGGATCAAATTTCTTTTAAAAATAAGTCAAATGGCGCTGATGATATATAATATAATAGTCACAAATATAGTTTAATGATTATTTTTCTTGCCTTTATTTGTATTTAGTATTTATATAAAGTTTTTTTCTCTTTAAGTACCTTTTTATTTATGAGTTTGCTTTTTTTTTTTTTTTAAATTTTTCACCACAATTCAAAGATTACATTATTTTACAATAAGCCAAATAAAACTAGAAGTTTTCATTTTTTTCAGTGATACAAAAAATAAAATTTTTGTTGATACAATAAATAAATAAATAAAACGTGATTGTTTCATTATTTTTATAGACTTTTTAGCAGAAATAACTATTATTTAAAATGCATTTGAATGTTCTTTTTCGTACCTTACAATATGATGGCGTGTGCACTAAACGAGAAAAATGTCTTGTGAATTTCTTCTAAACTAGAAAACACGTCAAATTACGTCTTCTGTCACAAAATATTTTACCGTCCTTTTTTCACATCTGCAGCTGTTTTACTTCACCCTACCCACAAGCGGATAGTGTCACGGCAGTCCAGATGATTCTCTAGACAGCAGTGATAGGTTACAAAGCCTCCTTTTTTCCCCCCATTGACAGGATTCTCGCTTAAAATCGCAGACATCTGCGCTTACTACGTATCATTTTGCATCTGCTGTTATTTGTAAAAAACCGAAAAAATGTTCTTGTGGGAAACTAGTCGAAAAAATACTTCTAAAATCTCTTTTTATGAGTTTTTGGTCACCAATACTAATCTGAAATAATTATTGTTAAGCATTTCGTTTCTACTATCCATATTACAAAATAATAATTTCTTACTGTTCTAATATCAAAAAATCAAAACCTTATACCTATTACACAATAATATTAAATAAATGAGTAACAAAGATTGTTACAGGAGTTTCATAAAGAGATACACCACATAATGAACGCTGAGCATTAAACAATTCACAGAAAAAATACTTATATTTAAAAAATGTACTTCTCAAATTACAATGTATATTAATTTCATGTATAATTCTGTATTTTTAAAAAAATATTTTCCAGTGATAATGAAATTTAGACTATCCTCTTGCAATAAATGAACTTTCCTTTTGAAAAATGTAAAGATAATCTAAGCAACAAAAAAAAATGTCTTTTTTTCTTTAAAAATATCCACGGATTGTTTTTCATTACGTTTTAAGTTACTATGCTGAAATTCGATTTACATTTTGGGATGAAAACATTTGAGATTAATTCATTCTGATAAAAAAATTTTAGTATCGTTTTAAAAAATAAAAAAAAGCATGAGAAATTTGCTTATAATTTCTTTATAGGGTTCGATTTTACATACCTATAAGAAAAATTAGAATGCTTTAAATGTATTCAATATCTCTCTCAATAAATGTAAAAGAAATATTCCATACAAAATATTATAATATTTTGCAAGCATGTTTAGTGAACCAAATAAATTTGTATGTTTTCTCTAAAATTAATTAAACTTCTCACTTTTGAACACAGAAAAAAAAAAATTTCAAATTATATAATTTTTTTCTTCTTTAATGTGAAAACATATCTGTACATACAACTTTTTCTTTTCATTTTATACTATTATGGTTTCGGATGTACAACTTTTTTGTACAAATGTAATATTTTCTCTTCAATTTTAAATGCTGTATTCTGAATATTTTCTACCAATTCGGGTATATATTAGAAACACAATCTTAAATAAAACCCTTATTTGTTGAGTGACGAATTTTTGTTCACAACTTAATAGAAAATGATTTCAAGGAATGCAATGAAACTTATATCAGGATGTTGTTCTTTGCCTAACTTAAAATAAAAGCTGTGTTTTATTTCGAAATCTTGAATAGAGCATTTTTAATTATTTAAAAAGGTAATTAACATTATTTTTTAAAAATCAAAGGTTCTCTCTCGAAAACAGAGTTTACATTTCCCACTTGAACCCATGATCAGATAGTTTCACACACACATATATAAATAAAAGTCACAAATTTAAGATTAGCCACATAATGGCTCTGGTTTGCTTACTTTTCTCCAACAAATAACACAAGCAATAAAAAAAATCTAGTTTCTAAAATATACCATTCCAATTAAGCATTTAATTTAAAATATTTTACTTGCTATAAATAACATTTGATTTGTCTTTTATAAAACGACTTTATTAAGATATTAAATTAAGTTCGAACGAAGTTGTCTTCCTTTACAATAAAAACAGCTAAGTATATGTAGAAATCTTACAAAAAAGAGTAAAAAGAAATACGTAATAATCAAAATTTCAGCGCAAAATCTACATTTGTATACAGATGAAATAAATTAATTTTTATTTTTTCTGAACACACAAACAGTGTGTGTTTGTTTGTGATTAAAGTAAAAATATCATTAAATTAACTAAGTAATCCCATAAATGCACATATGTGAGCTCAATTTCTTATAAATAATATATATTGTGCTATCAAGTTTCAATATTTTCATTTTCCATAAAGTTGGTCTAGATTCATAAAACATATCTGTTGGTTTAACACTGCATTGTGAATAATCAAATCGGTGAATATTATTGCAATGCCTTATCTTTCCCAGTGTGTTACGAAGTGGGGGGGGGGCTTTTAGTAGAAAGTGAGCTGTATTTATGTATTTCAAGAGAGAAAGATTGTGCTGTAAGACGTGTATAATTCATAACGTGATATCTTCTGATAAGACTTTCTAAAAATATTGGTCCGTATTCACGGAGGGAAGAACCCAGAAAACTCATCCAACTCCTATTGTGTCCCCTTTGTTCAACTGCTCCAGGTTTTGAACTGTGGAGTCTAATGAGCACGGCTCTGTCACTTGGTCACAGTGAGCTCATTTCAATTAATTAATGTGATCCTCATCCTTTTGTTTCACTACAATAATTAAGCTTATTAACGTTTTTCTCACCTTTCCTATTCGGAAACAATCTTTTAAAACTAAGTCAACTAAAGCCAGATGTAACCAGCTTCACTTGACTCTAATAATAATCATACTCGTTTATGATATATGTATATAAATATACATATATATATATATATATATATATATATATATATATATATATATATATATATATATATATATATATATATATATTACCGTCTGTGAGTTACAAATCGTTATCAGAGTAAAAATGCAACCTTGCAAAATGAATTTGATTTGCTATTATAACACGTATCATGTCTGTTCACTTTAACTAGAGGAATATCAAAGCACAACAATCATGGTTGGAGATCATGTCCCATATAATGATACTTCCTCCAGATTCTTGCACAGTTCTTAAATTAAGATTAATTCTTAGTATCGTGAGGTTCTCGCTCTTCCATCGATACATAATTAGGCGTATCGTGATTCATCCGACCAAATTATCAGTTTCCAATCCTGATGTACTGTTACATCTTTCTCGATATCAGTGTAAACGAAGTTTTGTATTTCTTGCAAAAATAAGTAGTTTTCTCACTCGCACTTGATTATGTATTCTTATCCTTTGCAGTTTCTTGCGCGTTGAAATGAAATCTGTTTAAAGGAGACTTGGTTGATAATGTTTGTCACTTAAATCATACTGGAGTTCTTATTCTTCTGTAAAATTCATCAAAAACGACAGAAATCAATCACGCTCTTTGAAAACTATACTCGAACCGATCTTACGTCTTCTAGACAAAGACACACTATTGGTCTTACTTCTAATTTTTAATATGGCTGCTTTTATGGACTCAGTGAGATTTGCGGTCTTCAAAACCGAGACTCCTACTTAAAGATACAAACAATATATTCTTTTACAAATAGTGAAAGATCTGTCGTTTTCTATTTTGCTTCATTCATCATGAATTACCCTCTTATGTTTTACTTAGCCTTCTAACGACGTGTAAAAAACATAAAAAAAAATTTGTTTACTTCATCCCTAGGAAACATATAAATGAAAATCTATAAGGTTTCTATAATTCATTGGCAGTGCGTGTGTGGGTGGGGATGATTAATTATTTAAATCAATTATAATTCAAAAGGAAAATACGAATTAAAACGAAGCAAATTTAAAATTAAATGAACTTAATATTTTAGCAGACTGTAAAGTAACAAAAGATCTTATATCTATAGCGAAAGATCTTATATATTAAATTATAGAAGAATTGAATGCTATGAACTTAGATCAAGAGAGCAGCTAATTTTCTTTGTAGAGAAAATAAACCAAGAGCAAAATTAAAAAAGAAATCTTCAAATGATATTTCAAAAAACATTTTTTTAAAAAAAATCATTAGCATTAAAAAGTAATTCACAAATTTTTCAAGTTCGAGATAAGTGCATTTGACATGTTTAAAAAATAAAGAGAAAAGAATTATGTGAGAAGTTTCAGTATGGATTATAGTTAAAGAAAGTTGTTAAATAATTGTTATTAAAAATATTTTTAAATGAAAATAATTCCCAGCATCCGTAAAAAGCAAAATGTAGAAATAAATGGAAAACCAACCATAATTACTCAGAATTATTTCAAAACAAAATTGTTATATTGGCTTAATTTATGTTTGTTAAAATAGTGCTGCCATCTATTTATCAATTTATTGCTAAAAAGACTCACTGGTATGATTAACTGGATTTCATAATTAACTGTGTAAAAGTGACTGATTAAAATTGAAACTTAATATAAATTAATGTAGAATAATATAAATAAATATATACATATAAAATTGGAATATGCATTAAATAGAGGAAACTATTTATATTAAAATATATGGTATTTTAAGCTATGTTTTAATATTACTTGAAACAGTAAGAACAATTATGTTTATTTGAAATGAATACAGAAAAATTAAACAGCAAAGATTCAGTTTTCATTATTATTAAGATTAGTTTTAAGCAATTAAGAATTTATTAAGATTGTATGCAAAACATTTATTCTGTTCGTATTTAAACACACAAGTTTTAATTGTTTATAGGTCGTACCCCCCCCCCTGATCATGGTATCATGATCCCTTATAGGGGAAAGATGCATACGCTTATAAATAATGCTATAATCAACTTAAGAAACAAAGTGCAAAATTTTCATATTTAAAAAAAAAAAAATTCGAGAAATTTTTTTAAAAAAATGCATTAAAAGAAAGATTTATAAAAATTAATAGAAAAAAGTTTCTAAGGGAAAACTACTTAAATAAATTTATTGACAATATTCATGTAACATGTATTTTGAAATTTTATTTATGTCTTTTAATATCTCAAATTAATTTATAAGATATTCGAGTAAATTTAAGCTGATACTTCTTGACACATCCAAAGCTTTAAAATCAAATTATCAAATGAGACTCACAACATTTGCATTGCTTTCTAAAATAATTTTTTTTCAATTTTTATACTCTAAATGATTTATGCTCCAAGAATATTTTTACAAAAAATTTAGGTTGTCATTGTTGATTAGACGATTAATTTAAATGTAGAAAATGTTTTAAATTAAAATTAATTTTTCCCACTTGTTCTTTTTTTATTTTTTGCTAAAATATCATTAGGTAGATCATTGTTGTCTGCTTGGATACAGAAAATTGACATTAACTCCAAAAAAGCTTTTTTTAAGGCATTTAATTTGGTGAAATAGATGCATTTAGCATGGTTTCTTAAGTCATTTATGTTTATTGCTAAAGGATAGCCTATCAATCTTCATATTAAAATTCTTAAATCATCGCAAAAAATAGATTTTTTGACTAAAATAATAACGCATAAAAAGTGTAGGAGCTAAATAAAACCAGAGAATTTTGTAAAATTACTAAAGTCAGAACAAATTCACAAATTAATTGAAACGAAATAACAAATCATTGGACAATTCATTTTTAAAAATTTGCTCTCTTTGTAGTTTAAAATTTCATGAAGTGAAAAGAAAAAAAAAGACAGATAAAATGCACAAATTTATATCAAATTCATGAGATTATATTAAATCTTAAAAACATTAAAGAGTTGTTCAATTTAATATAGTTCTAAATAGTCATGTATAATATATCTGGTCAAAATTATTTAAGATCGAGTAATATTAGATTGAAATATTGGCAACATATACTAATAATTTTAAGTAATAATAAAATCATTGTTGATGAAACAATATTACAAGAAAATGGTGTTCTAAATTTTTGACGATTTTTGTGAAAAAACTCAGTCCTACTCAATGTGAGCTATAAGCCAACGAGCTTAAAGCTCTAAAACTGTTTCTGTCGCATTACTGCAATTGATGAAACACTCATCACAAATTTTTTTATTTTATCAATAAGTGTATTAATACATTAAAATTCTAAATATTCCGAATTTTATTGAAAACACAAAATACTTAATTTTTTTTTTCAATAAAAATTCTGAGAAATATTTATTAAACTAAAATAATGTAAGTCAATGTCCCCTAATACTTAATAAAGATTGAAATATTATATTTAAATCATTTTGCTCATTTCCAAACCAAAAAAGTAAGACTAAAAATTAAAAAAAAAAAAAACTGTATTTTGGCATAAAATTATTCAGAAAGAGGTATTGTGAATTTCTAATATGAAAACTTTAATACTTTATAAATAATTGACAAAATATTTTAAAAAATCATCTTAATGGAATAATAACAACAAAAAGATAGCTATTAGGTAAATTAATATGCAAGTGAATTATTATAAGTTAAAAAAAAAGTTGTTAAGGTATAAACACAATAAAAGTATTAAAATAAAACATAAAATAGTATAAATAATTAAATAGATATGTTTTATGCACATAAAATTTGTATAAAATAATATGCGATATATCTCAATTTGATTTCAGTTTGTCAGAAAATAAGTATTAAGTAAGTGTTAGTTAGTAATATTTCTAAATTAAGAAAAGATAGATGAATTAATTATAAACATTATTTTCTGACACAGTTATACAGAAATTTGTAAATATTTATTTCTTATAAAAAAGTTTTAAACACACTATATGTCAACTCACAAGTAATCGCTTATTTTTCCTGGTTAGATTTTTATAGTTTTAGTTCAATAGACATTTAAAAGTCCACAATGTGGCTCAGTATAATTTTTAATCAGAATATATGGTGAATGAAAAATAAGTAAAGACTAACAGTGGAGAAATTTGCGACAAAAAAATTCATGTATCATAACAGTACAACAAATCTACTTGTCTTATTTCATTAAGCAAGGATCTTTACCCCAAATAAAAGTATTAAATTCCTGTTTTTCTCACCCCTCCCTTCCACAAGAAAGCCAATAGAAGCTAAGCAAATAATAAAGGTCGTATTTCATCCTATTCAGTGGGAATATTTATTGTCTCCACGTGTTTTCATAAAGGAAGACAAAATTTTAAGAGAAAATTGATACAACAAAATATTGAGTAATATTCTTACAAAACCGTATTTAAATTTCTTTCCAAAAATTTTGAAACCTGAAGTTTACTACGGCTTTAACAATTTTTCACAATCCAATTTATAATCGTTTGAAAGGCTTTTAAGGTGATATATTTTCCCTTTACTGAATTTTCAAATAAATTTATTAAATTTTAAAAAAATAATTAAAGTGCACATTAATCTATAATTATAACTTTAATAATTTCTTATTTTTATTATACTAGGTGAAAGCAAACAAAGTATACATTAGTTCGTTTAAGACACACTTGTTTTGTAAAGTATCCTATAATCATTTAATTAAAATGGTTGATTAACTGAAGAGATGCTTCAATGGCTCACATTAAACTAAATCCCAAACTTTACACACACCATTATCCATAACAATTTACCTTCAAATTTATAATTATAAAAATATAATACCATTAAGTTTGAAAGATGACTTTAAAAGGAGATCGATAATTTATATTAATTTTTTTTTAGTGTTTAACAAATATAGTGAAATTATTTAGTAGAAAAACAGCGTTTTCCTAATGAAGACTTGGATTAGTACTCTTGAAATCAGATTAAATGATGTATGTAGATTATACTACTTTTAAGATGTATGAGAGAAAGATTATATATATGTATGTATGTATGTATGTATATATATATATATATATATATATATATATATATATATATATATATATATATATATATATATATATATATATATATATATTAATTACAGTAGCTTTCGTTATTGCTTCTATTTATTAATTAAAAATTAATTATTAATGCCTTGTTTTAAATTTTATACTATGTACTTCTTCTGTTTTGTGTATATTTATCCTCGTAAAGAAAAAAAAAGTGAATTTTGCAACTAATGATCCGAATGTTTAACGAATAAATAAATTACTAACAAACTCATATAATGAACAAAAAAAAAATCAATTTTTTTAGAACCCTCCTCATTTTTATAAGACTACTATCATTCACCAAATATTTCGAAATCCACTAAATATTGGAAATAATGACAGTCTAAATATTTTCGGTGTCTATTTGAAGTCTGTAATATAATGCATATTAAATAATAGAGATGCAGTATATAAAAAATAGTATATATTCTATTTTAAAATGAAAAAAAGGTTTGAAATTCAAAAAAATCAAAATGTTTTCAAATCGCTATATTTTGTTGTAGTTCTAGTCCTGTTCTTTCGTAAAAAGAATCATGAAGATTATTCAGTTCTGTTAAATTCGATACATACTTTAATAAAAACATTTTAAAAGTGGATAATATTCACAGGATAAATAGTTTTTAAGGATAAAATTACGCAATAAAAAGAAAGAAAAGGACTTCTGAAATGAAAATTTCACTATACAAAAGAAAATGTGAAGCTGATTTCGCTGATGAAGGTTACTTTTTTTTTTCCCCCAAACGCGCATGCGTGGAAGAAAGCGGTTCTTTTTACTACGCCAAGAATCTATGAAAAGATCGGGAAGTCTTGTAACAACTCTCTATTTTACTCCTCTGTATGTGCTAAAAATAAATAAATGTAAAGTTTGACAACAAATAAAAGCAAATTTTTGAAAATTCTTTGAACGAAGAATACAATTGCAATCCAGTTTGACTTTCACTGGCAGAAAATGTTGCACTACCGGTAATATTCCTCATAATTTTTATATATAAACCACATTTATTTAAAATAACATCATGTTTTCGGAAACTATCTTATGCAGGAATTATGTATTCATTAAGGCCCGTTTATATTACGAATTCTGTGTGATGTATGTGTGTGTGAATAAATTGTTTACTTAAACTTTCAAATTTATTTGAATACAGATTTCATGAATAGAATATTTAAAAATAGTTTGCTAATTGTTTAAAATTCAATTTACTATGCATTTACTTAACTATTTATTTAATTTAAATTTTAAAATTTTAGCTACTTTTCAAATATTTTTACTATTTTTCTTTTGAAGAGAGTAATAAAGTTTAAATGAAATCTGAGAAAAAAAATTATTTTGTTTATTTAAACAGAAAAATAAATGTGTTAATATTTCTTAAAACTTTTTTCATGCCTGATTTTTATCTGTTTAGATATTATTCTGTCATGTTTATAGTTTTCATACTCACTATTTAATCTAAGAATTTTTTTCAACATAAGATTGAAAAATACTTGCATGGTTTTCCTCCTTTATTTTCATTCTCATATGTAATACATGATGTTAATTTATGTATACTTAAATAACTAAAATTATTGTGTTGCATTTTTAAAGGTAATTTAATCTGTGTTAAAAATCGAAGAATTTTGATCATAAATCATTATTATCGAGCAAATAATGATAAAAGATTGTGTTAGATATATTATTGAAATATTAAGTTATTTTTTGCATTTTGATGTGTGTGGTTCGTATTAAAGTTTTTGATATTTATCATATTTCTGTAAAAGATAAAATATAAATATGAAAACAATAAATTAGGAGCAATTTTAAAGATATAGCTTATGGTTAGTAAGCTTTATTTGAAAAAATTCTCTCTTTTAAAAAGCAGAGTGAAGCTAGACCTCTTTAACCCCAGGACTAAATTGGATACAACTTTTCAGATTTTTGAAGAGGGACTTTCGCTTGCACTCAAAACAGTTTGATGGTAAGAGACCATCAATTTATTAGCAGTTAGTTAAACATACGCACGGCAATCCAAACAGAAATTCTGAAGGAAATTAAATACTTGCTAGTAATGAATAATGCATTTAACTCTGAAAGCTACAGTGGCTTGGTTGGTTAGGGCGTCATTCTCATCATCGGAAGATAGTAAGCTAATGGCGGCTAGGGCACATTAAAACTGGTCGTGGTCGCAATGTCCTCCAAATGAAATGATACATCTGGGAGTGACATGCCAAGTATTGGGAATCTACTGTTTGGTCCTTATTTCAAAATCATGTTGAATCTATTTGGCTGCTTCTATCTAACTGGTAAAGCTCATCTTAGGGATAGGTACCGGGAAGCATGCGAGTGCAACAACATTTAACTCTGCAATATGAATAGATAAAGCACACAGTTCCGCAAAATAATATTTGTTTCTACAAAAAAAAATGGATTGGTTAGAGTTATATTCAGAAAACAAAGATAAAATTAAGACATAACAAATGTAGCTTAATGATTGAGAAGTATGACAACGTTTTTGAAATTTTATATTCTATGTTATTGTGAATGGAAGAATATATATCCTTGCCGAATTAAAATTTATTTCATAATAACAGTTTAAAAAGGTACATTGTGATGTTATATATGAGGTATAATTGACGTTGCCCGAGATTTAGGCATCTTCTATACAACCGTTCTTCGGATCTAAAAATAATTTCCAGTTCCTTGAAAAGCATTTCAAACAAATGGGATGTGAAGTTGATCTCATAGGTAACGTTTAGTTTACAATGCAATTTCTACTAAACATAAGTACATTGTGTTACTGGCAAAAAATCTGATTCACAATGTTTTCTCAAGTAAGAAATTATTGTTTTCATAGGTAAGTAGATTAGCCGAAAATCTGTAAGAGAAACGATAGTAAAATGATGCGCAAACCATTTATATTTCCATCGATAATTATAGGCATGTATTAATGCTGTTCTTCTACTAATGCTTCTGTGCCATTCTTGAATCAAAACTTTCATTATATGGATGTTATTGCGAAAAAACTGTTATACATTATTATTCATTCACATAAAATATTGTCTACATCTGTACCTAGCACATTAATTCGATATAAATTTTGTTCGAAATTTAATAGAACTTATGAATAATTATGTGTTCATAATCGATACTATCTTCTAATAAAGAAGACAAGTTTCTCTGTTCTATGCAAGATGATTTCGGTAAATTTTCTCAATAGATTTTAATTAATGCTGGGCAAAACGTGCCATGGAAAAAACAGTGTTGTATCACCCTTCAAGATAAAAACAGTCTTCCCCGATTCTCCTGACATTTCCATACATTTTCTGAGAGCGTTCTTAGATTTATGGTTACGGTCAATAAATAACATTTTTATGTAACACAATACAGGTATTTTAAAAATCATTCAAAACTTTTTTCCACAACTTTTACATTTTACAGTATATATAAAAATGCCTATTAATATAATATCCTAATATTTCCAACAGCATTGTAATTCTTCTTAGAAGTCAATAATATATATTCTAAATGGAAAAAGATATACTTTTTATGGTGAGTAAATTTGGAAACATAAACTGCATAGTATACGAAAATGATTAATAAAAACAGGTATGTAAACGAATTTGTACACTTTAAAAACTTTCTGAAAGAATAATAAATAAAATAAAACAAATTTAAAATATGCATCGAGTGTAATTAAAAGTGTGTGTGTGTGTGTGTGTGTGCGTGCGTGTGTGTGTGTGTGTGTGTGTGTGTGTGCGTGCGTGTGTGTGTGTGTGTGTGTGTACACTCAAAAATTGTGAGACAGAAACAGATGAATTATAACTTAATTTAAAACTTTTAATAAGGATAATTTTTAAAATTAAGCATGTTTTGTCTAATATTAATTTAATAATTTTTAAAATTAAGCTAGTGTTGCAGTATATTAAATTAATTTTTCTTATAACTTATAAAATTAAGACAAATAGTTCAAACTCTGAATGGATCAAGGTTTATTTAATATTATTATCCTAAAAGAGAAGCACAATCTGATAATTGAAATCCTAATATTTTTTACATTTTTTTCTACATTAAATAGATAGATAAAAAAAAACTTTTTTAAATATTTATTCAGCTCAAGGCTCCAGTAACTCATGAAATGTTCGGCTTCTTCATAAGTATTTAGTGTTTCTTCGTCCATTTGAGATTTTTTTCTTTCTCAAAAACACTTTGTACCTATTGATTAACTAGAGCCGTCAGTTACGTAGGTAATAAATACTTCATAAATGTATATAACATATTAAAAATGTAGCTTTTAATGATAATTTACAAGAAATTTATTTAAATAAAAAATCTTAACTAAAATACTTATAGTAATCAGCATTTAAATAAAAAAAAAAGGTATGATAAAGGTATGGCAAAGGTTAAATAACTCTATTTATAGACGGAAGAATTACGCCTCTATGTTAGTATTTAAATTAAATTTTATTAATCAACACAAACTAAATTAAAATCTATGCATTTCCACTGACTTGTTGCAAGTAAGTCATCGACGTCTTGCTAGAAATTTTCTCTTTTTGAGTCAACAAACAGTATAGAGTCATTTTTAATTTCTATTTGATTGGAAAAGGATTTGTTCTACAAGAAATATGTAGTTGTGGGAAGAAAATAAATTAAAAAGATTGCCTGAGAATGTTGAAGAACTTCATTTCACAGCTTGTTGATTTTCTAAGCTACAATCCATGAAACATGTAGCTGAAAATTGTCTCATGTGATCTAAAATATACTTTATTCCCTATGAGTGACTATATTTTGCATAATTTCAATAATCAAAATCCATTTGCTAACAATTCTCATCTGAAATCCTCATTTCATATAGTTTTGGAAAAATTAATATTCTGTAGGACCATAACCTTTTTCGTATTAACACTTTTGGCGTATGAACCTTCATGCTTACCATGCAAATAGGTTAGCTATCATAATTGTATAATGTTTAATATATAACATATAGTATTTACTATACAAGTAATTATTCTACTCAAAAATAGACTTTTCTTCTTTCGAACTTGCAATGAAAAGCAAATTTCTCATCAGTGGTTTAGTTAATTCTACCAAAGTCAAGAGGCATTAATTTCTCAAGTTCTTTTACGTTCCTTATTTCTTTCGTGTGACTTGAAACGAAAGGAATTTTTGAAACGAAAGTAATAGTTTTCTACCTCTTATGGTTTCGTTTTCCACACAAAATGCGCAAATGATTTTTAATTTTTCATTATTCCAGTTAGTTGATTTATAAATTTTCAATATTATTCTTAATTGATGATTTAGTTTTAACTTGAAAGAAAAAAAATTCTTGGCGTAGTTATTTAGTACAAGACCTCATACGGTTTCCTTTGTTACGTTACTGCCAATGTTTTTAAATTTTCTTTATTACAATTTCGAAAAATGACCAGTATGCTTTTGTGGGAAGATTTCTCCAGGCCTAAATTTTCAATGTCTGAGTTGAATAACGATTCACCTATCTGTGGTCACTGCAAATGCATTTTTAATTGCAGCACTGTCTTCACTGACAGTAATGACCAAATTTGAATTCTTAAAAAATTTTCCAATAAAGTATTTTTATCTAGAATATATTTTTAATTATTAAATTTTAAAAATTTAACAAAAGTGCATAAAAAGAAAGTTATGTTATAACAAATATGAAAGCGTTTGACTACATTTAAAGTAGTGCAAATGATGTTAAAAATATACTAATATTTTTAGACTTTCAGTGCAAAGAAACAAGTTTCGAAATAACCCAGTATGTTTAGTAACTAAATATATATCAATTTAAAATCCCTAAAAAAAAAAGTATTTTATAAAATTTGTTCATGCTACTTTTTATTTCATTCTATTTTGGTACTATGATATAGTCGATTGAAAATGAAATTTAATATTGTTCATAAATTCAACATATAGTTTTTATTATGTGATTATAAATTTATTATCTCCAAATAGACTGACAAGTATTATTTTAGATAAATTATATGATAACATTTATTAAGATTTTCGCTACTGCATATATTAAAATTTCTGAGATCTGTAAGTGTGATACTATCTGTTTACTCTAATTGGGATGAAATAAAGTCTATAAATGAATGTAAACTTGAAGTTGGGCATAATTGTTGCAATATTACATAAATGAAGAATAAAAAATATGAATAAGAGAATATATATCTTAAAATTAATAAAAACTAAACGAATTTGTTTTGTTGTGTAAGTTTGTAACTAATATTATTTTATTTTATTTTTTTAGATGTTTAAGGATTCCCTCTAAACTTCCAATGTACTAGAGCACATTGTGGCACACATCTAATGTTATTTCCTACCTGGATATTGAAAATATTATAGTTGTTTCCAAATACGAGATATTAAGCAATGACTATATTCTCATGAGGATGATATTCTTCAGAGCAAAAAAGTGAAATATTATTATGTATTCATTGCGTTGAGAGTGAAAAACTTTTAAGCTCACTAATTTAATACAAATTAAAACAAAGAATGCATGCAGCAAGAGTGATGGATAGAAGAGAAGTAAATACAATCCCAAATCGTGGGATACTGAGAACGAAATACGTAGCTCATTGCGTTCATTGGACTGTGGAAGACTACCAAAGTATTTACCTTTCCACAGAATCATCAATGTGCAGCGATATTTTTCGAGTTCCAATGTTTCCAAGCTGCTTATTTTATTTATCACTCAGAATAGATGACGACAAGTATCTGATTAGCGTTAATCGACTTATAAAAAACCGTGCTGCTTTTCTTTCAAAATGTTCATCAGTAAATATTTGCTTAGTGATACAGGATACGTCTTGGGATATACCTCGAACTCAAAATATTCAAATGGAAAATGATGCTATATCCTCAACTGTAGCTTTTAAGCGAGAGAGAGATACTGCTTATTCTACAAAATCAAATCTTGAAGTAAAATGCACCATTACCATCAATACAGCTGATTCGTTATTTCCTTCTCAAGTCAATGATGCACATAAGAATATAAATAGCAAAGAATACGTGACCGTTATGTCTACCAAAGAGTTGAAAGAGAACTTGGATGTTCTATTAGAAGGAGAGAATGATTCTAAAGTAGTTCTTATTGCTGGAGAAGATAAATTCACTGTTCACAAAAGCATTCTTTGCTCACATTCCCCTATTTTTAAAGCAATGTTTGAGCATGAAACGTTAGAAAATTCTACAAAGGAAATAAAAATAATTGATATTTCCCCAGAAACCATTGGAGAAATGCTAAAGTTTATTTATTTTGGAACTACTAGTGATATGCCTGTTGAAATGGCAATGGACATTTACGTTGCGGCTGATAAATATGCTATTTTGAGCTTAAAGAAGAAATGTTTTGATGTTTTAGCAAAAAAATTGACAAAAAATGTACTTCTTGAGGTGTTCAAAATAGCTGATAGGCACTCTGATATGGAGCTAAAACAGGTAGCAACGCAATTTTTAGTAAATGAAGCTGATGACATAATACAAACAGAAGAATTTCTATTCTTTATAGAAAATGAACCAGATTTAACGAGAAATATTATTTTAAATTTAACAAAAAGGGTACCTAAATGATAAGTAATTGTAACAATGATTTTATTGTAATATTGCTTCTAAAATAATCATTTATAAAAGTGTTATTCAAACATTTAATATCAAATACAAAGAATGCAAAAGTGAAATTCATAAAAATATCAAACATTTCGGAGACAAAACTGTAAATACGAACGAAGTTAAAAATAATAATTGACACATTTCATTATACATAAGAAAAGTTAGTTAAAACAATAACTAAAGAATTATTGTAAATAAAACCATGAAAAGTGTGTATCCAAATTGCAGACGTATTGAAAACGAATTTTTTAGCAAATGAAAAAATAAACCTGTTCACCTTTTGTTATTTCAAATATGAAAACAGACAAAAATTTAACTATGACTTCAAAAAATAAAAAAAAAAATTATTCAGTTCTATCAGAAACTATAATTAAATCCTATTGGAATCTGAATTATATAATTCTCAGGATTAATATTACAATTTTTACATACCCTAATTTTTTAAGTTTAATGTCTTTTTTTAAATTTATTATCTAATGATTCGACTTGAAAATTAAGTAAGAAATATGTAATCAGCAATATTAATTACTTCTATTCAATAGTGGTAATTAATATATTTAACTAAAATTTTACTCTTTAAATAAAAAATATATATGAAAAATAATGAATAAACTCTTCCAAATTTAAAGAATTAAATTAATCTTCACATCCGTGAAACGTCTCAATTTGTTTGCATCTATTTCCTATTAGGTTCACTCAATTTTGTGGAGCGCAAAATGAAGAGCCGACATTGACCTTTTTTAAGTCATTCATCAGAAAGATAAGAAGTAGTTCAAGTTGATTGAAGATTAAATTAGGCAAAATAATCCTCACAAATTGAAGCTATACCTACTTATACGCTTCAGCAACTTAATTGCTTCAAAAATTTAAATAACCATTTACATCAAAAAATTTGAAGACCATAAAAGAGACTGGATTTCTTTTCATTTTAAATTAATCAATTAGAAGAATATTTTGATTTCTGAATCATTGTATTTTGTTATTAAAATAAAAGTAACGAAAATTACAACTCCACTGAATTTTAAAATAGATAGGTACTTCTTAATCAAGAACTTGAAGAAAAGAGTGTCATTGATAAATTTTATAGATGATTTTTCAGAGTAAATAAAATTTTAATGATTACCTATAACAAACCACTTTCTTTTCATAAAAATAATTTTTGAAGCTGGATTTAATGTTCAAATGGATGTACTAGTTCATTCAAATTTCATTAATTGTAATATCAGAATGCAAAAAGAAAAACCACTGCATTGAATTTGATTAGAGTTTCAAATTGCATCAATAATTTATAAAGCAATTATAAAATATTAAAGTGTACTCTAAATAACTTTTTCATCATTCGCATATTCTCATATTTCTTTACGGAAGGAAATGCTAAATAAAAAATCCTAGTTTTGTAATGAAATTATTAACTAGTTTCATATTTCAACTCAGAGTAGTTTCGTAGTAAAATTCAACTATTATGATATAGAAAGATAGACAAATAGAGTAGGCAAGAAAACCTTATGTTATTTAAAAATAGACAAGTAAAGTAGACAAGTAAACAAATACTATTATGCTATAGAAAAGTAGAAATTGTTTTTACAGTGAAAAAGTCCAATAGTTTGTCTTTTTTTTTTTTTTTTTTTTGTTGATCTAATTTTATATAAAACTTGGAAATTCTTAAATTTCCTTTAAAATTACTGTTTGTTTAATGTGTGGACAAAAGGTGGAGATTGAAATTAGCAATTTGTTTAAAAGAGTTCAAGCAATCCCCCAACAGTTTAATGAGAAAAAATTGTTATTTTATGCAATGCAATTACAAATAACATTGAGTGATAAAAACATAGAAACAATCTGAATATTCTATATGGGTTTTTTTTTTTTTTTTTTTTTTTTTTTTAACTAGTATCATAGTTTTGAATTGTATATTCTATAATTCACAGCACTGATATATAAGTCATGTTTCACATACATCTCTATATTCACCGGTATTTAATTATGTGGGAGTTGTATTCATGTCATAAATTTCAAGACGATAAATTATACCATGTAATGGACGCTTCTATCAGTTGGAGCTGAAAATTTATCTTGAAAACGCCAGAAACCGTATAAAATAAACAAAGTATGAATGACTAAAAACGTCAGCATCAAAAAACGTCAGTAAACGTCAGCAATCTTAATATTTATTACAAAGATAAATACGGATTCAATTTATTTTTATTATATGTATACAATATTCAAAATTCTTTTGTGAGTTGTATATAAAGACCATGAAAAATAAGGAAACTGCAGATTCAAAAATATCTATTGTAATAAATAAATCACCTTTCTGACACAGGAGTTAAAAATAGATAGAAATTTTAATTCAAATTATAAATAAATTTCTTTCTGCTTGTTCAAACATGCAAAATGTTGGTATCGTTAAACAGCTGAAATGTGATAGAATTTTGAATGAAGGTATAAAATCGGTACAGGATTCACAAATATACATTAAGAGTCGACATGCCAAAAATTCTATTGTCTAAAGAATGCACCAAAAATAGAAAGATTACTTTGAATATTAATGTAACCTTTGACTATTTGCTGAATTTCCTTAAACATTTTTGTAAACAATATCATGGTCTCCTCCATCAATACTTAGCCAGGATGTAACACTTTAAGAAGCTTCTTAAATATTTAAATTTGCTGGGTTTCTAATATGATGCAGATAGTTTTTCCCATAATAAAGGCATGTAAAGAGATGATAAGCACCAGTTGACGCAGTTCTTCCTGTTCATTCTGATTTATTGAGCTGGAGGATGAAATTTCTCATGGTCATTGTGTATGCTTGATTTCAAATCTCTCTTCCGCAAAAATACGCTTGTGTAAAATCCTCACTGAACTTTCTCATAATTTGTTTTACTTGCCTTTTCTTAAATATTCCTTGAATTCATAATTTCCAATTGTGTATTGAAGTTCAAGATCTCTTACTAAAATCAAACTTTATAAGTAATTTGGTTATCTTCTTCATTCAATATGTAGTGATTTCTTAAAATTCTTTATATATTTTTAGAATATTGACTTTATAAAAATTTATAGCCGTATAGTAATAAAATGATAAAAATATTTTGATAAATGTACTGTGAGTTTTGTATTTATATAGAAACAGAGAATAACAGTTGACTTTATATTTTTTTTTCAAATTTTACACCTTAAATATAAGCATATTGATTATAATAATTAACGTTTGATAACAATACACAATAGTGGGTATTATAGTTTTAATGTTTAAAAACAAAGGTGTCTTCCCATAAATAAAAATAATTTAATTTTAAAATATGACGAAATGAATTTTCAAACAAAAAATTGAGAAAACTCATTAGTGCAAATAATTTTGACTACTAATAATTTTTTAACATATGTACATTTATAAATTGAAGCATATTATCACGCAGAAAATAATTGATTTCAAACCAACCGACTTATGGCATTTTAATTTAGAAATAAATCAACTGACACATAAATATCAAATTGTTATAACTCTCAGAAAGTTAAACTTGAAGCTAGAATGAAATTTACTTATTAGAATTATTATACATAATTACAAAGTAATGTGAGAATATATTTTATCAATAAATTATTTCAAAATATATTACCTAACTTTGCTAAGCCATATGAAATCATAAAGAGGCATAAAAGTAGTCACAAAATCATAAATAATGAATTGATGTTAAAAAAAACTTTAAAGTACTAGGGAAGCTATTTAAGGCTACATGCAAAATTATAAATATTTTTAAAAAACTTTCCAGTAGCTTAGTCAAAGTACCTGTTTTGAGATTAATCATATTACTAAATAACTTAATTTTACCTCTATAAAAAATAGAGAAACTGAGTATAACTTTACGAAAAACATTTTTCTAAATTTTTTATTTCTTAGATTTAAGCAAAGTATTTGCTAAATATCCCTAAGTAAAATCTAAGTATTTGCTAAATATCCCTAAGTAAACAATATGCAAGTGATTACTATGTTTGAAATAGATCTGATCATTAGTGAACAAGAAAACATATTATCTAACAAAATAACTCGCGGATATGACACTATATTAAAAGTTCTTAGTATTCTTTTGAATATACTTATAAATATGAATATTATTTCAAAACTTTACTCTTCTCAAAACACTCGTAAAAAATTACTTCAAAATAAATAGATATTTTATGAAAAAATATTCACGAAAGTTAATATCGAGCAAAATATGAGAATTAAAAAACACTTGCAATATGTGTGAAAATTTAAGTATTTAATGAATCTAAATAATCATTCGAATGAACATATTGAAAATATTATTAGTAATGATTATTGATCAAGTTTCTTAAAATATATTGTATTCTCAGATACTTCAATTCAAAATATGCCATTTTGTAATCAATATTTGACATATATTACTAATTTTAATCTTAAAGTAAAATTTTTTACTTTAAACAACGTAAATAATGAAAATTATCTTTTTATTCCATAGGAAAATATAAATTTTTATCTAATTGTTTTTTAAGCGTATTTCATGTAAATTACCTAAAGATTTTTTTAGTTACTGCTGGGTTCATTTTTTTAATAATTAACACAGTTTTTTTTATAATGTATTACTTCAAATTCACGTCGCATGAGAGAACCGATTGTAGGAAAATGTGTTTATTATGTGTGATTCTTGGGGCGTGAGAAGAGAAATTGAAAATGAATGAATTACATATATATATATAGATATATATATATATATATATATATATATATATATATATATATATATATATATATATATATATATATATATATATAAGAGGAATAAAAAAGAACTTATAAATACATAAGTAATTTGCTTAAGTCAATCTTTCTGTAAATGAAAGAACACTTCAAAAAGCAATTAAAATTCTGAATTCTCTTTATCTTGTATTTGATTTCTTGCTTATAATTTTACTTTTTTATGGAAACCCGGAACAAATTTTTTTTTTACATTCTTTTAAATATTTTGATAATCTATTTTTTAAAACAGTTTTAAAATTAAAAATATTTGAAAAAATATCTTACTTTGATACAATTTAAAAAATCATTCCTTATATATAATTTATTTTTGCATTTATAAGAAATAAATATGCTTAGAAACATAAGTACAAAAATTTTCCGCACATTTCTCTTTTTAGACTCATAAAAAATACTTAAGAACTCAAAAACCAAAATATTTTTAACTATTGTCTTTTGAAAGTAATTGCTTTAACTATTTTAACAAACTTTAAAGACAAATAAGTGTACTGCATTTGAAGAAACAATACACCCAGTTTTAAATGTTTATGTAATATTAAATTTAACAATTTTAATACCTGTATACATTATATATTATATTTTTAGTTATATACCAGTTAAAATTTAAAGAGCTAGAAAAAATTCATTTTTTCGAGAAATAAGTTTGAATTTGGCGTGGTAAACATACTTGTATAATAATGAAAACTCTTGTAGAAGAATATCTTCAATTCTGTTCATCCTAAAAGGCTAATTTTATTCTATTCTAAGCAAAATAAATAATTTATTTCTTTAAGTAATAATAAGAAATATAATAATTAACAAACTCCTCTCTCCCGAATAAACAACTAAGCGAGAAGAATCGATGTTGTGTGTATAAATTAGTATATTATTGCATTAAAATTTTATAATTAACATTTTTAGTCTTCAATATGTTTAGGGAAAATAAACCAATATCGAACAAAAAAAATTATTCTAGGTATTTCATAAACATTATATAAGTAAAGTAGAGCCATAAGTGACGGTATAGTTTTAATCGTAATCTTTGGAGCTACAATTATTTTATCAATCTAGTTATTTTTTTTTTCAGCGATTAATTCAATCAAATAAAATAGGGTAATTTCTTGACTTTTTTTAAATAAATTATTTTGTAGAAAAAGTACACAAAAGTGATTGATTCATTTGTATAAATTATTTTCGTTTAAATTCCTCTTTTCGTGATGTTTAAAACTCAAATGAGCAAATATTTTATTTAAAGAATAAATGAAGATTTTGAGAAGTCATATTAGGTTATTAAATTATATATATTAACCTAAGAAATATTAAGAACTCCTGTTTTAAATAATAGATGTTGTAATCGATTGCTCATTAAAAATGTTTATATAATTAATTTTTTAAAAATAACATTTAACATAAACAAAGCTTCTATTTTTTCTAATTAGTATTTTCGATATATGTATGTATATATATCGCATCTTGACTTTATATTTCAAATTAAATCGTGGAAGTAAAGCTAAATTTACGCATGTATTCGGTGAGAAAAAAACGGTGAAACTTTTAAATACTAAGTGTCATGGATTTTGAAATATATATAATCATTCTTGGCTTTTAACAATTTTTTAATAGAAATATATTTTTTTTACATTGAAGAAAACATTGCTTAAGAATCATAAGAAAAAAACATTCGCAATAAAAGCCCAAAAATATTTTATTGTTAACTAAATATAATTATTTTTCACAAAGTATGACTATTTATATCCCAACACGATAAATGATTAAAAAATATACACCTATACCAGTACCTCCCGGTGCAACTAACAACCCCTAAAAGCCTCATTTTTACGTGACCTAACACAGGAATGTTAAACTCAGAAGCTTTCTCATAACCTTTCTTAATATTCATCAATTCACTCCCCAAAATAATTTTCTCTTACCCATACTGGACCCCCTACTGCTATTTTGACCTGACCTTGTAACCTGAATTTCCCCGTAGGCAGTTCGGAACATGGGTCAGATGCCGCAACAACTGCCTAAAAAAATTAAGATGAAAAATATGACTCTGAGAATTATACACACTTCAATATTTAAAATTCCTAACTGTTTTCGACGGGCAAATTGTTTGTCATTTTATACAAAAATAAGACCACTTTCTTTCTTATAAGCAATCAATATGAATTCAAGTACAGCTGATATGATTTTTTTTTACTTTTACTAAACTATTTTTTAGAATGCCTTTAATGTAACTCGTGATAACTTTATTCGAAAATGATTCATGATAACGAACAATTTTAATGTAAAATTTTATCACTGAATTGATTAGATTTATCAAAAAGGAATGATTTAAATCATATTCATTATATAGAGATTCGTGAGTTACTTAAATATTTTAATAGAGTTTTAGATTATTACTACGAAAATTGTACTGAGGCCATTTAATTAAAATATAGATGAAACTGAAATTTTTCTTCGTAGGAAGCATTTTATGATAATTAATTTAAGTGTTGACTTACATACTGTTACTAACTTTTAGCAATTTAATTGGCGCTAGTATTCTCAATAAGTAAGAAGTTATACACTATATAATTATCCCCCCAAAAAGTCTTTTATTATTTATATAATTAATCTCTGTAACTGTATCAGTTACAACACTATTTGTAGCAACCTTAATTATATACTATGAGGCATCTTTGTTATGTGAGTTCCAGGAAAATGAAATGAATTTCTTAACTTCCACAAAATAAATCCTACCAATACAAAGCAGCTAATAAACAAAGCAACTATAATACAAAGCAAATATTTATTATGGTAGTGGAAGTTTTTTAAAAATTATTTTTGAAGAGCTATAGCAGCATGCTTGAAATTTTAAACAATACTTAAAATATACCTAAATGTGAATTACAAGAAACAAAAATTCCTATATCAATTTTCAATGGAAAATGAGAAAAAAGTTATTTGGAGAAAGTAAGGAATCACGAAGGAATGTCTTTTAAAAAATTTCCATTGAGATTTACATACAATAGAATGTACTAAAGCCTTTATTGTAATATTATGTTATATATATATATTTGTATCATAATCTTACCAAGCATATCTCTATAACAAAATAACTACATGTTATATATAATTCAATAAGCAAGACTTCAATTATAATATTGAGAATTTAATTCTGACCTTGCTATAATACTGATTCTTCCTGAAAAGTTATAAATTGTATAATATATACAATTTTATGCAGCCCGTTAGAAAGGGAGCTACATACTTTTCTTGAATATAGATGATGGCTTTTATGATAAAATCTTTCCTAAGAAAAAAAAAATATCTATTTTTTTATTTAAATCGTGGCATGATAATTATAATTGTAGTTATCTTATCACTGTATGATAATAATAACAATTCTAGTAATGAGCAGTAATTCATTAATTAAAAGAGCTTTTGAGTACAATTAACATAATATAAAATATAAGCTTAAGAACTGTGGAGATAAAATGATATCTTTTATTCTAATTAAATATTTCTGAATATTTTTTTACTCTTTGTGAGATTGAGAAAAATAAATCCACAAAGTTTTTTCAAGCTACAGTGCATAAATTAAAATATAGTCACGACTTATAAATATAGGACACATGATCATTTCCAATTTCACAAATAATCACTTTATTACAGAGAAAACAATTCATTTATTTATTTTTTGAAAAATATTTCACATTGTAAGAAGTTAAAAATGAAGCTTTTCTAAATTAATTTGAAATGTTTTCTTCTGTACTTTTAAATAGATATTGAATAAAATGAATTATTACATGAGAATACGTGCACAAAAAATAAATGAATATCAATGAATGTTGAGATTAAAAAATGTATTTAAAATGTTAAAAAAAGCTCTCATTCAGCTTATTCAAAGGATTTTGATCGTGATATTAAAAATGTTCATGACATTCCTACATTGGCAGTTCAAATGGCCATTAAAATTTCTTTTTTTTATAAATTACTCGAAATTATTAAATCACCGGATTTAATAAATTGTTGTACGTGTTTCCTTCTTCTTTCTTTACCGTCTTATCCATTTTATTTTATTGTGATTTATTTCCAGTTTCCTACTTATGTCGATTAAACTATTTATGCCATCCATTTCACAATTTCAAGACGCGATCAACTTCTCATATACTCCTTTCAACATCATACAAACTCCAGTCCCTTATTTTTAAAAACTCCAGCCGCAAAACATAGCCAAACATCTCTTAATATTGATTGATGGTCAAATGCGGTGTTGTTCAATACATGGAGTTAAAATATTATCACTGGTTGCGCATATAGTATTAAATCTCATACTAAACCAACAGCCATTCTGTGGTTCCATTCTGCCAAAAATTTATGAAAAATGTATTTTACTATCATTTTTTTAACATTTGTGTAAATGATTTATTGCAAGAACTACCAATTTATATCGTTGTCATGCACACCATTCAAATAAAAAAAAAGGAACTGCATTTATGTAGTTGCTTTTCATAACATCGGGCTAAAATGTGTCATCAACGGTATGTAAGTGCCCATTATTTCCATTTGTTACACAATATGATCATGTTTCAATGAATAGTCTGAAATCCTCCCTCGTGTGCAGCTTGTCTTCCTTAAGTTCTTAAAATAAATTATTAGGTATTTTGAACATTAAATACATATTCTTTCATTCGCTCACATAATTTTAAAAATGTGAAAAGAACATTTTTTACATTTTCTATTGAATATGCCACTTTTCTACCCATGAGGCTTTTTGATGAAAGAAAAAGCAAAGTAATTCCCACTTATAAAAATTTCTTAAACACAATCTGATGATTTATTAATTTAAAAATATGGAACTTTTTTTTTGTATGCAGTTCATTTTGAATGCATTTTTTCTCAACTTAATGTGCAGTCGACTAAGACGTAAACTCGTTGTGAAACTCAAAGGTGTACAATGAAGTACAACTAAAAATTCGAAATGTGGTTTTCTTTAGAAAAACCTTTGCAAACTTTTTAATCTGATATGTTTTCTAACGTTCATTTCTGTAAACTAGATTGTTAAACACCGCAATTTTTTTTTAATCATGGAATCAAACATTTGCTTTCTGTCACTTTTTCTTCCAGACTCTTACAATAATTGAAATGCAGTAAGCCCTATCAACATGATGTTCTTTAGCTGGGCAAGAGCCAAACCTGCATTTCAATCAAACAACTTTCTCAAATTACATTAGCGAATTCCCTGAGTGACAATTCATTAGTTGATATGTATTTCTGGTGACGTATATAATTTCATTACTATATTTTATAAGCTTAGATAAATTAGAAGGTTTGCATGTTAAAAAAGAGAATAATCTAGAATTTTAAAAATCCTTGGTAAAATAAAATTGCTTTGAAATATATGACAAATATTAAAACCTGAGGACATGACTTTAGTGTTTTCTTATTTAATGAGTAATAATATTAAAAAAAAAAAAAAAAAAAAAAAAAAAAAAAAAAATTAAAAATTCATTTAGAACGGTTAATTCCCATATAGCTAAATCTGAATTAATTTTATAAATGTTCCGTACACTTATAAAGACAATATTAAATCGTACAACTCAACATTCACGTTTTCTTTTTCTGGTTATCTAACGCGCAATGTTTGGATGGGAAATCACCAAAGGTAAGTGCTTATATGGATTTCTGAGTTTATTGATTAGGATAATTTGCAATTTACGATAAGACTAGGCTTGAATTAAGATCCTATGAAATTACTCAAAGATAAATTTTGAATTTTGTGATTTAAGCACTGAAAAATTAATAGGAAGAGAAAAGCTGATATGTGATAATCATTACAAACTTCTCATAAGAAAAGAGAACCTTCGTTGAATCTAAAATGCAGACTAATTTCAAATTATAATACATTTCCTTGTTGCCCACCCTGTCTAGTGATCAGAGTGCCTGACTGCGGATAGGGAGGTTCTGGGTTCGAATCCAGGTTCGGGCATGGATGTATTTTCTCTATCTATCATGTCTTTGTCCTTTCTGGGTATGAATGAGGTGCGAATGGTTGCCTACCCTATAAACGGGTCCCTATGGCATGTGTGTACTGAGGAAGTCGGACTCCACACCAAATTACGGTTCAGTTGGAAAATTAGAGCAGCGCATCCCATATTGTCAGAATAGCTGGCACAAGACAGTGTATTTTTCAATTTGACAACAGTGTATTTTTCAATTTTAAAAGTTTGCAATTTTTCTTTCTTTAAATTTAAATATTTTAATGCACATTATAAAAGAAGACAGTAATTAAGTTACTGTTCATAATTTACTACTTCTCTAATGATTCGCAATGTTCTTAGATTGTGTGTGAATGGAGCATTGATAACTTACACATTAGCGTTGCATGAAAGCTGCACAAAATGCTAATGAAAACAAGTTTTTTAGATCAGACCAGCAAAATTTCTAAATGTGTTCTGATCTGAGGTTTGAACCCATTCATTGTGAAAGCTAGGTGTAATAATTATACCGTATTGAATGAAACAAATGCCCCGAAATTTGACATAAATTTCTGTTACATTAAAACTACATAATGTTCTAGCAGTAATTAAAGGTTCAGACTTGAGTTTTATAGATTAATATCATTTTGACTAGAAAACATGTATTTCAACATTTATACGCTACTATAAAACTTTGCATTTCCTTACTAATCTAAAATAAAAATCTAAGAAAACGTCAAGAGATAATTTCTCTAAGACAATAAAAATAATATAATATTCATTACCCAGATATTTTCCTGAAACTCAATTCCAGATGTACCTAATGAATAGCCGAGATGGCACCCTAAGGGTTAACGTTCTGGTCTAAAGTTCAGCAGTTTGTAGGCTTGAGTCCCACTTCAGACTTAAACGTAGTGGTTTGGAATCGCCTACCTTGAACTATAGATTTTAGTTTAGTTAGCCTTTGTGTGCAAAAATGATCAAAAAACACTATACTGATAAAGTGCATGGACTCTCAAAATGGCTTTTTCAGACTATCATCTTTGCTTGAATGTTAAAATACGTTACTCAATACTGGATTTTTCGCAATTGTGATATGAGTGTTTCATTGTATTTTTAAGAATGTATTGCCCCTGTATTATCAGTTAATTATACACACACAAAGTAAAGATATTTTCATTAGTCAGTATCACATGTGAAGCTTATGAAAATTTTTTAGTTAAAATGGTATTCACAACAAAATTTGTTTTACAATTATTTCTTTTAAAAAATATATAATACTTCAAGAGTATGTTCGGGTGTAAATAAATTATTTATTCAGGTGCATGCCGAAAAAACTAAGTCAAAATATGCATACAAAAAGTAATGCAAAGTTTTTACAATACGTATTTTTTATATTGTCAAATTCGAATAAACTATATGATTCTAATTTGACAAAATAAATTACAATATTTAATGCTTTCTAGAAAAGGATACTTTTACTTTAAAGTATTTTTCAATAAACATAAGATGCAAAAAGAAAGTGAGATATAGTTCCTCTGTAAAAGCATTTAGAACATGTTTAGCATCAGTAAGTTGCTTACATATTTACTTGCATCATAACAGTAAATACTAAGTTTGAATGGCAAGTTAACACTTTTAAATTCTGATTTTTTAAAAGAAAAATTTGTTTTTCAATTACAAATGGTTAACAAAAAAGGATGAGGATAGGATTTATTTTTGATGTAAATTGTTTCCATTCTGTTGTAGAAATCGGTTAATAATTTTTGTCACTGCTTATAAAAGCCTTCAGAAAATGAAATCAAATTTTATATTTAATTCATCCTTTTGTAAGGAACAATGCATATTTTTATTCTAAGTGAGTTCTTTTATCCCACTCCTATGTCATATTTAGTTAAAGGAAAATCCATCTTTTTATAAATAATTAGAAAAAAAAATTCCGCTAACTTTAAGTCTGTAAAACGCTTCAGTGATAATATGTTCACACAAGAGTAGCTAAGAGAAATCTATCAGAGAAAAAAGTTTTAGAGTTTGTGTGACCTTGTTCTTTAACAAAACTATTTGTTTCTATTTCACGGGGAATGGTTTCACCCCTTTTTCTTGTTTACATCAGCAAACAATAAAATGCATCAAAGGTGAAATATATTCTATTTGAGATATCGATTCTCTGCTCTTTTAATCTTCTCAATTTTTACTCCAGTTTTAAAAGAATGTCTTCCGTTTTTTTCATAGAATCAGTTTTTCATGCCAAGAGAGGAAACCAGGTCAGATTTCCGAGCCAATTTGGATACCTCATCTCAGAGGTTGCTTTCAAATCCGGATCAACCCACCAATCCGATGTTATAGAAGTGATTACATACGCTTTGATGTGATTTGACCTGCTGTTTAAGTGCATCATTAATCCTCTCAAGACTCATTTTTCCATGTCTAATTCTTTCAGTTGCTGTATCTTCTTCCTCCGATTGACAACCAGGAATATGGCTACGAATTTCGTTTCTTATTTTGAGCTTTCACGGCGCTAGGACCAGTTTTATTTACATTACATTCCCCAGTTAATAGAATTGGAAATTCGCTATGAGTATTATTGAGTTGAAATCTTCTCATGAGTTTTCGAAAGCTATTTTTTTGCAAATATGTTTTACAATTTTTTGTACATTGTTTGGGCGAGTTGTTTCTGATGATAGAAGACCAGTATTCATAGTAGCTCACATGGTGAATTCCGTATATGAATTGGAAGAGCACTTAGCTAGAGGAGCAAATGCAATTGAAGCTGATCTCACTTTTTATAAGAATGGTTCGGTTAAACATATTTATCATGGATATCCCTGCGACTGTTATCGAGTATGTGACGAAAAAGAAAATTTTGCGAAATATTTAAATCATGTTCGAGATCTTGTGAATCCCTCTCATTCGAGCTACAAAAAAAGTTTAACACTTCTGTTCCTGGATTTAAAATTGGGTGACATCTCGCGATCGGAAAAATACAAAGCGGGAGAAGAAATTGCCAAGTATTTGATCACTCACCTCTGGAGTAATGATTTAAGTGATCCACATATTCATGTACTTCTCTCAATTCCTCATGTTTCCGATGCTGAAACCATACGTGCAGTAAGAGATACTTTCACCAAATCGAACAGAGCTACTTCTATGCAAAGATTAGGATACGACGTGGGCTTAAACGATGATTTGAATTCCATAAGAAAAATGTGGACCAAGTTAGGTGTTTCCGAGAATCGATGGCAAGGTGATGGCATAACGAATTGCTTACGAGGTTTCTGGGATAGTAGCAGACTTCGACAAGCAGTTCGAATCAGAGATTCAGGCACCGGTTTCATAGATAAAGTTTACGATTGGACATTAGATACTACAGCTCAAATTAGAAATTCTTTAAGATCTGGAGTAGATGCTATCTTGACAAATTTTCCTGAGCGCGTAGTAGCTGTCCTCCAAGAAAAGGAATTCAAAGATAGATATCGCTTAGCTACAGTTGATGATAATCCATTCTCCAGAGTAGTCACTGCTCCATTTAAAAGCAGTAATAAAGGAACAAATCTGAACGGATACGTTGCATCTTTACGAGAAATCACAATAGCGCTTATGAGTTATGTTTGGGATTTCTATGAACTTCGATTGCAACGTCCGGCAACCTTATTTCCCCTTATTCAGGAACTTTTAAGTCGAGCTTTACCACTATTAAGACAATATAACAGGGCTTTGAAAAAATTGTCAAAAAAATCCCTTAATTAAATATTTTTGGAGAAGGGATTCACTGATCGTGGAAGATAAATGTTTCTCTAACTTTAGCAGGCAGGCTTGCTTTAATAAACTGAAAGTTTCTTCAAACTAGATATTCTAAAAATATCGTTTTTCTCATCGCTGATTTGCAGCAAATGAGTTGCCAAAATAGAACTTAAGAACAGATTTTAATTAACATATTTATTAATGACTTGCTGGGCAAGTATAATGGAATGTTATTAAAAAAAGCTATTTATATATTATTATAAATTCACGTGTGCAAGTATTTATTTTCCAATGTATTTGAAGCAAAATCTTTTTCTCTAGAAGATACGTGCTATAAACTCATTAAAGGTAAGATTTTTTATCAATTGATTTTTATATATAGACTTCAGATATACCAAGATTATCATTATATATTCGTTCACATTTTTTACAAAAGTCAACTACAGCTATAATTTTCATATATTACAAAATATTGTGTTTCTAGTATTACATATAAATGTGTTGAATAATATTGTGGATAGAAAATTGTCATATTAAAATGAGATTCCTAAATTTTGTGCTACCATGTAATAATAGAACATACGATATGAATTCAAATAAAAATTTACTTTTTTAAGTAGCTTAAAAAGTAAGTAAAACTGGAAGTCATCAAACAATTAAATTTCGCAATAAACCAGAGAAATTGTTATACTTTTGTAACCGATTTGGAGAATATTGTTTAGTATTTGCAATAATTTATTAATGAATCGGAAAATTCATTATATTTTTATTGCTTTGTCTATATATGTTATTCCCCCCCCCCCAATTTCATTATATCTATTTCTCTTTATTTTTGCTTTGGTTCAAATATTTTGACCTCATTTCAAACATTCGTTTTAAATATTTTGACTCGTACTTAGTTCGAATAACTGATATGATTTCTTAGAACTTCGGTACAAATTGAAAATATTATTTGTATATGTATGCAGCTACTATATCGTAAAGATTCAAATTTAAAAAGTGAAGAGAAAAATTTCCAAATTTATATTTTAAACAATTTTTGTTTAATTTGTTACTTGCTGCTTGTTAAAATTTAAATATATATTTTTCATTCAAAACTCAGCTTTTCTGAAAAATATACAAAAAATTGTTTTACAGATATCTACAATTAATTAGTAATTAAGTATTTTTGAATACAATAGA
This sequence comes from Latrodectus elegans, assembly GCA_030067965.1. Taxonomy (NCBI): domain Eukaryota; kingdom Metazoa; phylum Arthropoda; class Arachnida; order Araneae; family Theridiidae; genus Latrodectus; species Latrodectus elegans. Next base: position 85,016,457 of record CM057809.1, read on the forward strand.
ATTATAATTTCGGTTGTAGAAAATACAAATTATAAATTTAGTATTTGATACACATAAAATTACCAAATATTTAAAATTGTCACCGACTCAAATTATTTCCCACTGCTTCTAACTTTATTCGCCTTTGATGTCACGGTATATATTTCAGTTTCAACGATTATTCAATAAATTCTCTATTCATGATGGGAAAGATTACAATAATATAAAATTTGTATTTATTTTGAAGAGCATTAAGTTACAATATTTCTGGAAAATCTTAAGCAAATTAATTTCAATGTGAAATCTGGATTTATTTTCCAGTTTTGTCATGAGTGTACAAAAACTCATTCAATTTTAATGTAATAGATATATATAACCTGTGATTTTTATATTCTATCATCGTATGTGATAACTGCGTGTAAGAATTTAATCTGTTAGCAAATATTCATTCAACAAGACTGTTTAAGCTATACCCATCCTATTACATTCCTTTGATATGAATTTGTTTTAGATTACATTTAATCGAGTAGGCCATTAAGTTTTCAAAACCAAGTATGTTTTTATATCAATGGAGAAAGTTTACCGAACTTGAAAAATCAGGAAAAGAAATCCTACTCGGGGAATAATTACTTCGAAATTTTATAAAAAGTAATTTTTATGGATTCTTTTTATGCGCATTTTTCAATGTAAATAAATATATGTAATTGTTACCCACACATTTCAATTTAGAGCATAATTAATTTAATCAAGGGTTCCCGTTTCTTAAATTTTACGAAGAACTTTGAACTTGAAAATAATGCTTGTAGTTATGGAATAGGAATAATAATTTCTATATTTGATGTAAATAAGAATAATTTCAATTAAAATAAGAATTTCGATACTTTTTAAAGTAGAGATACTACCAAAATACTGAAGTTCTTATTTTTATATTTACGCACTCCTTAAGTCTAAAAGTATTTTATTTCAATTTTTGAGTATTTTTCTTATCAGTCAAGGTTTCAAAGATTCTGCTAATTCTTATTAATGTCCAGTATTTTGTTAATTCCTGGCCAATGATACATTTTACAAATTTCCTGAAAATGAAAATGTATCGGTGAATCGGTAAAAAAAGTTTTATCTATAATTTATTACATATTTTAATATTTTTACATTAATCCTTTGTTTAAAAGAATCGTGAAATATTTTTTCTCTCCAATGAAAACATTGGACCCACATTGTAAATTCCCCATCTAGTACTGATTTATTTCTTCATAAAGGTTATATATATAATTATAAATTCTTTTGTAAAACTTCAATTTTAATGTATTGAAAGAAAAAAGCCTTTTTTTAATTTTAATATTTTATAACTGTCAAAGATATGGTTCATAGATTTTAATAAAATCTACGTTTATATTAACTATTCATAGATTATGTTTAATCTATACGCGGACTTTGTTTTATTATTAAATCGCATTTATTATGGAGTTGACAAGTGTAGTGCATACATAAAGGACCATTTATGCAGTAAATCATGAGAAAATGCATCATGAATATTAAAATAAATGTACAGTTTTAAGCGGAATGTGAACAAGGCAAAAAAATTACTCCCTTGTTCGGAATAAAGGAAATTACATTGTATTACTTTATATAAGCAATTATTTACCAAAGTATTACTAAGTAAACAGAGTTTTAAATAACATTTTAACACAAAATTCCTATAATTAATGATCAATCCAATTAGCAAAAAAATATAAGAAATTCCCAATATTTTTAACATGTTAGGATTATACTTTGGAATAAGAGTTAAAAAAAAGTTGAAATGCTTAATAATTGGGTTTCAAAGAAAATATATATATATATATTCTCAATTTGAGGTTTTTTGAACTTGAATCAACTACTCCCACAAATTATTTAAGCTGAAATTATTTTTTAACTTTTACATTGTTGTATCAATTGACTCGATTTTGCTCTAATTATAAAATTTGATTATTCTAGATCAATAATTTTGCTCCCATAAAGTTTTGAAAATTTACTTTCAAATATTATAAAGATCTATTAAAATAATTAACTTCTATTATATTAATAATAGAAATAAGAAAGTTTTAATTAACTTCTATATACTAGCAATGTTAATTGGTATTACTTAGTATGTGTTTATATTAAGTAATAACTTCAGAACGCTATTTTTGAACAGTGCAGTTAATTTATAACGTTTTAGAAAGATTTTTGTAAATAAAATTGCCTTCTCTCAAAAATTGTATGTGTTTTCGTCAATAAAAAATGCATCGTGATATGTTTACTAAAAATATTGTAGAAGCATCCAAACTGTTACTATTCTTCCGATTCAAAACCCTGTGAAACTTTAGAACTGCTTCGATTTAAATGTATTTTTACGATCTGTTGAAAAGCTTACTTCTACATGCGTTAAGAAGAAAGCTTTTCGCCGGCCATCTAAAAATAATAGCTTTTCGTCTGAGTAATTTCTGCATTCCGTTCATCTTGTCTTCGCGTTTATACTGAGATTGTTTTTGTCTCTCAGGGAATAAGTAGATAGTTCCCTGAATGACAAAAGCAAGCCTATGGACAAACTTCCACGAAACTGGTACGCTTTCCATGGTCGAATGGGTATGGTCTCCATGGCGATATTGATATTTCTAGAAATTGCAAAGCCAGAAAACATTTTCGTGTTGAGAACTTTCGGTTATCTGTTGTAATTTTTGATATTATTGCTAATCAGTGGTTCCTTTGTCTTTACAAGTTCTTATTAATCTGTTAAATATATACGAACTTTTATATACTAAGTTGCTGAATTGCTTTTTGTTAAATTCCAAATAGTTTCTTCAACATTATCAAATATGCTTTATTTTTCCGGTGAATATATTATAAAATTGAAACTAAACACATCTTTATGAAAAGTAGCACGTCATTTTTGTTTTGAGTACTGTATAAGTTTTAAGACATAATACTTATTCAGTTTGTCAATTTGATCTGATCAAGATTGCTGGATTTGCTAATAAAAATATACAAAATTTGAAGACTTACAGATTTGCTAAGATAATAAACTAGTAAATCTTGACCATATTATAGTATTTACAAAGTCTACAGTAAATATCAAGTCACCCAGAGCTCAAATAATTAGTTTAATTATGAGTTATATTATAAATTTATTATATTCGCCATTTTGGTGCAATAGTTCTAATTCCACATACTTTTTAATTAAAATTCGTAAGAGAAATATTTAGATCTTAAATGTAATATTCAAATTAAAAATTCCCTGATTTTTCTTAGAATAAAAGACGAATTTAATTTCACCTTTCCTGGACACCTAACTGTAAAACTACGAATTGAATATATGCCTTTTCACTTTTAAGATTATTTATGATGATAAAATAATATATATATGCACGCTGGTAGATGCTACCTATATAAGAACCTTTTATCCTTCGGTTCAACAGTTTGTGGGTTCGATTCCCACCTCTGTCTTGGATGCTTGAACTGTTCAGAATCTACTTTAAACTGTAGGGCTCACGTGTGCAAAAACGGTCGTTGAACGACAAACCAACCAATTGATAAAGGAAATTTGTGTGGGTGCCATTTTTGTATTATTTCGGGATAATCTTTTTTTAAATATTTAAAGAGAAGTCTAAGAACAAAGAACGTTATTCACAGTTCTAATATTTGCATGTTTTTCTGTAATTCATCGAATATATACATTTTATATATTTCAACTGCTTTCTGTAAGTAAAATTTTGTCTACATAACATAACTTACAACCCTACAGAATGTTTTAAATTTACCCTCATTTAGAATAGAATTTTAATGTTTATCATGAATTTTATTTTTAAAAAAATTTAATTTCTAATTTTTGTATTCAAATGTTCGTTCAGGGCAGTCTCATTGAATTCAGATTTTCAACAATAATTTCAATTGAAAACAAGAAAGATAATTTTCATTAAATTATGTCACTCTTCCAAGTTTTAAACTTCAAACTTTTCACTAATGGATATATTATAAAAACAAAATTAAAATACTACAAAACAGCAAACTCTTATTTTAGTTTGATTCTGTATGTTTTTCCAACTCTTTAAATTTACCGTAAAATGCATTTCAGTCTCAAGAAATAGTAACAACAGCAGCTGAAAGAACATAACTTTTAATTCTATACATTTAGAACAGTTTGTGAAGAAGCATTCCTAATTATTTTTATAATCTAGTAATACTTTTAGATAATATATTTTCATGAAAAAAAAAGGTATAAAAATGGAAAATTTTGACATGTTTTATTATCGCGTATAAAAATATTAGTAACTTATGCGCACGCTAGTGTGTGTGGGTAAGGTTTTTATTATTTAAACTTCTAATTTTTTTCACTTAGAAATATTGGAAGTTTCTCTAGAATTAATTTAGATTCTTATTCATTAATGAGATATTTTTAATTTTCCTATTTCACTGAAAGGAAAACACAAAGTGGTTTAAGAAATTCTATGTAATATAAGTCTTGTTGTATAAAGAATTTGCAGAGAACAAATTAAGAAAATTTATCTAAAAAGAAAAATGCTCTTCTGCAATGGCCACAAATTTACTTTATTATTTTTGTAGTTGGATTAATAATTATCTTTATAATGACACAGATTAATAATTATTTTTCATTTAACTGAATGTTTTCACATAAAAATTGGTAATTATAATTTAAATTAAACATTAAAAAATTTAAAAAAAATATACTTTAAATAAATACTTTTAAGTAATAATAAATACTTTTAAATAATATAATAAAAAAAATAGTTTTTTGAAAATATTTTTGATTTAAAAAATTTACGGATGGAATAGAGGGCACATTTTACTACTTTAAATAATTTCACCTGTCTGAACTATGAAAAAAAATTAATGTTAAATTTCGAGACTGTTCAAGCCCCATCAAACAGTATTGATTATAACGGTATAACATTGAAATTAAATTGTGCATTATAAGTACAAAAAACCTATTGATCAATATTTCATTTAAAATAAATAACAATTATTTTTATACACTTTGAAAGATGTTTATTATAAATTTACTGAAACGAAAACTCATTATATATTAGTTAAAAAAATTTTTTTATTCAAACATGCAGAATTTATAAGTTTAGAATGGCATAACTGAAAACATTTTTAGGAATTACAATAAATAGGAAAGTAATAAATCTAATGCTAAATATAAAATGAACGCAAAACTAAAAATGTTTAAATTTTGTTACAAATTTAAGCTAAACCACTTAGATTTTTTACTTTAAGTTGTTTGGTTATCACTGTTGACAATTGTTTTAAAAACAATTAGTTTAACTCAAATTAATTTGGTCACCAAATTGTGAAGATTAACTACTGTGCTACCAGCAGCAAATCCAAAGAGTTATTAAATCTAAAAAATCTTGCATTTGTTAATTGCCATTAATCTTACATTTCTAGAGAAAAATATGGAGTCAATTTTAATTGAGTTGTGCATGAAAAAAATTAGTAGTGTTTTATACATAAGCAGTAAATTATACATAAGAAATTCAAATGTATTTAGTGATAACAAATTTCTAAGTCAAGTTTATTAACTTTAATGCGTCATAGTCTCTATCATTAACATATTTCCTTGTTAGAAGAGTAGGTAGTGATTGCCTTCACAAATACTTTGTTCAATTTTTATCAACGAGTCTGTTACTATATTGATCTTTTTTAAAATAAACTTCATACCAAAAAAATTTCAGATGTAGAATCGAATATTGGCTTAACTTAAAGACTATATTCACAAACGTGAGTACTTTCAGGAACGAGAGACAAAATATTTTCAGAACTTTTTAAATCTATATATATTTTTACGTGTAAATAATTTTGAAAAATCTATCACTTTCAACTAAACTGAAGCATTTTCTTGAAAATCCAAAGACTTCATGACATTAGTAAACTATTCGGAATTACTCTATAAAAAGATATTTGAAAAATGCAATATTACAAATCATATCATTTGTTGACTTTTCTTCAAATAATAATTAATTTCTACGTATCGGTTGTTGTAGAAATGTGTTGAAAATCCTTGTTGTTCGACGTCTTACATAGAATTTGCTTACATCGGTCATTTAAGCTTGATATTATTCCACACAATAGAATTCATATCAGTTGTACCGCATATTTTTTTTTGTATGTTAGCAAAAAAACTACGCTTTCCTCCGCAAAATTTCCCGTTACGTGCCTGGTTCTAATTGGTACCCCCGATTTCTTGTACTTTGTAGAAAATCTAACTCTAGCCAAACTAGAAAGTATTTCATTTATTGAATTTAATTTTTGTGGGCCTTTTTTTTAATGGTTATTTCTGCAAAATGTAAGAATAGTATTTATGTTGAAAATTGAGAGAATTTCAAAATATCACACTAGGGTGAATTAGTTGAAAAACCCTCTCAAATACTATCCGTTTTTCAATCGTGCGCTACAAAATCCAACAAACCAACCACACGATATGTGATCACAGATGAATATTACATAGTGACCCAAGCAGTGATCACAGATGGATCAATATATTCGTAGCAATAAAACCTTGATATACTTCTCTACTAAGCAAACTATCGGCTTTCTGCTCTTGAAAGCTATGACAAAATATTTGAGTACACAGACAAATAAATTTGTATAGTTTTAAAAAAAAGTACTTATGACAGTTCAATTAACTTCATATTAGGTTTTTGTTGAATAACCACTGAAAAGGAATGTGTTTGTTAAATATTGCTCAAAGTCAAAAATGAAAATAAATTTTGTTTTAATTAAAGTAATCACAGTAATAAATAAGAGTTGAGTCTAAAATAACTTAATAAGAACTAGTTTGTGTTACTTTATGAGGGATAATATAACTCAATACATTTCTTTCCGAAAGTACTTTTTGAAAATAGCAATTTACATTTATGTGTCGCAACGAAAGTAAACTAGAAAATTCCAAAGCACCTGCGAGGACAGATATGCATATATAACTCAGAAGTGCCACCTCTATATCAACTGGCCATGCTGCCAAATAATAATTGTTCTGCTTTTAGGTGAATATTTCGTTTGATCGACTCTCATCTTAGGCTTGAGTGTTTTGTACAGGTTCAGAATCCTTTAAACAATAAGTCCAAGTCTAATTAGTCCTCAAGTGCAAACCAGCATTAAACAAACATTACTGTAAACAAACCATTTTAAACAGTTTAGAAGTGAGTTCAAGCCCGACATTTTTCACACCGAAGAAGTTCTTAATACTTAACGCTATGCTATAATGATAAGTTCGTTAAATTTGCATAATTAGCACATCGCTCTCTTACCTCGACAACAAGAGCCTCAATAATTTGGCTGGTAAAAATGATTTAATGGGGGAGAAAGTGGTTTTAATCATGACAAAAATTTAAACATATTGTTCTTAGATTATACAAGTTAAAAATGTTATCTTTTAATGTGGTTTGAAAATTGTAAAGTGGTGTGCTAGTTCAGATATTTTCACGATTTGACCATGGTTCAAAATTACAATATGCTTCTTGAAATATATAGATAAAACTATCATTCATAAAACATTGCGTTACCTATTGTATGCCTTGATATCAATAAACACAAACAAAAATGAACTATTTTAATTGGATTTCACCATGATATAATCACTAACCTTTTATATAGTACATATAGTATCTAATGGTTCGTCTAAGGTGTCTGCTTTCCAATCCTGATTGAATAACATTGATTTTGATTGATATTACTAGTCTTTTGGCTATTTAAAATTATGCTTGGGTCTTTTCTAATGTTTTCGTCCCAGATAATCGCAAACACACCCCTATATAGCCATAGTGGGCTATTAAAGTTCAAATAGTAATTACTAGTATGATATAAATATTCAAGTACAATAACCATTTATTTGACTGACTCCATATCGAAAAGTAAAGAGTATTGGTCATGAAGAAAATTTCTTTTTAATGTTTTTCATACTAGATCATTAATAATGCGTACCATAGTTTAAGTGAAAAAAACTATTTTTATCTTATTTATCGAAATCTCTTCAACCATACGGTTGGTTACTTAGCTTTCATAAGAGCTAAAATATTTAGTATAAGATACTACGAAGAAATTATTTTAATGTGAAATTTCGGCATGAAATATTTTAAATAAAAAAACATAACGATAGCAATTAACATAGCAGCAAATTTAAAATGTGAGATTCGCAAATTCCTTAAAAAATATGACACATTTTGAAGAGGAATAAATGTTTTTAAGTTGACGTTTATTTCTTTCCCTAAGAATCTCGATAAAATTGGGTTTGGTCTCGATTTTATCTTTGGATAAAATTGGTCTCGATAAAATTAGTTGGCCATCATAAAAGATACTCTTATTTTTTTATTTATCATAGCTTTCTTGGTAAATCTTACATTCATTTCTGCCTTCTAGATCGGAAAACTTATCAGATTATATTTTTACTCACCCATTAACCAAGCCACCAGCTAAATGGTTAACGCTTTTTCCTTTGGTTCAACAGTTTATTCGTTTGAATCGTACCTTGGATGTTTCTTGGGTTTCAGAATCCACTTCAAATTGATCTCGATCTGATTAGCCTTATCATGCAAAAAATGACCATTGAGCGACAGCCAAACCAAATCTAAACCTTATTCGTATCAAACTTGCAATTTTCGCGGTTCCAAAATTACTTTAAAAAAAAAAAAAAAGACAATTGATTCTACAATTCTATAATAATAATACGAACTGAGATCGTAGTGGCTTGGTTGGTTAGTTTCTCGTTATTAGATGGTAACGAGTTTGTATCTCGACCCAATCGAAGACCCGTCATCTTTGCTAACTGATGCTGGAGCACATTAAATATGTCGAGGTCGTAATTTCCTCCATGTGGAATGATACCTCTGGGGTTTCTTAAACAGTATATAACTTTTTTCTTGTGACAATTTAGATATAATTTTAATATATCTTAAATTTTATCAACGATTTTATAATCGAGTTAAAGTATACTAAATTCAATGTCTGGATCGGACCTTGTATCATTAAACTCCACAAATCAATGAATCTGAGGGTAGGAAGCCAAGTCTAGGGGTCTCTGCTTCTAAATTACGAAAAACCAACCACTTTTGGGGCAACAGTGATGCACCCACTAGGTGCCCCACTACATAAGTTGTCATCACTTCCATAGCTTGCAGCTCAGAAAGGGTGGACTCCTAATAGCAGCCGGGAATTCAAAATAAAAAAAAATGACAAATGAGCAAGTTAAAGCGATCACTTATCTAAAACAACTAATAAGTAAATACTGAAATTTGGCGAATCTTAGTAAATTGGAATACGGATAAAATGTGTTCGTAATCCTTTCGCGTCTTCTAAAAAATCCTAAGGATTTTTCTTAAATAATTGAATTTTTTTTCTAAGACTTAAATGGCTTACGTAAGTGCTTAAAGTAAAACTACTCTTGACTGACTTAATCAAGCATTTTTAAGCAACAGTACAAGTGCACCGTGAAAAGTGACTAGGTGGCTGAAATGTTCTGCATTTAAAAACATTTTCTAACCAGGTTCTGATCCTGACTATTTTCCAAAGTTTTCATTAGTGTATCACTAATTTCTTTCAACCATTTAAGGTTAGATCTCAGTTGTTTTTTCACTCCTTGCTTGAAAATGCTTCACCAGACTTTAAGAATATGACAAACAAATTAATGGTATAGTTTAGAATAAGATAAATAATATTTAAGTATACGTTTTTCAAAAAAGTATTATTTTGTTAGATGTTGAATTTTAAGACTTGATTACAAACATCGTAACGCTTTGTGGTAGCCATGAAAGAAAGAACAGTTACATTCCAAAAAACAAATTCCCTGTTAACGGAAAAATGTTTGATAATATCATCCACGAGTGAATTTTTACAATCGTATTAGAACTTTAAGTAAATAAATAGTAACTCTTGCTTCTATAATAAATATAAATACAATTTTTACAATTGTTAAATTTCCAACACTAACATCAAACACAATCTAGTAAGCTGCACAAATTATCATCATCCTTCATTTCATAATAGAAAATTTCATTTTTTGTAAACAATAGCACGTAACTTTAATTTTTTGAATCGACTTCTATATACATTTTCGTTGTGAATGCGTTTTAAGAGGATAATTATATTTCCTAGTTAAACTATTTTGTTCATATCGATTTAAAAAATTAATAACAATAGAATACAAAATAATAAAATGTGATACAATATATACAAATTGCAAATTTTGCTGAAGGTGATTTTGTTATGAAAAGCATGATTTTACATTTGTAAATTACATATGAAGTTTGCAAATCAAGAAATGGTTAAATAGTTTTGAAATTATTTAATAAAGTAAATAAATCTCTGAATCAGTATCATATTTCTAATAATTAATAAAAAAAATTCAATTTATTAAGCTAAAAATAAAGCATTTTCTCAACTAAACATTTCTTTTGTGGGAGACTTTTAATCTATTTTTCTGTACTTCCTAAGAATTGAATTTAACCCTATTTTTTTTTATTAAAATACATAGTATCAGTTACAGGATTGTCAGTAAAATTCTGATGCAAGTAAGTTATAATGTGTTAAAAAAATATCATTTCCAAAAATAAATGATTAAAACATTTAATAAAATATGGAAAATCTGCAATACTATAGCCTTTCTCTTTACACTGTACAAAAACTTTCCTGACCAACAAGTTCATCAATTTCCTTGGAAAATTTACCCGCAATTTCAGTATAATCCTTTTCTTCAGAATACAGTTATATATTCAAACTTTGCTTCTAAAAATGTATCTTCTGATATTAGTACCTCTTTTTTTGTATTTTAATGTCAAACTTATAAATAAAAACATTTTGATATAGTTCTAAAAATATATTCATTTTTCATGTCAAAATTAAAAAGAATTCTTTTGTAATATAAGTAAAATATTAAGACATTAATGCAAACTGGAATTTTTTTTTTTCATTACAGATGAAAATCTCACAAATCCTGGAGCAATAGTTCATGTCATCAGTCTGTTCCACTGGAAATTCCTGAATTTATTAAAAATAACTTCTGAGATCTTCATGTAATATCTACATTGAATGTCACAACGCCTTATTTCAAACTTTACAATTTTAATATTAAATATGAATTGATTGGTTCAGGAAAGAACATCTTCACTATTAGAAACATTTAAGTATTGCAGTAAATTTTCATAACGTTGTTTTTAGTACTAAAATATTAGTGAAAATTCGTAAAACAATAATTCTAACTCGTCATTATCCCACAGATAGTGTTTCTCTATTCAATGACATTATTCTTAAAATATGTGAAGAGTTGGATTCCATTCATATAAAAATTATGCAGCTTACAGATATTGTATACAGTTTATCAAGTCAAATAAAAATTTTTATTACAAACTATGTGTTCATTTTTTGTGAGACATAGGAAATCTTAAATGTGAACTTGACAATTAAATTCTATATATATTAACTGAATAAATACTTTTATTTATTAAAGACATCCAAATATTGATTTTCAATCGTTGAATTATTTCTTCTGAAATATTTTCTTTAATAAAAATGTTCTTGATTACTTTCATCTGCCCTTAAAATAATTCGAGTTAGTACAGATACAATATTCAAAGTACCTATTCAACTATACTGATTTTAATAAATGAATTCATAATTAATTCAGAAATAGCCTGCATACCACAATCTGGTCCATAATTAATATTAAACATTTATGTTCAGACAGATTATATAAAAAATATTTTTGTTATTTTTGGCAAAATCATTTTCTTTAAAAAGACTATAGAAAAAACATTCCCTTTTATTCTAATTAGACAAAGTCACAAAATATTCCCAAAAGATTAAGTGGTAACTTAAATTCACATCAAAACCATATTTATAAATTTTTGAATTTAAGTCTTATAACCAAAAATAATCAATTATAATTCATTATTAATCAATTTTTAGAATCTATTATGATAAAAAATATAGCATAAGGAACCTGTTATATAATGCACGGCTACTAGGATTTCTAACTTTCAGCTCTACAGGAGCCGAAAGTGTCGGCACCTATATAATAGGGCAGCCAGTAAATGTGCCATCGTAAATCTGGAAGTTAGTCTTCGTAATTTAGAAGCAGGAACCAAGCAGAAGATCCTCGAAGTTAACGTTTCACATGAAAGACATTGCGACCACGAATGATTTTCGATTGGATTAGCAAGTGCGAACTCGCTACCTTCCGATAAAAAGAACAAATGACCTAGCTAACCAGGCTACCGCGGCCGCATTAAGAACATAATTTCGTTTCTCCTACATGGATCAGCTTTTTTCTAGTAAAAACCAACCACTTTATAACTGTGGAATCGTATGATTACCAGAAAGATAGTAAAATCTATTGGACTAAAATGAACAATGTGCAATGCAATACAATATTAATTTGTGTACGAAATGACTTTCCGAACAACCCAGTAATATAAACTACACAAAAATCTTTTCAAAGGTCAAAAATGTTCAACTAAATTACAGGAGAAATGATAAAAAGAATCTACTTCATCTCAACTTAATTGCACGTAGTGAATAAGACTGAAATGAACGATTCAAAGTATAAAAAAAATCGCAATTCTTCAGTTGGTATCAGGTATAAAAGTAACAGCAAAGTTACTTTAGATCTCATATGTGAAATAAAATTCTCATTTTACTAGTATTTTTGTCAATACAAGCGCTAAAAAGGAACCAAATTGAAAAAAATTACATTTCTACAAACTTTACTAGTCTTTCTTAATGCTGTTCATTAGATATCAAATTCTTTTGAAATTTTACAACTTAATTGTCTCATGGTTTGTCGTATAATAAAAGCACCCAGTCTTGTCCTAAGCAAACATGTTGAGAAATAGCCTAAGTACCATCGTCAAAGTCAAACATGCCATGTATTAATTATTCTGATTGATATTACATGGTTGATTTGTCACTTTACGATCACATTTTGCACATAAGGGCTTCTTCGATCGAAAACTACAGCTTAAAGTGGATTCCAAATCACAAAAATCATCCATATCTAAACCAGGAGTCACACCCACAAATTCCTGATGGCTACAGGTATACATATATAATTGGGTAATAGAAACAAACTTCACGTCTGGTCTTGGAAGTCTTTATATTTTTTAGTGAGATTTGTGTTAATAAATTTTTGTAATAATCTTGACATTCTCTATAAGCTTGAATTTAAAACAAAAATGCGACTGGCATCAAATTAGAAGAGTTTAATTATTGTCTAGATTGAAAATATTTGCTTTAAAATACAGCAAGAAAATAAACAGTGAATCAAAAGCTGTTTTTGCACTTTTCACAGAGAAATATCTTAGTTAATAAAAAAGTGTAAAAAAGCAGTTTTAATATTTCTACACATAGTATATGAAAAAGAAACATTTTCTGCTTCACTTGGGAAAAAGGCATAAAACGCATTCCCAACAAAGTTACGTATACCTCCCATACTAAAATCACACCTCATTTTAAAAAAATACCCTCTTATCGGAATCTTAATATTTTTGTAGGAACAGGGAACAAAAGAATATAAAATCTAGTTTAAAGCAAATAATTAAAAAAAATAATAAAATAAAAACAAAATCATCCCCACCCAACGCAAACACGTTAGACGATAAATACCATTAATAATCTGCACATCAACGCCTTACGCAGAGTATAAAACAATGTGTAGATTATTATATGAAAATTATTTGGCAGATAAAAATATAGTTACAATTGATAAGGTTTGAACATATCCATTTGATTCACAATAAAAAAGATCGATTTACTACTGGAAAAAAAAGGAGAAAAACTTTAAATCTTGGTTAAATATTTTAGATACACTAACCGGCGAAAGTTTGTGTACAAGCGATTAATGCTTAGTGTTAATGTAATCTCCGTAAGTGAATAAAATACATTTTAATAATAGTTAGTAACAATCATTTGAAAGCAACAATATTAAATAAAAAAAAATACACATTTAATTAAAAAAAAGAAATCACGTGCACCAGAGGTCAGCGTACACGTAAATAAATGTTGAAATTAATCTTAGAGTTCAGAAATTTAATATTTGGTAGGATAGCCTTTTCTTTTTAAAACTTCTCTCAATCTATTTGGTATTGATTGAATAAGTTTTGAAGCCTCTTCTGAAGTTATTTTTTCCCATTCTACTTTAATAAGATTTTAACATTTCTTTTGATGTTATGTGATGTTCTCCTATCTTCGTTCAAGAAAATCCCATAAATGCTCAATGGCATTTAGGTCTGGGTGTGTGTACAATTGGTTTGGTAGATGATACAGAAGCCATTACCGCACAATGCGTGTTGTACGGTTTGGGCTATTGTCCCGCTGGAAGAAATAATCTTCATTCAATCCAAGTTTGAGGGCACTTTGTTTAAGGTTTCTTTATATGTTCAAGTGATCAATTTTATTCATTGTCGATTCAATAAACACCAAGTTACCAACCCTACTGCTTACCATACACAATCAAACCACGTCTCTTCCTCCATGTTTAACAGTCGGAAGAAAGTTTTCGGTCTTGAGTTCTGTAAAAGGTTTCTTCCAAACATTTTTTTCCATTTATTCCAAAAATGAAAAATTTGCTTTCATTTGACAAAATTACTTTGTTTCAGAAATCCCGAGTCTTATTCCAAGTGTTTTGCAAGCGCGATTCCTATTTTTTATCTGTTCACTGGGGAAATATATGGTTCTCCATTGAAAACCTAGCATGAATATCGTGCTTGTTCAATACTCTTCGAATTGTAGTTAAACTAGCATTTTTCTGGAATTTCCCAAAAACATTTTTTACAATTTTTGATGTTGATAATCAAGGATCTTTTCTTTTTACATACCAAATTACAAAGAGGGTCTCTCAAAGCGTCAGCTCAATTGGACGGCCAGTTCTCGGTTTTGATGTTAAGACACCTGTTGATTTATAGTTGTAATTTTTGGATCAAGAAAATGTCTCCTATTAGCTATCAACGATTGCCCCGACTAATTTCCCAGCTTTTCAAAGATTTACTATGATTTTTCTTTCATCAACACTTATCATTCTTTTTGTACCTCAAATATTTTCTAGAAAAAGTTCTACAACAAAAATCGAGCATCAGAGACTTGAGAAGGGTTAAAACTTACTTCGAAATCAGGCCTTGAGAAAATAAATACACAAGTGATCAGTAGTTTTTTTTTTTTTTTTTTTTTTTTTTTAAAGTGTACGTTGATTTTTGGCGAGGCTTTTAAATGTCACTTGGTAAAGATTCTTATATTTTGGGACAAGTTGGCTTATTTGTTTTGTTAGTTGAAATATATAAGTTTAGTAAATCAATTGGAGGTGTATTACTTTTTGTAAAACATGAAATTAATTGATATTTTAGAAGGAATATAAAGAAGAATGTTCTCTGTAAGCAAACTTTCGGCGGAAAGTGTATTACTGGACACTCTTGTAACAAAAATCTTAATAGAAAAAAATTAGGATTTTTATCAGAAATATATTTTAAACTCTATTCAAAGGAAATTCAAATATATTCAAAGATAATTTCCTTTTATTCAAATTTCACTGTTATATAAATTCCAGTAAGATTAGACAAAAATCACAATCTACTATTCTCAAGTTTTATAACACACTCCTGTGAATTATCGTGAATTAGGACTTTTGAATCCTCATAAAACAGTGATTGGACCTGGAAGATAGAAAAGGAGTAGAAATCGACCTCGAGTTTTAAATGCTCTATTATCTCGAATATCAAGCTCTAATATAATGATAGTTCAATAAACAGGCTAGCACAGATATGGAAAATATTATATTATATTATATATATATATATATATATATATATATATATATATATATATATTCCTGCACCATATATTAGACAAGGTAACGTGTTTTTCAAGGTGTTTCCATATTTTTGTCCAAACCCTGTATGTATGTATGTATATATATAGGAAAACCGTTGGCATTCAAAACAGCTTGCTATCTTCTCGGAATGGATAAACACAGTTCCTGTATGTTTGCCAAGGGAATATTGTACCATTTTTCCTGCAGAACGGTGGCAAGTTCAGATAACGATGTTGGCGGTGGATAGCGAGAATGCACTTTCCGCTCCAATGTAGACAGACCACCAAGGTTCGATATTATTCAGGTCTGGTGACTATAGTGGCCAGGGGAGAAGCGACAAATCATTCTCGTGCTCAGAAAACCAGTCCTGGACAATGTGGGCTGTGTGAACAGGTCGTCTTGGAAGACATCATCACCATTGGGGAACAAAGTTTGTACCATGGAATGGACTTGATTGACCAAAATGTTCACATAAGTCTTGGCAGTAATCTGCCCTGACAAAGTTATCATGGGGCCAGCAGAGAACCATGATATGGCTGCACAAACCATCACAGAATCCTCGCCATGTTTCACTCTTGGCAACAAGCAGTCTGTATTTATAGGCTTGAGCTGGCGTTCTCCAGCTATAAACTCGGGCAGAAGTGGGAAACAATGTGAAAGAAGACTCATTAGACCATATTACTCTCTTCCACTGCTCTATAGTCCAGGCTTAATAACTTAAACACCACTTTTTCCTGTTACGGGCAGTATCATCACTGATGAATGGCTTTTCAATTGCGTCAAGGCCAACAAAATTCCCTGTTTATGAAGCTCTCTTCGAATTGTTTTGGTACTCACAGGGTTTGGTAACATGACATTTATTTCAGCAGTAACTTTTGCAGCTATGGTCTTCTTGGTTTTCGTGATAATCCTACTTAATGATCGTCTGTCACTTCTGTATTTCAAATATGCGGAATAAATCTTCGATACATTACCTCATGAAACACTTAACACCTCGGCTACCTTGCTTACGGAATCACCTACTATATGCGCTCCAACAATTTGCCCACGTTCGAAGTCTGTTAACTCTGATATAATGCAATGCCAACCTCCCATAGCAATGCTCCTACAATGTCTGAACTGTGCAGCGCATTTACGAAGTTGTATAGGTGGTGTCAGTAGGCGGGAAAGCCAGCGTCAACTACACATTTCATTACAATCAATCTTTCTTTCAAACATGCTTTTCACAAGGTGTGTTTCCATTTTTTGTCCAACTCCTGTATATATGCATGCAAAATTGTTACAAAAATGTGTGCATAATCTAAATCATCTTTTTCCTGTTATTACTAATTAATAAGTGAATTTTGCAACAAAACATTTTTTATGTTGTATTTTAAAATAATGAATAATTTCATTTTTGACATTTAACTTAAATAGAAATATGAACAAATTTTCAACCAAAGGAATTTTAAGTTCTTGAATTTTATAAGATTTTAAATACTTACTTATAAGATTTTACTTACTTATTTGAAAATTAAATTTTTGTCATTCTGTTCACAAAACAATACATCCACAAAGAGGAAGCCCACAATTTCCTTATTTTACTGCTTAAAAATTTCCAGTTTTTCAGATTAGTAGAAAGCTTTTTAAAATTGCTACCAATGATAAAGTAAATCTGCATTTAGATTAAATTATATCAACACTTTCGGATAAGCTTACTATGATTTTTCCCAGCAAGTGAATAAAATGTAAAGAGTTTTATTTAAATGATATACCATTCTTTATTTATACTTTCAAGTGATAATGATAAATATTTTCAAACCAATATTTTGAATACAATTAAAGTTATTGATTTCAAAATGAATGTGCTTCTAATGTATCTATGAACTTATTTAATTCAAATGAATTCACAGCTACAATAGAAACATTTAATCATTCGGGTTTTTTTTTTTTCTACTTTAATTACTTAAATATTGAATATAAAAATGGATATTTTTAGAACTTTTAAATTTGTTTACATGGCTCTTTTTTATTAATTTATTTTGAATTTCAAAGATGAATAAAAATAATTTATATAAAAATCAGAATACTTAAGAGAAATTGAAATGAAAAGTGTAATTAATGCAATTATTACCAGTTTCCAGAGGAATGATTTATTTTTACCCCCAGATCATTAATATTGAATAAGAAAAAATATTTTCCTTATTGCCTTTCACAAACTTGTTTTAAACTACTCAAAGCATTATACTTGCATTTCCAAACTAATTTCTTTATTTAATAACATTCAACAGACTTTAATGCATTACAAATACCAATTTTTACTTTTCTAAGACTCTGACACCATCAGTTAATTTTACAATCAAATGTTGGACAGTTCTTTGAATTTCTTTGGCAGAATGTGTCAAGGATTTTTTAAGTCAGCCGATTTCATTGAACGGAGCATTAACTCTTCCAACCTTTTTTTTTTTTTTTTTTTTTTTTTTTTTTCCCAACTTAATAAAATTTGGCACTTTTGCTTGTGACAACAAAATTAAATATATTTTTACGAATTATTACCATACTGACACTTCTAATTTTTCATGTGATGTATAAAAAGTACATTCTATCAAAATTTTAAATAGCTTACCATCAAATTATTGCTTTCCCAAAATCTGATTTTAACAGAAAGTTAACTAGGAAAGAGGAGCAAAAATAAATTAACATCAGAAATCTTTTATATAATGCATTATATCTAATCAAATTTACAATCAAAGTAGGCAAAATTGCTTCTAAATTATAATAATATTTTTCCTATTTTGATAGTACACTAAAAAAAATCTGTTCAGTGTTTAATGAGTTGTAATATTTAATCCAAGTTTGAAAGCACATAGATGGTTGATTTAAAATTTTAAATTCACGAGAACTAAATCATTCTATCATATAAAACAAGAGTGAGCGTTGACTGAACCGCGATCGACCGATGAATCAACAAGACTTTTTAGGGTAATCACCGAAACAAATTTTTATGAACAAAAATATACTTAATACTGAAGGTGATCGTGAGACTAAAATTGAATAGTAGCTCGTGACCCAGAAAAAGTCTGGCTATCCCTGATATAAACGATTCCCTTTTATAAGATTAGGAAATAATTATAAAACAGGAAGTGTCAATTTCAAATGCACTGACAACAGGATTTTACAGTCAAGCTTGATATGCGAACTATTTCACATAAATTACTGCAATAAACTTTTTTTAAAATTAATTTCGTAGTCATTGATATCAAAAAGAATTTATAACTTAAATAAATTCCATCTTCATTTTTGCAAACATTTTGTTTCTCAAAAGCTTACAATTTTTCAAATCTTTCATCGACATATGAACACATATGTTCAAAGGAAAACTTTTGGTTTGGAGTGAAGCAATTTTAAAATATTTTCACAATATTAAACAAATATATATGTTATCGTAAACACAAACAAAACCTAATGTAAACAGAAATCAATTTACCATTTCAGTAAATATGTTAATTAATATAAAATAAGAAAAAACAAAATTACGAAGAAATGAAACAATACTTTTAAAGTAAATAATTTAAAATTAATAAAAATGTGACATTTACCGATGCAAAAAAGTAAACGCAAAAATACTTCTTTCTTGATAAAATTGCACTTTTGCTATCACAAAAATTTATTCATAATATATTCAGATATAGGGGAAACTACTAAATATTTTTCTTATTCAACTATGTGAAAAATTATATTAATGGCTGATCTAACAAATGTACAAAAAATTTTCATCAAGATATTTTCTTTAGTGATCAGAATTTAAATACTCGCATTTTTAAATCAATGTTCTGCTTCAGTAACACTGAATAGCTAAGTAACAATTATAAACTATTTTTCTGCAATTAAAATCTATAAAATTTAGAACATTATTTGTGTTTGCAGAATACATAACTTCTTTTATTTATAAAAATATTAATTGAAATACAGATAATTAACATTTTGGGTTTTCCATTTTAAAAATTTTGCTTTTAAATGAAGCTCACAAATTACAATAATGAATTAATTGTATTTCCTTTAATGAAGAGTCCATATGAAAAATAGTTTCATTTCTATTTAAAAAAATTTTGAAGCAATATTTTCAAAGAAACGAAATTCCATTAATTGAAATGGTACAGATTAGAATAGGTGGCGCATTTATAATTATCATGGCGACTTATACAATTTTTAAAGAATTTAAGTAGCTCATTATTTTTTATTAACCTTAATCGAGTGTGTTTATTAGTCATTAGACTACATTAATATACGGAAATGGATTAAAAATATCAAAATAAATAGGAATCAATTTAGGATAATATGATCTTTTTTATTATTTGAGATTTTTTTATTTGATTATTATTATTAATATTTGAGATTACTTTTAACGCTTTTACCACACAATCATAAGATTTTAATGTTCACAAAAAACCGTACATTTTGAAGCCAAACCATACTAATTTAGTAATTATGTAACTCACATTTCCTGAGCACAATCTGTTTACATTATGTTAGTCTTTTTTATATATAATAAACACAATACATAATAACGTTTCTTTTTGATGCCACTAAATTGAAAATTTCAAAAAATAAAATTAACGAATTTTGATAAAAAAAAAAAAATTAACTTTAAAGAAGAAATTTTTATAAAAATTTTTAGGAGTTATTTGTATTCTTCAAGAGTCAGCTCAAAATTCCAGCAATTTCCAGGGCCCTAGGGAACAAAAAAAAAAAATTTCCAAGAGTAGTTGTTCAAACTATATCTAATACATAAAATTTCAAATTATGAACAAATAATAAATACTAAACATTACTTCTAAAATAAGTCTCAGTTGTGTTTGAATATAGCTTTTATTAACCATTTTAATACATAAAAAATGAAATGTAAACAAGTTGAAAGTTTTAAAGATTATTAACATTAAATGTAAAGTACAATATATCGTTTATTAATTCAGAAACTTTAGTGAAGAAAACATTCAAAATTAAAGCACATTTGATTGATAAAAAAACAGGCAGCCTGTTTAATACATAAGCAATAATATTCTACAACTTTATAATATTTTCATATATCACTTAACATTACAGTTAAATGCACGTTAATGATAAATAATTAAACTTTTATTACGAATCATATGATTCGATTATATAGACTCAATATTTCTGTTTGAAACATGAAAACAGCTAAAGAAAACAGCAAATGATACATGAAAAAAGATTGCTAATTGTACACAAATCTGTGGAAAACTAAATTATAATCAATTTTTGTTTGACTGTATTCAATTCAACATTAACTGATAGTCACTGCTGGAGATTTAAATTTTAGAAATATTTCTAAATGAATTCAGTGCATTATAATTAAATGCTACACAATAAAATATGCAAAATTCCTCAGTATCAGTAAAATAGTTTAGAGCTCTTAAAATGCTTGACAGTAAAACTATTTAATTAAGTTTGCCAAGTTGAAAATATGTATCACATACAGTGTAATTAAAAAATTAATGTAATTTCCTAATATTTGTAGATTTATATAAAGGAAATTTATTTAATGTTGTTGAAAAGAAAAAAATTAGAAAATGAATGTGTGGACATTTTTTTTTTTAAATTAAAACTATCTCTCTCTCTTAAGATTTTTGTTTCAAAGACAGCTATATATCAATAGTTAAAAATTCACGTTCAGTTTCTTTATAAATAATACAATATTTCTAGAAAGAAAAAAAATTTTTTTCATGATCAAGCAATACAAAATTGCAAAATGAATCCTCTGTACTGTTTTCAGATAACTTAAAGCATAAGATACAAAGTTATTTAAATCATCAGTTGAATATTTTATGGCCTTCACTAAAATTCTAGAAACAACATAAATAAGTTTGAATTACAAATAGATATAGTAAGGAGAATTTGATATTTTGATATTTTTTCATAACTTCCTAGTAGTCTTTAACTTATTAAAACTAATATTAAAATTGAAAGAAGAAAGGAGCTATGAGCTAATGTGGTCTTTTAATGATTATACTCAATTTTAATAACATTTATGTAAATAAGATCAATAAACAAATAACCTAAACAAATAATTTGGAGTTAGAATTGAAAATAGTGATATATTTATAGGAAGATTAAACATTCTAATATAATGCTGAATCTTTTCTAATATAAATACTGTTAACATTGTAACATAATTGCTATTTGAAGGATTCAATAAAGATATAGCTGAATTATACAATAAATATAAGTCATTCTATTTAAGTAATCAAATAGGCAGCATAATTACACACAAGATTTAAATGTATAATTCAGACCAGACTGAGTAAAAATGTAAATATTTTATTAAGGAAAAGTTCTGAAATTTTAATAATAATTCAAAAATAGCATTATGAGACATGGAAAATAAAAAATAATCCAGATGCATGTAAAGAAAAATTTTAATATAAAATATTTAATAGGAAATATCATTATCCAATAATTATAGTAATATTAATTACACAAACAGGAATTCAATCCTTCAGACAATTTACTTGTTCTCAAGAAACGATTATCTTTTAAAAGTATGTTCTACCAAATTATTCCCTAAGCAATTTTTTACATTATCAATCGAATGGGTTTGATATCTGAACAATAACCTTAGCTATCACAAGTTATTTTCCTCTTGTTTTTTGTCATGTTGATGTTGTTACTTATGACACTTGGACATGCCAAGCTTGCTATGATGTTGGCTAGAAATTTAAATAGGGTGTGTCTTTTGTTTAACCAGAGCAACACAAAGGTGAAAGTACGACTTTGCTAGAAACTCCTCCGATGGATGGCACCAATAAAGGATCCACTCAATAAATTTTGACATTGATCTGGAGGGGGAGGAAATTTTCTCTAGACCATTACACCTATGGTATTGCTCAATAACTCTTATTTTTTAAATACTGGGTTGAATCCAAAACTTCTCTTAGAACACTGACATGCAGCTGATATTAAATATTCAGCTTTATGAAGTTTAATGTTTATAAGTAACAAAAAGCACATTCACACATTACTGCCATAACTCATTAAAAAATTTTAATGGTTTGGTATAATCATTAATCTAACATCTTTTACATTTGGTTTGTTTGTCACTCAATGGTGACTTTTTTATTTTGCATAACTAATTAGACTGGGATTACAGTTTAAAGTGAATTCTGATCTGTTTAAAGCAAATGTCTGATGCAAAAGTGGGATTTGAACCCATGAACTGTTGAACTCACAGTCGGAATTCTAACCCTTTAACTGCCAACTTTGTTTCATATCTTTTATTTTATATTATTATTAAATTTAACTAAACCCTTGCAGATCGATAGTTTTATTTATGTTAATTGACAAGGAAAATCTATAATTGTATATAATAATTTGTTTCTTCTATGTATAGAATAATTAATGATAATCAATATAATATCAAAAGAAATGATTCCATAATTAAAACAAGAAACCTCTATTCAAAGAAATACCATTAAATCAAATATTTAGCATCATCTACATAATGGAAGATTCTTTTTCAGCTGCTGGAAACACACAGAGAAACTACTCCATTATGAAGAGAAATAAAGGAAGAAACCATGTGAGTAATATTACAATTAACAGGAAATTGTATTTTTTGTATAGGTGATACTAGAAAATTAGACTAGTAATACATCCCACAACAAGATAACTAATCTAAATATTGCTGTCAATAATCTCTATCAATAATTAAATATTTCTGGAAACAGTGCAACAATGAAATCCTTTTTTTATGACCAAGCAATAAAAAATTTCATACTCTATACTCAAAATTCATGTAAATTTTAAATAATTTGTGGAAGAATTTAAAGTTA
The DNA here is from genome assembly GCA_030067965.1 of Latrodectus elegans. Lineage (NCBI taxonomy): Eukaryota > Metazoa > Arthropoda > Arachnida > Araneae > Theridiidae > Latrodectus > Latrodectus elegans. The sequence goes on from CM057809.1 coordinate 85,040,091, forward strand.
CATAAATTGTCTATACAGTATTTTGCACATATCACTAAATGTCTCCTGATACTATAAAGAAGTTAGAACTACAAATGACTAGTAAGACAGACTTTTTTTATCAAAACAACTTAGAGATCCTTAATTATTAAATTAATATAAAAATTCATAGAAGGAGCTGTATTTTATGTGCTGAATAATTTGGTCCTTTAATGATGATACTCAATTTCTACAAACATTCATGTAAATAATTAAAAGCAATATTTATTATTAGCAAATAAAAATTAATATGTGAATAAGAAATATTATGTGTAAATAATAAAAATAACCAAATAATCTTAATAAATAATTAGTGTCTTGTATTTAGGAATATTGAACACTAATATAATGATCAATAAAAATAATTTTAAAAAATTCATAAAAAAATTACAAGTAATGTATGCATAAAAATAAAGAAACATCAAAATGTAATATAGATATATATATATATATATATATATATATACATATATATATATATATATATATATATATATATATATATATATATATATATATATATATATATATATATATATATATATATATATGCTATCTAATAAGATACATTATTCCTTTTATAGTAAATTATCTGAACATAAGAAATTTATAGAAACATATCTATTAAATAATTTTATAGTTTTTGCACACAGTGCAAAACATACATACATACATATACACATTTACTATTAATAAATTAAATAATATTGTATAGTAAATAATGCTCACATTTCACGTACAGATTAGTGAAACACAAATATCACAGATAAGTTTACGATTCTCACTTCCAATGACAAATTGTCAGTTAATATTATGAAATAGGAATGCAAGCTCTTGGTATTTTGATATGTTTGACAAAGAATCAGATGAAACATTACAACATTTATCAATATTTTATATGTTAAATTAGATACACAAAATAAGTATTTCCAACTTTCCTTAAGATTTACAAAGGATATATTAAATAAGAAATATTACTAAGATAATTCTGAATAACCAATTCAATGCTTTTAAATTATCAAAAAGGATTAAACACATATTAATTTTATGTAAACAGCATAAAAATAACAAAAAAATTAGACTGTGGCAGAGTAAATATTAAAATAAAATCATTAAAAAGAACTATTTAAAGAAACATTTTCTAAAGGGAACTAGAAAAAACTTTTGAATTTATAACTTTAAAGTCATATAAATTGTTAAACTTTTCACACCTTGAGACAATTTTCAAGATTGCCTAACATTCACAGGGGAGTTTTAATAAATCAATAAATCATAATATACATAAATTGATAGATAAATGGATTTCTTTAAAAATAAGGAACTAGAAATCTAAGGTATGATAAATGGTGAAACTTCAAAAATTTCAATTGTAAGGAGCCAAATATAAGTACATATTATTTAATCATTACTAGATGTTATGTATTGTTATTCATGACACTTAGATAAGTCAAGCTTGTTAGCCAATGGCTATGTGAAATTAAATCTGAAGGATGTGTCTTTCATTTAACTAGAGCACTATGAAAATGAAAGTACGTCGGAACCAGTAGGGTATCCCCCTCTATTGGCGAGCAGTGTGAATTTTTTCATCTTCAAGCTAAGCATGCATTTTTTAACATGGGAATTTTTTCAAATTTCGAAAAATAACCATTTTAAAAAATTTAAAAAAGAGAAATAAATAAAAATAATGGACATACTTGATATGAAGTGAAGCTCACACGTCGACAGGTATGATATTTATTTCGACATTTTGTTCGTTTATCACTAATCTGTCCATGTTAGTTTCACATTTCAGTGAAAGTAATTATCAAATTTTACAAAAGAACACAAAATAAAATATTTTTTCATATATATACACTTTTTAATTGAACATAAAATGAAACGTGAATACAAAAAATAAACGTCAGCAACAAGATTTAAATAAAATAACTACACTTTTTCCGAAATTTGATATTCCGCCCAATTAATTACAATACGATTTCTATAAATTTATTAAAACAATCATCACTTGCCATTATTCAAGCTTTATGAAACATACATTGCAAGGTAAAATTCAAAATCTGTCCAACGATTGCATTTAGGTAAAGATGCTTTAACAAGCCTCCACGTACTTTCAATTGTATTCATGTGACATCCAGTTTCAGGATTAACAAATGTCAACTTATGGTTTACTTTTAAATGTTCAAATTCCTCCTCAGTTAAACAATGATAGCGCTCTTCCAACAGTCAAAACACACAAAAGTGCCTGGCTCAAAATCCAATCTTTAATAATTTTTAATAAAGCATCTTGTGTTCTAGCATAAACAGCAACTAAAAAAAATTCTCCTGGAACACATCCCAATCCCTCCCCCAAATACCTACTGACTATCAACATTATGCCCCTTATTATATTTCCATTTGCCAAAATTTGATTCTTTCAATTTCAACAATTTTACCCCCCTCCCCCGTTATTTTTTCTGATGAAAGTTCAATATAATCCAAAATTGTTTCATTAATACATTGCCTCCAATTGGCCAAAGTAGATTTTATGAAGAAATACTCCTCAACTATCTGTTCTGTTTTGGAACCCCTCAAAATTTCATATGCTATGAATAAAATTTCGAACAATTTTAATTTTGACTGTGTAAACCAAGAACCATTCCTAATAGATTTTTCTGTATTACATTGTTTCCCTGCAATACTTTTTCTGCACACCAAAGAAAAACCCTCAGAATCACCTTTCTTTGGTTTAATCTTCATTTCTGATATACATTTTCAGCAATTTGCGCCTTTTAGTAATCCAAATTCCATTACAAAATTAATAATTGTGAATTCTGTGATAAATGAAATAAAAAATTCTGTTCACAATTCCATGGTTAACAACTGTTGGTCTAGAGCTTGGTTGGTTAGTTTATCGCCCAATGGTCATTTTTTGCATACAAGGACTAATTAGACCAGGATCTATGGCTTAAAGTGGATTCTGAACCACTACAAACATCTACACTCAAGGTGGAATTCAAACCCACAAACTGTTGAACCAAAGGCAAGAGCGCTAACCATTCGGCTGCTAACTCGGCAGGTCTAGAGCTTGAAAAAGTAAAACATCCATTTGTTTCTTTAATTTTAGTTAAAATAATATCTTGGAATTTCTTTATAACACTATGAACATGAGACATTATGGAAAAATATATAAGAAAATAAAATGATAAATTAACAAAAATATATAAGATAATAAATAAACAAAAAAAATTAAGAAAAAAAAAAAACAGTTTACAATGTTAAAAATATAAAAAAATTAAAAATTATATAATACCTAAACCAAATAAAAAAGATATAATTATTAAATAAAGTTAATGAAATTGTAAAAAAGAAAAATTTGTGATATATGGATGCTGGCGACAATGACACGCAATATCAAACAGCGCAGTCAAATGACAAGTTGAAACAAACAAACTGGAAGTACAACTAAATTTAAAGTTAAGCTAAAAATGCTGTTGCCACAGAAAAATAGCACATCTATAATGTAAAAATTATTTAAAATGCAAGAAAAACAAAATCTGGCAACAGAAAAATCAGAAAAGTAACAAAAACTGGATTTGGCAAAACTGCAATAAAAACAAAGTGCGTTAGACTAAACTAGAAATCATTTAGAGGAGGATATCATACTTACACCAGTACATCATTGCTGTAAGACTCCTCCCGTAGATGTACCACCAGACGATCCACTCCCTTAATTTTGACTTTCATCTAGAAAGGAAGGAAATTTTCTCCACACTATTACACCCATAGTAAATGCTCCATGACCTTCCACAGAAATTTAGATTCCACAGATTTAACGAGCATATATATCACATGTATTCTGTGGGTCTTTCGTGACATTAGGAATCAAACTCAGAACTTCTGGATGGAAGACCAATGCCCTAATCATGAGGTTACTACAACCACATTTCTGGACTCAGTGGCATGGTTGGTTAGGGTATGGTATTCATTACCGGAAAGAAGTGAGACTAATGATGGATGGGGCATGTTAAAACTGGGCATAGTCACAATGTCCTCCGAGTGAAATGATACCTCTGAGGCAGGCAGGTTAAGTATACTTCTATTTAACTAAATCAGTTAAATAGATAATGCTTCTATTTAACTGATAGAGGCCAACTCAGAGCTAGGTACAGGAAAGCATACTGGTGCAACAACACCTTCATTTCGCATATCCATTGGATAGCAAGCTTGGCTTGTCCAAGTGTCATTAATTACTATATAGCAGAAAAAACACTGTTTTTGAAATAAAGAAATAAATAGGTTGGTAGGGATAGACATGCATGCACATACATAGAGAAATAAGTGAAGATAAACTATCTTAAGTAGTTCTACATTTATTTGTATAAACTAATATTATAATTAAAACTAAGTAATATCACAGTTTTTTTATTAGTTTAAAATAATACAGAATAGCTGGTTAGGCTATTATAGCTTGCATTCATTATGATTTCATCATGATTAATATAACTCAATGAATCCTAATGAAAAAAAAGTTGAAAAGATTCTTGTAAAACATTAACAGGAATCTTTATGACAGTCAAAACAATTTGAATTTAAAATAATTTAACAGGGTGTTTGATTTTAACAGAATGTCAGACTTATACTTTCACTTACATTTAATAAATAAAACAGCAATATAAATTATCACCTTCAACTATTTTAGAATCCAAGAATTTAAAATAACTAATAAACTTTTATATATCTAAGCAAATGTTTCATATTGTTTTCATAAAATTTCCCTCCACAAATTTTATTTCATGAAATCCATAATACAATTATTGAGAACTAGAATTTAAAAAACTCATTTCATTAGTATAACTAATATTTTTAGAGTTCATTAATTTTTATAAATTAATCTCTAATTCAATTTTGCACTAAGATTCTCTTATATGTGAAAGCTTCATCAATAGCAGATAAATAGAATTTGAAACTAACAAAAGAATTTGATTTGAAAATTCATACAAATATATTCTCTCTTTTTTTTTTTTTCTTATTCCTAAGAAGTTACACACACACAGATATATATATATATCAGATGAATTTGAACATTGAAATAATAAGTGTAAAATTTTCAAATATATCTTGTGATTGATACTTGTAATTGGTAATAGTTCAAAATGACAGAAAAATATACTTGACATAGTAAGAAAGAGTACTGTAATAAAATTTATAAATGAAATCCTTACTTATGATGAAAATATAAAATACTATAATAAATTAATTTTGCAAAGTATGTAAGTGCCTTCTTCCTCCACTAATATATGATGAACTAGTAGAAAGAATAGTTCTGTGACAAATAGGACAAGTTTTACGCTCACACAACCATTTTTTTAAGCAATAAAAGTGAAAGAAGTGATTACATCGAGTAACACTTGTAACATGTTTGTTGAAATCATTTAAACATATAACACAAATTCCGCCTACTTCTTCGATTTCCTTTTTTGTAGCAATTTGTAATGTACTAATACAATTGGAAATAATGGATCGTTCTTCCCATGCATGCCAACCAGAAACAAGCTGCATCCAGACATTATAGTAAAAATGAATTAAAATAAATAATAATCGTAAAATACTCCCAGATTCAAAAAGTTTGTTTATTCCAGTTATGAGAAGTAACACTGAGAGAAAAACTGTAATAGCACTTTTTAAACTCTCCAAGTAATAAATATAATCATAAAGTTCATACCACACAGTATAATAATAAAAATGAATTAAATTTAATAAATAAATTATAATACTGATAAAAAGACTAAGAAAAATTTCTGTCATGAATACAGTTACAGGAAAAAGCCAGGTTTCAAATATATTTGATTTTATTATTTGCACCAAGTAACTAATACACATTACAAGTATTATGAATGCTGAAATTAAAGTTCTGGAATGTCTTTTAAGTGAGTACCCAGTTATGCTTAATGATATCAATTGTTTACAAACTAATATATTAATTCTACTTAAAACTGAAGTGTACATCATTAAACTAATTTTAAGAATCATAGTAAGTCGTAAATCTGGTGATAAACTTGTAACACCAAATTTAACACATAAAATAACTAACAATTGGAAAAACATTGCAGATATACTGCTTTGTTCATCTTTTGGTACAGTTAAAAATGACTGTAAATATGAGAACATTTTGTTTACAATAAAAGAAAGCATTGATGAAAGGCCACAAATAGCAACTATATTTTCAAAACTTTCGATCATAATATGTTTAAAAATAAATTTTATATGACTATAAGAAAAATTTTTAGCTTCGCAGAATTCACAGAAGATGTTGTCACTTATAAAATGAATAAAAATCTTCACAAAACGAATAACATAAAATAACTGTAAAACTTGTGTTACTTGATGATCAATCCAAAAATGAGCGAATAAACTTAATATATTATGAAAATGAAATGAAAATCTCCATGACAGTAAATAATTCCACAAAGAACCAAATATTTTTGGAAAGCATTTCAAAAAATGAAATATTAAAATTGCATAAGTCATAATTGATACTAAAATGGGGGAAACACTTAACACTGTTGAAGGTATGGCAGCATTTATTAATGTAGGAAAAATAAATAAAAATCCAATTAAAAATTTTTTGTGAGGAAAATCAGGTAAATTCACAGTTGAGAAACAGAAAACTAAAGCTAAAAATGTTTGAGATATATAATTACAAAAGAAAGCAAGAAGAGCATTTTGATTGAAACTAAAAAGTTCTTGTTGTAAACTAGAATGTTGACTAAGAAGATCAGAACAAAACTTTACAAATTCGATATTTAAAATATAAGACCACAAAACTACTCCTAATGCTGCAGCTGATAGATAAAATGATAGAAGATGATGTGTTTCTTGAGAAAATAACACTATCGCCAACAAGAAACCTGTAAATAAATATAAAATCAGTTTTAATATAAATACAAAGATTCAATTTTAAAATAAATGTTTTAAAAAATTAATTCCTACTAAATAATTAAAAAACAATTATACAAACTTCAATCAGATTTAACTACTTCTAATATTATTCTTACTTTCATATTTTGTCAATTTATTTTATTTAAAACCATGTAAATTTCTATTAAATATGTTATTTTATAAGTTATTAATTTTATACTTTCATATATTTCGGAAATTATTAGAATTTCTTCGAAAACAAATTTAAATATATAATTTAATTTTAAATGCTGAGAGTGGGATCAACAGTAGATTAAAATATACCTTATGACAAAATAAGCTAGGACTAAATAGCTGTCAAACATTTAAGCTTGGTAATGAATAAGCATTCTCAGTGATAAATATGATTATATATATGATATCCTTCATTTAGAATATTACAAGAAATAATCAGCTAGATAAAAATAATATTCTTAACTATAAATAGATATTCCAAATTATTTTAATAGCATATAAAATAATTAATACTGAAAAAAGATGTAAAAGCAGACCTTGTTTATGTTAATATAAGGAATTTTTGGTTTTGTTAAATAAAAGTTTAGTAAATTCCTATAATCATCAATTTAAATTATTTTTAAAAAATTAATGCATTTCTATGCAATCAGTTGTGTTCTGAGGAAAAAAATGTTCCCATTAGCTTAATTCAGATAAAGATTTCAAAGCAAATTAAAAACATTATGAAAAAGTAATTTTTATTAGTTTTATATTAGGCAGATTTTTATTTCTTCAATAAAAACTACCTATATGTGGTGTATTTTTCAAGAACACCATGTTTGCAAGCATTTTTAAACTAATATATACTAGCTTAAACAAAGAAACATACCATAAAAAAATAAATTCCCAAATATTCAATATATATCTATATATATAATCATTTATCAGAAATTTTAAACTTAAATTGATCATTTCAGTTTTTTTGTAGCATTTAAATTGAGTAATATTGTTTTAATTTTTATTATATATTTTAATACTTATTACCAATATTTTCAGAATTAATTTATATTTACATATATGTACTGATTAGCTATATATGAGCAATATTGGAGCTTTGAATTTTTCATGTAACTTTGCCTTAACACTTCTAACTTTAATGCCAAAATAAGGTATTCAAATAGGCAATTAGTGGTCAATCAACTTGGAATCCATCCCTTTGACATACAGGTTTACTCAGATTTATAGGCAGCAATTTTGGCTCTCTGCTCTTCCAATCATATTTCATTACTTCATTACACCATATTCAGTTTACTTGAAACTTACTCAGTAAGACCATTAAATCTGGTTGGACCCTTATTTTTTAGTGAATACCTAGCCATTATAGCAATGAAAAAGCTAACATCCATGCTAAAAAAGGTTGCAATCTCCAACAATCAATTCTCCCTATCTTTTTTGTCTGCATATAAAAAAATTGTAGCAAAATCCATTAAGAACTATATCAGACAGACTCATATTTTAATGCCAGGGGAAGGAAACGGTTTCCCATACAGGCAATCCCATACAGACGGACCTTGTCTGTTTTTACAGCAAACTTCAGCAAAATGATCTCAAGACTATACTCTCATCTAAAATTGGGTAATTCACATAGTTCCCTCTGTTCATCTGGGAAGACAATGGATTTTTATCACCTTTTATAATATGCCTGTGTGAAGGACTATCATTTTAAAACTGGCAATTTGATTAGGAGATCTGATTTATATTAGGCTGCATAGAACTGGATCTTTTGACTATCACTCAATGTAGAAAAAAAGAACTTGTTTATTCATGCATATTACACTTTTTTGAAAGTTGTAAGTATTTATTACTATTTATTATACATGATTACCTACGCTTTTCAGTACTTTGTCACAAACTGAAATCCCATCAAAGGTGAGAGGGATCTGCAACCTATGCCAAGTGTAAAACAGATATCAAAATTATAGATGTAAAATTTTGTTATGAAGTGATTACATAAAATGTCCACACAGCAATATAGAGTGCTTTAAAAATCACAGAATGATAAGCTTCTTTAATAAATTTTTTTTTTAATTTTGTGATTTATCGAGCATTCTAAATGCCCTAAAAAAAATCTACTACATAAGCTATAAATTCATAAAAGATTTTATTTATTTATCAGTTGTACAAATTGTCTAATTAACTATTACAACTTATCATAATTCTTATTTAAAAAATAACAACTACGAACTATATATATTGATATAAAAATGAGAAATAAATCAGTTTGAAATACATACTTTATAAAATTAGGTACTTTAATGTAGTGCTTCTCGGAAACTAATTTGTAAATTTACATCAAAAAAAGGATAAATAGTATAAAAATTACCGAATATCTGAAGGAAAAGAGAGGCAAAATTGTCGAAAGAAGGCAAAGGAAAGAGAGTCGGTAAAGTGTTTGACTTTAAGCTTATTGGAATGTGGATGATAAAATTTGTTATGCTCTTAAGTAAAAGCCAACCATCCAAAGAAATGCAGTATTTTGAGTTGCAGATGAAGTCCATTAAAATAATAGGAGGAACACGCAATAACAAGCTGAGAAGTGCAGACATTCTATGTCTTGTTAAAAAACGTTCCATTCTTAAATAGAGTTAAAGCGTTTATAGCATTCTTCAAATATTTTTGGCAAATTAGAGAAACATTAGAATGAACATTCAATTTCTTAATTGCTCACTGGTAAAGTACTACCCAGCCATAATTAAAATTAGACTTCGCTGAAACACAGAAGTGATGCATTTCTATAATTTCTAGTTGTCTTGTCTATAAATATCCAACCACGGCGTAATATTGACCTACTGTCAAAGGGACAGCATATAACCCGAGCTGGCACATTGATTAGTAGCAAACGCAAGTGGATTCGCCGATGAAATGAGGATAACGAATCGTAGGCAAAGGAGTAACATCTAAAAACACACAAAATAGGAGTTCCGAGACACAATTCAAGTATTCAAGAAAGTTATAAATATCTGGCAGGGTGTCGGCGAAAAAGTAAATTATTTTCTTTTACTCTTGTTTTTTCTTCCTTGGAAATAATATTTGCGATTAACTTTATCAAATATTTTTATGAGGAATATTAATTCATTATAAATCCTTACAAAAGTCATTAAAATAATTTTAATTAAATATCCCCTTTTTTAAAATTATTTATTAATAATTTTAACATAAGTCAAATTACTTATTTTATTAAAAACTAAACTTTTCATTTTATTTTAAAAAGTTTATTAATTTTATAAAATTATGTAAGATATCTGTGGACCCAAAAGATAGAAATAACATTGATGAATTAAAAAAAAAAAAAAAAAAAAAAAAAAAAAAATTCTCTACACACAAGGAAAAAGCCATATATTTTGTTTAACATTTGAAAAATGTGTGACAGTTTATATTTGAATTAATATTAAATATGGATTTTTTTTATAAAAAGAAAATAAATTGCATTTTAAAATATTACTTTTCTTGTATTTAAATGTTCCTTTAAATTAATTTAGATAAAATGCACAGTTGAGATAACATCTTTTACAATTACATATACTTTACTTAATATTATTGAAAAAACTTATACCTGTGTTAAATATGTATAAATGAAAAAAAAAATTCTTACATATTGTATGTTGCTGAGATTAATTGGATGTTATAGTTTTTTTTGCAAGTATATATATATATATATATATATATATATATATATATATATATATATATATATATATATATATATATATATATATATATATATATATATATATATATATATATATAGATATATAGATATATATATATATAAAATTATCACAAATATTTATCTTCAAAATATAATTTTATTATATTCCAAGAATTGATGTAAATCAATGAGTTTGGCTAAATTTAGATTATGAAATATTAATGATGTAAACTATAGTTTTGTTGAATAATGATAGTTTTCAATCTTCTCAATAAAACTATCCAAATATAAAAAATTTATAAAAATTATATGTTCTGCATTTCAATAAGTAATATAATAAAATAACGTAAAAAAGGTACATAAATAAATCAAGTATTTTGATATAAATGCAGAAATAATTTCACAAAACTGATATCACCCATCAATCAAAATGTTAACAAGAATTCATAATGATGTATATAAAATTCCAGTCATTCAAGAGCACTTTCATACATAGTGATGTAGTTAAGCCCTGGACTACATCTTAAGGCTAACGGGTTTGAAATACTCTCCCATATCCAAGTGCCTCGTAAATTTGAATTATGATTAGGTCACGAGGTCACACTTGAGCTAGCACCCTCATCTTTAGATCCTCGATAAACCAACCGAAGGACTTCTGACGTCAAGTATTAGCATGAACATGTGTCCAGTGTTCTGTCACGGATCTCCAACAACCCAGTGAGGGAGCGAATGTGGACGCCCCCCCGCTGCATATAGTGCGTCACTTTGCAGAAGCGTCTATCCCCTCAGATACTAATTTCCTGCTCATTCCTCCCTGGTCATCTGCGCAGGTCCTCGCACATGACGTCAGTTCTCTGGTAGCGTCGGGATATGAATATTATTGTTTACCCTTGTTTAGCACTACTACAAACGAGGAGTTAGGTAAGTGTGCTCCTGAAGCTACGTCTTCTCCATTTCTCAGGCAACTTCAACTTCTTCATTAAGTCCCAAAATTTTTAACTAGTACAGAGGCAAATGGCTTACAGCAAAAAACCTCACAGCAAAATTTAGACCAGATCTCTACAAACGTGTGTTTGATAATTTGTTGTCATTGATAATTTAATTATTATGTCTTCGACACAAAATCAAGTAAAACAGGGCCAAATACTTCTGCTTCCTCAGAAGTTTTTGATTTTGGAATTAATAAAAATATGGAAGAATTTATCTTGTGTCAGAATTCAAATTTTGGTGTGTGTGAGAATTCTAATTCTGGTATTTGTGAGAATTCTAATTCTGGTATGTGTGAGAGTTCTGATTCTATTACGAGTGAAAATTCTGATTTTGTTATGTACGATGATTCCATTGTGAATGATATGATTGGCTGTGCGAATGATTAAAATGTAAATGAGGGTGATTTTGTTTGCCCTGATTGTTTAAAATCTTTTAAATACAAATACAATTTAAAACGCCATGTTTATAAATTTCATTCTAATAACACTACACTTATTGATTCTTTTAAAAGTCGTAATTCTATTCTATGTCAGAGAAAAAGTTCTAATAATATGGCTCTGTGTGCAAAATATTTGATTGAGACTGAGAATAGCTTTTATGTGCCTTGATTGCTGAAAAACTTTCACAAGCAAATACAATTTTAAACGCACCATGCAAATAAATTAGATTATGATAATATTGCTTTAATTGAGTCTTTAAAAAAGTGATCGATCATTGAGCTACAAATGTGGGGATCACCATCTCCAATTTAGTGACCTAAAAAATCTTAAATGCCATCAGAATAAAAGTCATAATCCAGAAGTCTTACAAACAGGTACTTATGTATATCACTTATGTCATGGTAATTTTAAAAAGCAAGAAATAACATTTCATTTAAATATATTTAGGATATTGATATAAATCTTGTTGAGCTAGAATTTAATTTACTTAATGATTTTTTGACATGGAAGGCTGAAACTAAAAACAACACAATGTCAAAATTTGTTTCTTATGGAAATAAACACACTAATATACATGGTGTAAAATATTAGAATTTCATATGCCACTGTTCAGGAAATTTTAAGTTCGGAAGTAAAGGTTTTTGTCATTTAAAAATCCTTGGGCAATAAAATAAATGCATACTGCCCAGCTGGAATAAAAGTAACAGAATATACAGATGACAAATGTGTAGTGTCGTATCAGCAAGTACATATTGGGCACCAGAATGATTTAGGTCACTTATTTTTAATTGCAGATGAAAAAAAAATATAGCAGCAAAAATTCCTATAGATAATATTTTAAATGAAATAAGAAATTCTATAACAGATGCTGGTTTTGAGAGGATTTATTTACTAACAAAAAAAAATCTATATAATATTGAAAAGTCTTTCAATTTGTCTTCTGATTCTGTGAAGCATGAAAATGACCGGGTCGGTGTAGATATGTGAGTACGTGAAATGCAAAATCCGGAAAACCCATGCATTTTATTTTATAAAACCCAGGGAGACACTTGTACACAATATTAATTTCTAAAAGATAATGATGTTCTTTTGATTCTTATGACAGAAGCACAAGGAAAGATACAGAAAAAATTTAGTTCTGACTGCATATGTATTGATGGTACACATGAAGTAAATGGTTATGGATTGGAACTTATAACCTTATTAACAATTAATGAATTGCGCCATGGATTCCCATGTGCTTTTTTAATTTCTAACCAATGTGATCAACAAGTGTTATCAATTTTTTTCTCGTGTATTAAAGAAAAAGTTGGGCAAATATGACCACAAGTCTTTATGTCTGATATGGCAGAATCTTTCTATAATGCTTGAAAGTCTGAAATGGATTTAGCATAAAAACGCCTTTTTGTGCATGGCATACTGACAGAGCCTAGAGAAAGAATTTTTAAAAAAAATCAATGGCGCTGAAAAACAGGCAAAAACGTATAAAATCATTAGATCACTCTTTGAAGAACGGGACATAAATACATTCCATACACTAACAGAGGCAGCAATAAAATTACTTAAAGAAGACCCTGACACCATGGAATTTTCAAATTACTTTGAAACATATTATTTACAAAATATTTCCAAGTTTCCCTACTATTATATACATTACAGTGGCATTAATATAAACATGCACATAGAACGAATGCATCGAAAACTAAAATATATTTATCTTCATGGAAAAAATGTAAAAAGATTAGAAAGCTATTCATGGTATTATGAGATTCGTACGAGATAAAATGATTGATCGTTTAATTACAGCAAATAAAGGTAAATTGACCAGTAAGATACGAGATTTAAGAATCAGACATAAAACAAGTGAAACACTATCTTTACAAATAATTGAGAATGAGAATGGGTGGTCTGTTTTATCAACACGTAATACAAAAATATACAACATAAATAAAAATAATAACACTTGTACTTGTCTCACTTATTTTAATTAATTTGTACTTGTATAACTTATTTTAGTTAATTAGTAAAATCATTTTCCAATATTTAAAAATTTTTATCAAATGAAGAAATACAGCTTACTTGAAACATCCGAGACTCATTTTATCATTAAAAGTAAGAGACTAGAGTGACAAAAATCCATCTTTTGTATATATTTTTACATTTAATCCTTTCCTTTATATTTTAAGATCACATTTTTAAATGAATATTCTAAAGTGACTTGAATCTGTATTTCGGATGATTACTATTTCTTATGAGCTTATGTTTTAAAATTTTAAAGTTAATACACTATAATATATATATTATTTGAATATTTATACACTTCTAGTGCTTTCATTAGAACATTATCAGCTTTTAAACAGAGCATAATGACAATTTTTTAAAGACAATCTTATATTCTACATTATATACAGTGAAAACATAAAACAAATAACATCCAAAGGAAAATTGTTTCTTTTAAACATAACATGCACAGTCATGACAAATTTTCTTATGCCAAAGTTGAGTATTCTTTTGCATGAAAATTTCACATCTGAGACTTCAAACAAGTTTTTAAC